>CM060918.1:782482038-783732038 GCA_030737875.1 Allium sativum | reverse complement strand
TGTTGTGATTGATACAATGGTACCTATCATGTTGTACACCAAATTGGTGATTCTTTTATGTTCAATTCTATCAAATCTTTATGCCTATTATGTAACTTGCTCAGTTTAGCCATACTTGTTGTTAATGTATAACATGTCTATTGGAAACATGATTCTTGAGTTGGGTACACATTTACATGCCTATTTTGTTCCGTATGTCAATTTTTATGTTTCTCCTCTGCCCCTCTCCGTTTTATTTTTGGGCCTTGTTGTACGTGCGATTAAAACGCGGGGAATTGGGTATAACTTAATTAAGTAATTTTGGGCATAACAAGTAAATGTGGCATAACTTGAATTGGAAACACTTATGGATAATTTACATATAAATCTAGACTTGGGCAGTAAATATGTAAATTAGCTAAAAATTGAACGCCTAAGACATGAGGTTAGACTTGGTTTGCGGTATAAGACAGCCCTGAACCGCCTGGCATATCTAGCAACCGCAAACAATAGTCTAATGTGAGAGGTCAAAGGTATAAATTAGATGCTTAGACACGAGGTTAAGTCTGGCTTGTGGTGGAAGTCTGCCCGGAACCGCCCGGCATATCCAGCGGCCACAAATGATCGACCTAAAGTGAGAGGTCTTTGCATTAATAACTAATTAATGCTGACTATGATACCTAAATAGGTTAGGTAGGTGGGGTTAAGTTAACATGGGTAAGAAGACAAATTAACCAATATTACATGAACAAAGTGTATAGGTTTAAGGCAAGTTTAACCAATAATACATATGGACTTGATAAATGGAAGGGTTAATTAAATCTTGGGTAGGTGGGTAATATTAGTATATATAGTCCCACAAACTTAACCGTTAAATTAACATGCGTGAATCAACGGAAAAGTAAAGTAACATATGAATAGGCGACACTTAACCAATACAACATGTTAATTAAAACAGATGGATGGGGTTAGGTTATACTGAGAACACTTAACTATTATAACATGTTGATTAGGAAACCCTAGTAACGGGGACCCATTTCAGCAGTAATGCACATAGATGTATCATGGTACCCTGAGCTAGGCAGGGTGGGGCACGATTACTGGGATGATTATAAGGGGTCAATAGCGGCGAGTGGTGCGTCAGTGTAGGTTCTGACGGAGTACGGGCGTGCACGTGCTCCAAAGTGGAAAAGCATGCACTTGGCATTAGTAGTCATACACTGTGCATCTTGAATTGTGTCGGGTTGCCATCATAGGGATTGATACACCCCATGGTGGGATCAGCACATGTATTAACAAACAAGCGGGGCCGAATGACACAAGTAATAAATACATGCGAGTTAGTGAGCCGATCGATAAGGGGTAGTATGGGGACATCTAGTATCTATTATGGACAAGTAGGATGTCAAGGATTGTTTGGGGTAGATACCTCTTACTAGATGTTACGCCTGAGGGCTACCAATTGCGGGGTTGGGATCAACTTTCAGTATGGAACTAGTAATGGTGCGATATATTTAGCATTAGTGTAGTGTAGTAATTACCCTATAGTGATTAGAAGCGCAATAAACGTTTGTCTTATTCATCTTGCCTACCTTGTCATGCATGCTTATGTACAGTCATTTATTACTTTCCAGTTTATGTTCTTATCCTGTTACTTTAGTGATTATTTGTTAAAGTTACTGGACTCACCAGACTAATGTCTGACCTAGTTTGTTTCGCCTCTTTTCTTCCGTTTCCCCCCAGGTTCTCAAGGAGGAAATACTCAAGCTTAGTTCATATGTCTCTTTCTTTTAGCTTTATGTTGAAAGATGTATTGCTTTGCTTTGATTCTGTTTATGGCATTTTCTGTTGGGGATTATGGCTTTAAATTTTTTTACTCTGAAGGCTTTTGTACAAGACTGATATTATGTACTTGGTTTTGTTGTTTTGAAGATGTAACCAAACCTATTTCTGTTTCCACTGCAATAAAGTTATAAAATTTTCAAGTACTACTTTATCCATCTTGCAATATTCCGTTCTGTTTACTTATAACGCTCTACGAAACTTAATGCATTCCCTTTGTGAGTGACATTAATGGACGTGGGGTGTTACACTTGGTATCAGAGCTGAAGGTCACTAGAACAGATAAAAGATTTTGAAAACTGTTTTCAAAAGCATTTTTATAAAGAAGTATTTTCAAAAAAGACATGTTTTAAAGAAGGAGTTTTTAAGAGAAAGGTTTATTATGAAAAACATAATCCCCAAAAAGCTATATATCTTTATTTCAATTCTTTGTTTCAAATCTCTTCCTTTTTCATTAGTCTCTTTCCCCGCGTGTAGATGCTTTTTCCAAGAAATGTAAGGACTTTCGTGCGATGGGTGGAAAACCATTTCATAGGACTGAGACGTTTGTCGAAGTTAGAATTGGCTCAAGGAAGTGGAGTACTCGTTTGGTATCTTTGAGATAGATGATGGAAGGAAGGTTCGGCTAGCTGCTTGGTCGATGAGGGAGTTTAGGCTAAGGAACACAACCCAAGGATGAGGAATTTGCTGATATAGCTTTAATCCACAAAGAAGGTGAAGGAGAAAGTGGAAAGAATAATTAATCCCGTCACAAAAGAAGGTGTCTTTATTGTGGTATAACGGGCCATGTAATTAAGGACTGTAGGAAAAAGAAGAAGCCTGGTTGTTTTCATTGTGGTGAGGCAGGACATCTGATTAAAGACTGCCTGGGAAGGCAAGACAAGGGCAAGGGCAGAGGACATGACCTACTTCTGGAGGACAGGTTGATGCTCTCATGGAAACAGGACAGGAGAGTGATAGAAACGTTTTTGTTGAAAGTTTGATTTTCCTTTTTGATCATCCTGTTTGAACTTTTTTTGACTCTTACGCTTCGCAATCATTTGTATCTGCTTCGTTAGTTGAAACACTGCACATAAATACTAGTCTAGTTATGGATCCCATTATAGTCTCAAATCCTAGTGGGGGTTCGGCTCACTTATCTATGCTTTGTCGGGATTTGAGAGTGTCTATCTTGGGCGTTGGGTTTGAATGCAACGCCTACATTCTTGGTTTCATGGGCTATGGCTTGATTCTAGGAGTGGATTGGCTAGCCAGGTATGGTGCCATCCTAGACTGCGAAAGGAGGGTAGTTAGACTATTAACTTGTTGTGGAAAGACCCTTGATATTTCTTGTGACCCTAGAGGTCCGGTGACGCTTAGCTCCCTAGAGTCACTTGACACATCCATCGATGATTTGGAATCTATTCGAGTAGTCTATGAGTATGGTGACGTCTTTGATGAGGTTCGTGGTTTAACCCTGAGGCGTGAGATAGACCTCCGTATATACTTAGCAGACAATGCAAAGCCAGTTGCGCCACATGGCTCCGAGAGGGAGGAGGGAACTCAGTTAGAAAGTAGGGGAGCTACTTGAGGAAGGGTTCATAAGAAGAAGTATTTCAGAATGGAGTGCTCTAGTTGTTGTTGCTACGAAGGCTTATGGTTCGTTCAGATTGTGCGTGGACTATAAGGAGCTGAACAAGCTCACGAAGAAGAACAGATACCCATTGCCGAGGATAGATTACTTGTTCGATCAGTTAGTTGGCGCTTCGGTTTTCTCGCAGTTAGATTTAGTTACAGGATTTCTTCAGCTAAGGGCGGCTGAGGACAACATAGATAAGACTGCTTTTTGGGCTCCTGAAGGTTTCTTCGAGTGGCTCGTCATGCCTTTTGGTTTGACGAATGCACCCGCATATTTCGTAGACTTGATGAGTAGGGTGTTTAGGGAGTTTCTAAACAAGTTTGTAAAAGTCTTTGTGGATGGTATTTTGATTTTCTCTAGAAGCGAGGAGAAGCATGCCCTACATCTAGGGAAGTCATAGAGACCTTACGAGCACATCAACTCAAAGCTAAGTTCTCCAAATGTCATTTTTGGAGGAAAGAAGTGAGGTTCTTAGGACACGTGGTCTCTAAGGAAGGGATAGCAGTAGATCCTGCAAAGGTTGTGGAAATCCAAGATTGGAAAGTTCCTAGAAAAGCAATGGAATTAAGAAGTTTTCTAGGGTTGGCAGGCTATTATAGGAAGCTCGTTAAGGACTTTACGAAGATATTAGCCCCAGTTTTGACTTTGCTAAATAAGAGTAAACCGTTCACATTATATACCGGTGCTTGCGGGACAAGGCTTGGAACAGTTTTTGATGCAAAAGGAAAAGGCGACATGCAAAAGGCCGTAGGTACGTAGTTATGTTTGAGCATCGCGTATCGTCCATAGACGGACGGACGGACAGAAAGGGTGAATAGAATCCTTGAAGATCTTTTTGAGGTTGTGTATCCTTGATTTTGGAGGGACATGAGAAGAGAACCTTCCATTTATAGAGTTTGCTTATAACAACAGTTATTAAGCTAGTATTAGGGTTTCTATGGACGAACATGTCGATCACCAACTTGTAGGTGGGAGTCTACGGATAAGATTTTGCTTGGACCTGAGCTGATCAGGGAGAAACTTTAGGGAAGATGGACTTGATTCGAAGATGAATAAAGATGGCACATGACCAACGAAAGTCAAACGCTGATCAGAGACGAACCGATCTTGAGTTCGATGTTGGAGACATGGTTTTTACTAAGGTGTTACCGTTGAGGAACGTAGTTTGCTTTGAAGCTGCAGGGAAATTAGCACCAAGGTTTATTGGACCTTTCCCATTACAGAGAGGATTGAACAGATGGCGTACAGAGTGAAGTTTCCAGAAAAGCTTAGTAGTGTTCATGACGTATTTCACATGTCATATTTGCGGAAGTGTTTACATGATACCGCGGAAGTAGTGGAGCCGAGCATTCTTAGAGAAGTGGAAGTGGAGCGAGATACCACGATTAGACGAGTTCCTACATGCATCCTTGGATTGGAGATCAAGAAGTTACGCAACAGAGAGGTCAAGTCGGTTAAAATCCAATGGGGAGATGATCAAGGAGATGCGACTTGGGAGACGGAAGACATGATATGTGCGTCGTACCCTTTCCTTTTGTGAGAATATGTTCTTAACTTCTCCCTTTTCTACCGATTTGTTTATACTTGTTCTATCGTTTAGTATGTCCTCTCGTTTACATCCTCGATCTTTAGATAGGAAAATCCTATGGTTGTAAACATGTGTTTGAGACATGTTATGTTTGGTGGATGCAAGTGGATGCAGGTATTTGTTAGTGGATGCATTTACACACAGATTAGGCACTAGATCGGCTCAATCACTTTCATATTGCATATGAATATGTGTGCATATTTAATTAAATGGATGTACATTGAATGTGTTATCATATGGATGTTGCATTTGAATGAATAGTTGTGCAATCATGTAGAAATAATACGTATAAATAGGATTCTTTTGCATACATAATGGGCGCATGGCACTATCATGATTTGCATTAAGGAGGTCAACTGAATTAGTAGACCGCTTGATTTTGCATTAGATAAGGACATATACACACACTATGCATATGATCATGAAAGCATTAAAAATCTTCTTAAGGACAATGGATGCCTGTGATTGAATGGTTGAGCAGATGGATGTTGGATGGTAGGATATACATTCTTCTTGACTTGGAGATTTCAGGGATGAAATCCTTTAAGGAGGGGAGAATGTAACACCACGTAATTTTAAACATTAAAATTAACAAATTTAAGAACACTTAATTTTTGGAAGAAGTATTAAGGGAAACCGGTTAGGCTATTGCGTTCGTCTCGGAATTCTACTTGAAATAGAGTTAGAATTTGCGTAAATCGGGCTTCATATGAAGAAGTTATAGAGCTTAGAAGATTTCAAGTTTATATTAGAATTAAATTAAAATAATAATTAAATAATCAAAACAGATTCGAAATTCAAAATTCAGGAAAGCGTTTGAGCGGGAAATCTCCCGCTCAAGAGTGTCGACCCCCCTAGGGAGTGTCGACATGGGAGTCGACCCCCCTATAGGGGTGTCGACCCCCCCATAGGGGTCGACCGCTGCTGGCTGTTCTGGACAGTGACGATTTTCTGAGTCGTAGGGCTACATGCGACTTCTGATTGGCCCGATGACGCGTTTTCTTGGACTAGATGGTTTGGATGGATCCTAGGTTAATCTAAAGGCTCATATTAATTCTATACTTCTATATAATCACATCAATCCTAAACCGCAAACCTCATAACCCTATTCTATGAAGCCGTCATGATGTCCATCTCTAAGCTAACCTAGCCTCCACCTTAACTAATCAAATTCAAGATAAAAGAGAAAGATTAAAGCCTACATCAAAGGATTAGCTTATCAACTTCAGAAATCAAATTCTAGATCTTCTCTTCTTTCTTAATCTCTATGGGTTCATGTAGCTTTCACAAGATAATTAAACTAAAGTAATTATGATAAGTTGTAAATTGTGATCATATGATTATGCATATCTTATCAAATTTGCAAGTTGTCATCTTTTTTGATTCATAGCCTATGCTTTTCTGATAAATTTTATCAGTTCATGTCTGTTAGTTCTCGTATATTTATGCCTATTTTGATACCATGATTCTCTTCCCTCTACCTTTTTCCTTTTATGAGTTAGGCTAAATTCGAGCCTAACATATTATGCGAAATTCGCATACGTATAACGCTTGAATGATGGGGAAAAAGTTTGGGAAATGTTGAATAACATGTGATTTGTAAAAAAAAAGGCATAAACTGATGATGACTATGGTTTGGAAAAAAATTGTATATAATAAGCAAACATGAGGCTTAACGTAAATGGGTTTGGGTGTAAACTTGTGCTAATTTGGTAAGTTCAGTTATTTCTCAGATTTGGAACATGTAATAGGAATCATGACTTGTAATGAATCGAATCTAGAACTATGCCAAATTGTAAGGTAATCAATTCTAATTCATGCTTATCCTTTTGTCTAATCTGAATTACTTATTCCTATGAGTTTGTTGTGATTGATATAATGGTACCTATCATGTTGTACACCAAGTTAGTGATTCTTTTAAGTTCAATTCTATCGAATCTTCATGCCTATGATGTAACTTGCTCAGTTTAGCCATACTTATTGTTAATGTACTACATGTCTATTGGAAACATGATTCTTGAGTTGGGTACACCTTTACATGCCTATTTTGTTCCGTTTGTCAATTGTTATGTTTCTCCTCTATTTCTCTCCGTTTTATTTTTGGACCTTGTTGTACGTGCGATTGAAACACGGGGAATTGGGTGTAACCTAATTTAGTAATTTTGGGCATAACAAGTAAATGTGGCATAACTTGAATTGACCACACTTATGGATATTTAACATATAAATTTAGACTTGGACAGTAAATATGTAAATTGGCTAAAAGATGAACGCCTAAGACACGGGTTAGACTTGGTTTGCGGTATAAGACTGCCCGAAATGGACCAGCATATCCAGCAACCGCAAATGGCAGTCTAATGTGAGAGCTCAAAGGCATAAATTAGATGCTTAGACACGAGGTTAAATCTGGCTTGGGGTGGAAGTCGGCCCAGAACCGCCCGGCATAACCAGCGGCTACAAGTGATTGGCTTATGGTGGAAGTCTTCCCAGAACCGCCCGGCATATCCAGCGGCTACATGTGATCGATTTAATGTGAGAGGTCTGTGCATTAATAACTAACTAATGCTGAATATGATACCTAAACGAGTTAGGTCGGGTTAGGTTAACATGGGTAAGAAGACAACTTAACCAATATTTCATGAACAAAGTGGATCGGGTTAAAGAAAGCTTAACCAATAATACATATGGACTTGATAAGTGGAAGGGTTAAGTAAATCTTGGGCAGGTGGGTAATATTAGTATATATAGGCCCACAAACTTAATCGTTAAATAAACATGCGTGAATCAATGGAATGGTTAAGTAACATATGAATAGGCGACACTTAACCAATACAGGATGTTAATTAAAACAGATGGATGGGGTTAGGTTATATTTCCCCTTAACTGTTAGGGAGCCGATCGATTAGGAGTAGTATGGGGACATCTAGTTTCTATTACGGGCAAGTAGTACGTCAAGGATTGTATACTCTTACTAGATGTTACGCCTGAGGGCTACCAATTGCGGGGTTGGGATCAACTTTCAGTATGGAACTAGTAACGGTGCGATATATTTAGCATTGGTGCAGTGTAGTAATTACCCTATAGTGATTAGATGCGCAATCAACGTTTATCTTATTCATCATGCCTACCTTGTCGTGCATGCTTATGTACAGTCATTTCTTACTTTCCAGTTTATTTTCTTATCCTATTACTTTAATGATTATATTGTTAAAGTTACTGGACTCACCAGACTAATGTCTGACCTAGTTTATTTTGCCTCTTTTCTTCCGTTCCCCCCCTCAGGTTCTCAGGGAGGAAATACTCAAGCTTAGTTCAGATGTCTCTTTCTTCCAGCTTGTAGTTGGAAGATTTATTGCTTGGCTTAGATTCTGCTTATGGCATTTTCTGTTGAGGATTATGGCTTTAAAATTTTGTACTCTGAAGGCTTTTGTACAAGACTGATATTATGTACTTGGCTTTGTTGTTTTGAAGGTGTAATCGAACCTATTTCTGTTTTCGCTGCAATAAAGTTATAAAATTTTCAAGTACTACTTTATCCGTCCTGTAATATTCCGTTCTGTTTACTTATAACGCTCTACGAAACTTAATTCATTCCCTTTGTGAGTGATATTAACGGACGTGGGTTGTTACAAGTTTATAGTTTTCACCTAAACTCTGGATGCCCATATTTTCCACACGGCCAGCTAGTAGTTTTGGTTTTGCAGATTCTATTTGACAGGATCCTAGTTACAGTCGGAGCTATACTCTAAAAAGCTTTGCATCCGTGTATTTCCTTCAGTTCTGTTAATTGATGTATTTCTGCTGTGCATTGTATTTATACATTTTTATTTCCACTGCATTGTGATTAATGTTCTGATATTTATTTTCTATTGTGTAATTTTTATTCCATTTTTCACACTCTAATATTTATACTCTGATGTAAATTATTGTAATAGCAACGAAAAATTATATTGTTCCGTGTTCCAATACGTCGTGTTCTCAAACAATCTATGTTCTTGTTCGGTTCAAGCCGGCCGGGAAGTTCAGGTTGTTTCATTTGGTATCAGAGCTTTGGTTTACAGAGCTCGAGAACACGGCACATTAGAACCAGATGAAAGAACTCATTAGAGATAGGATTAGCAATATCCTATTAAAGAAAAATTATTAGAGATAGGTTTAGCAACATAATAGAATGAGTTGGAAGAGTATTATATATAGAAAATACTAAATTTTCTTATTTATAAAAAATGAACTTCGTAATGGAAGATTATATTTTATAATGAGATTTGAGTATGTTATTTGACATCAAGGTTGGACTATCGAGTATAAGAAGATTTTGCATATGCACCTAGCTAGCGTGTATCCAAAGTCTTGAATATACTTAATTGATATATACTCACATTCTAGTCGCTTGAGGATGATTCTGATGATGCGGCCGCATCATCAGTGTTTATTTTCATTTTCGAAAGTGGGATGACTATATAATTCCTATTAAAACGTAGAAATATACTTAAACTCATTCAAGTAGGTATTTGGAAATGAATTGAGCCTTAAATTTAACTAATATTAGTTAAATGTGTTTAAAAGAGTTTAAATCAAACTAATAAAATTTTAATTTAAGTGAAGTTAAACAAAAAAATCAATATGAGTATAGAAGACAAACTGATCCAAATCAAATTTAATGATGAATTAATTTGAAATTAGATGGAGTTGGATATATAAATATATGTTGGATAGATTATTGATTTGAAAGCCGAGAAGAGGAATATAATTGTATGCCCGACAAAAAGGTACACGTTTATTGAATTGATCTTGTTTGATGATTTTATGAGCTGATTGGATAGCCACGTGGCCTTTTGATTTTCTTTTTGGTTGATGAGGGCCTAGAGAGGCAAGCTGTACTTGTACCGAGCAACCCGCACAAAAGAGGCTATGGCGAAATTTTTCAAAAAATTAAGGCATTAGCCAAATTTTGAGAAATTGGAAAGTTCTTAGAATTTGAAAAGTTGAAGAACTTTGAGCTAGAACGAAGGCTGAGTTAGTTAAGTGAACAACCTTCAGTTCTGTCTTCTTTTTCGAGGATGAAAAGTTTTTAAGTTGGGGAGGTTGTAAAAACCCTGAATTTTGAAATCAATTTAAATTTTACTTTTAATTGATTTCAACGAAAATTAATATTTTAAATGATTTATTTTGAGAATAAACGACTTAGAATTTATTTTAAAATGAAGTTATAACATATAAATTTAAAATTTAATTAAAACAAACACGTAACGTCATGGTAGTTTGAAAATTTAGTTTTGAACTTCAAATGAATATACAAAATTCAATATAAGTCGGATTTTTGTAAAACAAGAAACGTTAGAATCTATTTAGTTATATCTTTCTAACAATATAAGAAATTTAGATATCATTTTAAAATTGTAAGTTATGTCCAAATTAAAATTTTAAATAGTCTTTATGGAATCATTTATAAATATATTACAACAATTTATTAAATTAAATAAAAGGATTTTTATGTAAATTAAATACCGTTTGACTAGAAAATTGTAATCTGAAGATATAAAACTCAAGTATATTTATTTTACAACTATCCAATATTTTTTTCGGATATATGCAATAATAATAATAATTTATTTATCATTGATTTAAATAATTTTGGAATTTAATAATATTATTAAAATATTACATAGCCCTTAAAAATAATCATTTTGCAAACGACCTACGTTTTCGATGAAACCAATTTTGTTGGATCTGGAATGTCGAATTATTGTTATATTTAAAATTTCAAATTAATTGGAATTAGCATGTAAACGTAGTAAATTTAAACACATGCTGAATTAAAGTTATAATTTAATAAGCTAGTTGAAAGGCCATAATTCAAACGGTCTTCAAATTCGATGAAATTAGTTTTGTTAGAATCGTATATGTAAAACATAGCAAGATTTTCAATTTCGTAATTTTTGGAGTCAGTATATAGTCGTGGTAAATTAAAACATTCGTTAGAATACAATATTTAACGTTATATTGAGTTATATTTTAATTTTGATAAAACCGATCGAAATGATTGAATCAGCTTATGAAACATATCCCATTATGTCCAGAAAGGGGGAATTTAGTTCGGAACGTCAATCATTGAGGTTCATTTGGAGCTCAGAGTGATTAACATGTAATACTAGAATTAAATAATATTAAAATTATAATATATATATATATATATATTCATTTTTCTACCTAACACCAATTCACTAAAACCAAAGCAGTCTCTTTAGAAGTCAATGGTTTCGAATCTCCAGTCTTCTTCTTCCATTATCTAACGATCCATGTACCCATTCGAAAACACTTCAACACGAAAATTCAAGGCTTTCCAACTTTCTTTTGCGCTCCCTTCTTGGGCCACCATATCGTTTTCTCAATCTTGGGTTGTGCCACCTTGGTCTTGACTTCCTTCTTCTCCCCGTTATCGTCCTCGTGCATCAAAGCCACGTCGACAAGCCTATCAAAAGTCTCCCCCATCATAATATGTGATAAAGCTAGTCCTTTGAGAGGTTTATTCAACCCTCTCGCAAATCTAAGAGCTTTCTTATGGGCAGTGTTCACCAAGTCCAAACCGAATCTTGCTAGCTGATTAAACTTATTAACATATTCCTTTACTGACACACTTCCTTGTTTTAAAGCCAAGAATTTATCCATTTGGATTCCATCCTCTGCTTGAGATAAGAACTTCGTCTCAAATATTTGTCTGAAATCCTCCCAAGTAGCTACTGGTTGTCCTGCCTGTGTCACCTCCCACCAATATGAAGCTTATTCCTTTAGCAGTCAGGTGGCCAACTGTATCTTTCTTCTATCGTCAAGATAAAAAAGACCAAACACATTCTCTGTTTCCTTAAGCTAATCGCACGCTTCAACAAAACTCTTAGTACCACAAAACTGCTTGCCTCCCATCGCACAGAAATCCTTACAAAGCTTAGAAAAATTGACTACAAGAGGAGGTGGAGCTACAGCGGCTGCAGCTGGGAATTGGGCTTCTCATTGTGCTTCGACAAGTGTTGTAGCTTCTTGATATCTATGAAACCATGTCGGTAGTGGAATACACTCCGGAAGGTTAGGAGCCCTGAACATTCTGAAAAGAGAAGAAACAAGGATTCAAAAAGAGAATCAAAGGAATATTGTATATGACTAGAGGGTATATGTTTTCAAAATAAATTTTATTTGAAAATACTTTTTTTCTTTTGAAAACATTTATTTCCAAAAAAAAAAATCTCTGATCCTTTAACCTTTAGCTCTTATACAAAGTGTGACACCCCACATCCCTTAATATCACCCATATGAAGATGCATTAGGTTCTTTGAAGTGCAACAAGTATACAATAACAGAATTTTCACAATACAGAATAAATGCAGCGGAAAATTAACTTTTATTATAAAAGAAACATCACTTACAAATACCAATTGCAACATTATTTTTGTCATATTTCTCGAATACCAAATACAATAGATAAAACCAATTGTTTTATGAAGCAAACTATCATAGTACAAAATCTCATAAGCATATCCCTCTTTAATAGCCATATCAAAGTAGAACAATAGTCAAAGAAAAACATAAAATTAAGTATCCAAGAATCCAAGCTAAATATCACGGTCGGTGATGATCACTACTCTTAGGACCTGAGGGGAAGAAAGAGGGAGAGAAAAAGATAAAATCGGTCAAACATAAAGTTTGGCGATTCCAGTGATTTTTAGCATAAGCACAGATAAATAGTATTAAGACAAGTAAATAACACTTGGCGAGAAAGTAGTTAAAATAATAGGCAAGTATGAAGTAAGCTGTGACGGCCCGCCCCGCACCAGTCGGCATTTCCTCCTAAAGTGCGTTGTACACATGCCCGGCTAGCACGGAACGGTCGCCAAAGAAAGGAAAGAAGAGAATGAACTAATTGAAAACCTGTAGAATGTCTCATAGCGCATGGGATAAAATATAATAACAATATACTTGACATAAAACAGGCGAGACAGTGCATAAGCTGAAAACTAAACATCATAGCAGCGGAAAATCCAAATACAGCTTATGTTCCACATCATCATTATTACAACTTTAAAACTGTCTCTAAAGTAAAAGAAAGGAAGGGTACACTACTAATGCCCAAAGTAGTGACCAGCAGCGACACAGGGAGAATATCTATATATATCATACGCGGAAGCTTCCTGCTCGTCTCCGGTACAGCTACTCGTGCATACCACCTAACCTGTCTCTAGTCTGCTCGTGAGGGCACCCAGAGTAATAAGAAGAGACATAAAACTCTGGGTCAGACAAAAAGTCTGGTATGAGCGGTAAGCAGCTAAACAGAACAATAACAGGTATACTAAACCATGCCTGAACCCGGACCTGCAACCAAAGAGTTAGCACTACATATCGTACAATACTCTAAGGCACCACTAACATATGGTGTAGAGAATACGGGGGTGGGGGTGTGCATGTCATAATGATGGCAAACAAATCAAACATAGCAACCATCCTCACATCTCTCACTCAGTGCGTAAAGCATACGATGTCCACCACTGTCAATCAATAGACCCATCGAAGTAGTGACGGAGTTCGACTTGTAGAACTACTGCTACTACCAAGCCTACCCCATGGAGTCATGACCAAATCTTTACAAAGTGACCCCACTTCATTGGCTTATAACTCTTTAGTCGTACCTAGGCCACGGTGGCCCTGAATCTGTTCACGTACCCCTACACATAGTGATCCAAAGTTACAGACATCGACAACCCCTTAGCACACATCCCGTAGCAAAGCCCGACTTATGAAGTCGACTCATTGGTTCCCAACTGGATCCTGAGTACAAACTTCCCACTTGGACTACCTTTGCATTTCGGGTTTTGGTCTCCTCCTACGGATCGGTCTTCATTCAGTTCATAGCTCATGCCTCGCGTTCAAGCTTCCTGGTTCAGTTTGCAGTATCTCCTCTGGTTCGGATCGGATCATGATCCCTTAAGCATGTTTAAGCAAATCTAATGGTAGGATTAACAAAACTTAACCAAACTAACCCAAATTTCCTAACAGAGTTCTAAAAAAATATTTAGAATTTATAAATATTTTTCCAGAATTTATTAATGTATAAATTCGCTAATTATCACTAATTACCCTTAATTACCCATGATTAGAGAGGAACCTTGCAAATCACTCACCTTTACCCCAAATAAAACTCAGATCTAGAAAGAATCTCTGTTTGGCACAAATACTTATGTCTAACAGCAGCTCTAACCTTGCTTTGGTGCTATCTCTCCTTAATTTGATGTAGATTAGTCCAATACTTGATTAAATGGTGATTAGAAGGTGTTTTTAGATGTTGGAGGCAATGGCTAGGTTGAGAGGAATGAATAGTGACGGCTGAAAAATGAGAAAAAGGTATTCTCCATACCCTAACAACCCTTTTATACTCCTAATCCCGAAATTCCCCTTTGGGCCTAGCTGTTAATCACCCGGTTAAGCCCAATTAAGCTGTTTTTCACCATCTGAAACTTGTTTCAGCCATATCTCCCAAATGGTAAGTCTATTTGGCTAATGTGACCACTCTACAGAATTGTAAACCATCATCCGGATCCAATGGAAGTGGTTTCAGGTCAAAATTCCTTTCCAATCAAAAGTTATGGTCAAAACAAGATCAGCTAGGGGTAAAACGGTCATTTAAAAATCGGGAAAAATCATGAACATGGGAAATGACCCCAATAGTCGTCTCCCAAAGTTACATGACCATATGACTCTCTATGATGATGAAATAAATATTCTACGATCCTATGATGCGTAGAATGCACTAACCACGGGTTCTTTTTGGGCTTGATGCACTAACCACCCACATTAGACAGGTCTTGTTGTGGTCACTGGATATGCCGGTCGGTTCCGGGCAGATTTACAACACAACTCAGTCTAACCTCGGGTTAGGCATATTCGTCTTTTCTAAATTCATATTTTTCTATATATGTCAAATTTCTTTATGTAAATTAATTTTAATTTAATCATTCCATAATTATCCTTTCAAATATTGCTCACAATAAATTGTATATCAAATATAACATTTTATGAACAAACCTATGCCATGAATTTTCATGTTTTCCCATCGTTATCCCCGTAGAACGTACGTATGAATTACATAAATGTTGGGCTAACAAATTAGTCCAAACCCATAAACAAAAAGGGGTAATAATCAAGGAACATGACATAAATATAAAATAGCATACATTAAACTTATCACATATAACTTGGCATAGATGTATCATTATCTCAACTAAACGGGTAAAGGTGAACTTGTGACTAAGTCATGTAAACTTGATATGGGTCTAACATGGAGGTTTAACACATAAAACAAGATTTTAAACCACAATTTAACATACTAACTTATGTATGTCAAAACATAAGAAAGCTACTCTAACCATTTTTAAATTGCAACTTAACATGATAACTTATGTGTGCTAAACATAAGAGGATTGCACTTCCTACTTTTTACAACATAAAAAGATTCAACTTGGTATGGTTCTAACTATTCATGAATGTTAATCTACATGTAAGCATGTGATTTAGATCCTAGACTTGCAAATAACCATCAAATTACAACATGACATGTTTCACCATTTTGTTGGCATAATAAGTTCTTTACCCAATCGTAATAGATTACAATAACATACAACATTGTACATCACCCAAGCATATAGACATGAAATATACAACATGTTCATCGCCATAAGCATATAGATATGAAATATACCACATGTTCATCGCCACAAGCATATAGACATGGTTAATTACAACGATACTTTAAGATAGATGAGAAGCAAATCTTATACATAGGCATCATGCTATCCCCCAATTACAATATGTCATGCTTTAATCGAAAGAATGTTTAAATCTGTGTAAAAACTAACTTACAAACTAAAAGATATTCTTGCGTTTTGAAATCTGAATTCTGAAATTGGAGATGCGCGCCTTTGATGAAGATCGTTGAATTAAACTAGTTTTAATTTGATTCTTGATTCAAGTTCTTTAACTCATCTTTTGAATTGAAAATGGTGATGGCTACTCCAAGTCTTCTACTGACGGCATTTCAGTTCTAGGATTATTTTTCTGTTTGTTTTTAGGTTAGGCATTGAGTTATTTATATAGAATTTCAGCTTGATTATAGCCATCAGATGAACCTAGGGTTAATCACAGTCGCTCATACCAGATCAGGACCATCCAGAAACCCTAGTGACTCAGCAGCAAGTCATTAATCGTTCAAATTTCAGATCTGGCTGGGGGCCAGGTCGACCCCCAGGTCGACCCTAAGTTCGACCCCCAGGTCGACCTCTAGGGGGGAGGTCGACACTAGGGTCGACCCCCTGGTTGATCTGCCTGGGCGGCAATTTTCCCACCCAACTCTCTTTTGACTTCTGTTTGAATTTTGAACTTGTTCTTTCGAGCTGTTTGAAATTATTTGAATTTTCTGAGACTTCTGACAGCCATAACTTCTTCATACGAAGTCTAATTTACGCAAACTCGGACTCTATCTCAACCAGAATTCCGAGACAAACACAATGGCGTAACCCGTTTCCCTTAATTCTCATATTTTAAATTAAGTATTCTAGGATTCATTATTACAACGTTAATAGAAAATACGGGGTGTTACATTCTCCCCTCGTTTTAGGATTTCGTCCCCGAAATCTCCAAGTCGAGAAGAACTTATATCCTACCATCTACTCAACCATCAAACAAAGGCGTCCATTGTCCTTAAAAGATTTCTAATGCTTCATGATCATATGCCTTGTGTGTGTATATGTCCTTATCTAATGAAAAATTAGGCAGTCTACTGATTCAATTGACCTCCTTAATGCAAATTATATCGATGCCATGAGTACATTATGAGTGCAAATTTTCCTACTCAAAATTTCTTACATGAGTGCATAACCATTCATACAAATGCAACGTCCATATGATAACACATCAAGTTTTAATCCATAAACCAACACATATATGCATATGCAATATGGAAGTGACTGAGCTGATCTAATACCTAATGTTTGTGTATATGCATCCACTAGCAACCACTAGCAACCACTAGCAACCACTTGCAACCATCAATCATAACATGTTTCAATTACATGTTTACATCCAAATGGGTTCCTACCTAAGGATAAAGGATAGGAGATACACCTAAAAAAGATAGATACGAGCATAAACTTGAGGAAAAAGAGATTAAAGACGTACCCTAAAAAAGAAAAGGGTAGGTTGCGCGTATTCTGTCCTCAGTTTCCCAAGTCGCGTCTTCCTCGGTGTCGCCCCATTGAACTATGACGAGCTTAACTTCATGGTTGCGTAACTTTTTGTATTCTGTTCCCAAGATACGTGTTGGAACTCTCCTCACAGTTGCTTCTCATTCAACTTCAACTTCTTTTAGCATACTTGGTTCTACCACTTCCACAGACTCGTGTAAGCACTTCCATAGGTGAGAGACATGAAAGACATTATGAATCCCAGCAAATATTTCAGGGAGCTGTACCCTATAAGCCATCTTCCCAATTATTCGATGATAGGGAACGGCCCTACAAATCTTGGTGCTAGCTTTCCTGTGGATCCAAAGCAAACGACGTTCCTCAAAGGAGATACTTTAAGGAACACCTTGTCTCTAACTTCGAACTCAAGGTCAGTTCTTCTTTTGTCTGCGTAGGACTTCTGTCTATCTTGGGCAGTCTTCATTCTTCTTCGTATCAAGTCTACTTTCTATGACGTCTCCCTAATCATGTCTGGTCCAAGTATGAACTTGTCTGTTGACTCCCACCAGCAAGTTGGTGACCTGCATGGTCTTCCATATAAAGCTTCAAAAGGTGTCATGCCTATGGTGGCTTGGTAGCTATTGTTGTAAGCGAATTCCACCAAAGGTGGATGATCCTCCCATGTTCTTCCGAAGTAAATAATGCATAACCTCAAGAGGTCTTCTGATACTCTGTTGGCTCTTTCCGTTTGGCCATCGGTTTGAGGGTGATAGGCTATGCTTAAGCATAACTGTGTGCCTATAACCTCTTCTAAACTCTTCCAAAACTCGCTCGTGAAGATAGGGTCTCGATCACTCACTATGTTGGAGGGTATCCCATGGAGTCGAACCATCTCCTTAAGATATATGGATGCTAGAGATGAGGCAGTCCTTCTATTCTTGACGGGTATAAAGTGGGCGCTTTTTGTGAGCCTGTCCACTATAACCCAAATGCTAGTATTGCCCCTTCTTGACCAAGGCAACCCATCTATAAAGTATATCGAGATGCTATCCCATTTCCACTGTGGGACCTCTAGGGGATGGAGCAGACCACCAGGCTTCTTCTGCTCCGCCTTGACTTATTGGCATATTAAACACTTAGAAACAAATTCAGCTATGTCTTTCTTTATGCCATTCCAAAAGAAAACTATTTTGATATCTTTATACATTTTGTCTCCGCCTGGGTGTATGGTCAGCTTGGAACGGTGTGCCTCTTCTAGAACCGCCTTTACCAAAACCCTTACTTGTGGGACACATAGTCTCCCATCTCGTCTCAACCAGCCCTTGGTATCGATGGAGTATCTATTGAGGTGACTAGAAGTCTCACCCTAAATTAATTTGTCCATCACTTCGGCTAGCTGAGGGTCTTCTCTTTGCGCGGCCCCGATTGAGTCTAATAGAGTTGGTCGCACTTCTAATGTTGCTAGCAAGCCAGGTACAAAGTCAGCGGAGGGTCTGAAGTTAAAGCTTTCTATGAACTCCAAGCTTTGCCTTTCCATAAAGAGAGGGCTTAAGGTTAGTTTCTTTCTACTCAAGGCGTCTACTACTGCATTGCCCTTGTCAGGAGTGTAGGAAATATCAAAATCGTATGAGGCAAGAAACTCCATCCATCTATGCTGCCTCAATTTGAGATCTTTCTGCAAGAATAGGTATTTCAACGATTTATGGTCTGTATACAGTTCTAATTTCTAACTTAGGAGATAATGGCACCAAGACTTAAGCGCAAAAACGATGGCTGCCAGCTCTAGGTCGTGGGTTGGGTAGTTTTTCTCATGTAATTTTAACTGCCTTCCACCATAAGCCACTACCTTCCGTTCTTGCATCAGAACAGCGCCTAGTCCCGTTCCGCATGCATCTGTGTATATTATAAACGTCTTGCTTCCATCAGGCAATGTCAGAATTGGGGCTGTTGTTAGAGCCCTTTTCAAACGTTGGAAAGCAATATTGCAATCCAAATCCCAATTGAAATCTAGGTTTTTCTTTTTCAATCTTGTTAGTGGAGCTGAGATTTTTGCAAAATCTTTGATGAACTTTCGATAAATGCCTGCTAGCCCGAGAAAGCTTCGGACTTCGGTTGCGTTTCGAGGAACCTTCTAATCTTGCACAGCAACCACTTTTGTGGGGTCTACAGCTATCCCTTCTTTGGACATCACCTGCCCAAGGAACCTAACTTCTTTTCTCCAGAAATGGCATTTGGAGAATTTCGCCTTCAACTGGTGTGCATGGAGAGTATCCATGACTTCCTTTAGATTCGGAGCATGCTCCTCCTCATTCTTTGAGAAGATCAAAATATCGTCTACGAAGACCACCACAAACTTATTGAGGAACTATCGGAACACCCTGCTCATTAAATCCACGAAGTAAGCGGTTGCGTTTGTCAAGCCGAAAGGCATGACAAGCCACTCGAAGAAACCAACGGGAGTTCTGAACGCGGTCTTATCAATGCTGTCTTCAACCACTCTTAGCTGATGAAACCCAGTAGCTAAATCTAATTGGGACAAAACCGATGCACCTACAAGTTGATCGAATAAATCATCTATTTTTGGGAGTGGGTGTCTATTATTCTTGGTCAGCTTGTTTAGCTCCCTATAATCAACGCACAGGCGAAGCGAACCATCAACTTTGGTTGCGAACACTACCGGAGCACCCCATTAAGAAATACTCCATCTTATGAACCCCTTATCAAGCTGCTCTTTGATTTGCTTGCTGAGCTCCTTTCTCTCCCTTGGGGCCATGTGCCTAATAGGTAAAGCAACGGTCTTTGCATTCTAACCAAGGTATATGCGGAAGTCTATCTCCCGCTTCGGAGGTAAGCCCTTTACCTCTTCAAACACATCCGAGTATCCACAGACTACTCTTATAGACTGAAAGTTCTCGATAGACGCATCAAGAGATTCTAGATAACTAAGCATGATGGAGTTCATGGGATTACAAGAAATTTCGAGAGTGTTACCGTGGCGAGTCATGAGTCTAACCACTCTCTTTTCACAATCGAGGACGGCACCATTACTGGATAGCCCGTCCATGCCTAAAATCAACCCATAGCCCGTGAAGCCCAAAACAAAGGCATTACATCTAAATTCAACGCTTAGTATAGATATTTTCAAATCCAAACAAACCATTGACAAATAAGCTGAGCCTCCAATTGGATTTGAAACAACCAAGGGATCCTCTACTTTACTGGTGTCTAGTTGCAAAGATTCTACTAAAGCAGTAGATATAAAAGAGTGCGATGCACCAGAATCAAATAGTGTACGAACAGGATGATAAAAAAGATAGACTGAACTTTCGACAGAAATATTTCTACCTTGTTCTTGCGGAGGTGCCGTGAGAGCGTGAACTTGTCCTCCAGAAGAAGGTCCAGTTCCCTGCCCTTGCTTCTTTGGGCAAGCCCTAGCCAGGTGTCCTGTCTCACCACAGTGGAAACAGCCACCCATCTTCCTTTTCTTCTTCCTGCAGTCTTTGACCAGATGTCCAGTAATGCCACAGTAATTACATTTTCTCTTTTCACGGGGTTTTTTGTTCTTCCCGCCTTTCTTTGAATCAGCCTTCTTGTTTTGCGACCCTTCCCCCTTCTTATCTTGAGGCACTTCCGCTTTTGCCTCATTCTTGCCCTTGCCTTCCTCATGTAAGAGTGCCATGTCCACCAACCTCTCGTAAGTAGCCCCCAGAGGTATATGGATCATAGCCAAGTTGTGAAGTGGCTCATTCAATCCCTTGACAAAACAGAGAGCCTTCTTATGAGG
Organism: Allium sativum; assembly: GCA_030737875.1. Taxonomy (NCBI): domain Eukaryota; kingdom Viridiplantae; phylum Streptophyta; class Magnoliopsida; order Asparagales; family Amaryllidaceae; genus Allium; species Allium sativum. The sequence goes on along the minus strand of CM060918.1, from coordinate 783,711,006 downwards.
AGTATTCACTAAGTCCAGTCCAGATCGGGCCATCTGATTGAATTGATTGACGTACTCCTTAACCGTCAAACTTCCTTGCTTAAGAGATAAGAACTTTTCCAACTGTAAACTTTGTTCAGCTTGTGAGAGGAATTTCATCTCAAACCTTATCCTGAAATCCATCCATGTGTCAACAGGCCTTTCAGCGTTAGTGAATTCCCACCAATAGGAAGCTTCGTCTTTGAGCAAGCATACTGCCAACTGTACCTTCTGCCTATCGTCCACCTCGAAGATAACGAACAGATCCTCAGTTTCTTTGAGCCAGTTCCCCGCTTCTACGAATGATTCATTTCCCTTGAAATCATTCCCACCCATGGCCCTAAAATATCTACAGATCTTTGAGAAAGCATTTGCATGAGGTGGAGGAGGAGGAATGGCTGCAGCTGGAGGAGGAATATCTGCTGGGCCTGCGTCGTTGGCCCTAGCCTCTAAGTACCTCCTGAAACAACCAGGTATTGGCACACCCTCTGGAAGGTTAAGATTGTCAGACATGCTGAAACGAAAAAGAAAAGATTCAAAACGAAGGATAGAAAGATAATGCATATGGCTTTGGGGATTATGCCTTTTTAAAATTAAAACAACACTTTTTCTTGAAAAATGATTCTTTATAATTCTTTTTGAAAAATAGTTTTCAAAAACTCTTATCTGATCTGGTAACTCTTTGCTCTGATACCAAGTGAAACACCCCACCTCCATTAAGGTCACTCACAAAGGGAATGCCTTAACTTTGGTGGAGGGTTATAGGTACAAGACACAAAAAATTTTATAAGACAGATAAATTTAAGCAGCGGAATTCAAATATTTATTTCATAAGTAGTTCAATACAAAAGCATTACATCAAATTGTCTCAAAACAACTTCAAAACATTACACCATAATTTATGTCTTGATTATTCAATAAAGAAGCATAAACCAAAAAGTAAAAATGCATAAATCCCCAAGGATCATATCCAAAAGCCATAGCCAGTGCAAGAGAGTCCAAGTCATACATCTATTTTCTTGAAGCTTGTAAAGAGTCTGATTAAGCTAGATAATTCCTCCATGTGGACCTTGGGGGGGGGGGGGAGGGGGAAACGAAAGAAAAGAAGACGAAAGAAAACGGGTCAGACAATAAGTCTGGTAAGTTCAGTGGTTACTAGTATTTAAACAGGGAAAGGGATCATGACAATGATAACAGAACATAGGACAATACCCTAATATAAGATAAGAGGAACATGTGATCGCACCCATTACTATAGTCTCTACACCTACTTAACCATTGGTTCAACCAACCCACGTGTTTATAACAAACGATCCCCTTAATGATCGGCTCCTACTCGCATCCATTCATGTCCTGTGTCATTCGGCCCCGCTTGATCGTAGTCACCTGTGTTGGTCCCACCATGGGGCGTATCAGTCCCTCTGGTGGCAACCCGACATGATTCAAGATGCACAGTGTACACTACTGATGTCCAGTGCCTGATTTTTCCACTCCGGAGTACGTGCACGCTCATACTCCGTCGGAACCTACACTGGCCCACCAACCGCAAACGTTTTGACCGCTTATAATTCAGCCTAGCAATCGTGCCCCACCCTGCCTAGTTTCGAGGTACCATAATACATCTATGTGGGTTACTGCTGAAATGGGTCCCTGTTACTAAGGTTTTCTAATCAACATGTTTATTTGGTTAAGTGTCCAAGTTTACCTAATCCAGCCTATTCGTTTTAGTTAACATGTTGGATCGGTTAAGTGTTTTCCTAATTTACTTAACCCTACCAATCCTGACTTAGCTTTAATTTATTAAAGCACCAACCACTCACATTAGACAGGTCTTGTTGTGGTCACTGGATGTGACGGTCGGTTCCGGGCAGATTTACACCACAACTCAGTCTAACCTCGGGTTCTTTTTGGGCTTGATGCGCTAACCACCCACATAAGACAAGTCTTGTTGTGGTCACTGGATATATCGGTCGGTTCCGGGCAGATTTACACCACAACTCAGTCTAACCTCTGGTTAGGCATGTTCGTCTTTTCTAAATTCATATTATCTATATATGTAAAAAAAATTTATGTAAATTAATTTTAATTTAATCATGCCATAATTATCCTTTCAAATATTGCTCACAATAAATGGTATATCAAATATACCATTTTATGAACAAACCTATGCCATGAATTTTCATGTTTTCACATCGTTATCCCCGTAGAACGTACGTATGAATTACATAAATGTTGGGCTAACAAATTAGCCCAAACCCATAAACAAAAAGGGGTAATAATCAAGGAACATGACATAAATATAAAATAGCATACATTAAACTTATCACATGTAACTTGGCATAGATGTATCATTATCTCAACTAAACAGGTAAAGGTGAACTTGTGACTAAGTCATGTGAACTTGATATGGGTCTAACATAGAGGTTTAACACATAAACAAGATTTTAAACCACAATTTAGCATACTAACTTATGTATGTCAAAACATAAGAAAACTACTCTAACCATTTTTAAATTGCAACTTAGCATGATAACTTATGTGTGCTAAACATAAGAGGATTGCAATTCCAACTTTTTACAACATAAATGGATTCAACTTGACATGGTTCTAACTATTCATGAATGTTAATCAACATGTAAGCATGTGATTTAGATCCTAGACTTGCAAATAACCATCAAATTTCAATATGACATGTTTCACCATTTTGTTGGCATAATAAGTTCTTTACCCAATCGTAATAGATTACAATAACATACAATGTTGTACATCACCCAAGCATATAGACATGAAATATACAACATGTTCATCGCTATAAGCATATAGATATGAAATATACAACATGTTCGTTGCCACAAGCATATAGACATGATTAATTACAATGATACTTTAAGATAGATGAGAATCAAATCTTATACACAGGCATCATACTATACCCCAATTACAACATGTCATGATTTAAATAAAAGAATATTTAAATCTGCGTAACAACTAACTTACAAACTAAAAGAAATTTTTGTGTTCTGAAATATGAATTCTAAAATTGGAGATGCGCGCCTTTGATGAAGATCGTTGAATTAAACTAGTTTTTATTTGATTATTGATTCAACTTCTTTAACTCGTCTTTTGAATTGAAAATGGTGACGGCTACTCCAAGTCTTCTACTTACGGCATTTCAGTTCTAGGATTATTTTTCTATGTGTTTTTAGGTTAGGCATTGAGTTGTTTATATAGAATTTCAGTTTGATTATAGCCATCAGATGAACCTAGGGTTAATCACAGCCACTCAGACCAGATCAGGACCATCCAGAAACCCTAGCGACTCATTAGCAAGTCATCAATCGTTCGAATTTCAGATCTGGCCGTGGGCCAGGTCGACCTCTAGGGGGAGATCGACACTAGGGTCGACCCCCTGGTCGACCTGCCTGGGCAGGAATTTTCCCGTCCAGCTCGCTTCTAACTTCTATTTGAATTTTGAACTTGTTCTTTCGAGCTGTTTGAAATTAATTGAATTTTCTAAGACCTCTGACAGCCATAACTTCTTCATACAAAGTCCAATTTACGCAAACTCGGACTCTACCTCAACCAGAATTCTAAGACGAAAACAATGGCATAAGCCGTTTCCCTTAATTCTCACATTTTAAATTAAGTATTCTAGGATTCATTATTACAATGTTAATAGAAAATACGGGGTGTTACACTTGTGTTCTTCCTCTGTCCTCGAGTAGACCAAAATATCATCCACGAACACAATAACAAACTTATTCAACTGAACTCTGAAGATTCTATTCATAAGATCCACAAAATATGCTGGTGCATCGGTCAACCCGAATGGCATGATCAACCACTCATAAAATCCAGACGGCGTTCGGAAGGGCGTTTTAGCTATACTCTCAGCTTCCACTCTAAGCTGATGAAAACCTATCGCGAGATCCAACTGAGAAAACACTCTCGCTCTACTCAACTGATCAAACAAATCATCTATCTGTGGAAGAGGATACATATTCTTCCTTGTCACTTTATTCCACTCGCGATAGTCTACACACAAATGAAGGGAACCATCCGCCTTGGTAGCAAACACAACTGGTGCTCCCCATTCAGAAATACTCCTTCTGATAAATCCCTTCTTCAAAAGATCGCTAACTTGCACCCCGAGCTCTCACTGCTCCCTTGGTGCCATACGACGAAGTGGCATCACTATAGGTCTGGTATCTTTCACCAAATCAATACGGAACTCAATCTCTCGGTGTAGTGGAAGTCCGGTCACTTCCTCGAAGACGTCCGAATACTAGCCAACCACGGGCATATCTAACAACTCATCATGCGGGATGTCGAGGGAATTTAGAAAACTAGCCATTACCCCCTCACTGGATAGACCACCAAACACTACCCTCCGCCCATCATCCGCTCTAACTGTCACCAAAAAGCCCTCACAGTCTACCACCACCCTGTATCTTTGGAGCCAATCGACTCCCAAAATAATGCCAAACCTAGTAAAGCCCAAAACAAAGCAATCACAAACAAACATACATCCATGACTCGATAAGACCACATTACAACAAATCATACTAAGGCTAGTCGAACCACCAATCGGGTTCGTCACTACTAAAGGTCTATCGACTATCTCGGGCTCCAATTCCAACCTATCTACCAGGTCACTAGATATGAAAGAATTGGAAGCTCCGGTATCAAACAAAACTCTAACAGGAACATCATAAACAGAAAGCATACCTTGAATAACGACATTCTTTCCCTTCTCCGCCGCAGTTGGGGCATTCGACGAAGAAGGAATAACATTAAGGGCATATGCTTTCACCATCTGCTTTTCTTTAGGGGGTTGCAGACACTTGTCCTTGTGGTGTCCCACTTGGCCACAGTTGAAGCACTTCCCGTCTGCTGACTTTGCTCGACAATTACTCGCATAGTGGCCCTTCTTGCCACAGCTAAAGCACTCAACATCTTTCTTTTTCTTCTGGCCATCCTTATTCTGGTTCTTCTTCCTCTTATTCTGAGAACCACTCTTGCCTCCACCGCTTGATTACGGTTTTAGCTCCTTTGCGGATGCGACCTCAGTCTTCGGCTTAGGGAAAAGACTTTTCGATCTTAAAGCTTTCCCCATAATCGATTCAAACGTCTCATCGATTTGGTTAATAAGCCTTTCCCCCAAGTATCCATCCAAGACAGTTATGAACTTCTCGTTCTTCTTCTCGGTAGTATCTATTAGGGATAACCCATATTTCGACAAAGTGTCGAATTGGGCAATATACTCTGAGACAGCTCTGCCATTCTGCTTGAGTTCCAAGAATTTCTTAAACAGCACTTACTTCTGAGCAGTTAGAATGAACTTATCGCTAAAGAGAGCCTTAAACTGATCCCAAGTAATCTGATCCTCGGGAGTAGCTGCCTTTATAGCATTCCACCAATTCATTGCCCATCCTTGCAGCTGACGGGATGCAAGTCTTCTCTTCATCGCATCCTCGATACCCAAGTCTTCGAAGATACGCTCGCAGCTATCCAACCAATCCTGAACATCCGTAGCTAACTCCGTTCCGTTGAACGGCTTCCCACCAAGACTAATATAATCCTTATTCAGCTTGGCGAAATCGGCCCTAGGCGCCTGCACTATTGGACCACCTCCATTACCAGCATTGGGAGCTGTCCTATGCACATCCCTAAGAATCTCCCTCATGAGGTCAGTAAACATCATCCTCATATCAGCAACATTCCCATTATTGGCTCCTCTACCAGTACCCCTTGCGTAGCGGCTCATCATTTAATCTGCACAGAGAAAACGATTAACCATCTCCATAGTGGTGCCAGTGTAGTGCGACTTCATCCTTAACTATACTAATAATATATATATATATATATATATATATATATATATATATAGCTTTTGAAAACCCAAAATAATCACAAATACGCGCTCTCATACGTGTTATCTCTCCCTGGTGTCTTTCCCTAGGTTAACTACGCAACCTCGCTCTGATACCAAGTGTGACGGCCCGCCCCGCACCAGTCGGCATTTCCTCCTAGAGTGTGTTGTACACATGCCCGGCTAGCACGGAACGATCGCCAAAGAAAGGAAAGAAGAGAATGAACTAATCGAAAACCTGTAGAATGTCTCACCGCCGATGGGATAAAATATAATAACAATATACTTGACATAAAATAGGCGAGACAATGCATAAGCTGAAAACTAAACATCATAGCAGCGGAAAATCCAAATACAGCTTATGTTCCACATCATCATTATTACAATTTTAAAACTGTCCCTAAAATAAAAGAAAGGAAGGGTACACTACTAATGCCCAAAGTAGTGACCAGCAGCGACACAGGGAGAATATCTATATATATCATACGTGGAAGCCTCATGCTCGTCTCCGGTACAGTTACTCGTGCATACCACCTAACCTGTCCCTAGTCTGCTCATGAGAGCACCTAGAGTAATAAGAAGAGACATAAAACTCTGGGTCAGACAAAAAGTCTAGTATGAGCGATAAGCAGCTAAACAGAACAATAACAGGTATACTAAACTATACCTGAACCTGGACCTGCAACCAAAGAGTTAGCCCTACATACCGTACAATACTCTAAGGTGCCACTAACATATGGTGTAGAGAATACGGGGGTGAGGGTGTGCATGTCATAATGATGGCAAACAAATCAAACATAGCAACCATCCTCACATCTCTCACTCAGTGCGTAAAGCATACGATGTCCACCACTGTCAATCACTAGACCCATCGAAGTAGTGACGGAGTTCGACTTGTACAACTACTTCCTCTACCAAGCTTACCCCATGGAGTCATGACCAAATCTTTACAAATGACCCTACTGCATTGGTCTATAGCTCTTTAGTCGTACCTAGGCCACTGTGGCCCTGAATCTATTCACGTACCCCATACACATAGTGACCCAAAGTTACAAACATCGACAACCCCTTAGCACACGTTCCGCAGCAAAGCCCAACTTATGAAGTCGACTCATTGGTTCCCAACTGGATCCCGAGTACAAACTTCCCACTTGGACTACCTTTGCATCTCAGGTTTTGTTCTCCGGATCGGTCTTCATTCAGTTCATAGCTCATGCCTCACGTTCAAGCTTCCTGGTTCAGTTCGCAGTATCTCCTCTGGTTCTGATCGGATCGTGATACTCATCTGGGACGGGTTGTGGCGCGCCTCCCCGATCAGATCGGGTCGAGTTCCTTTATATGTTCGTGACTCGTGATGCTCCAGGCTGAGTCGTGGTGTCACACTGCTCCGGGTCGGGTCGCGATCCCTCCGTCGGATCGAGTCGCGGTCTTCTGGTTCGTGGCCTTCAAAGTGGAGCAGCTCTCGTGAAGAGGTGGCCACGATCGGGTCGGGTCGTGGTGGAGAGGGGCGTTCCGATCCGGTTGCTGGCCAATTTCCTACAGTTCTTCCAGCGACTGTTTTACGCCATACGACGGCGTTTTCGACCATTCTAACTTTTCTAATCAATCACAAAGCATACCATACAGTCACAGCAACATATAGAACTGACCACAAACACCAAAACAACAATTTGATAGGTTATAACGGATCAAACATAGCCAAAACCCCATATTTTTCCTTAAGCATGTTTAAGCAAATCTAATGATAGGATTAACAAAACTTAATCAAATTAACCCAAATTTCCTAACAGAGGTCTAAAACAATATTTCAGAATTTATAAATATTTTCCAGAATTTATTAACTTATAAATTCGCTAATTATCACTAATTACCCTTAATTACCCATGATTAGTGAGGAACCATGCAAATCACTCATCTTTGCCACAAATAAAACTCAGATCTGAAATGAATCTTTGTTTGGCACGAATACTGATGTCTAACAACAGCTCTAACCTGGCTTTGGTGCTATCTCTCCTTAATTTGATGTAGATTAGGCCAATACTTGATTAAACGGTGATTAGAAGGTGTTTTTATATGTTGGACGCCATGGTTAGGTTGAGAGGAATGAATAGTGACAGCTGAAAAATGAGAAAAAGGTATTCTCCAAACCCTAACAACCCTTTTAAACTCCTAATCCCGAAATTCTCCTTTGGGCCTAGTTGTTAATCACCCAGTTAAGCCCAATTAAGTTGTTTTTCACCATTTGAAACTTGTTTCAGTCATATCTCCCAAACGGTGAGTCCTTTTGGCTAATGTGACCACTCTACAGAATTGTAAACCATTATCCAGATCCAATGGAAGTGTTTTCAGGTCAAAATTCCTTTCCAATCAAAAGTTATGGTCAAAACAAGATCAGCTAGGGAAAAACGGTCACTTGAAAATCGGGAAAAATCATGAACATGGGAAATGACCCCAATAGTCGTCTCCCAAAGTTACATGACCGTACGATTCTCTATGACGATGAAATAAATATTCTACGATCCTATGATGCGTAGAATGCGGGTCGTTACATAAGCGGATAACAAGATAAGATAATAACAGATAGGTTTCTCATTTATATATAAGAATAAGTTTTCTGCACTAATACTAGTATATTAAGATTAGGTTTTACCTTAATTACTACCCGTGCGTTTGATTCCCTGTTACATAAATATTTGATGTCATCCCCGATAGAAGGGTGTACCAATTCCTAAAGCGGCAACTTATAGGACACTAACCTATTGACTGGCGTTACAGCATCTTAGTTTCCGCAATAGGATCCATGCATGCTCATGACTCCACTCGAACGCGCCCAAACCCACCTTCCTCATTTTGAACCTCTTGCTATCCAGATCAGTAAAGTGTCCCCTAGCCCCTAGTGCGAGCCCCTAGTCTAATACCAACACGGATATTGACTGATATAGATTCCACACAAATCGACATAAGCCAAACCCCCTAAGCTTGTGCCCTCAAGTAACTAGGATTTAAGAGTCCCTAAAACCCAATACAACAACAAAACTAGGTACCTCTTAGCTTATTAATTATCCATTTTAACTTAGCAGGTTTAAGTTTGTTAATAAGCCTAGTTGTAAATGACATTTCTCTGTAAATGTTATTTGGCGTATAACCCCTTCCCCAAAACAAGCACCTTTCCAGATGTGTATGCATATTACATTAATTCAGTTTACTTAATTTACATCTGATACTTACATTTTCATAACATGCTATTTACTTAATCTTAAATTAAGGTCTAGTTTGTTCAACATGTGTGCATATTTTCCTTTTCACTATAATCATTAAGTTTTATATTAAAAAAGTCCTCATGTCACAATATTCCCCAATTTCTCCTTTTTATTGTCATTTCAATTATTCCAATTATTCCACTTACGCGCAAGTATAAACGGTAAATGGTCTAGGCTCTTAGTGGCCTAGGCTCAGCACAAATAAAAGGAAAAAGAAGGAGAATGGCAGAATCAAACCCAAATGGTATAAAATAGGCATATAAAAGACTATATATAAATCAAAGATAAAAAGGGGATAAGAAACATAGATCTATACATGAACATAAATTAACTATAGATCTGAATAAAAGAACATGTATTACTCTAAAGCTGAATTAACAGTAAAAAAACATGTACTAACTATAAAGCTGAATTAACAGTAAAAGAACATATATAAAAAATAACTTATAGGTATTGTTTACTCTAGATCCAAAACTATTTACTGTCATAATATTTTTAGATGTTAGATCTAAAAAAACATGGACCCATAGAGATGTAAGCTGTATATAGAACCAGTCTTCGAAAAAGGGTTGTTGTTGATTGCAGATCTTGAATTTTCTTTTTTGATATATATATATATATATATATATATATATATATATTGGCGGCATCTCCCTATTTCTCTTAATTTATTTTAGAATATCGTCAAGTAGGAAGAGGGGAATGAAGAGATTATGCATAGAAAAAAATTGAGAGATAGCCATTTATTTATATATTAACTAAGACAACCCAAAATGTTAGATATTAGGTTATCAAATCCAACCATATAACTCAACGAATGAACCTAATATATAAAAACAGTATAGATACAGAACTTCATATTCTGCAAGCATGCTCGTGGGTCAACCCTCCACATACCGTGTCGACCCATGGGTCGACCCTCTTTTGACATGGGTCGACCCAGGGGTCGACCTATGTATGGAAGGGGTCGGCCCATTACCATTGTTTGCTGCAGTTAACCTACCATTTGGATTTTGAATTAATCTTTGAAAGCTCATAAATTGTAACACCCCACGTCCATTAATGTCACTCACAAAGGGAATGCATTAACTTCCATGGAGGTTATAAGTGAATATAGAACAGAAAAATTACAACAAGACAGATAATAAATAGTACTTGGAAATCTAAAACTTCATTTTATTGCAGCGGAAATTAAACATGTTTGTTACATCATAAAACCATAGATCATAACCAAGTACAATATCCGTCTTCATAAAAACAAAATACATAATCCCATTACATAAATAGCCATTAAAAAGATAACAAGCTGGACTTTACTTCAACGGTCCAAGCTTTCCAAAGAGAGATGAAGCAATTCAATCAAACTCCACTAGAGCTGGGCCCAACCTGAGGACCTGGAGGGGGAAAAAGGATAGAAATAGAGGGGGTCAGACATAAAGTCTGGCGAGTATGATAATTCGATACTATTATCAAAATAACTAGACTAAGGCATAAGCTGGAAGACAAGTAAATGTCTATGAACTCTTAGGAAGATAAAGATAGCGTTTAAGATAACGTTAAAGATAACGGTAAAGGCGCACCTAATTACTAACGAATGATTACTACACTGCACCACACCAGTTACCCTATTGTTTGATCCCACTTGCTTCACACAGAAACTTTATAAATAGCCTTACGTACCCCTAGCTGACTACATAGGTGCCGTCTGCCCGTATCTCCACTAGGTGTACCCTACTACCCTCTTTAGATCGGCTCCCTACTCGTAGATACCCATGCTGGCCCAACAGTGGCGTGTATCACTCCCCTAAAGTGGCAACCCGATACAACTTGAGAATGCACGGCTTATACCTACACGATGCAACAACGTCTTACCCACCAGCCCGGGTCCACACACGCATACGAAACCCATTGGACTTGCGTTTCCACCGCTCCCCGTTTTGGCCTCTTACAGTCAAACCCAACATGTGTGTCCCGTCCTCGACTTGGGTCGAGCCAACAAAGATACGTTTGGGATACTGGTCGAAATGGGCCCCCACAAGCTACCCACCTAAGCTTGTCACTAATATATCCCACTTAACCCTCTAAGTCATGTTCATTTACATTTGTGTTTGGTTAAGTCTTACTAATCGTATTTCACATGCCACTAAGGGCACCCCCTAGATTCCTCGTGCCACCCAAGGCACCTACTTAACCCCCATGTCCTACTTTACATGTTTATCTGGTTAAGTATTTCTTTATTCATTCAGGCCATAACCTCATAAAGACCTCTCACATTAGACTGGCATTTATGGCAGCTGGATTTGCTGGGCGGGTCCGGGCAGTCTTACACCATAAAAGAGTCTAACCTCGTGTCTTTACAACTGTTATGCTTTAGTTTAGGCCTAGGACCTCTCACATTGGACTGACATTTGTGACCACTGGATTTGTCGGGCGGGTCCGGGCAGGTTTATGTCACAAACGAGTCCAACCTCGTGTCCTAAGCATTGATTAACACTTAAAATCTTTTACCCCAGTTTTAAAAATTCCCTATTCAAATTATTAATTAAGTCAACTTTTAATGATGTCCATAATTGACTCAATTATGGCCATCCACTTATGGCATGCAAAATCATATCAATTGCACCCCAACTTTTTAATATTAAATCCTTAATATTACCCCTACCCCACGTTTATACGTTCGCTTATTCAACGCATAATATAGGCTAGAGTTGTATAGTCTAACACCTAGCACAAAGATATATTATCACAATACATAGGCAATTAAAATAAATCTTATCATAATAGGGGTGAAACTTGCATAAACTACACATGTTAAGGATCAAAAGGTGTCAGCTTGTTAAATGTCTCAATTTACATGATATGATCATAGCCCAAATCTGTACATAAACTTGCATATGGGGTTTTTAGGCAACATAATGATGGTGTGAACTAGCATTGGATATCACATATGTCATAGCATAATTCTAGATCTCATAATAAATGTCTTGGTATATGTTCATAACTTTTCTAATCAATCTAACTTGCATATGTGACTTGTCATATAGATCAACATAACCCAAACATGATGATTTAATTAATATGAACTTACTAGCATAGATGGTAACATCATGGCCTTTTTAACATGTATGATTCATCACAACTTAGCAAAAAAAACTTTCAACATACATAACATCATCATAGCATGATTTACAACATATAAGATATCATCATCACATAACATTGGATTTACAATATACATTATAGCAAAAGGGGTTTACAACAACATACATGATAATTCACATCATCTACTCATAATCCATTCATAACTCAATCTAATTAAAATAATAATAATCTTGTTAAGATCATCATACTCACAATTTAGAGAAGAAAAGAGAGAGTTTTGCTTTGCTTTAGGGTGAGAGAATTAGAATTGAATTTGCTTTTCTTCTTTCTTAGTTGGCGGCGGCTCCATTGATTTCCATGGCGATGGTATGACGGTAACTATTCTATTTTAATTAGGTTTAGGGTTAGCATTAGGATGTATTTATAGGTGTAGGAAGTTATTTAGGACCATTAGATTAACCCTGAACCATGAGAACCAATCAAATGCAAAATCTGCATTTGAGCAAATCGGCCCATGGGTTGACAGCCAAACACCCTGGATTAACCCCTAGTCGACCCAGCGCGGCTTGGGTCGACCTCAAAAATGGGCCGGTTCGATTATTCCCCCTCCCAATTTGTTTTTTTTAACTTTTTCACATATTTATTTATTTAATTTTTAATTTATATATATATATATCAATATGTATATATATATTTCTCTGCGCAACCCATTTCACTTAATTCTTTTCTAAAAATTAAGTATACTTTAATTTGTGAACTTTAATGTTCTAAAATTACGGGGTGTTACATTCTCCCCTCCTTAAAGGATTTCATCCCCGAAATCTCCAAGTCAAGAAGAATGTATATCCTACCATCTAATCGTCCATCTACTCAACCATCAAACACCAGCATCCATTGTCCTTAAAAGACTTCTAATGCTTTAATGTTTATATGCACCGTGTGTGTATATGTCCATATCTAATGCAAAATTAGGCGGTCTACTGATTCAGTCGACCTCCTTAGTGCAATTCATGATAGTGCCATGCGTCCAATATGTATGCAAAAGATTCCTAATGATACATATTAATTCTATATGCGTGCACAACCATCCACCCGATTGCAGTAACTATATGTTAATACAACCATTATACATCCATTTTACTAAATACATCCATATATATGCAATATGCAATATGAAGTGACTGAGCCGATTTGGTGCCTAATAGTGTGTGTGTATGCATCCACGAGCAACCACTAGCAAACACTTGCATCCACTTTGCATCCACCATACATAACATGTCCCCAACACATGTTTCAACCATAGGATTATCCTAACTAAAGGTCAAAGATACTAGCGAGAGGATATACTAAAGATAAGATAAGTACAAGCTAAGCAATAAAGGAGAAATTAAAAGACATACCCTCAAAAAGAAAAGGGTATCGTGAACGCATCTTCTCTTCCGTCTCCCAAGTAGCGTTGCTCTCATCATCTCCCCATTGCACTTTGACGAGTCAGACCTCTCGATTCCTCAACCTCTTGATCTCCGACCCAAGAATGCGCGTAGGAGCTCATCGAATTGTCGCATCACGCTCTATCTCCACCTCTCTAAGCAAGCTCGGCTCTACCACTTCCATGGTCTCGTGCAAGCACTTCCTCAAATGTGACACATGGAATACGTCATGTACACCACTAAGTCTCTCGGGCAACTCCACTCTATTCGCCATCCGTCCAATCCTCTCCTTAATAGGAAATGGCCCTACAAACCTTGGTGCTAATTTCCCAACGGACCCAAAGAGAAAAACGTTCCGTAATGGAGACACTTTGACAAAGACCATGTCCCCAACTTCAAACTCGAGATCTGTCCTCCTCTTATCCGCATAAGATTTCTGCTTATCCTGTGCTGCTTTCATCCTACTTCGAATCAAGTCGATCTTCTCCGAAGTCTTCCTATCCATATCGGGCCCAACTAAGATCTTATCCGTAGATTCCCACCAACATGTAGGTGAACGACAAGGTCGTCTATAAAGAGCTTCGAATGGTGCCATTCCAATGCTGGACTGAAAGCTGTTATTATATGCAAACTCCACCATTGGAAGATGCTCTTCCCACGTACCCCAAAGTCTAGGATAAATAGCCTCAACAGATCCTCTAGAATGCGATTCACCCTCTCGGTCTGGCCATCCGTCTGAGGATGATATGCGGTGCCCAAACATAACCGAGTCCCTACCGCCTCTTGTAAGCTTCTCCAAAATTTGCTAGTGAAAATAGGATCGCGGTCGCTCACTATGCTAGAAGGAACACCGTGCAAACGATCTATTTCTCGAACGTATACAGAGGCTAACAATGGAGCAGTCCTCTTACTCTTTATGGGAATGAAATGGGCGCTTTTAGTAAGTCTATCTACTATAACCCAAATTCCTATATTACCCTTCCTTGATCGCGGTAACCCATCCACAAAATCCATCGAGACACTTTCCCACTTCCATAGTGGAACCTCCAATGGGTGAAGCAACCCACCGGGTTTCTTTTGCTCCGCTTTTACTTGTTGGCACACCAAGCATCTAGCGACATACTCGGCCACATCTTTCTTCATGCCGGCCCAAAAGTAAACTCTCTTCATGTCTTTGTACATCTTGTCCCCGCCGGGATGAATGGTCATCTTCGAATGATGTGCTTCGTCAAGAATAGTCTTCCTTAGGTCATCGTCTTTTGGTACACAAATTCTACCATCCCTACGTAACCAACCATTATCGTCTAGGGTATACCTACGGAGATGGCTTGATGACTCCCCTCCTTTGAGTTTTTCTACTAACTCAACCAACTGCGGGTCGTCTCGCTGTGCCTCGCCAATCCGTCCCAAAAGCGTAGGTCTGACCTCCAAAGATGCTAGCAAACCGGGTACGAAGTCAACGGAAGGTCTAAAGTCAAACATCGAAATGAATACTAAAATTCGCCGCTAAACAAACAAAGGACTTAAGGATAATCTTTTTCTACTTAAGGCGTCTGCCACCACGTTACCCTTGCCAGGGGTATAGGCTATTTTGAAGTCGTAGGACGCTAAGAATCCATCCACCTTTGCTGCCTTAAGTTCAAGTCCTTTTGACAGAATAGGTATTTTAAAGACTTGTGGTCAGTGCATAATTCGAATTTCTCGCCAAGAAGATAATGACGCCAAGAATTAAGCGCGAAAACAATAGCGGCCAATTCTAGGTCATGTGTAGGATAATTTTTCTCATGCACTCTCAACTGCCTTCCACCATAGGCTATTACCCTACCCTCTTGCATTACTGCGCCTAGTCCTGTCCCACAAGCATCAGTATAAACGGTAAACGACTTAAGCCCGTCTGGCAATACTAAGACTGGGGCTGAAGTCAAAGCTCTCTTCAAACGTTGGAGCGCATCATCACAGTCTACGTCCCATGTGAAAACCAGGTTCTTCTTCGTCAAGCGTGTCAGCGGAGCTGATATCTTTGCGAAGTCTTTGATAAACTTCCTATAGTAGCCAACCAACCCCAAGAAACTTCTTACTTCGGTAGCATTTTTAGGGAAATTCCAATCTTGGATGGCCACCACCTTCGCGGGATCCACAGCTATCCCTTCTTTGGAAACCACGTGTCCTAAAAACCGTACTTCCTTCCTCCAAAAGTGACACTTAGAAAATTTAGCTTTAAGCTTATGCGCTCGAAGAGTCTCCAACACTTCGCTAAGATGTAGGGCATGCTCTTCTTCATCCTTAGAAAAGATCAAGATGTCATCTACAAAGACTACCACGAATTTGTTAAGGTACTCCCTAAACACCCTACTCATCAAATCAACAAAATATGCTGGGGCATTTGTCAAACCGAAGGGCATCACTACCCATTTATAGAAACCGTCCGGAGTCCTAAAGGCAGTCTTGTCTATGCTATCCTCAGCCACTCTCAACTGATGGAACCCAGTGGCTAAGTCCAACTGCGAAAACACTGAGGCGCCAACTAACTGGTCGAAGAGATCGTCAATCCTCGGCAGTGGGTGTCTGTTCTTCTTAGTAAGTTTATTAAGTTCTCTATAGTCCAGACACAGTCTAAGCGACCCATCCGCCTTCGTGGCAAATACTACTGGAGCACCCACTCCGATATACTTCGTCTTATGAACCCCTTCTCAAGCAACTCCTTCACTTGCTTATCGAGTTCCCTCCTTTCACGTGGAACCATGTGGCGTACTGGCAAAGATACTGGTTTCGCATTATCCACAAGATATATTCGAAAATCTATCTCCCGCTTCGGAGGCAAGCCCTTCACCTCCTCAAACACATCCGAATATTCTCGAACCACTCTAACAGATCGTAGATTTTTCTCAGACGCGTCAAGCGATTCTAGATAACTTAGCATAACCAAATTTATGGGATTACAGAAGATTTCGAGAGTGTTGCCAAGGCGAGTCACGAGCCTAACTACTCTCCTTTCACAATCAAGAACGACCCCATTTCTGGATAACCAATCCATTCCTAAAATTAGCCCATAGCCCGTGAAGCCCAACACATAAGCATCACATCTAAATTCAACGCTAAGTATGGAAATTTTCAAATCCAAACACATCATGGACAAATAAGCTGAGCCCCTATTGGATTCGAAACAACTAAGGGATCCTCTACTAAACTGGTGTTTAAGTGCAGTGATTCAACTAATGATGTAGAGATAAACGAATGTGATGCGCCCGAATCGAATAAGGTATGGACAGGATGATCAAACAAAAAACTAAGCTTTCAACAGAAATGGTTCTACCTCGTTCTTGCAGCGGTGGGACCGCGAGAGCCTAAACTTGTCCCCTTGCCTGCCCTGGTGCCATAAGAGCCTGCACCTGTCCTCCCGAGGTAGCTCCTGCCCTCTGCCCCTTCTTTGGGCAATCCTTCACTAAATGTCCTGCATCGTCACAATGAAAACAGCCTGTCTTCTTTTTCTTTCGGCAATCCTTGCTGAGATGGCCTGGTGTCCCACAATTAAAACATTTCTTCTTTCCCTTGCCGTTATTGTCTTTACCACCCTTCTTGTTTTGCTCTTGTGGTTTCTTCTGATCCCCCTTCTTCTCGGGTGCCTTATCAGCTTTAGCGCTTTTCTCCTCATGCGTGAGCGCCATTTCTACTAACTTCTCAAAGGTGGCCCCCATCGGGATGTGGGTCATAGCCAACCCTTGCAATGGTTCATTCAAGCCATTCACGAACCATAGAGCCTTCTTCTCCGGCGTGTTTACTAAGTCCAAGCCAAACCTTGCTAACTGATTAAATTTGTTGACATATTCTTTCACTGATGAGCTTCCTTGCTTCAATGTCAAGAACCTTTCCATATATAGATTTTCTTCCGCCCTTGAGAGAAACTTCGCCTCGAACCTACGTCTGAAATCCGCCTAAGAGTCAACAGGACGCTCCCCAGTAGTGACCTCCCACCAAAACGAGGCCTCTCCCTTCATCAACCAAGTTGCTAATCGAACTCTCCTCCCTTCTTCTACTTCAAAGATTTCTAGCAATTCTTCCACCTCCTTAAGCCAATCTCTAGCTTCCACAAACATTTATGACCCTTGAAATGGTTTTCCACCCATAGCCTTGAATTCCTTGCACGTCTTTGCAAAAGTATCTACGCGAGGAGGAGGAGGGACGGGTGCAACTGGTGGTGGAGGAACATTGGCTGGACCCGCAGCGGCCCTAGCCTCTGATAACCTCCTATACCATCCTGGTATCGCTACCCCGTCAGGTAGGTTAAGATCTTCAGCCATGCTGAAACGAAAAAGGAAAGATTCAAAATGGAGAATTCGAAAGATAAAGATATGTGGCTATTGGGGATTATGTTTTTTTTCTTAAAAATTTTTCTCTTTAAATTTCTCATTAAAACATGTTTTTGAAAACACTTCTTCCAAAAATAACTATTTTTCTAAAGTATTTTTATCTGTTTTGGTAACCTTAAGCTCTGATACCACGTGTAACACCCCACGTCCATTAATGTCACCCACAAAGGGAATGCATTAACTTCCATGGAGGTTATAAGTGAATATAGAACAGAAAAATTACAACAAGACAGAAAATAAATAGTACTTGGAAATCTAAAACTTCATTTTATTGCAGCGGAAATTAAACATGTTTGTTACATCATAAAACCATAAATCATAACCAAGTACAATATCCATCTTCATAAAAACAAAATACATAATCCCATTACATAAATAGCCATTAAAAAGATAACAAGTTGGACTTTACTTCAACGGTCCAAGCTTTCTAAAGAGAGATGAAGCAATTCAATCAAACTCCACTAGAGCTGGGCCCAACCTGAGGACCTGGAGGGGGAAAAAGGGTAGAAATAGATGGGGGTCAAACATAAAGTCTGGCGAGTATGATAATTCTAACAATACTATTATCAAAATAACTAGACTAAGGCATAAGCTGGAAGATAAGTAAATGTCTATGAACTCTTAGGAAGATAAAGATAGCGTTTAAGATAACGTTAAAGCCAACGGTAAAGGCACACCTAATTACTAACGAACGATTAATACACTGCACCACACCAGTCACTCTATTGTTTGATCCCACTTGCTTCACACAGAAACTTTATAAATAGCCTTACGTACCCCTAGCTGACTACATAGGTGTCGTCTGCCCCTATCTCCACTAGGTGTACCCCACTACCCACTTTCGATCGGCTCCCTACTCGTAGATACCCGTGCTGGCCCCACAGTGGGGTGTATCACTCCCCTAAAGTGGCAACCCGATACAACTTGAGAATGCACGACTTATACCTACACGATGCAACAACGTCTTACCTACCAGCCCGGGTCCACACAGGCATACGAAACCCGTTGGACTTGCGTTGCCACCGCTCCCCGTTTTGGCCTCTTACAGTCAAACCCAGCATGCATGTCCCGTCCTCGACTTGGGTCAAGCCCACAAAGATACGTTTGGGGTACTAGTTGAAATGGACCCCCACAAGCTACCCACCTAAGCTTGTCACTAATATATCCCACTTAACCATCTTAGTCATGTTCATTTACATGTGTGTTTGGTTAAGTCTTACTAATCGTATTTCACATGCCACTAAGGGCACCCCCTAGATTCCTCGTGCCACCCAAGGCACCTACTTAACCCCCATGTCCCACTTTACATGTTTATCTGGTTAAGTTTTTCTTTATTCATTCAGGCCATAACCTCATAAAGACCTCTCACATTAGACTGGCATTTATGGCAGCTGGATTTGCCGGGCGGGTCCGAGCAGTCTTACACAATAAAAGAGTCTAACCTCGTGTCTTTACAACCGTTATGCTTTAATTTAGGCCTAGGACCTCTCACATTAGGCTGACATTTGTGACCACTGGATTTGCCGGGCGGGTCCGGGCAGGTTCACGTCAAAAACGAGTCCAACCTCATGTCCTAAGCATTGATTAAAACTTAAAATCTTTTACCCCAGTTTTAATAATTCCCTATTCAAATTATTAATTAAGTCAACTTTTAATGATGTCCATAATTGACTCAATTATGGCCATCCACTTATGGCATG
Organism: Allium sativum; assembly: GCA_030737875.1. NCBI lineage: Eukaryota > Viridiplantae > Streptophyta > Magnoliopsida > Asparagales > Amaryllidaceae > Allium > Allium sativum. The sequence continues at coordinate 783,691,257 of CM060918.1, read as the reverse complement.
CAAAATCATATCAATTGCACCCCAACTTTTTAATATTAAATCCTTAATATTACCCCTACCCTACGTTTACACGTTCGCTTATTCAACGCATAATATAGGCTAGACTTGTATAGTCTAACACCTAGCACAAAGATAAATTATCACAACATATAGACAATTAAAATAAATCTAATCATAATAGGGGTGAAACTTGCATAAACTACACATGTTAAGGATCAAAAGGTGTCAACTTGTTAAATGTCTCAATTTACATGATATGATCATAGCCCAAATCTATACATAAACTTACATATGGGGTTTTTAGGCAACATAATGATGGTGTGAACTAGCATAGGATATCACATATGTCATAGCATAATTCTAGATGTCATAATAGATGTCTTGGCATATGTTCATAACTTTTCTAATCAATCTAACTTGCATATGTGACTTGTCATATAGATCAACATAACCCAAACATGATGATTTAATTAATATGAACTAACTAGCATAGATGGTAACATCATGGCCTTTTTAACATGTATGATTCATCACAACTTAGCATAGAAACTTTCAACATACATAACATCATCATAGCATGATTTACAACATATAAGATATCATCATCGCATAACATTGGATTTACAATATACATGATAGCAAAAGGGGTTTACAACAACATATATGATAAATCACATCATCTACTCATAATCCATTCATAACTCAATCTAATTAAAATAATAATAATCTTGTTAAGATCATCATACTCACAATTTAGAGAAGAAAAGAGAGAGTTTTGCTTTGCTTTAGGGTTGAGAGAATTAGAATTGAATTTGCTTTTCTTCTTTCTTAGTTGGCGGCGGCTCCATTGATTTCCATGGCGATGGTATGACGGTAACTATTCTATTTTAATTAGGTTTAGGGTTAGCATTAGGATGTATTTATAGGTGTAGGAAGTTATTTAGGACCATTAGATTAACCCTGAACCATGAGAACCAATCAAATGAAAAATCTACATTTGAGCGAATCGGCCCACGGGTTGACAGCCAAACACCCTGGATTAACCCCTAGTCGACCCAGCAAGGCTCGGGTCGACCTCAAAAATGGGCCGGTTCGGTTATTCCTCCTCCCAATTCGCTGTTTTGAACTTTTTCGCATATTTATTTATTTAATTTTTAATTTATATATATATTAATATATATATATATTTCTCTGCGCAACCCATTTCACTTAATTCTTTTCTAAAAATTAAGTATACTTTAATTTGTGAATTTTAATGTTATAAAATTATGGGGTGTTACATAAATTCTTCATATGTTATCCAATTGATGAAACTCAGGGTCTATTTGAATCAAAATTCCGAGAAGAGCATAACTGTAAATTCGGTTTTACTTAATTCTAAACATTAAATTAATTAGTATACAATTTTCTTGTCTTTCTTGTTTAATTATGGTGTATTTAATTATGGGGTGTTACAGTGCATGATCACAAAATAAATTTAATTAACTTGAAATGTGAAAATCTACAATAATTAATTACTACGGATTTAATAAAATTAGTCTCATTAAAATTTGAGTTCGTTTGAAAACCGGTTATTCTTTAATTCCAAATTAAATTGATAAAACAAATAAATAAAAATCTAAGCGTTTACCATTCATATGATCAAACGGTAAGTCCGATCAATACGAAAATCGAAATCCTATAATAACTAACTAGTACGGTTCCAACGACACCAATTTCATCACATTCCGAGGCCGTTTCCCAAAATGATATTTTCATGCAAAACGATGCTATATTGGACACCAAAATACCCGATCTCCAAAAATAATGAACCATACATCTATCCTGACTCCAAACGTCAAAACAAATCTAACAGAATTGGTTTTGCATTTTAATTTTATCTTTATGTCAAGTTACGCAAAAACATTCATCCATTTAATTAAATTTATTTAATTACGCGCTGCACCGAACAACTGAGCATTTATGGCTACCATTGTCACATATGATATCGGATTACCACAAAATTTGGTTTTGTACAATAATTTAACGTTATGGTTCCAATTAAATTGATTTCATCGATAACCGAGACCGTCTGTAATATGGCTACTCTTAAGGCTTATATAATATCGATAAAATATAAATAAATTCCAAAACAATCCAATTAAATAATAATAAATTATTATTATCATATATATAAAAATAGAAACATATATATATATATATTCAAATATAAACCAATATGGATTTTAAACTCAACATTAAAATTACAGGTTAAACGATATTCAAATTATAAAAATTCCTGTTTAATTTGTTAAATAAACGTTATCGTTTATAAACAATTTCATAACTACTTTATGAAATTTATTTTAACATAACTAACAATCTATAATATGAAATTTCCATTTTTCTCTTTTATTAGAAATTATAATCAAATAGATTTGGATGATTCTTGTTTCAAAGAATTTCGACTTAAATTGGATTATGTATACACAATTGAAGTTTAAAACGTAAATTACGAACTAACACAACATTCTCATTTTAATTAAAATATAAATTTTACATTCAAACTTCGTTATATAAATACTTATATAATATAAATCCATTTAAAATCTGAATCAATATTTAAAAAATAAAGTAAATATCTAACTACCAAATATATGGGATGTTACATTCTTGTCTCATAAATTAACCGACCGAGTCGATGTAAGGGAGGAAGTGTCGGTCTTGATATTGTTGTGACCTTTGGGTGCACCTTCGGAAGAGGAGACTGATGGTAGTGCGGGTATGGTGAATTGTTTTGTAATGACCCAGATATTTCATCGGTCAATTTTAAATATTTAATATGGATTTAAATATTGAGTTGACAATATAAATCGATATTTATATTGAGTTATCGATTAAATAATCGAAATACGATTTATTTCGAATATATTGAATAATCGTAATGCAAAAACAAATCTAGTTTAATTCAAATTTAAAACTGAATCAACAATTCAGATGGTCATTTTAAATTGTATTTGAAATATAAATGATAATATTAATTATTTATTATCCAGGGAATTTATAGTTTTGAATTGAGTTTAATTTATAACGATTTAAATTAATATCTTCTTCAGATGATCAAATAAGGATTTGAAACTTGTCCCGTTGGGTTCAAAATGGTGGTTTAACCCTAGGAATGTCGGTTGGTGGGTTCAGAAAGGAGTTCGGAATCAAGGGTTATTTAATTAAAGGATACCAATTTTAATTAAAATTAAAATTAAAATTAAAATTGAATAAAATTAAAGGTAAAATAAATGGCCACGCTCCATTAATATCCTTCACAATCATTCAAAATAAATAAGGGGAAATGGCTGTGCTCTCGTTCGTTCACAAATCGAAGTCCTCAAGCAAATCAAAAATGGTCGCACTTTAGTTCCAATTCATTCGAAAAGAAAAGGGGGCGAACCCGAAAACTGAAATTGGATTTACATCATCCAATGATGCGTTTGAACGGAGAAAGCTCGATAGGGGATCCATCGCAAATTAGGTTTGAGCTCAATTTAAATTTTTCTGGAGTTCATCTGTAAAGTGGAGGCAGCTTCTAAGTTCGAGCGCAATAGTGGAAAGGGTGACAAAGTTGCAAGGTAGAGTCGGGCTCTGAGAGTGATGAGCAGTCGCAATGGGGTTTATCTGAGGGAAGCTACTTGGTTGACTGGGTTTGTACGGAGCTTGCTGAGGGGGTTCCAATGTGTTGAAGGGGTGCGAAGTGATGGGGAGTTCACTGCGATTATTGGAACAGGTCGATGTTGGAGTTTGAGTTAGTTCGACAGTAAGGATTGGGGATGGCGCAGCATGGACCTAGGGATGTTGGGGTATGGATATCAAGGAAATCGAGAGTAAGAGGAAGGAGGTTGTGGAGATGCCAGATGCGGTGGTCCTGGATTGGGGGAGCGACGATGTACAGCCACATGTGGAGTCTAAGTCGTGATCTATATAAGGTGTTCAAGTTTGCTGCTGTGATGTTATGGAGATGGCAGAAATAAGGGTGAGGTGTGTGTTTTGATTTGCAGACTTCGAGTTGAGGAGGCGACAGTAATTTTAAGGTTTGGTAATGGTGATCGGGTTGCTAAGGGATACTTGAGAAAGCCTGAAATAAAGGGGCTAAGTGCGTATGCTTTAAACTTGGGGAAATTGCTGCAATAATGGAAAGGTAAAAACTGTTGATTAAATTAAATAAGAAATCAAAGGGGAAGTTTGGGTTTGTGATGTGAATGAAGATTGAGCGAGCGGATTAGTTAGTTGACTAGGTGGAACTGGATTCGGCAGTGGAGAAGAGGGAGTGAGGCGTGCGCTTGGGAAGTCTAGTGGTGAAGCTTAATACCGATGACAGTGAAGAAGCATGACACATCAGTTTGGAAGGCGATGTGGAATGTCTGTTAGTGTTGTTCTCCAATTTTCATGGCAGCAGACGGGAATGGATTGTGGAGGACTGGTGAGTTAAAATTAAATTTACAATTTATAATTTATTTAGTAAATTATTTAATAAAGTCAAAAATATGAATCGGTAATTAAGGATTTCATAATCATAGGTTCATGTAGAATTCATTCGAGGCGTCCCGAGTGGATCATAGCTGCAAATATGATATATGATGGATTTGAGATTTTTCCTACACTAGTCGTTCAAACAAGGTGAGTAAATCTCACTAAATTTATTTTTTAGAATTATTTTTAGTCGTTAAAAATAATTGATGATTGTTTGGTTGCATTAAAATATTACTGTGGCTATTATAAATATATATTAGTTAATTAGGATTGGTGTTTGTGGCTATTATATGTATATATTGGTGGTTGGATTCCGGCAGTATCATTAGCGGATGCCCGCGGTATCATTAGCGGATGCCCGCGGTATCATTAGCGGATGATTTCCCTATGCGCCCCACAATATATATAGTGGATGACCTTCATACCGCGATATCCTACCTCGAAGCAGGATGGGTATTATTTATGTTGGCTATTGTCTGTGGATGTAGGAAAACAGTTTGGAGGGATCCAACTGGATTCCTCAAATTTATTTATTGTTCGATTTCATATATATCATCATATATGCTATGTTAAAAACCTATGATTGTTAAATTAGGTGTTTTGTGTGTTTAAAATACCACTGGGCCTAGATGTTGATATTTAAAAATATCGTGAAAAGAAATTTAGAGATTTAAAAGGAAAATTCCATTTCTTTAAAAATAGAATTTAAGTTTTGAATGGACTAGAAATATTAACTTCTTTTGAATAATTAAAATAAGAAGTTCTTTTATGAACGAAGTTTATAAATGAAGTGAAATGAATTATCATTGGATAAATTCAGGAAATATAAATACAAGTGTGAATTTGAAAAGGGAATTTTTTTCAAAGTAGAAATATTTATTTCAAATATGAAAGTGAAATAGGCGAAGGTGCTAATTAGCATATGAATTAACCAATTGAGTTAAAACAATTAGATTGAGTTGGAATGAATTAGAATGGTTGGATATATATTAAGCAGATATAGAAATGAAGAAATGGAAGAGTATAGATATAATGCTCGACAAGAAGTATGTATTTAAATTGAATATGAGATTTTATGCGCCGTATCGGCTAGCTGCTTGGCTTTTTGATTTTCTTTTTAAATGGAGAGGCCTATGTGGCAAGGTTTGACTTTTTCCGGTAACCCATTACAAAGGAGGTTATGGCGAATTTTCCGGAAAATTAAGGAGTTAGAATATTTTTAAGAAGATTTGATAAACTAGAAATCGATATATCGATATATATAGAATTCGATAATGAAACGAACTTAAAATAGAATATTATAAACGAAAAGGAATTTTATAAATAAAATCCTGGGAGATATACGTTTTAAAATGAACAATGATTTAAAAGCAAATGATTTGCAGATTTAAAATGATCGTGTTGATAAGAAGTTAATCAAAGAAATTAAGTTAAGTAGAATTAGAAACTGACTGGAAATTAGTTGAGTTGAACGACTTTTTAGTATCGATTTGATGTTGGTTTCGGCCTTCAGGGTTTATACTTAGGAAGTTGTTCTCTTACTAGTTTACAGTTAGAGTCTGATAGATGTGGAAGAATAGTGATATGTAAATATGCAATGGGAATGTTTTCCTATGACACCCAACGTCCATTAATGTCACTCACAAAGGGAATCCATTAACTTCTATGGAGCGTTAAAGTGTGTATAGAACAGAAACTTAACAACAAGACAGATATAAAATAGTACTTAAAAATTTAAAACTTCATTCATTGCAGCGGTAAACAAATAAGTTTGATTACATCATCAAAAACAAAAGAATAGAGTCAAGTACATAATATACATCTTGACTAAATCAGAGTATATAAAATGAAAGACATAACCCCAACATAAAATAGCCATAAATAAGATAGGCTGAAAATTTACTTTAGTGATCCAAGCAACATCCGAAAGAAAGAGATAAAGCTTTCCAAATTAAGCTCCACTAGTACTAGTCCCACCCTGAGCATTTGGGGGGGGGAGGAAGAAAAGAGTTAGAAACAAAGGGGTCAAACATAAAGTCTGGCGAGTGCAATAACTTTAACAACATAATCATTAAGTAACTAGGATAAGGCATAAGCTGGAAAATAAGGAAATGACAGTGAACAAATGGGTATGACGGAGAAAACAAAGGAAATAAGATGAACAAAGATAACGTTAAAGGCGCACCTAATCACTATAAGATAATTACTACACTGCACCACACCAAACACCCTAAAGGTTGATCCCGCCTACAGAACTTATAATGATAATGGCAGTTTCGTGTACCCCTAGCTGCCTTCATAGGTGCCGTCTACCCCTATCTCCACTCGGTGTACCCACTACCCCCATTCGATCGGCTCCCTAACTCGTAGATACCCGTGCTGGCCCCATAGTGGGGTGTATCACTCCCCAAAGTGGCAACCCGATACCACAAAAAATGCACGGCTTATATCTACACGATGCAACAACGTCTTACCTACCAGCCTGGGACCACATACGCATACGACCCCGTTGGACTTACGTTGCCACCGCTAACCCGTTTTGACCTCTTACCATCAAACTCAGTACGCGTGTTCCGTCCTCGACTTGGGTCGAGCCCACAAAGATACTTAATGGGTTACTGGTTTGAAAAGGGCCCCCGTGCATGACACAAGCTTTCCACCTATGCTCGGTCCCCTCTAAGGTTTTTCCCTCTTAACCTCATTCTTATTCATGTCTTCTTACATGTTTCATACTTGGTTAAGTGTATCTAATTGTATTTCACATTCCACCCAAAGCATCCACTTAACCCCCTCATGTCCCACCACATGTTTATCTGGTTAAGTGTTTCTTAATTCATTAACACTGTAACCTTGTAAAGACCTCCCACTTTAGACTGGCATTTCTGGCAGCTGGATTTGCCGGGCGGGTCCGGGAAGTCTTACACCACAAACGAGCCTAACCTCGTGTCTTTACAACTGTTACGCATTTAATTCATGCCTTTGACCTCTCACATTAGACTGGCATTTGTGGCTGCTAGATTTGCCGGGCGGGTCCGGGCAGTCTTACATCACAAAAGAGTCTAACCTCGTGTCTTAGGCGGTTTATTATTACACATCTTCATTTAACCCCAAATTGGATTAATACCCCTATTCAAATTTGTCAATGAATTCCAAATATACTTATGTCCATAATCGTCTCAATTATGTCCATAATTGTCTCAATTATGTCCATAAATGCCAATTTTTCCAATTAATGTCTTAAATTAATTATATGCCTTTTCAAGGCCATTATGCCAATTCTCAATATGTGTATACTTAATATTACCCCCATCGTCCCCGCGTTGTTCGTTCGTTTATCATGACATATATGTATATTAGAATAGCAATTAGTCTAGCACATAAAAGGGAAGAAACAACTCAAATTTGCATAACACACAAAATGGATCTAATCTTGCAAATAAGTATTACAACATAACTTGCATAAACTTTGTATTGTCATGAATCTAAACATAGGCCTAAAGGTGTGAACTTGCATATATATAATATAGTTTTTCACCTTTAACTTACATATATGAATATAGGTTTTATTCCAAAACTTGCATAGGCTATAGTCACAAACTTGCATAAAACTATGTACGTCATAGATCTAAATCTAAAGGTGTAAACTTACATATTTGTGAATCCAATTTCTACCTAAACTTGCATATAGTCACTTTATTTGATTCACATGTAAACTGGTGTATGATTCACATAGAAACTAGCATATAATCTACACCCAAACTTGCACATAAAATGATGTCAAGCGTGAATCAAGTTGAACATAGGTGATTTGGCATATGAAAAGAGATCCACAACAAAACTATCATTATGAACAAGTAGCATATATTCACAAAATATCACATTTTTCCAATGTCTCACAAACATAGCCATATAACCCAATTTATAACTCAACCCAATTAACTTATTAATTTATCTTATTAAAGAAATTGAACTCACAACTCAAAGAAGGTCTTGAGTTCTGGAATCTGAGTTCTGAAATTGATTTAGCTCACCTCTGAAGTAGACAAATTCGTTGTTGTTGTTATAAATTTGAGTTGATTAGCTTCACTTTCCCTCTAGTTAGTGGCGGCTACTCTAGGTTGCAAGGTGATAGCATGACAGCCATGGTTCTAATTTTTATTTAGTTTTAGGGTTTGAGTCTACATGTGTTTATATAGAATTTAGGATTAATTTAGGCCATCCGATCAACATAGAACCAATCAAGAACGTCCAGTCAAGATAGAGTGACACCTCAGCCCTAATGACTCAGCATTGAGTCACAAAATCGTCATCCCTCAGATCTGCCGGGGGGGGGGGGGGGGAGGACAGGCTGACCACTAGGTCGACCCCCAGGTCGACCTGTGGGGGGAGGTCGACACTAGGGTCGACCTGGGTCCGGGGCGGGAATTTTTCCTGCCCAGCCCGCTTCTGACTTCTGATTTGAATTTTGAATCTGTTTCGAGCTTTTTAAATTTTCTGGAAACTTCTAACAGCCATAACTTCTTTATACGAAGTCCAATTTATGCAAACTCGGACTCTATCTCAACCAAAATTCCAAGACGAACATAATGGCGTAACCCGTTTCCCTTGATTCGTACATTTAAAATTAAGTATTCTTTAATTTGTTAACTTTAATATTTAAAATTACGGGGTGTTACATTTCCATAGTTAATAACATATATTTTCTAAACATAGAAAATAAAGAAATATGGATATATATACATAGATATATATATATGTTTGATGATTTGATCGATAATTCCATTTGGAAATAAGATCATTGTGTGTACATGGACATTTTTCGTTTGATAGTTAAATCACTGACTATCAAAGTTTTTGACCATTTTAACGTTGTTAATATAGAGAGACCGGTTGGATTATTATTCGAAGAACCACTCTGTATTGGCGTAAGGGTTGCAAACAAAGTATGCTAAATATATTAAAGACGGAGTAAAGTGTGAGGGCTGTTGTATAAGTCCTAGGTAGAGATTGCCTAGGATGGATGTACAGAATAGTGCCTTTGGTTTCGTTCAGTCCCAGAACGAACGTATATGGACAAATGTCTGACAGAGTATTTCCAATGATCGCATATGTTGGTCTGTACAAATATATATGGTGGCAACGGATTTATTCCCTTAGCCTGATATCCAGAAATATTTGTGTAAATCAATAAATGATTAACGGATCTAACAATGTGGCATTCAAAGTGATTGTGTTATCAATGAATGGCAAGCAAGCGTAGCCTCAGGCCTCAACAACCGGGAAATGACAAAAATCAGGCAGGCAGCATGGCTATGTGGTTAGCTCTCATTAGGGTGTATTATCACCTATCTAAAGATTTATTTAATTCCTTATTCTATTCGATGCTATCCCATTCGGGAAACAGTTGCTGATCCCAACCGTTGGTGGTATACAATCGATACACTCAAGCGAAATGAGTGGTCGGTCATGTGTGGCCGGGTTGCAAGATGTTCTTGTTGAACCCAATGTATTCTCCTCTAGATATACACTAGTGAAAGGTGGTTCCATACCTTGTTATAGTTGGAAATCCATTAACCAATAAGCGCTCGCGCTTTTGTTTGTATACTATGTATGTGGAACGTGAGATGCAAGCGTTCTGCTAGATTGATATCTATTTGTATTTAGACACTATTATAATATCAAAGAGTTTTGATATAAAGATGTTTTGGATTTTCATAAGGGAAAAACCCGTTCCCTGTTATACGGCGCGGTCTTATGAGATATCATTTAGTTTCTGAAACTGTTTTAAACTGTTTACTCATACCAGTCCCATGACCGACCCAAAGTTTATTTTGTTTTGTTTTACCTAAACTCTTAGGTGCCTAAATTTGTACGGGCAGTCAAGTAGTTCAGGATTTAACAGATTTATCTAAAGGAGCTTGGTGCAGGAGGCTTCAACATTTATCTAGTTATTGTTATTTCTGCTGTGTTGTAAGTTGTACTCTGATAGTGATACTCTGATAATGATATGTTATATAGTTAAAATTTTGTATTCAAAAGTTATGATATATTATATTTTGTTCCGTTGCAATGTGAGATTTTGTGTTGTTATTTTTGTTTTTCTTCTAAAAAAAATGATTTGTATTTTCGTGATATTTGGGTTGGATGTATGGTGTATGTAGTCAACTCTGATATTACGGATTTGCGAGCCATTACAGTTAGTATTAGAGCTTAGGTTGAGCGAATACCTAGGCTTTAGTGGGATTGTGCTTATTAGAGATAGGATCAGTAGTACCCTAGAATAAGTTGAGTGTGTATATATATACGAGAGAGCGTATTTGTTAATTGATATAAAATTTGATTTATATTATGTTGGCTTGTCTATTGAGTGGTTTATGAATTCTGGTCGAATCTTGGGACGCCATGAAGTCGATAGGAATTTCTAAACACTTGAATAGAAAATTCAACATGATATTGTTTTAAAGTTGGTAAATGAAATAATTTTACCCAAAAATTCTATTTTTGATAGAAAAAGAATAATTTTCTGAAATTTTTATAATATATGGATGTGTTGAATGTTAATATTATAATCAAATTAGATTATAAAATTGGAATGGTTATATATAACCAAATAAAATTTGTATATAAAAGAAATATACAAGTGAAACAAATTAAAATTTGACTCAGAACTAGAATTTGGAATTTAATCCTGGGAAGTTGGAACATATTTTATGAAGTAAATATATTGATTGTTCAAATAAAAAGAACGTAAACCAAAAGTTTTGGTAGAACTGAAATTTGCTGAATTATGAAGTATTGAATTTCAACAAAAGTGGGTTTTGAAAAAAATTAATGGGTTTGTAGCACTCTTCCTACCTTAGTAATTTCGGGGACGAAATTCTTTTAAGATGGGAAGAATGTAATAACCCGGATATTTCATCGGTTAATTATAAATATTTAATATGGATTTAAATATTGAGTTGACATATAAATCGATATTTATATTGAGTTATCGATTAAATAATCGAAATACAATTTATTTCGCATATATTCAATAATCGTAATACGAACACAAATCTAGTTTAATTCAAATTTAAAACTGAATCAACAATTCAGATGGTCATTTTAAATTGTATTTGAAATATAAATGATAGTATTAATTATTTGTTATCCAGGGAATTTATAGTTTTGAATTGAATTGAATTTATACCGATTTAAATTAATATCTTCTTCAAATAATCAAATAAGGCTTTGAAACTTGTCCCGTTGGGTTCAAAATGGTGGTTTAACCCTAGGAATGCTGGTTGTTGGGTTCAGAAAGGAGTTCAGAATCAAGGGGTATTTTAATTAAAGGATACCAGTTTTAATTAAAATAAAAATTGAATAAAATTAAAGGTAAAATAAATAGCCATGCTCCATTAATATCCTTCACAATTGTTCAAAATAAATAAGGGGAAATGGCTGTGCTCTCAATCGTTCAAAAATCGAAGTCCTCAAGCAAATCAAAAATGGCTGCATTTAGTTCCAATTCATTCAAAAAGAAAAGGGGGCAAACTTGAAAACTGAAATCAGATTTACATCGTCCAATGATGCATTCGAACGGAGAAAGCTCAATAGGGGATCCATCGTAAATTAAGGTTGAGCTCGATTTCGATTTTTCTGGAGTTCTCGGCAAAGTGAAGGTAGCTTCTAAGTTCGAGTGCAACAGTGGAAAGGGCGACGAAGTCGCAAGGGAGAGTCGGGCACCGAGAGTGATGAGCAGTTGCAATGGGGTTTATCTAAGGGAAGCGATTGGGTGGACTGGGTTTGTACGGAGCTTGCTGAGCGGTTCCAACGTATTGAAGGGGTGCGAAGTGATGGGGAGTTCACTGCGATTTTTGGAAAAGGTCGATGTTGGAGTTTGAGTTAGTTCGACAGTAAGGATTGGGGATGGCGCAACATGGACCTATGGTTGCTGGGGTATGGATATCAAGGAAATCGAGAGTAAGAGGAAGGAGTTTGTGGAGAAGCCAGATGCGGTGGTCCTGGATTGGGGGAGCGACGATGTACAATCACAGGTGGAGTCTAAGTCGTGATCTATATAAGGTGTTCAAGTTTGCTGCTGTGATGTTATGGAGCTGGCAGAAATAAGGGTGTGGTGTGTGTTTTGATTTGCAGAATTCGAGTTGAGGAGGTGACAGTAGTTCTAACGTTTGGTAATGGTGATCAGATTGCTAAGGGATACTTAAGAAAGCCTGAAATAAAGGGGCTAAGTGCGTATGCTTTAAATTTGGGGAAATTACTACAATAATGAAAAGGCAAAAACTGTTGATTAAATTAAATAAGAAATCAAAGGGGAAGTTTGGGTTTTTGATGTGAATGAAGATTGAGCGAGCAGATTAGTTGGTTGACTAGGTGGAACTGGATTCTGCAGTGGAGAAGAGGGAGTTGGGCATGAGCTTGGGAAGTCCAGTGGTGAAGCTTAATACTGGTGATAATGAAGAAGCATGACATATAAGTTTGGAAGGCGATGTGGAATGTCTGTTAGTGTTGTTCTCCGATTTTCTTGGCAATGGACGGGAATGGATTGTGGATGACTGGTGAGTTAAAACTGAATCTACAATTTATAATTTGTTTAGTAAATTATTTAATAATGTCAAAAATATGAATTGGCAATTAAGGATTTCATAATCATAGGTTCATACAGAATTCATTCGAGGCGTCCTGAGTGGATTATAGTTGCAAATACGATATATGATGGATTTGAGATTTTTCCAACACTAGTCATTCAAACAAGGTGAGTAAATCTCACTAAATTTATTTTTTAGAATTATTTTAGTCGTTAAAAATAATTGATGGTTGTTTGGTTGCATTAAAATATTATCGTGGCTATTATAAATATATATTACTTAATTAGGATTGGTGTTTGTGGTTATTATATATATATATATATATATATATATATATATATATATATATATATATTGGTGGTTGGATTCCCGCAGTATCATTAGCGGATGCCCGCGGTATCATTAGCGGATGATTTCCTTATGCGCCCCACAATATATATAGTGGATGACCTTCATACCACAATATCCTGCCTCGAAGCAGGATGGCTATTATTTATGTTGGCTAATGTCTGTGGATGCAGGAAAACAAGTTGGAGGGATCCAACTAGATTCCTCAAATTTATTTATTGCTCGTTTTCATATATATCATCATATATGTTATGTTAAAAACCGGTGATTATTAAATTAGGTGTTTTGTGTGTTTAAAATACCACTGGGCCTAATTGTTGATATTTAAAAATATCATGAAAAGAAATTTAGAGATTTAAAAGGAAAATTCTATTTCTTTAAAAATAGAATTTGAGTTTTGAATTGACTAGAAATATTAACTTCTTTTGAATAATTAAAACAAGTAGTTCATTTATGAACGAATTTATAAATGAAGTGAAATGAATTATCATTGGATAAATTCAGGAAATATAAATACGAGTGTGAATTTGAAAAGGGATTTTTTTTTTCAAAATAGAAATATTTATTTCAAATATGAAAGTGAAATAGGAAAAGGTGCTAATTAGCATATGAATTAACAAATTGAGTTAAAGCAATTAGATTGATTTGGAATGAATTAGAATGGTTAGATATATATTAAGCAGGTATAGAAATGAAGAAATGGAAGAGTATAAATATAATGCTCGATAAGAAGGTACGTATTTAAATTGAATATGAGATTCTATGCATCGTATCGGCTAGCCGCTTAGCATTTTGATTTTCTTTTTAAATGGAGAGGCCTTACAAAGGAGGTTATGGCGAATTTTTCCAGAAAATTAAGGAGTTAGAATATTTTTAAGAAGATTTGATAAACTAGAAATCGATATATCGATATATATAGAATTCGATAATGAGACGAACTTAAAATAGAATATTATAAACGAAAAGGAATTTTATAAATAAAATCCTGGGAGATAAAAGTTTTAAAGTGAACGATGATTTAAAAGCAAATGATTTGCAGATTTAAAATGATCGTGATGATAAGAAGTTAATCAAATAGAGTTAAAGAAATAGAGTTAAGCAGAATTAGAAACTGACTGGAAATTAGTTGAGTTGAACGACTTTTTGAGTATCGATTTGATGTTGGTTTCGGCCTTCGGGGTTTATACTTAGGAAGTTGTTCTCTTACTAGTTTACAGTTAGAGTCTGATAGATGTGGAAGAATAGTGATATGTAAATATGCAATGGGAATGTTTTCCAGATTAATAACATATATTTTCTAAACATAGAAAATAAGGAGATATAGATATATATACATATATATATATATATATATATATGTTTGATGATTTGATCGATAATTCCATTTGGAAATAAGATCATTGTGTGTACACAGACATTTTTCATTTGATAGTTAAATCACCGACTATCAAAGTTTTTGACCATTTTAATGTTTTTAATATGGGGAGACCAGTTGGATTATTATCCAAAGAACCACTCCGTATTGGCATAAGCGTTGCAAACCAAGTATGCTGAATATATTGAAGACGGAGTAAAGTGCAAGGGCTGTTGTATAAGTCCTAGGTAGAGATTGCCTAGGATGGATGTACGGAATAGCGCCTTCGGTTTCGTTCAATCCCAGAACGAACGTATATGGACAAATGTCTGACATAGTATTTCCAATGATCGCATATGTTGGTGTCTACAAATATATATGATGGCAACGGATTTATTCCCTTAGCATAATATCCAGAATATATTTGTGTAAATCAGTAAATGATTAACGGATCTGACAATGTGGCATTCAAAGTGATTGTGTTATCAATGAATGGCAAGCAAGCGTAGCCTCAGGCCTTAACAACCGGGAAATGACAAAAATCGGGCAGGCAGCATGGCTATGTGGTTAGCTCCCACTAGGGTGTATTATCACCCATCTAGAGATTCGTTTAATTCCTTATTCTATTCGATGTTGTCCCATTCGGGAAACGGTTGCTGATTCCAACCGTTGGTGGTATACTTTCGATACACTCAAGCGAAATGAGTGGTCGGTCATTTGTGGCCGGGTTGCAAGATGTTCTTGTTAAACCCAGTGTATTATCCTCTAGAGATACACTAGCGAAAGGTGGTTCCATACCTTGTCACAGTTGGAAATCCATTAACCAATAAGCGCCTGCGCTTTTGTTTGTATACTATGTATGTAGAACGTGAGATGCAAGCGTTCTGCTAGATTGATATCTATTTGTATTTAGACACTATTATAATATCAAAGAGTTTTGATACAAAGATGTTTTGGATTCTCATAAGGGAAAAACCTGTTCCGTGTTATACGGCGTGGTCTTATGAGATATCATTTAGTTTCTGAAACTGTTTTAAATTGTTTACTCATACCAGTCCCATGACTGACCCGGAGTTTATTTTGTTTTGTTTTGCCTAAACTCTTGGGTGCCTAAATTTGTACGGGCAGTCAAGTAGTTCAGGATTTTACAGATTTATCTAAAGGAGCTTTGAGCAGGAGGCTTCAGCATTTATCTAGTTATTGTTATTTCTACTGTGTTGTAAGTTGTACTCTGATAGTGATACTCTGATAATGATATGTTATACAGTTAAAATTTTGTATTCAAAAGTTATGATATATTATATTTTGTTCCGCTACGATGTGGGATTCTATGTCGTTATTTCTGTTCTTCTTCTACCTTATTCTTCTAAAAAAAATGATTCGTATTTTTGTGATATTTGGATTGGATGTATGGTGTATGTAGTCAACTCTGATCAGATTTGCGGGCCATTACATGTTTATTGCAAGCAATTTCTTAGCTCCTGAAGTTTTGGCGATGGAGGTCGTATAAGTTTGTTTGCAGCAGGGTGAAGAATTGGGTATGGGAATGGCGTAAACATCGGCAATTAAGCGATTAAATGTTGTAATCAGTGATTTAATAGTATTAACTAGTTCGCAAATGTTATAAATGTAATTACTTCTTCATGCAAGGTCTAAATCCAACGCAGTCAGACACGTTGGATTCATTTCAATTATGTCTCTGCCTTAAAATTGAATTGGATGTTGCTGAAGCTAGTTGGAATTTTTGATAATTTTGAATGTCGTTCAAAATAAAATGAAACCAGAAAGCGAAGCGACAATTGAACAATTATGAGCAAAACTCACCTTTCTGATCTACCAGCGTTATTAAGTTGGTAAAATATTTTTTATCAACTTATTTGTGTGAATTATTAGTTGATTGATTTGGTTAAAAAAACCAAATTGTTAATTGCATTTTGGATTGATAAATTGGTTGATGATTGAATAAATATAAGATCACAAGATAACTTCTGGAAATGCTATTAGTTATTTTGAATCTGATTTAGGATCCTGATATAGCATCTTGAATTTCTATTTGACATTTTTGAGTTTATTTTATATTCAAAATTTAATGTAAGCATTTGATTTTATTTAAGTAATTTAATAATATTATGTGTTATGTAATTTAAATTATAACATAGCTAATCTAAATCACATTCTTGGTGGTGTCTATTTAGAAAAATGAACACCGTTTAGAAATTGATTGAAGTTGTTTTATTTGACATCATGTTAGCAGAATAAACCCATGTTACGTTATTTATATTAATTTTTACATTTTATTTAAGCCAATTAATTTTTATTGAACAAGTGTTGTATTAGTAATAAATTGCTAATTGTTAATTATTTACCTATGTCAGTTTAAGTAAATTACATGTTGATTGTAAAATGTTTTGATTATACGGTAGCTTATTTAAGTACCATTGTGATTACTAAGCCCTATGGAATAAGTGTTACAAATAAATTGAATTATGGCTATAGTTGCTTATGGCATCTTTGAGACAGAGACATAACCATTGAGTAACAACAACCAGTAAGTCCGTTTGAAATAAATGATTTCAAATAGTTATTTATATTTCGTAATGTTTTTTCTAAAAAAGAATTCCTATTTGATAATGTTTTAAAATAAAGTTAATTTATTTAATATTCATGTTTTGAAGTTGACAATTGATCATTTAAAAGTATTTATTATAATAATGTTTGATGTTAATTAATTATTATTTAATCAAGACTTAATTGTTAATAATTACCTATTTCAAAGTTAATTTTTTCTCTGTTAATAAGATTTGAAGCTAAATAATTGTATTATTAAAATTGTTTTAAGTATAATACTGATTTTGTTAATAATGATTATAATTAACAATTAATATTTTTAAAAGAAAAATCAATTACTATGTACTTGATAAGAATTATTATCATTATTTATTACGTTGATTGATATTTACTTGGTTTAAACTTAAAAATCATTTATTCATAATGGTTTTAATACCTATTAATTATCCATTAAGGATAATTTAAGAAAGGATAATCTATTTTATTTGTTTCAGTTTTAAAATAAGAAATCACTCATCTACGATTTTTTAAATGCTTTTATTTTCCAACAATAATGAATTACTCTTTAACTTGGTTTTTAAGTAAAATTCTTACTTACTTACATAAAAGGAGCAGTAAATCATTAAAGTAAAGTATCATAAAACTAAATTATTTTTTAAAAGATTTATTTAAAAAGAGCTTTACAGACATGAATGTCTTTTTAATAAGATATTTTATAAAAAGAATTTATCAAAGATATTTATAAAAGAAATTGAGATTATCCTCTAAGATTAATCCTCTTAAAAATGGTTGTATGGACATTTGTTCCACACTAAACACAGGAGGAATCTTATTTGAGAATATTCTTTTCTTTTTAAAATCTGTTTTTTTATTCTTTAAATAGGATTTAAAAAATAATAATACATTTAGTGAAACGACCCAAACTTCCCCGGTAAGGAATGCCCGGATTGAATTGAGAATAAGCCACAAAAGAACGCAGACAGAAGAACATTTCATTGTATATTACAACAATTCCATCAGGATACAAGAATATACAAAGTATAAATTAATATTACACAGAAAATAACAGAGATTTAAATTACATTTAAATACATCGCAGCGGAAAATAATATAAAACACAACTAGAAGTAATACACGGATACAGAGCTTTCCGAGTATCGTTCCAGCTGTAAACCAGGATCCTGTGAATATAAATCTGCAAAACCAAAACTACTAGCTACCCATGTCGAAATAAGGGCACCCAGAGTTTAGGTTAAAACAATAAACTCCAGGTCAGTCATGGGACTGGTGTGAGAACTAAAACAATTATTAATCTTTATTTTGAAGTTAGGTTAATCAAGGGACCACGCCGTATAACACGGAACGGGTTTCCTCCCAAGAACACCAGTGCATATAACAACAGCGCAATGCTAAATAAAGAACAATGAAGCTATTATAAGACCTAGGTCCCATCACACAATGCAACGCAAGCCGGAGGATAGGGTTTTACCTTATAATAGCCAAAGAATGCTTGATACGCTAAATTTCATGTTTTAATTCTTAATCAGACTCCAACCATAAATTAGTAAGAGAATGATTCCCTAAGTATTAACCCTAAAGGCCGAAACCAACATCAGACTAATACCGCGGAAACCACTCATCTTAGCTCGTTTCCAATTAGTTTCTGATTTTATATACAATCAAAAACATCAATCATAGGCGGCATGGGTACCATATATCATGTCGCCGTACTAGGCTCTACAATCAAAACCGCAAGTCGCGTATTTGGAAATTGGATTTCCATCTGTGAACCAAGACAAAAGATAGTCCTCTACTGATTCGAGACTATCTAGCCCGAGTCTCAGGAACAGCCGCAACTGCTCCTTGGATCGTCACGGCCGGTCCACTGATGTGGATTATAATGCCTGAACAATACGTTTCCCCGCCCTTTGGGGCGTAAATGAGCCAACAAATGACTCCATTGGCTTCACATAGTCACCGATATACCCGAGGCGCCTTGCAACAGCAATAACCACATAAGTCAAACTCGTCAGGGCGTGTAAAACCACTGATGCCACTTCTAGTTAGAAAGAAACGCATGTCCCCCCTGAGGTCCTTCTCCCGTTTCTGGTTCACAACCGGGGTGTGAGGCTCGCGAATCAACGCTACACAAAGCTATGCCACAAAGGCCGTGCTTTGATCATCAACCACAAGACTTTTCTTTTCAACAAAAGCCTTGATCATTTGCATCTTAGCATGACACACAGGCAAACCACTCCATGCAACCGATATCCATCAATCACACAGAATGATATCCAATGTCAGACACGTAGTCCATCTACAAGTCCGTTCTGGGTCTGAACAAAACCGAAGGCACCTAGTACCCCTCATATCCATCGATCTCCAAGTACGTCTGAACGATCACCAACTGATTCCCTCCCCTTGGGTGTACGACCCAATCAAGATCATCAGTAATCACCCAAACGACGTGAAGACCTCCGGTCTTCGACCACCGTCTTCATCTTCGACCTATCGTCGTATCAGTTATTCAGAATGGGACAAACCCGGTATTTTCGAATAACTCACGTATATAATAAACAAGTGTTACACAAACACAATATATGCCTCATTCCAATTCATCAGTCACTAACCGTAAATTAATAAGAGAATAATTCCCCAAATATTAACCCTGAAGGCCGAAACCAACATCATATCAATACCCAGGAAACCATTCTATTTAGCTAACCTATAGTCAGTTTCTAAATTTCACATTCTTAGGGAAATGTTCCCATTAATTTTATCAAAGATAAATTCTTTTAAATTTATTCTTTAATCTTCTTTTGAATATCGATTCAACTAGTCGGGATTATAGAACCTTACCGAAATAATCATTTGTTTTAATTTCCCAACCCCAACCTATTCATCCCATGAAGTAAAACTGGTAATACCTCATATCTAACACCACGGTGTTATCGGTAAATTCAATTACCATTTCACGTTTAAATATAATTAAAGATTTAACTATCGCCTGGAGCAAAACTGGTGATACTCCAGTCTCGATCTTTTCAATCTAATTAAAGATTCATTAAAACTCCATTTAGTTTTAATCTTTGATTGGGTTAAAGAATCAGTGTCATTTAAAACACGATTCACGATAAACCCCAAAATCACATCACATTTCAATCAGTCCTTAACCGTAAATTAGCGAGTGAGCAATTCCCGAAGTATTAACCCCAAAGGCCGAAACCAACATCAGATCAATACCCCAGAAACCATTCAACTTAACTAATCTCCAGCTAGTTTCTGATTTTCTTAACTCCTTTGGGTCTAAGAACAGTATTATTGAAGATACCGTTCACGACAATCCAAATTCACATCCCATCAATTTTCGGGTTAAAGAACAAGTGTTATTAAAAACACTGTTCACGATAAACCCAAAAATCAATTCAATTCAAATTAAATATTATTAAATTGGTACACTTCATTAAATTTAAATAAAAAGATTTAATCTTTTTCTCAACTGGGCTTAAGAACAGTGTTAATGAAGACACTATTCACGACAAACCCAAATCACATTTGATATTAAACACAAGGTTCTGAATAGAAAATATATCGGCTTATATTCAATATCAAAATCTACGACCAACAAATATCATATTGGGAATAACGATATATATATATATATATATATATATATATATATATATATATATATATATATATATATATATATATATATCTTTCAAATTTCCTTAATAATATCTGTATAATCACGAAATCCAACATTGAAATATTCCAAAGAGAATTTCGATTAAAATCCATTCCAATTCAATTGTTGGAAATTCTAGTTACTTTTAAAACCATTTCAAATTCAATTTATTTATTTTAAAAATAAATAAATTATTATTCTAGTTCAAAACTATTTCATTTCGATAAAAATCTATTTTTATCATTTCAAATATGGAGTTTTTCATCCCGATTTTTCCTAAATCATTTCTTATGATTTTAAGCAAATTATTTCTATTTTTAATAAATTTATCAAGGTCCGTATAGTCGATTTCCATCAACGGCCATCGAACTGCACTTACACCGACCTTTTCAAAATTTTATTTGGACATAATTCCAAATCCAACAGTTAGATTTCAAATTTCTAATATTCATTAGAAAGCTCTTTTCGATACGAACCCAACGGTTCCGGTTTTAGGAGAATCCGACAGTCGGATCTCCCGCAATATCAATTCGAAGTCAATGGTCGAAATTCGCGAACTGCCGTTGCGCGGCGCGTTCAATTCAGGCCATTATATATATATATATAATATATATATATATATATATATTATATTTCATCGATTTCCTTTTAAAACGTATTTTATAAATCATTTTAAATTCGTTTTCGAAACGATTTCAACTTTATTTCAAATTCAAATCAAAAATGAAATTTTCACTATAAATTCGTTTTAAATTCATTTCAAATTGATTTTATTTCAAATCGATTTTTAATTCAATTTCAGTTCATTTTCAATTCGATTCAATTTCTATTTGATTTTGAATTTATTTCAAATCGATTTCTATTCAATTTCAATTCAATTCGAATTCATTTCAATTTGATTTCAATTCTATTCAATTTTAATTCGAATTCAATTCTATTCAATTTCAATTCGAATTCAATTCTATTCAATTTTAATTCGAATTCAATTCTATTCAATTTCAATTCGAATTCAATTCTATTCAATTTCAATTCGAATTCAATTCTATTCGATTTCAATTCGAATTTCAAATCGTTTCAAAATATCAGAATTTGAAATCACTTCCTTTTCTATATTCATTATAAAAATGAATAAAATCGATATAAATATCGTTCACGTCAAAATGGCATCAATATAATCAACACAGCTTTATATATTTCTATTTTCAAATATTCTAGTTCAAATATTTCTTTTCAAATATTTCTATTCAAATATTTCCTTTTTCAAATATTTCTATTCAAATATTTCCTTTTCAAATATTTCTATTCAAATATTTCTTTTTCAAAACTGGAATGAGGCCCAATCAATTACCATAGATTTCACTTCTATGGATTTACATACAGCGCATGTATAACATCGACAATGACTAATAATCAACCATTATCCAAAGTGCATTCTACACTGTATAAGCATCAAATATAAATATTTAACACTCATAACAGTCTGTCAATCAATCGATCGACATACAACTAATTATTGGGATTAGTGTATGTCATATATCATCCCAATACCCGTGTGGGGTTTCAAAAAATCAAACACAGATTTTATTTGTGCAGTTAGGCGATGTGTAAAATTTTATCGTCCCAATCAATATCAGTCAAATGTGTGTATATAAACAAATTGTCAGATTTGTTTATATTAGTTTATTTCATTTCATATACACGTTAAAAATTCTATTTTTAACTATAAAATATTTTATTTCTTTCACATCACATCACACAATCAACTACACATCAAAATCTAACAAATAAGCATACAAGTCGTCCATGGTCTGTGGACGACGGGTGTCGGGTGCTACTAAACACCGTCTGCATCCTAGTATATATTTTTAACTAGAAATTTAAATTAAAAGTGAGGAGTTCTCACAGAAGGTTCCACTCAGCCGTGCTTTGCTTTTGAACTACTGAACCGTCTGGATCTGTTTGAAATTCCAATGCAGTCCTTTTTACGCTGTTCAAATATAAAAATTATATTTTTATTGCTCCATTCCAATAAATAAAAGTCATATTTTTATTTTGCTACATATATAAAGATAATATTTTTATATTCTCTATTATATAAAAACCGTAATTTTAATACTTCTACTTTATAAAAAATATATTTTTATTCTTTCTATAGTATAAAAATCATATTTTTATCCTTCCTATGATATAAAGATCATATTTTTATTATCTAAATTATATAAAAAATAATATCTTTATATCTTCTGTAAATTAAAAATCGAATTTTTATTCATTCTAAAATATAAAAATCATAATTTTATCCTTTTTATAATATAAAAATTTTGCCTTTTTTATATAAAAATCCTTTCTTAATCTATATAAAAATTCAATCTTTATCTATGTAAATGAAAAATCTATTGTTGTATATAACGGTGTTGTATACACAATTATATGATTTTTGTTTGATGATAACAACCAAATAAATATTATTATTAATGTGTTTGAAATCGTGCTGGTATTCTACATCACATACAGGAATATCATATTTATATTTAAATAGAATACGACTGTATAGATATTCATATTTTCTTACAGTATTTTATTTAAATTAAATATTATATTTCAAACACTCGAACAGTACAATTATTTACAACTCCACTATTTAATCACTTCACATAATTTGTACTTGTAAATATACAATATAGGATAAACAAATTTTGTTTGACGACAATAAAATGATATTTTATTTCAATCAAATTTGTTTATTACATGTATCAGTACAATTCTCTCACAGCTCCTCAGTACAGTTCATTCATTGTCACTCAGGTATACATACACAATAGATACACAGTTACTTTATATATATATATATATACATTGACTCATATACAGTTTCAGACTCATATTTGACACTACACACTGTCTTCTTGTCTTCAGTCTTCAATCTTCTGTCTTCACTGCTTACAGTCAGTCCAGTCATCACCTGCTTACCTGTCACAATGAAACACACACACACAGTACACTGCAATAGAAATGAAACAGAAAATGTGCAAATATAAATTTTATTTTTAAAATATTATTTGCCTCAGTTTTCTGGTGTGTTTCTCATCATTTTTCATGACTTGATCTGATATATAATATAGCACGCGCACGATACATGTATACACATACATGTGTATGTATATACACATATTACAATGCAGGGACAGGAAAACTCGTCTAATGGATGCATGTACACACGTGCATGAATATAGACGTGTGCACTGCCACGCCAATCAGCGAGCAACTGAGGAGTAGCCACATGGACCGTCTCGACTCAGTGCATATCATCCCAAGCCAGGTGTAAAGCAAGTGTGTGTACATGTGTACACAAAAATGAAGCCATATATATATATACACACACATATATATATATATACATATATGTATATACATGTATAAACAAAGTCAAAACAGCCCAATCAAGCGTCGAGCCATGTCAATGTCAAGCCATGATCAAATGTGCAGCAAAATAACAACTCATGCATGGTAGTAAAATTCAGCTCAAAGTGGTCGAGCTTTTACATGTCAGCATTAACATGTTCAAGGAGGTGATCAAGCATCAAATACATGAAGAATGATCAAGACAGTGATCAAGGCAGGTCAAACACAATGGAGCATGTACATGCATAATTGTGTGCAAGTAAACAAGTGTGCAAATGTGAGCATGAGTGGTCGAGTGAAAGTGCCAACATAGCAGCAAACAAGGCAGTTTCAAAGAGTGGTGAAGGCACAAACTCAAAGTATAGCCAAAGTGTGGTCGAGCAACAATACATGGCAAAGAACAGCAGCTACAAAGCATTGAAGCAGCACATTTAGGGTGCAACAAGTTCATTTCAGATCAGCATATACAATATGGGTTCAACAAGGCAATGCAACAGTAGTTCAACAGCCATGCATGGCCGAGAACAAGTACAGGGTAGAGCACAAGTCCGGAATGGTGCAGTGACAACTGATCCAAATAAAATGGCTCAAGCAATCAAGTCAGTTTTTGACCCAAGTCTCATGACAGCAACCTACAGATTCAAAGAGTGTGGTACAATGAAGTTTCAAGTTCAAGTGTCACAATGGAACAGAAATGGTCGAGTCATGGTTCAGTTCAAGTCAGGTGTACACAAAGCAGTGCATGTCCACACAATTGAGACAAGAAAATCTCATGGTTGATTCAGTGTTAAAATTGATTACCAGAAAATCAACAGGAGTTTCAAAAGAAATTTCAAATCTGCATTTCCAGAAAACAGATTTTTTTTTTGGCATGCAACTTTTAATTTGTTTCCAGTTTTTTATCCCTCCCAAATTTCTCGGCAGCAATTGATTGCCAGATTTTATAAATCACATTTTCTGGAAATTCAGTGATCAAGTTTTTGAACTATACCAAATTTGGCCAAAGTGTATTTGGCAAAAATTTCAGACAGTTTTTTTTTTTTTTTTTTTTTTTTTGAAATTGCTAAATCAAATCTTATCATGGGTTTCAAATGTTCCAATCTTTTTTTTGGAAAATTAAGTTGCCAATAAACTCATTTGTTTCCACAAATCCCAGAAACCATTTTTTTTAGAAATAAAATATTTTGATTGGTTCCTAAAATCAAGCATGTTCTTTTACGGAAATGTTTTCAATTTTGCAAGAACAAATGTGGGACAATCAATTCTTTTGTTCCAGCTTTCAGTGAATTCACAGAGTGTATTTAAGGGATGAAATCAATTTTCGATTTCATATATTTCAAATTTTTACCATAGCAGTGGGAACAATAATACTTTAATTCAAAAGGGCCAAAATCATTTCAGGAACTCACGCAACAAAAGAGGAAACCGCACAATTCAAATTCAATGCCAGAAATTTGCAAAATGGGAGATCAACGCAAATCATCTCAAGTCAAGAAACCGCAAATTATCAGGCCAAGTCACATAGCGAAATCAGAGGTTAAGGATTTGTATTTTATCCTATATAACAACACCATTTTCATCACAGGCATGTCAGTCGAAACCACAAACAATTCAATCGAAAATTGAAATCAAGCATCACAGATTCAGGAACAAAAGGAGTTAAAATACTCACAATTTTTCTTCCAGAGAGTTTCGATCACAAAGTTGGGGACAAGGAATCAAATCCCAGATCGATCAAGCAAGATAAAGAAATCATCAACACATTCGAGCTTCCAGAGAAAATTCCAGAAGCAATTCATCACGACATCGATCTGATTTGGGGAGAATCCAGAAACCCTAGCAAATCGCCGCCGCCTTTCCTTTTTTTCCAGAGGAAGCAAAGCTAAAGGGGAAACAAAAATAACAAATGGGCCGGCCATGTTTTAAATGGATAAGGGGATGACCCTTTTTAACCTAAATCCTAGGGTTTCCTTTTTTTATACTTGTATTGTTTTTAATTCTGTTTTGTAAAAACGAATCGAACGGTTTATAGATTCTGTAAAAATCTAGAGGTGAATCAGTCAGGATTTTTGACTGTCAGTTTCAGAATCTGTAAAATCTGAGTTATTGATTACGAGGTTGTAATCAAGGGAAAATCTGATCGAGTGGACATCGGTCAGTCTAGAGATTTGAGCGTAGGGTTAGTACAGGAGCAGGGAGTGCGAGTTTACAGAGTCTGTAAGCGGGATCTGTTATTAACACCTAGTAGAAACCTTAGTGAATGCAGCAGTAGGCAGAGTCTGCCGAAGCTGGGTATATCTGTGTGTGATTTATTTTCTGCATTTTTGTTTCTGCTATATTCTATGATTTGTGTATTATTACATATCCCGTTAGATTTTTAATTTAGTTATAAACTGTGATAAACCCTATTCACCCCCCCCCCCCCCCTCTAGGGTTAATCTAGATCCAATAAGTGGTATCGGAGCCAGGTATTTTTTTTAACTCTAGAGTCATGGGTAACCCTAGTTGTCTGTCTAGCGAGAGTCAGTCCAGTTCATCTCCAACTATTTTCACTGGAACAGATTTTTTAAACTGGAAATCCAAAATGGAATTTTATTTAAAATCTGTTAATATTAAATGTTGGGATGTTGATATCAATGGGTACGATATGGTAGATAAAGTTTTTAATTCTCGTGCTACACATATTCTTTATTCTCATCTTGATGATAATCAATACAGTCTGATTTCCCATTGTTTAACTGTGCAGGAAATTTGGACAGCTCTTAATACGGAGTATGGGCAAATTGACAACAACTACTCAAAATCCCGAAATATCAACTCAGATTCAGATCAACACTTGAAAGGAGAAACAGATAGATCAAACGATGGAGAATCAACAGATGGTGAAACAGAAAATTTCTCTTACGAAGATTTAATTTATATGTGTGCTGATCTAACTAAGTCTGTCGATAAACTACAATCTAAAAATAAAAGTCTAAAATCTAAAAATTCTGAGTTGACCGGCAAAATTGATGATTTGGAATCACAGCTTGAATATTTCAAAAATCCTTCAAATTCTGATTGCAAAAATTGTTTGAAACTGAAAACCAATCTTGTACATCTCAATAAAAATATTCAAAAGTTTGAAAAAGAAATTTTGATCTTAAAAGAAAACAAGATTGAGTTATCAAGTTTGAATAATTTTTTACAAAAGGAATTTGAAATTTTTAAGAATGATATATATTCCAAATTTGAAATTGCTGAAAAGAAGAATTTGTTGAAATCCGATTTGATTTTAAAAGAGCTGGAAAATGAGATTGAGAAATCCAAGAAATTTGAGTTTGAAAAACAAAAAGTCTTTGAATCTGAAATTGATGAATCCCAAGCCAAAATTAAATTGCTTGAAAATGAGAATTTGGTTTTGAAACAGTCCAATGCTGAACAGAAGATCGCTATAAATAATTGCTCAAATTTATTAAAAGAAAATAGCAATCTAAAATCCAAAATTCAACGATTAGAATCAACTTTGGATAAATTTTCTAATGGGGAAAAATCGTTGAATATACTGTTACAAAACCAAGTTTCTATTGGAAATAAATCTGGTGTCTGCTTCGGGAAAAATAATGTTTTTGGAAAACAAAATTCAAATGATTTGAAAAATTGTAACAACCCGAAAATCTGGGCCAGTTTAAAATTTTTATTTTGGCAATTTTAGCGAATTTTGATTATTTAAAATGAATTATTTTAAATAGTATCGACGAGAAATTTATTTTGAATATAATGCGAACGTATATATTTATACGCGTCGTCGTTAGAATATAAATATTTATATATAATTATAAATAGAATTGAAAATGGCGCGGTAGTTCGATAATTCGATTTCAAACTTCATTTGAATGTACCGGGTGCAAAACAATCCGGATTTTAGTGAAACCAAAAACATTAGGATCTAATTGATGATATCTTTCTATCGAATCCGAAAAATCAAGATTTCATAGCGGGAATCAAAAGATATGTCCAGTTGAAAATTCTGAATAGTCGCTATGGAATTCAGGCCCTTAAAAATGGAAATTTTGCAAATGACCTCGGATTTCGACGAAACCACTTTTGTTGGGCCCGTGATGTCAAATTATTGCTAGATTCCAAATTTCATAATTTTCCGAATTAATATGTGAGCGTGGCAAAAGAAAACGCGTTTGACCAGTTTCAGTTGATTTTAATCGACTGGAAAATAGCGGTCTCAGAATTCGACGAAACTAGTTTTGTTAGGACCGTATCATCAATACGAAGCTAGAAAATATTTTTCGAGAATTTTTAGAGTTAATATGTGACCCCGGTAATTTGAAATGTACGTTTAAAATTCAATATAGTGATCAAAATGTAAATTAAACGGAAACTGATTCAAATGATCGAATCAACCTACGAAACATATACCATTGTGTTCGGAATGGGGGTATTTAGCTATAGGCGATAGTCGTTGGGTATGGTTTGGGATTAGTATCAACGAACAATTATTTTTCGAGTTAAAGGAATAAAAAAAATAATGAAATATTTATTATAAACCCCCCCCCCTTTTTTTTTCTTCATTTATCAGATCGAAGTAACTAAAAAAACAGGGGGAAACCCCGCCGTTCATCGCGCCTACCTCTCCTCCACCTTCATCCACCCTCCGCCTCGATCCGATCTCCCTCCTCCACTTCTCCTTCCCGCATCGATCCTCTTCCCTTCTGCCACGAGACTGACGCGCGCCATCCCTCAGTCGAAGCCGCACTGACCAGCACTCCAGGCGACAGCGAGGAGCGCTCCAGCGCATCTTGGGGTGACTCCAGATCGGAGTTCGGTCAACTCCAGTGCAGCGATTTCAAGCCCTACGGGGCTGAGCTTCTTTGATTTTAACCTGGAGCAGGAACGATGGATGTACAGTGAGTCCCCTTATTTATTTATTTTTAACCCTTTTTAATTTCGGCTGAAAATATAATTTATATGATTTTAAAATATGATTTTTATTTACATAGAAAAGATTTGGTTTTTAGAAGTGAAAAGGCGAAATTTTTTAAAAGGAAAAGACGATTTCTATGTAAAGATATAATTTTTACATAAACAAGAAGTTAAAAATATGATTTATATATTTTTAAAGTATTAAAAATATGATTTTTATATTTTTTAAAGTATTAAAAATATAATCTTTATTAAGTAGAAGATGTAAAAATATGATTTTTATATATTGAACTTCGAAATAAAAATATGATTTTTATATATTGAATAGCGAAGTAAAAATTCGATTTTTACATAGGTAGTGAAAGCGGGCAACGAAGGTAACAAAAAGGCGAGAACGAAGAAGATTTATATCAAAGAAGAGTCAAGATGTTTGGATAGCTTTCGGTGAGAATTTCTCACCTTTCAATTTCATTTCTATTTATATATATATACTAGGATGCAGACGGTGCTTAGTAGCACCCGACACAATCGTCCACAGACCATGGACTTGTTTGTTTGATTGCAAAAATAAGTTAGATTATTTGATTGAAATTGAATTGTTTGGTGAGATGAATGGATTTGATTGATGTGTGAATGGCGTGGGCCTTCACTAGACCGGGGATAAGGCTAGGCCTCGTCCCGTTTCTAGTATCGTGCCGTTATGCCGCCGAAATTTTCTAAAATATGTTAGAAAAATAAAAATATCATTTTATTTAAAGAATGAACTGAATAGATATTCATATGTTAAAATAAAATGTTTTGTCGTTAAAAATATAATTTTTAACGTAAATGTGAATAAATAAATATTCATTTACAAACCAGACGGTTTGTTTATGTACACCTATTTGAATGACATTGATTGGGTCGATAAATTTTACACATCGCCCAACTGCACGAATAAAAATCTGTGTTTGATTGTTTGAAACCCCACACGGGTGTTGGGATGAGATATGAAGTTCACTCATCCTGATTAATTAAATATGTCAATCGATTGATTGACAGGCTGTTATAAGCGTTAGATATCTATATTTGATGCTTATACAGTGTAGTGCACTTTGGTTGATGGTTGATTATTGTTCAATGCTATTATATACATGTGTTGCTTGAAAATCCATATAATTAACTTTATATGGTAATTGATTAAGCCTCATTCCAATTTAGAAAATAAAGAACAATATAAAATAAAGGTTCATGTGTTGACAGTACTCATCCCTTGAGATTTGTCATGTGTTGAACAAAATATTTTAGTAATAAAATTTACATCTTTATCAATATAAAATAAAGGTTCATGTGTTGACAGTTTCATCCATTGAGATTGGTCATGTGTTGAACGAAATATTTTAGTAATAAAATTTACATCTTTATCAATATAAAATAAAGGTTCATGTGTTGACAGTACTCATCCATTGAGATTGGTCATGTGTTGAACGAAATATTTTGATAATAACAACTATTTTGAAAAAGAAATATTTGAAATAGAATATTTGAAAATAGAAATTTATGAAGCCGTGTTGATTAGATTGACGCCATTTTGACGTAAACGATATTTATATCGATTTTATTCATTTTGAAATGAATTGAATATAAAACGATTTCGAAATGAATTGAATTGAAAACGATTTCGAAATGAATTGAATTAAAAACGATTTCGAAATGAATTGAATATAAAACGATTTTGAAATGAATTGAATTGAAAACGAATTCAAATTGAATTGAAAACGATTTCGAAATGAATTGAATTAAAAAACGATTTCGAAATGAATTGAATTAAAAACGATTTCGAAATGAATTGAATATAAAACGATTTTGAAATGAATTGAATTGAAAACGAATTCAAATTGAATTGAAAACGATTTCGAAATGAATTGAATTGAAAACGATTTCGAAATGAATTGAATTGAAAGCGAATTGAAATGAATTCAAATTGATTTGAAATTTAAATTGAATAGAAATGAATTTTAAAACGAATTTATAAAGGAGAATTCAATTTTGATTTGAATTGAAAAGAAAGTTGAAATTGCTTTTGAAACGATTTTAAAACTATTTATATAATTCGTTTTAAATAGAAATCGACGAAGTATATATTATATATATTATATATATAATATAATGGCCTGAATAGAACGCGCCGCGCCGCGGCAGCTCGTGAATTTCGACCATTTATTTCAAACGGACATTACGGGAGATCCGACCGTCGGATTCTCCTAAAACCGGAACCGTTGGGTTCGTATCGAAAAGAGCTTTCTAAAGAATATTAGAAATTAGAAATCCAACGGTTGGATTTGGAATTATGTCCAAATCAAATTTGAAAAAGGTCACTGTAAGTGCAGTTCGATGGCCATTGATGGAAATCGACTGTACGGGCCTTGATAAAATTATTAAAAATAGTAATAATTTATGTAAAATCATAAGAAATGATTTAGAAAGAATTGGGATGAAAAACTCCATATTTGAAAAGATAAAAATAGATTTTTATCGAAATGAACTAGTTTTGAACTAGAAATATAATTCTATTTATTTTTAAATAAATAAATTGGATTTGAAATGGTTTTGAAAATAACCAGAATTTCCAATGATTGCATTGGAGTGGATTTGAATCGAAATTGTCTTCGGAATATTTCGATGTTGGAATTCGGGATTATACAGATGTTGTTATGGAAATTTGAAAGATATATATATTTATATCGTTATTTCCAATATGACATTCGTTAATCGTAGAATTTGATATTGAATATAAGCCGGGATATTTTCTATTCAGAGCCTTGTATTTAATATCAAATGTGATTTGGGTTTGTCGTGAATGGTGTCTTCATTAACACTGTTCTTGAACCCAGTTGAGAAAAGATTAAATCTTTTTATTTAGATTTAATGAAGTGTACCAATTAAATAATATTTAATTGGAATTGAATTGATATTGATCTTTGGGTTTATCGTGAACAGTGTTTTAAATAACACTCGTTCTTTAACCTGATAATTAATGGAATGTGACTTTGGGTTTATCGTGAACCGTGTTTTAAATGACACGGATTCTTTAACCCAGTTAACGATTAAAACTAAGTGGAGTTTTAATGAATCTTTAATTAGACTGAGATGACCGAGAATGGAGTATCACCAGTTTTGCTCCAGGCGATAGTTAAATCTTTAATTAGATTTGAACGTGAAATGGTAATTGAATTTACCGATAACACCGTGGTGTTAGATATGAAGTACTACCAGTTTTACTTCATGGGATAAATAGGTTGGGATTAGGAAGTTAAAACAAATGATTACATCGGTAAGGTTCGTTAATCCCGACTAGTTGAATCGAAATTCAAAAGAAGATTAAAGAATAAATTCAAGGAATTTATCTTGGATAAAATTAATGGGAACCTTTCCCTATGAATGTGAAATTTAGAAACTAACTATCGGTTAGCTAAGCAGAATGGTTTTCTGGATATTGATCTGATGTTGGTTTCGGCCTTCGGGGTTAATATTTGGGAAATTATTCTCTTGATTAATTTACGGTTAGTGACTAATGAATTGGAATGAGGCGTATGTTGTGTTTGTGTAACACTTATTTAAAATATACGCGAGTTATTCGAAAAGACCGGGTTTATCCCATTCTGAATAACTGATACGACGATAAGTCGAAGATGAAGACGATGGTCGAAGACCGGAGGTCTTCACGTCGTTTGGGTAATTACTGATGATCTTGATTGGGCTGTACACCCAAGAAGATGGAAACAGTTGGTGATCGTCCAGACGTACTTGGAGATCGATGGATATGCGGGGTACTAGGTGCCTCCGGTTTCGTTCAGACCCAGAACGGACTTGTAAATGGACTGTGTGCCTGACATTGGATTTTAGTCCGTGTGATTGATCTCTATTAAATATATATCTGTTTGGCGGTGGAGAATTTATTCTCTTGCTTAACGCCCTTCTCTGAGACGTACGAGCTCAGGGGTTATATATTGATGGATATCAAACGCATGGAGTGAATTGCCTGTGTGGCATGCCTAAGTGGCAATTGATCGAGGCTTCTGTTGAAAAGCAAAGTCTTGTGGTGATGATCAAAGCACGGCCTTTGTGGCGTAGCTTTGTGTAACATTTACTTCGCGAGTTTCACACCCGGTATGAACCAAAAACGGGAGACGGACCTCAGGGAGGGCATGCATTTCTTTCTAGTTAGAAGTGGCGTCAGTGGTTTTACACGCCCTGATGAGTTTGACTTATGTGGTTGTTGCTGTTGCGAGGCGCCTCGGATTGATCGGTCGTTCTCGAACCGATGGAGTCATTCGTTGGCTCATTTACGCCCCATAGGGCGGGGGAACGCATGTTCAGGGTTTAAGTTTAATCCACATCGGTGGACCGGCCCTGTCGCTCCAAGGTCACTCGAGCTCTGACCTGTGGCTCGGGCTAGAGAGTCACGAATCGGTAGAGGACTATCTTTTGCCTCGGTTCATAGACGGAAATACAATTTCCAAATACGTGACATTTGCGGTTTTATTTGTAGAGCCTAGTATGGCGACATAATGGGATGGGGCGCTCATGCCGCCTATGATTGATACTTATGATTTGAAGTTGTTTTATACACTATGCACTTATAATAGTATCAAACGATTTGTTTTAACCGTATCAAGCATTCTTTGGCTGTTATAAGGGAAAACCCTATCCTCGGCTGTGTTGCATTGTGTGATGGGACCTGGGTCTTATAACAGCTTCATCTTTCTTTATTTAGCATTGCGCTGTTTGTTTTATGCACTGGTATTCTTGGGAGGAAACCCGTTCCGTGTTATACGGCGTGGTCCCTCGATTTACCTAACTTTAAAATAAAGATTAACTGTTTCAGTTATCACACCAGTCACATGACTGACCTGGAGTTTATTGTTTTAACCTAAACTCTGGGTGCCCCTATTTTGACACGGGCAGCTAGTAGTTTTGGTTTTGCAGATTTATATTCACAGGATCCTGGTTTACAGCTGGAATGATATCCGGAAAGCTTTGTATCTGTATATCTCTTCTAGTTGTGTATTGTATTATTTTCCGCTGCGATGTATTTAAATGTAATTTAAATCTCAGATATTTCTGTGTAATATTCATTTATACTCTGTATATTCTTGTAATCTGATGCATTGTTGTAATAAGCAATGAAATGTTCTTTTATATGTGTTCTGTTGTGGCTTGTTCTCGAACTATCCGGCGCTTTCCTTTACGGGGAAGTTACGGGTTTTCACAGTTAGTATCAGAGCTTTGGTTTACAAAGCTCAGAGAACAAGACACATTAGAACCATACGAAAGCATTCATCAGATATTGGATTAGTAATATCCAATGAGAATGACTCGTTAGAGATGGGATCAGTAGTATCCTAGAACGAGAGTGGAGAGTATATTTTTCAAATGAAAACAATTCTGTTTTGAAATTTAGATCGTTTTACACGTATTTGAATAATTTATTTATATTGATTTTGGACAATTCAGTATATAAAGAATTTGCATATACGCCTTGCAAACGTATATTCAAAGTTTTAATATATTGGATAGATATAGCATCACACTCTAATCGCCCGCAGATGATTTTGATGATGGAGCTCCATCATTAGAATTTATATTCGAGTGTCGAAGGTGTGATATTTATATATTTCCATTAGACTGGTGTGAGAACCAAAATTAGATAGTGCCTATTGTTGTGATTTGGCATCAAAAATCTGATTTTTTGACTATATATCAAAGTTATGAATTTCAAAAGCTAATCAACTAATGGATTGATGTTTGTGTTGTTTGTTTATTTGTTTGATAATTTTGAACCATTTAGCCTAATTGAATCAAATAGTGAACTATATTGAAAATTGGTCGCATTTGCTTGCATATACATATACTTACATTGAACAGGTCATAGCAAGGAGGCTAGAGCCGAAGAATAAAATTTGTTTGCCCGACAAATAGGTACATGTTTATTACATAATTTACTGTTTTGTTTGGGTGATGATGATTTTATGAGCCTATTGGCTAGCCGCTTGGATTTTTCTTTTTCTTTTTGAGATCTGAAGGACTGGGGAAGCTATTTGAAATTCCCCGATGCTCCCGGTGCAGGGGAGGTTATGGCGAAATTTTTCAAAAA
This sequence comes from Allium sativum, assembly GCA_030737875.1. NCBI lineage: Eukaryota > Viridiplantae > Streptophyta > Magnoliopsida > Asparagales > Amaryllidaceae > Allium > Allium sativum. The sequence continues at coordinate 783,655,753 of CM060918.1, read as the reverse complement.
TTTAGGGTGTTAGCCAAATTTTTGAAAATTTGAAAATTCTCAGAAACTGAAAAGTTGGAGAATGGGAGCCAGATCGAGCGTAGAGTTGAATGATCAAACCACTTTCGACTTTGTTCCTTTTCGAGGACGAAAAGTTTTAAGTGGGGGAGATTGTAACAACCCGAAAATCTGGGCCAGTTTAAAAATTTTATTTTGGCAATTTTAGCGAATTTTGATTATTTAAAATGAATTATTTTAAATAGTATCGACGAGAAATTTATTTTGAATATAATGCGAACGTATATATTTATACGCGTCGTCGTTAGAATATAAATATTTATATATAATTATAAATAGAATTGAAAATGGCGCGGTAGTTCGATAATTCGATTTCAAACTTCATTTGAATGTACCGGGTGCAAAACAATCCGGATTTTAGTGAAACCAAAAACATTAGGATCTAATTGATGATATCTTTCTATCGAATCCGAAAAATCAAGATTTCATAGCGGGAATCAAAAGATATGTCCCGTTGAAAATTCTGAATAGTTGCTATGGAATTCAGGCCCTTAAAAATGGAAATTTTGCAAATGACCTCGGATTTCGACGAAACCACTTTTGTTGGGTCCGTGATGTCAAATTATTGCTAGATTCCAAATTTCATAATTTTCCGAATTAATATGTGAGCGTGGCAAAGGAAAACGCGTTTGACCAGTTTCTGTTGATTTTAATCGTCTGGAAAATGGCCATTTTTCCAACGGTCTCAGAATTCGACGAAACTAGTTTTGTTAGGACCGTATCGTCAATACGAAGCTAGAAAATATTTTTTGAGAATTTTTAGAGTTAATATGTGACCCCGGTAATTTGAAATGTACGTTTAAAATTCAATATAGTGATTTAAATGTAAATTAAACGGAAACTGATTCAAATGATCGAATCAACCTACGAAACATATACCATTGTGTTCGGAATGGGGGTATTTAGCTATAGGCGACAGTCGTTGGGTATGGTTTGGGATTAGTATCAACGAACAATTATTTTTCGAGTTAAAGGAATAAAAATAATAATGAAATATTTATTATAACCCCCCCTTTTTTTTCTTCATTTATCAGATCGAAGTAACTAAAAAAACAAAAGGGGGAAACCCCGCCGTTCATCGCGCCTACCTCTCCTCCACCTTCATCCACCCTCCGCCTCGATCCGATCTCCCTCCTCCTCTTCTCCTTCCCGCATCGATCCTCTTCCCTTCTGCCACGAGACTGACGCGCGCCATCCCTCAGTCGAAGCCGCACTGACCAGCACTCCAGGCGACAGCGAGGAGCGCTCCAGCGCATCTTGGGGTGACTCCAGATCGGAGTTCGGTCAACTCCAGTGCAGCGATTTCAAGCCCTACGGGGCTGAGCTTCTTTGATTTTAACCTGGAGCAGGAACGATGGATGTACAGTGAGTCCCCTTATTTATTTATTTTTAACCCTTTTTAATTTCGGCTGAAAATATAATTTATATGATTTTAAAATATGATTTTTATTTACATAGAAAAGATTAGGTTTTTAGAAGTGAAAAGGCGAAATTTTTTAAAAGGAAAAGGCGATTTCTATGTAAAGATATATTTTTTACATAAACAAGAAGTTAAAAATATGATTTATATATTTTTAAAGTATTAAAAATATGATTTTTATATTTTTTAAAGTATTAAAAATATAATCTTTATTAAGTAGAAGATGTAAAAATATGATTTTTATATATTGAACTTCGAAATAAAAATATGATTTTTATATATTGAATAGCGAAGTAAAAATTCGATTTTTACATAGGTAGTGAAAGCGGGCAACGAAGGTAACAAAAAGGCGAGAACGAAGAAGATTTATATCAAAGAAGAGTCAAGATGTTTGGATAGCTTTCGGTGAGAATTTCTCACCTTTCAATTTCATTTCTATTTATATATATATACTAGGATGCAGACGGTGCTTAGTAGCACCCGACACAATCGTCCACAGACCATGGACTTGTTTGTTTGATTGCAAAAATAAGTTAGATTATTTGATTGAAATTGAATTGTTTGGTGAGATGAATGGATTTGATTGATGTGTGAATGGCGTGGGCCTTCACTAGACCGGGGATAAGGCTAGGCCTCGTCCCGTTTCTAGTATCGTGCCGTTATGCCGCCGAAATTTTCTAAAATATGTTAGAAAAATAAAAATATCATTTTATTTAAAGAATGAACTGAATAGATATTCATATGTTAAAATAAAATGTTTTGTCGTTAAAAATATAATTTTTAACGTAAATGTGAATAAATAAATATTCATTTACAAACCAGACGGTTTGTTTATGTACACCTATTTGAATGACATTGATTGGGTCGATAAATTTTACACATCGCCCAACTGCACGAATAAAAATCTGTGTTTGATTGTTTGAAACCCCACACGGGTGTTGGGATGAGATATGAAGTTCACTCATCCTGATTAATTAAATATGTCAATCGATTGATTGACAGGCTGTTATAAGCGTTAGATATCTATATTTGATGCTTATACAGTGTAGTGCACTTTGGTTGATGGTTGATTATTGTTCAATGCTATTATATACATGTGTTGCTTGAAAATCCATATAATTGACTTTATATGGTAATTGATTAAGCCTCATTCCAATTTAGAAAATAAAGAACAATATAAAATAAAGGTTCATGTGTTGACAGTACTCATCCCTTGAGATTTGTCATGTGTTGAACAAAATATTTTAGTAATAAAATTTACATCTTTATCAATATAAAATAAAGGTTCATGTGTTGACAGTTTCATCCATTGAGATTGGTCATGTGTTGAACGAAATATTTTAGTAATAAAATTTACATCTTTATCAATATAAAATAAAGGTTCATGTGTTGACAGTACTCATCCATTGAGATTGGTCATGTGTTGAACGAAATATTTTGATAATAACAACTATTTTGAAAAAGAAATATTTGAAATAGAATATTTGAAAATAGAAATTTATGAAGCCGTGTTGATTAGATTGACGCCATTTTGACGTAAACGATATTTATATCGATTTTATTCATTTTGAAATGAATTGAATATAAAACGATTTCGAAATGAATTGAATTGAAAACGATTTCGAAATGAATTGAATTAAAAACGATTTCGAAATGAATTGAATATAAAACGATTTTGAAATGAATTGAATTGAAAACGAATTCAAATTGAATTGAAAACGATTTCGAAATGAATTGAATTAAAAAACGATTTCGAAATGAATTGAATTAAAAACGATTTCGAAATGAATTGAATATAAAACGATTTTGAAATGAATTGAATTGAAAACGAATTCAAATTGAATTGAAAACGATTTCGAAATGAATTGAATTGAAAGCGAATTGAAATGAATTCAAATTGAATTGAAATTTAAATTGAATAGAAATGAATTTTAAAATGAATTTATAAAGGAGAATTCAATTTTGATTTGAATTGAAAAGAAAGTTGAAATTGCTTTTGAAACGATTTTAAAACTATTTATATAATTCGTTTTAAATAGAAATCGACGAAGTATATATTATATATATTATATATATAATATAATGGCCTGAATAGAACGCGCCGCGCCGCGGCAGTTCGTGAATTTCGACCATTTATTTCAAACGGACATTACGGGAGATCCGACCGTCGGATTCTCCTAAAACCGGAACCGTTGGGTTCGTATCGAAAAGAGCTTTCTAAAGAATATTAGAAATTAGAAATCCAACGGTTGGATTTGGAATTATGTCCAAATCAAATTCGAAAAAGGTCGCTGTAAGTGCAGTTCGATGGCCATTGATGGAAATCGACTGTACGGGCCTTGATAAAATTATTAAAAATAGTAATAATTTATGTAAAATCATAAGAAATGATTTAGAAAGAATTGGGATGAAAAACTCCATATTTGAAAAGATAAAAATAGATTTTTATCGAAATGAACTAGTTTTGAACTAGAAATATAATTCTATTTATTTTTAAATAAATAAATTGGATTTGAAATGGTTTTGAAAATAACCAGAATTTCCAATGATTGCATTGGAGTGGATTTGAATCGAAATTGTCTTCGGAATATTTCGATGTTGGAATTCGGGATTATACAGATGTTGTTATGGAAATTTGAAAGATATATATATTTATATCGTTATTTCCAATACCACATTCGTTAATCGTAGAATTTGATATTGAATATAAGCCGGGATATTTTCTATTCAGAGCCTTGTATTTAATATCAAATGTGATTTGGGTTTGTCGTGAATGGTGTCTTCATTAACACTGTTCTTGAACCCAGTTGAGAAAAGATTAAATCTTTTTATTTAGATTTAATGAAGTGTACCAATTAAATAATATTTAATTGGAATTGAATTGATATTGATCTTCGGGTTTATCGTGAACAGTGTTTTAAATAACACTCGTTCTTTAACCCGATAATTAATGGAATGTGACTTTGGGTTTATCGTGAACCGTGTTTTAAATGACACGGATTCTTTAACCCAGTTAACGATTAAAACTAAGTGGAGTTTTAATGAATCTTTAATTAGACTGAGATGACCGAGAATGGAGTATCACCAGTTTTGCTCCAGGCGATAGTTAAATCTTTAATTAGATTTGAACGTGAAATGGTAATTGAATTTACCGATAACACCGTGGTGTTAGATATGAAGTACTACCAGTTTTACTTCATGGGATAAATAGGTTGGGATTAGGAAGTTAAAACAAATGATTACATCGGTAAGGTTCGTTAATCCCGACTAGTTGAATCGAAATTCAAAAGAAGATTAAAGAATAAATTCAAGGAATTTATCTTGGATAAAATTAATGGGAACCTTTCCCTATGAATGTGAAATTTAGAAACTAACTGTCGGTTAGCTAAGCAGAATGGTTTTCTGGATATTGATCTGATGTTGGTTTCGGCCTTCGGGGTTAATATTTGGGAAATTATTCTCTTGATTAATTTACGGTTAGTGACTAATGAATTGGAATGAGGCGTATGTTGTGTTTATGTAACACTTATTTAAAATATACGCGAGTTATTCGGAAAGACCGGGTTTATCCCATTCTGAATAACTGATACGACGATAAGTCGAAGATGAAGACGATGGTCGAAGACCGGAGGTCTTCACGTCGTTTGGGTAATTACTGATGATCTTGATTGGGCTGTACACCCAAGAAGATGGAAACAGTTGGTGATCGTCCAGACGTACTTGGAGATCGATGGATATGCGGGGTACTAGGTGCCTCCGGTTTCATTCAGACCCAGAACGGACTTGTAAATGGACTGTGTGCCTGACATTGGATTTTAGTCCGTGTGATTGATCTCTATTAAAAAGGGTATATTTTATTTACATGTTAGGTGTAAACAAAAATATGATTATTAAAAAGGGTATATTTTATTTACATTATAGATATAAAGAAATCTTAGAATTATTAAGCACCTTTTCATTTACATTTCATATGTAAATAAAAACATGACGATAAAAAGTACATTTTTATTAAAAATGTTTATATAGAATAAAAGGGCAATTTTTATTAGAAATGTTGCATTAGTATAAAAAATCACATTTCTATGAGAAATGTTATATAGAAAAAGAAATCACATTTTTGTGTGAAATGTTACATGCGATATTAGAACAAAAACACCGTTTTGTTAACATATAAAATATCATTTTTATATGACATTAGAATTCATAGAATTTGTTAACATATAAAATATCATTTTTATATGAAATTAGAATAACATAGAAGTTGGATTACAAATAAATATTCATTTTTTTTGGCATTAGAATTCATAGGAAGATATTTACACATAAAATATTATATTATGCGACATTAGATTAGAAATGACATTTTCATCATAAAATGTTACATTAGAAAAGAGAGATAACTTTTTCATATCAATGTGACATTAGCAAAAGAAATAACATTTCTATTTTAAAATGTGGCGTTATAGAAAAATAACATTTTAAGTATAAAATGTTAAGATTTAGAAAAATAACATTTTAAGTATGAAATGTTAAGATTTAGAAAATTGACATTTTAGTTATAAAATGTTAAGATGAAGAAAATATCACTTTTTATTTGGTTGTTGTGTTAGAATTGACAACAAAACAAATATATTACTCTTATATGTGTTTTGTTGAATTAGAATTGCCGACAAACAAATATACCACTGTTATATGTTTTTGTTGAAATGTTAGAATTGGTTAAACATACAATTTTCATTTTTTGTTAATATGAATGGATAGAAAAATGTTTACTTATAAAATATCCTTTTACATGATATTAGAAAACTTAGAAAAAGAACCAAATTAGAGAACACCTTTATTTACATTTCCTTTATGTGAGTAAAAGAACCTATTTATAGTGAACGTCTTTATTTACATTTTATGTAAATAAAAAGGAACACATTTACAGTGACACTTTTATTTACTTTTTAGCGTAAACAAAAGCATGATCTGAGCAAGTATATTTTATTTACATTCTTATGGTAAATAAAAATAGGAATGGGAAAAAAGCACAATTTGTGTTTGTGAATATGATTAGTGAAAAGAATAACATATTTTTGTCACTTTGAAATAAAGGAAATAAAAAGGACATTTTTGTCACTTTGACATGAATAAAATAAAAAGGATATTTTTGTACATTTAAAGATGAACGAAATAAAAATGTATATTTTCATACATTAGAAGTTATGAGTTAAAAATGTATATTTGCATACATTAAAAAGGATGAGTTAAAAATGTATATTTTTGTACATTAAAAAGAATGAATTAGTAATGGACATTCGTGTCCCATTAAAAAAGTATGGAGTAGAAATATACATTTGTCATTTATAAGGAATGAAACAAAAACATTCATTTTTGTCATTTAAAAATGAATGAAGCAAAAATCTACATTTTTGGCTATTAAAAAGGATTACACCAGAATCTACATTTTTGGTTATTTAAAGGGATTACACCAAAAGATATGAAAGTTAATATTTTTATTGTTGATTAGTCACAATAAAAAGATCATATGTTTAAATATGACCTTAGTGATACCTTGTAATGTATGCATGTAATGTTGAGAAGTTTGATGTATTCAATATATTAATGATATCCAAATTGAATATTACACTTCCATTTATAAGTCACCCGACTTGTTTATGTGATTGGGATGATAATCTTTATACATCGCCCAAGTGCAAAAATAATTTATTATTTTCTTGTTGGATGAAACCCCACACGGGTGTTGGGATGATACTTGATCTACACTAGCACCAATATTTAGTGTGGAATCCACTTGGGTTGTTATTTGGGTGTTTGATAATTATTTATCATGATGGTTGATTTCATGCAATATATGGTTGTCGATTTAGTCACATTCCAATAAAGGATATTCTAGAAAAGAATATTTTAGAATATATTTATGAAAAAGAATATATTTTGGAAAATTATATTTTTATTGAAATGAACCAATTATCAACTAGAATTAATCATTAAATTGAGATTTAATGAAGTTTTCCAATTATTTAATATTTATTTGAAATTAAATTAAATGAATTGGATTTTTGGGCTGTCGGGAATAGTGTCTTAAATAACACTGTTCTTAAACCCCATTTAACAAGAATAATCTTTTAATTTAGATTGTTAAAATTTTCAATTATATTTAGTAAGTGAAATAAGATGAAATGTGAGTTGGGTTTATTATGAACCGTGTTTTTTTAGTGACATGTGTCTTTAACCCAACTGACAGTAAAATATGATTTGGAATTTATAAATCTTTTATTAATATTTAAATGGGAATTTTCCAAAAGTGAAGTTTTCCAATTTAATATATTAAATGGGAGTTGAATGGAATTTGAATTAATAATAACCGAGATAAGCTTCTGTAAAAGAAGACCGATACTACATATGGAATTTAAGAGACTTTGTCGTTATTCCATTTATATTATTGGTCGGATACAGAAATTTATAACGATTATATATTGATATGATTTCTGTGAAGATTTCCGTATTTTATGAGAGATGATTTTGGGTTTACAGTGAACTATGTTTTAAATGACATTAGTTCTTTAACCAAGTTGAAGATAAGATTAATTTCTTAAATTTAAATAATCATTGAATAATGATTTTTGGTATTTAAACCCAAATTGGAGTTTTGATAAATCTTTAAAGAAAGGATTTAAGGATAAGTTAAAGAATTTATCTTTGATAAGATAATGTGAATATTTTATTTAAAAGAATATTCTGAATTGGAATGAGATGTTGGATGTGCTTTTACATTACTTGATTTTTAATTATAAAAATACGTGAATTATTCAGAAAGACCGGGTTTAACCCATTTCGAATAATTACTATGACGATGAAGAGTCGAAGATGAAGACGGTGTATGAAGACCGACGATCTTCACATCGAATGGATGTGTTGCTACTGGGACCCATGATGGGAGTTGCTACCTTGAAAGGACTTCAGTGGTAGCCTTCCATACGTATTGTTGGTTGTCCGGATATGCGAGGACCTCTCAGATATCTCTGGTTTCGTTCAGACCCAAAACGGACTTGTAAATGGATGCGTGTCTGACATGTGATTTCGTTCCATGTGGATTAAATTGATTTATGTTAATGTATATCTGATTGGTGGTGGAGAATTTATTCTTTGCTTAACACCCCGGTATATATTAATAGTGATTGACCGCATGGCATGAATTGTCAATGTGGCACGCCAAGATGCAATTGATCAAGGCTTTTGTTGAAAAGTAGGGCCTTGTGGGATGATCAAAGCATAGCCTATCATGGCAAAGCTTTGGGTACAGCGTGACCTCGCGAGCCTCACACCTCGGTATAAGTCAAAAACGGTATATGGACCGTAGGGAGTGCACACGTTTCTTTCTAGCTAGGGGTAATGTCAGTGCTTAAAACTGGCTGACATTTTACTTATGTGGATGATGGATTGAGGCACCTCGGATTTTATAGGTTGTTAGTGGCCATACTATAGGTTCAAAGGAACCGGAAAACGTGTGTTTAGGAATTGCCTATCCACTACCGTTAGGTGGGGACCGGCCCTACCGCATCCAAGGGTTGCCCATAGGTGTGATCCTGAAGCATTTTCTAGAGTGTCTCGAATCGGAGAGGACGATCCCTAGCCTCGATTTCATGACAGAAAACCAATTTCCAATATGACATTTCGGTCTTGATTGCAAACTTATATACGACGGCATAGTAGGATGGGGTACTATGCCGTCTAGGATTGATACATTTATATTGAAGTACTTTAATACTGCTTAGACACTAATGATAATATAAAAATATTATTTTACACGTATTAAGCATGTTTGATCATCATAAGGGAAAACTCTATCCTCCTGTTTGCGTTGCATTGTGTGATAGGACTTGAGTCTTATGATGGTTTCATTTTTCAAAAGTCATTTCATTGTTTTTGTATAAACTTTATTAAATTATGCACTGGCAATCCAATGGAGTAAACCCATTCCGCTTTAGCGGCATGGTCCTGTGATTCGCCAAAATGTTAGCTAGTATAGAAAGATTTCTCATACCAGTCCCATGACTGACCTATAGTTTGTTTCACTGGCAAACTCGGGTGCCCATATTTTCCACACGGGCAGTCGAGTAGCTTTTTGTAGATATATTTATAGGATCCTTGCTTACAGCTGAAGCGGTATTCAGAAAGCTCTGTATCCGTGTATTCTTTTCAGTTGTATATTTATATTATTTTTCCGCTGCTATTTAAATGTAATTTAAGTCTCTGATATTATTGTATTTCTATTGTGTAATGAGTTTTCATACTCTGTTATATTCTTGTACTCTGATGTAATTGTTGTAATCAGCAATAAAATATTCTTCAGTTTGTGTTTTGATGTGTATTGTTCTCAAGGCAATCCAGGCTTTCCTTTACTGGGAAGTTCGAGTTGTCACATGTGGTATCAGAGCTTTGGTTTACAGAGCTCGCGAACAAGACACATTAGAACCGAACGAAAGAATTCATCAGAGATTGGATTAGTAATATCCAATGAGAATAACTCGTTAGAGATAGGATCAGTAGTATTCTAGAACGAGTGTGAAGAGTATTATTTTCTTTAAAATAAAAATGAAAACAAATTTAGCTTTGAAAATTTTATCTTAATATGCAGATTTGAGTATATTATTATATTTTTATGTGGACAATCGAGTATATAAAGATTTCGAATATACGAGTAATTAACGGATATTCTAAGTTTTAATATACTGGATAGGTATAAAGTCACAATCTAGTCGCCCGGAGATGTTCTGATGGTGGTTCGAAACATCATCAGAATTTATGTTCGAGTTTCGAAAGTGGTATATCTATATATTTCCAATGACTGGTATGAGAACCAAAACTTAGTTAGAACACGTTGCTGTGATTTGCACTAAGAATATGATTTTTTGATTATATATATAAGCTATATATTTAAAAACTTAATCACCTAATTGACTGCTGGTTGTGATGTTTGATAATTAGTTAACTAATTAAAATATTAGAATGATAATTAATTAAACGAATATATAGAAGAATGATAAATTTAGCTAAATCGAATTTAATATTGAACTGAATTGAAAATTGATTAGAATTGAAAGTTGAGTTGGTTAATTAAACCACTTTTAGCTTTATTCCTTTTCGAGGACGAAAAGATTTTAAGTGGGGGCGATTGTAACAACCGGGAATTTTGGGGCCAATTTAAATTTTTATTTTTAGAAATTTTAATGGGTTTTTAACATTTAAAATAATTTATTTTAAATAATAACGATGGAAAATTTATTTTAATCGAAGTTAAAACGAATAAATTTAATTTAATTATAAAAGGAGTTAGAAATGGCGCGGCAGTTCGAAAATTCGATCTCAAATTTTAAATGAATATACAGAATCCATTTTAAATCAGAATTGAGCGAAACCAGAAATATTTGAATCTGTTTAACCATATCTTTCTAACGAATCTGAAAAACTGAAATTTCACTTTATAATTTAAAAGTCATGTCCAGTTTAAAATTTAGAAAAGTCGTTGTAGAATTTATATATATTTTAATATAATATATAGCCCTTAAAAATAGCCATTTTACAAACGACCTCTCTTTTCGACGAAACCACTTTTATTGGAAACGGAATGTCAAATTATTGTTAAGTTTAATTTTCCAGAATTTTTTTCGAATTAATATGTGAGCGTGGCAAAGGAAAATGTGTTTTGTCAGTCTTAGACAAATTTAATCGACTTGAAAATGGCCATTTTTCAAATGGTCTCAGAATTCGACGAAATTAGTCTTGTTAAAACCGTATCATCATAACAAAGCCAAATATATTTTTTTGGAATTTTTAAAGGTCGTATGTTGCCTCGGTAAATTTAAATGCACGTTCAAATTAAATAAATAAAGGATTTAATTTTTAAATTAAAGAAAAACATATCGTAACAGCCGAATTGGGTTACGAGGCATATTATATTGTGTCCAGAATGGGGGTATTTAGCTTGGAGCGACACTCGTTGGGATTCGTTTGGAGTTTAGATGGGTTAAAAGTTATTTTATTGAATTAAATTATTTAAATACGCTATAAAATACAGTATAAATACGGGCCATACACCCAAACCCTAATCCCTATCAGTAGCCACCACCTTCTCAGTTCAATGGCTACCACGCTCCTGACTTCACTTGATAATATCTCCCAATCCGCACAACAAGATTCCAATTCCCGTATACCAATTCAAAGAGCACTTCAAGCTCTCGAACTTCCTACGACTATGATCGATTTTCACTGAGTATTGGGCGCGAATTTCTAGGCCAAAGGGGCCGACTTTGGGTGCGGTTTTCGCAGCAGGGGGCCCACCAAGTTAGGGGGTGTCAGGGGCGGTGGAAGGTTGTTCGAAGGGCTTCGGAGTGGTGATGTCTGATCGGAAGCTGGATGCCTCGGGGGACGTGCGACGTGGAAAATTTTGAACGAGGTGATGTGTTCGGTTTTAAATAAATGACGAAGAAAAAATAGAAGAGGGGAGCGGCCCTGATTTCCTTAACAAAGTAATTAGTGTATAAGTTTTCAATTAATTAATTATTTAATTTGTATAATGTTTAAACACCAATATCTCCTTCGTATCAATTCAGAATCGAATGAAACAAAATGCGTTGGATTCGTATCAGAAAACTCTACGCAGTGAAACTGACCAGGACCAAAACTGAGCGCGTTGGAAATTCAGGACATTTCAGATATAAATTGTTTGGTGAGATTTCTATTCTTTTTAAAATTGAAATTAATTATTTATTTTATTGTATTCATTCAATATGAAATTCATGTTGTATGTATATATTTGTTTAAATGTTGATTGTGATCGTGTATCCATGTTTGTTAGAATTTGGTGTATACGATAAAATCATATATTATCATGTATATAGAATATGTTATATTCGTGTGTGCCAAGGATTTGTGTATAAAATAAAAACTATATTTTTAATTTATGTATATAAAGAAAAACATGATAAAAGCAGAGATTTGTCAAAACATGATTAGTAAAATAAAAACAAGTTATTTTGTATAACTTGTTAGTTAAAGTAAAAATAACACTTTTTGTCAAAACTTGTTAATTGAAATAAAATTACAATTCTTGTCAAAACATGTAAATTTAAAATAAAGGTTATCATTTGTGTCAAAACCAGTAAATTCAAAATATGATTACCATTTGTGTTAAATTGAAAGTGAAAACAAAATATTTATTTTGTTAATTAGAAAAAGAGTGAAAAACAAAATATTCATTTTGTTAAATAAAAAAAAGGGACATTTTTATTTACATATTTTGGGTAAATAAAACATGATTTAGAAAAGGACATTTTTATTTACATATTTAGTGTAAATAAAATATGACTATAGAAAATGACATTTTTATTTACAATTTCGTTGTAAATAAAAGAACATGATTGTAAAAGAGACATTTCATTTACATGTTAGGTGTAAACAAAAATATGATTATTAAAAAGGGTATATTTTATTTACATTATAGATATGAAGAAATCTTAGAATTATTAAGCACCTTTTTACTTACATTTCATATGTAAATAAAAACATGATGATAAAAAGTACATTTTTATTAAAAATGTTTATTTAGAATAAAAGGGCCATTTTTGTTAGAAATGTTGCATTAGTATAAAAAATCACATTTCTATGAGAAATGTTATATAGAAAAAGAAATCACATTTTAATGTGAAATGTTACATGCGATATTAGAATAAAAACACCTTTTTGTTAACATATAAAATATCATTTTTATATGAGATTAGAATTCATAGAAATTGTTAACATATAAAATATCATTTTTATATGAAATTAGAATAACATAGAAATTGGGTTACAAATAAATATTCATTTTTTTTTGGCATTAGAATTCATAGGAAGATATTTACACATAAAATATTATTTTATTTGACATTAGATTAGAAATGACATTTTCATCATAAAATGTTACATTAGAAAAGAGAGATAACTTTTTCATATCAATGTGACATTAGCAAAAGAAATAACATTTCTATTTTAAAATGTGGCGTTATAGAAAAATAACATTTTAAGTATAAAATGTTAAGATTTAGAAAAATAACATTTTAAGTATGAAATGTTAAGATTTAGAAAATTGACATTTTAGTTATAAAATGTTAAGATGAAGAAAATATCACTTTTTATTTGGTTGTTGTGTTAGAATTGACAACAAAACAAATATATCACTCTTATATGTGTTTTGTTGAATTAGAATTGTCGACAAACAAATATACCACTGTTATATGTTTTTGTTGAAATGTTAGAATTGGTTAAACATAAAATATTCTTTTTATGTTAATATGAATGGATAGAAAAATGTTTACTTACAAAATATCCTTTTATATGATATTAGAAAACTTAGAAAAAGAACCAAATTAGAGAACACCTGTATTTACATTTCCTTTATGTGAGTAAAAGAACCTATTTATAGTGAACGTCTTTATTTACATTTTATGTAAATAAAAAGGAACATATTTACAGTGACACTTTTATTTACTTTTTAGCGTAAATAAAAGCATAATCTAAGCAAGTATATTTTATTTACATTCTTATGGTAAATAAAAATAGGAATGGGAAAAAGCACAATTTGTGTTCGTGAATATGATTAGTAAAAAGAATAACATATTTTTGTCACTTTGAAATAAAGGAAATAAAAAGGACATTTTTGTGACTTTGAAATGAATGAGATAAAAAGGATATATTTGTACATTTAAAGATGAATGAAATAAAAATGTATATTTTTATACATTAGAAGTTATGAGTTAAAAATGTATATTTGCATACATTAAAAAGGATGAGTTAAAAATGTATATTTATGTACATTAAAAAGAATGAATTAGTAATGGACATTCGTGTCCCATTAAAAAAGTATGGAGTAGAAATATACATTTGTCATTTATAAGGAATGAAACAAAAACATTCATTTTTGTCATTTAAAACTAAATGAAGCCAAAATCTACATTTTTGGCTATTAAAAAGGATTACACCATAATCTACATTTTTGGTTATTTAAAGGGATTACACCAAAAGATAAGAAAGTTAATATTTTTATTGTCGATTAGTCACAATAAAAAGATCATATGTTTAAATATGACCGTAGTGATACCTTGTAATGTATGCATGTAATGCTGAGAAGTTTGATGTATCCAATATATTAATGATATCCAAATTGAATATTACACTTCCATTTATAAGTCACCCGACTTGTTTATGTGATTGGGACGATAATCTTTATACATCGCCCAAGTGCACAAATATATTATTATCTGCTTGTTGGATGAAACCCCACACGGGTGTTGGGATGATACTTGATCTACACTAGCCCCAATATTTAGTGTAGAATCCACTTGGGTTGTTATTTGGGTGTTCGATAATTATTTATCATGATGGTTGATTTCATGCAATATATGGTTGTTCATTGAGTCACATTCAAATAAAGGATATTCTAGAAAAGAATATTTTAGAATATATTTAAGAAAAAGAATATATTTTGGAAAATTATAGTTTTATTGAAATGAACCAGTTATCAACTAGAATTAATCATTAAATTGAGATTTAATGTAGTTTTCCAATTATTTAATATTTATTTGAAATTAAATTAAATGAATTGGATTTTTGGGCTGTCGGGAATAGTGTCTTAAATAACACTGTTCTTAAACCCCATTTGAAAAGAATAATCTTTTAATTTAGATTGTTAAAATTTTCAATTATATTTAGTAATTGAAATAAGATGAAATGTGAGTTGGGTTTATTGTGAACCGTGTTTTTTTAGTGACATGTGTTCTTTAACCCAACTGACAGTAAAATATGATTTGGAATTTATAAATCTTTTAGTAAGATTTAAATAGGAATTTTCCAAAAGTGAAGCTTTCCAATTTAATATATTAAATGGGAGTTGAATGGAATTTGAATTAATAATAACCGAGATAAGCTTCTGTAAAAGAAGACCGATACTACATATTGAATTTAAGAGACTTTGCCGTTATTCCATTTATATTATTGGTCGGATACAGAAATTTATAACGATTATATATTGATATGATTTCTATGAGGATTTTCATATTTTATGGGAGATGATTTTGGGTTTACAGTGAACTATGTTTTAAATGACATTAGTTCTTTAACCCAGTTAAAGATAAGATTAATTTCTTAAATTTAAATAATCATTGAATAATGATTTTTGGTATTTAAACCCACATTGGAGTTTTGATAAATCTTTAAAGAAAGGATTTAAGGATAAGTTAAAGAATTTATCTCTAATAAGATAATGTGAATATTTTATTTTAAAGAATATTCTGAATTGGAATGAGACGTTGGATGTGCTTTTACAGTACTTGATTTTTAATTATAAAAATACGTGAATTATTCGAAAAGACCGAGTTTAACCCATTCCGAATAATTACTACGACGATGAAGAGTCGAAGATGAAGACGGTGGTTGAAGACCGACGATCTTCACATCGAATGGATGTGTTGCTACTGGGACCCATGATGGGAGTAGCTACCTTGAAAGGGCTTCAGTGGTAGCCTTCCAGACGTATTGTTGATAGTCCGGATATGCGAGGACCTCTTAGGTATCTCCGGTTTCGTTCAAACCCAGAACGAACTTGTAAAAGGATGCGTGTCTGACATTGGATTTCGTTCCATGTGAATTAAATTGATTTTTATTAATGTATATCTGATTGGTGGTGGAGAATTTATTTTCTGCTTAACATCCCGGTATATATTAATTGTGATTGACCGCATGGCGTGAATTGTCAAAGTGGCTGAGACGACCCGAACTTCCCCGTGAAGGAAAGCACGGATAGAATTGAGGACAAGACAAAATAGAACGCAGACGGAAGAACATTTCATTGTTATTACAACAATTCCATCAGAATACAAGAATATACAGAGTATAAATGAATAAATTACATTCGATAAATATCAGAGATTACAATAAATTACATAGCAGCGGAAAAATATACAAAACACAACTAGAAGTGATACACGGATACAGAGCTTTCCGAGCATCGTTCCAGCTGTTAATCAGGACCCTGTGAATATAAATCTGCAAAACCAAAACTACTAGCTGCCCGTGTGGAAAATAGGGGCACCCAGAGTTTAGGTTAAAACAATAAACTCCAGGTCAGTCATGTGACTGGTGTGAGAACTAAAACAGTTATTTAAAACTTTACTTTAAAAGAGAGTAATTCAAGGGACCACGCCGTATAACACGGAACGGGTTTCCTCCCAAGAATACTAGTGCATATAACAAAAAAGCGCAATGCTTTTTGGAAAAATGAAGCTATTATAAGACCCAGGTCCCATCACACAATGCAACGCAAGCCGGAGGATAGGGTTTTCCCTTATAATAGCCAAACATGCTTGGTACGTTTAAAACAAATCATTTGATACTATTATAAGTGTATAGTGTCAAAAAAAAATTTCAATCATAAATATCAATCATAGGCGGCATGGGTACCATCTATCATGTCGCCATACTAGTTCTACAATTAAAACCGCAATATCACGTATTGGAAATTGGATTTCTGTCATGAGTCGAACCAAGGGGCAAGCTCCTCTCCGCGTTCGAGACACTCTAGCAAATGTCCCAGGACCCCACTTTGATCCTTGGAATCGGCTAGGCCGGTCCTCTCTTACTTTTGAGGATTAGTTATTCCTAAACACACGTTTCCCGGTCCTTACAGACATATATCCGAGGCGGCTCGCATTCCAACAGCCTCACAGGTGAAAAGTATATAAATGTCAGGGCTGGTAGGTCACTGACACCACCCTAGCTAGAAAGAAACGTCGTGCTCTCCCAGCGGTCCGTCTCCCGTTTTTGACTCATACCGAGGTGTGAGGCTCGCGAATTTACGTTATACACAAAGCTACGCCACACAGGCCGTGCTTTGATCATCCACCACAAGACTTTGCTTTTCAACAGAAGCCCTGATCAATTGCCACTTACGCGTGCCACACTGGCAATTCACTCCATGCGATTGATGTCCATCGATATACAACCTCTGAGCTCGTACGTCTCTGAGGAGGGCGTTAAGCAAGAGAATAAATTCTCCGCCGCCAAACAGATGTATATTTAATCGAGATCAATCAACACAGAATAAAATCCAATGTCAGACACACAATCCATTTACAAGTTCGTTCTGGGTCTGAACGAAACCGGAGGCACTTTCCTCGCATATCCATCCATCTCCAAGTACGTCTGGACGATCACCAACTGATTCCCTCATCCTGGGTGTACAGCCCAATCAAGATCATCAGTAATCACCCAAACGATGTGAAGACTTCCGGTCTTCAACCACCATCTTCATCTTCGACATCTCGTCGAATCGGTTATTCAAAATGGGTATAAACCCGGCCTTTCTGAATAACCCACGTATATAATACGCGAATGTTACACAAACACAACAAACGCCTCATTCCAATTCAGAATATTCTTTTATTCACAAAATCACATTCTTAGGGAATGGTTCCCATTAATTTTATCCAAGATAAATTCTTCTAAATTTATTCTTTAATCCTCCTTTGGATATCATTTCAAACTAGTCGGGATTAACGAACCACACCGAAGTAATTATTTATTTTATTTCTCAATCCCAACCTATATATCCCATGGAGCCAAAACTGGTGATATTCCAGTCCTAACACCACGGTGTTATTGGTAAAATTAATTACCATTTCACGTTCAAATCCAATTAAATATTTACTATCGCTTTGGAGCAAAACTGGCGATACTCCATTCTCGATCACTTTTCAGATTTGATAATATAAATTATCAATTCACATTTCAATCTAATTAAAGATTCATTAAGACTACACTTAGTTTTAATCTTTTCAAAATTCAATATCTTGCCTTTAACTGGGTTAAAGAACCAGTGTCATCTAAAACACGATTCACGATAAACCCAAATCACATTTGATACTAAATACAAGGCTCTGAATAGAAAATATATCGGCTTATATTCAATACCAAATTCTAAAACCAACAAATATCATATTGGAAATAACGATATAAAATATATCTTTCAAATTCCCATAACAATATCTGTATAGTCACGAAATCCAACATCGAAATATTCCGAAGATAATTTCGATCCAACTCCAGTCCAATTCACATATTGGGAATATTGGTTATTTTTAAAATCACTTTCAAATTCAATTTATTTATTTCAAAAATAAATTGATTTTAATTCTAGTTCAAAACTAGTTCATTTCGAAAAAAATCTATTTTTATCTTTTCAAATGTGGAGTTTCTCACCCCAGTTCTTTCCATTTCACAAATTATGATTTTACACAAATTATTACTATTTTTAATAATTTTATCAAGGCCCGTACAGTCGATTTCCAACAACGGCCATCGGACTGCACTTACATCGACCTTTTTCAAATTTTATTTGGACATAATTCCAAATCTAACCGTTAGATTTCAAAATCTAATATTTATTGGAAAGCTCTTTTCGATACGAACCCAACGGTTCCGGTTTTAGGAGAATCCGACGGTCGGATCTCCCGTAATGTCAATTCGAAGTCAATGGTCGAAATTCACGAACTGCCGCGGCGCGGCGCGTTCTATTCAGGCCATTATATATATAATATATATATATATATATTATATATACTTCGTCGATTTCCTTTTAAAACGAATTTTATAAATAGTTCTAAATTCATTTCAAAAACAATTTCAACTTCATCTTCAATTTCAAATCGATTTGATTTCAATTCAATTCGAATTCATTTCAATTTTATTTAATTCGAATTCAAATTCGTTTCAATTCAATTCAATTCGAATTTACCTTCTATTTGATTCAACTCGAATTCATTTCAAATTGATTTCAATTCAATTTCAGTTTGTTTTAAATTTCAATTTCAATTTAATTCAATTTGAATTCATTTCTATTTTATTCGAATTCAAATTCGCTTCCTATTCAATTCGAATTTTAATCTAATTCAATTTGAATTTCATTTCAAAATATTTAATTTTGAAATCACTTTTCAATATTCATTACACAACGAATAAAATCGATATAAATATCGTTTGCGTCAAAATAACGCATCTCTAATCAACACGGCTTTATATTTTCAAAACTTCTTTATTCTATCCAACAAATGAATATTTATCCCATTCAACACATGAATTTATATTTCTTTCAACACACGACTAATCTCAACACATGAGTACTGTCAACACATCACTATTTTTGTTATGTAAAATATTTTATAAAACTATGGTATCTATCGTTTGATTTTAATTAGACTCCACCGTAAAGTAGATTCTAATCGTAAATATGATAAAGATGTAATTTTTATTATTTAAAATATTTCACTCAACACATGAATAGTTTCAACCCATAATCATCGTCAACACATGACTATTTTTATATTCGACACATGAATTTTCTTTTATAATATTCATTATTTTCCCAATTGGAATGAGGCCCAATCAATCACCATATAACGTTAATTATATGGATTCCATACAACACATGTATATAATAGCATTGAAAAATAATCAACCATCAACCAAAGTGCACTACACTGTATAAGCATCAAATATAGATATCTTACGCTTATAACAGCCTGTCAATCAATCGATCGACATATTTAAGCAATCAGGATGAGTGAACTTCCAAATTTCATCCCAACACCCGTGTGGGGTTTCAAACAATCAAACACAGATTTTATTTGTGCAGCTGGGCGACGTGTAAAATTTATCGTCCCAATCAATGTCCTTTAAATAGGTGTACATAAACAAACCGTCCGGTTTGTAAATGAATATTTTATTTTATTCATTTCCACGTTAAAAATTATATTTTTAATGATAAAATATTTTATTTCAACACATGAATTTCTATTCAGTTCATTTATTCAATAAAAATGATATTTCCATTTTTCTAACATATTTTAGAAAATTTCGGCGGCATAACGGCACGATACTAGAAACGGGACAAGGCCTAGCCTTATCCCCGGTCTAGTGAAGGCCCACGCCATTCACACATCAATCAAATTCACCAAACAACCAAATTCAAATCAAATCATCTAACTAGTTTATGCAACCAAACAAACAAGTCCATGGTATGTGGACGATTGTGTCGGGTGCTACTAAGCACCGTCTGTATCCTAGTATATATATATATAACTAGAAAAAGAGAATTTAGAGTTAGAAGTTCTCACTAATAGCTATCCAACTTCACGATACTTCTTCATCGTTATCGCATTTTCTTCATCTTCGTTGCCCGTAGCCACTACATATGTAAAAATCACATTTTTCTTCAATGTTCAATATATATAAAAATCAAATTTTTACTTTGTTATTCAATATATAAAAATCGAATTTTTACTACTATGTTATATAGAAAAAAATTATATTTTTATCACGCTATTTTCCATATAAAGATTTCGCCTTTACTAAAATAAAGATTTCGCCTTTATATGAACATAGACTTCTCCCTTTCAAATTTAAAGATTTCATCTTTATAAAAATCTCATTTTTATTTTTCTACACATATGAAGATGATATTTTTAATATTCCTATCATGTAAAAATTATATTTTTAATTCTCTACCTAACCAAAAATCATATTTTTACATCTTCTATATAGTAAAGATTATATTTTTAATACTTTAAAAATATAAAAATCATATTTTTATAATCACTTCATATATTTAAAAATCGAATTTTTTTACCTCGCTATTCAATATATAAAAAATTGAATTTTTACTATGCTATTCAATATATAAAAATCGAATTTTTACTATGCTATTCAATATATAAAAATCGAATTTTTTTACCTCGCTATTCAATATATAAAAATCGAATTTTTACTTCGATGTTCAATATATAAAATCACATTTTTACTTCGATGTTCAGTATATAAAAATCACATTTTTACTATTTTTAAAATCTAATCTTTTCTATTTCAAAAATATCGTCTTTTCACTTTTAAAAATATCGTCTTTTCACTTTTAAAAATATCGTCTATTCACTTTTAAAAATATCGTCTATTTAAAAATCAATCTTTATTTTGCTACACATATAAAGATGATATTTTTATATTTCCTATCATGTAAAAATTATACTTTTCATTCTCTACCTAAACAAAAATCATATTTTTACATCTTTCATATAGTAAAGATTACATTTTTAATACTTTTAAAAATATAAAAATCATATTTTTAACTGAATAAAATCTTTTCTTCACCAACATCAAAGGTAAACTGATTTTTAACAATGCTTTTTAAATTAAACTAAGCGAATTTTATACAACAAATTAAATAACATATATAAAAACTTACAGCGAGTGGGGGTGAAGAGGAATAGGAGGGGGCTCGATTCAGGCGGGGCTTGAGGCAGAGGGTGGGCTCGGCGGCTTAGGGTTTAGAAAAGGAAGGGGGGGCGGTTTTTATGCAGAAGAAGGAGGAGATGGAGGCGAGAGAGGGAGGAAGAAGAAGAGAGGGAGGCGGCGGCAGAGGTGGCGCCCCACCTGGGGCGGCGGCGGTTCATCGGGGAGGGGCGGCGGCTCCTCCCCCGTCGCTCTCTTCCTTTTTCTTTTTTTTCTTTTCTGAAATGAATCGGGGGGGGGGGGGCTGACGTGGATAAGGAGAAGGGTTTTATTTATTTATTTATTTATTTATTTTATTTTCAAAAAGTTGACTTTTATATACGACATCAAAACGAGGCCCACCGCATGTCGTCCATAGCTAATTACCCCCATTCCGAACTCAATGGGATATTTATCGTAGACTGATTCGATCGTTACAATCAGTTTCCGTTAAATTTACATTTAAATCACTATATTGAATTTTAAACGTACATTTCAAATTACTGGGGTCACATACTAACTCTAAAAATTCTCGAAAAATATTTTCTAGGTTCGTATTGACGATACGGTCCTAACAAAACTAGTTTCATCGAATTCTGAGATCGTTGGAAAAATGGCCAATTTCCAGTCGATTAAAATCAACTGAAACTGGTCAAACGCGTTTTCCTTTGCCACGCTCACATATTGATTCGAAAAATTATGAAATTTGGAATCTAGAAATAATTTAACATCACAGACCCAACAAAAGTGGTTTCGTGGAAATCTGAGGTCATTTGCAAAATTTCCATTTTTAAGGGCCTGAATTCCATAGCGACTATTCAGAATTTTCAACTGGACATATCTTTCGATTTCCGCTATGAAATTTCGATTTTCCGGATTCGTTGGAAAGATATTCACAATTAGATCCTAATGTTTTTGGTTTCACTAAAATCCGGATTGTTTTGCACCCGGTACATTCAATTGAAGTTTGAAATCGAATTATCGAACTACCGCGCCATTTTCAATTCCTTTATAATTATATATAAATATTTATATCCTAACGATGACGTATATAATATATACATTCGAATTCTATTCAAAATAAATTTCTCGTCGTTTTTATTTAAAATAATCCATTTTAAATAATCAAAATTCGCTAAAATCGCCAAAATAAAAATTTTAAACTGGCTCAGAATTTCCGGATTATTACAATCTCCCCCACTTAAAACTTTTCGTCCCCGAAAAGGAACAAAGTCGAAAGTGGTTTGATTATTCAACTCTACGTTCGGTCTGGCTTCCATTCTCCAACTTTTCAGTTTCTGAGAATTTTCAAATTTTCAAAAATTTGGCTAACACCCTAAATTTTCGAAAAATTTCGCCATAACCTCCCCTGCACCGGGAGCATCGGGGAATTTCAAATAGCTTCCCTGGTCCTTCTAATCTCAAAAAGAAAAAGAAAAAGCCAAGCGGCTAGCCAATAGGCTCATAAAATCATCATCACCCAAACAAAACAGTAAATTATGTAGTAAACATGTACCTATTTGTCGGGCAAACAAATTTTATTCTTCGGCTCTAGCCTCCTTGCTATGACCTGTTCAATGTAAGTATATGTATATGCAAGCAAATGCGACCAATTTTCAATACAAATCAATATTAGGTTCAATTAGGCATAATAGTTCAAAATTATCAAACAAACAAACAAACAACACAAACATAAATCAATTAGTGGATTAGAGTTTCAAATTCATAATTTTGATATATATATACAAAAAAAATCATGTTTTTGATGCCAATTCACAACAATGTATTCTAGCTATATAGGTTTGGTTCTCACACCAGTCTAATGGAAATATATAGAAATCACATCTTCGAAACACGAACATAAATACTGATGATGTGGCCACATCATCAGAATTATCCCCGGGTGTCTAGAATGTGATTCTATATCTATCCAGTATATTAAAACTTCGACTATACGTTCATGACGCGTATACGCGAAATCTATATATACTCGATTGTCCAAATTCAAAATAAATAAATATTCAAATACGTTTAAAACGATTTAAATTTTAAAACAAAATTGTTTTCATTTGAAAAATATACTCTTCACACTTGTTCTAGGATACTACTGATCCTATCTCTAACGAGTAATTCTAATTGGATATTGCTAATCCAATATCTGATGAATTCTTTCGTATGGTTCTAATGTGTCTTGTTCTCGAGCTCTGTAAACCAAAGCTCTGATACCAAACTGAGACGACCCGTACTTCCCCGTGAAGGAAAGCACGGATAGAATTGAGGACAAGACAAAATAGAACGCAGACGGAAGAACATTTCATTGTTATTACAACCATTCCATCAGAATACAAGAATATACAGAGTATAAATGAATAAATTACATTCGATAAATATCAGAGTTTACAATAAATTACATAGCAGAGGAAAAAAATACAAAACACAACTAGAAGTGATACACGGATACTGAGCTTTCCGAGCATCGTTCCAGCTGTTAATCAGGACCCTGTGAATATAAATCTGCAAAACCAAAACTACTAGCTGCCCGTGTGGAAAATAGGGGCACCCAGAGTTTAGGTTAAAACAATAAACTCCAGGTCAGTCATGTGACTGGTGTGAGAACTAAAACAGTTATTTAAAACTTTACTTTAAAAGAGAGTAATTCAAGGGATCACGCCGTATAACACGGAACGGGTTTCCTCCCAAGAATACTAGTGCATATAACAAAAAAGCGCAATGCTTTTTGGAAAAATGAAGCTATTATAAGACCCAGGTCCCATCACACAATGCAACGCAAGCCGGAGGATAGGGTTTTCCCTTATAATAGCCAAACATGCTTGGTACGTTTAAAACAAATCATTTGATACTATTATAAGTGTATAGTGTCAAAAAAAATTTCAATCATAAATATCAATCATAGGCGGCATGGGTACCATCTATCATGTCGCCATACTAGTTCTACAATTAAAACCGCAATATCACGTATTGGAAATTGGATTTCCGTCATGAGTCGAGGCAAGGGGCAAGCTCCTCTCCGCGTTCGAGACACTCTAGCAAATGTCCCAGGACCCCACTTTGATCCTTGGAATCGGCTGGGCCGGTCCTCTCTTACTTTTGAGGATTAGTTATTCCTAAACACACGTTTCCCGGTACTTACAGACCTATATCCTAGGCGCCTTGCATTCCAACAACCACACAGGTGAAAAGTATATAAATGTCAGGGCTGGTAGGTCACTGACACCACCCTAGCTAGAAAGAAACGTCGTGCTCTCCCAGCGGTCCGTCTCCCGTTTTTGACTCATACCGAGGTGTGAGGCTCGCGAATTCATGTTATACACAAAGCTACGCCACACAGGCCGTGCTTTGATCATCCACCACAAGACTTTGCTTTTCAACAGAAGTCCTGATCAGTTGCCACTTACGCGTGCCACACTGGCAATTAACTCCATGCGACTGATGTCCATCGATATACAACCTCTGAGCTCGTACGTCTCTGAGGAGGGCGTTAAGCAAGAGAATAAATTATCCGCCGCCAAACAGATGTATATTTAATAGAGATCAATCAACACAGAATAAAATCCAATGTCAGACACACAATCCATTTACAAGTTCGTTCTGGGTCTGAACGAAACCGGAGGCACTTTCCTCGCATATCCATCCATCTCCAAGTACGTCTGGACGATCACCAACTGATTCCCTCATCCTGGGTGTACAGCCCAATCAAGATCATCAGTAATCACCCAAACGATGTGAAGACTTCCGGTCTTCAACCACCGTCTTCATCTTCGACATCTCGTCGAATCGGTTATTCAGAATGGGTATAAACCCGGCCTTTCTGAATAACCCACGTATATAATACGCGAATGTTACACAAACACAACAAACGCCTCATTCCAATTCAGAATATTCTTTTATTCACAAAATCACATTCTTAGGGAATGGTTCCCATTAATTTTATCCAAGATAAATTCTTCTAAATTTATTCTTTAATCCTCCTTTGGATATCATTTCAAACTAGTCGGGATTAACGAACCACACCGAAGTAATTATTTATTTTATTTCCCAATCCCAACCTATATATCCCATGGAGCCAAAACTGGTGATACTCCATTCCTAACACCACGGTGTTATTGGTAAAATTAATTACCATTTCACGTTCAAATCTAATTAAAGATTTACTATCGCTTTGGAGCAAAACTGGCGGTACTCCATTCTCGATCACTTTTCAGATTTGATAATATAAATTATCAATTCACATTTCAATCTAATTAAAGATTCATTAAGACTACACTTAGTTTTAATCTTTTCAAAATTCAATATCTTGCCTTTAACTGGGTTAAAGAACCAGTGTCATCTAAAACACGATTCACGATAAACCCAAATCACATTTGATATTAAATACAAGGCTCTGAATAGAAAATATATCGGCTTATATTCAATACCAAATTCTGAAACCAACAAATATCGTATTGGAAATAACGATATAAAATATATCTTTCAAATTCCCATAACAATATCTGTATAGTCACGAAATCCAACATCGAAATATTCCGAAGATAATTTCGATCCAACTCCAGTCCAATTCACATATTGGGAATATTGGTTATTTTTAAAATCACTTTCAAATTTAATTTATTTATTTCAAAAATAAATTGATTTTAATTCTAGTTCAAAACTAGTTCATTTCGAAAAAAATCTATTTTTATCTTTTCAAATGTGGAGTTTCTCACCCCGGTTCTTTCCAATTCACAAATTATGATTTTACACAAATTATTAATATTTTTAATAATTTTATCAAGGCCCGTACAGTCGATTTCCAACAACGGCCATCGGACTGCACTTACATCGACCTTTTTCAAATTTGATTTGGACATAATTCCAAATCCAACCATTAGATTTCAAATTCCAATATTCATTGGAAAGCTCTTTTCGATACGAACCCAACGGTTCTGGTTTAAGGAGAATCCGATGGTCGGATCTCCCGTAATGTCCATTCGAAGTCAATGGTCAAAATTCACGAACTGCCGCGGCGCGGTGCGTTCTATTCAGGCCATTATATATATAATATATATATATATATTATATACTTCGTCGATTTCCTTTTAAAACGAATTTTATAAATAGTTCTAAATTCGTTTCAAAAACAATTTCAAATTCATCTTCGATTTCAAATCGATTTGATTTCAATTCAATTCAAATTCATTTCAATTTTATTTAATTCGAATTCAAATTCGTTTCAATTCAATTCAATTCGAATTTACCTTCTATTTGATTCAATTCGAATTCGTTTCAAATTGATTTCAATTCAATTTCAGTTTGTTTTAAATTTCAATTTCAATTTAATTCAATTTGAATTCATTTCTATTTTATTCGAATTCAAATTCGCTTCCTATTCAATTCGAATTTTAATCTAATTCAATTTGAATTTCATTTCAAAATATTTAATTTTGAAATCACTTTTCGATATTCATTACACAACGAATAAAATCGATATAAATATCGTTTGCGTCAAAATAACGCATCTCTAATCAACACGGCTTTATATTTTCAAAACTTCTTTATTCTATCCAACAAATGAATATTTATCCCATTCAACACATGAATTTATATTTCTTTCAACACACGACTAATCTCAACACATGAGTACTGTCAACACATCACTATTTTTGTTATGTAAAATATTTTATAAAACTATGGTATCTATCGTTTGATTTTAATTAGACTCCACCGTAAAGTAGATTCTAATTGTAAATATGATAAAGATGTTGTAAAGACCCGGAAATTTGACCACTTAATCTTTGAATAACATAACAATTTGTAATATTGTTAAGTGTTATAAATATGATTTTATAACCTTGTTAAACATCATTTAATTAGTAATTTATAATTCTACACTCGTTTTGGAAAAATGCTTTCAAAAATATATTTTTGGTAAAATATTGATAAAATGACCGAAAATCGTTTTATCAATAAATGGCTATTTTCTCAGTAAAAGTTGTTGAAAATTTTAGTGAATTTCTAATTAATCATTAGCGAAGTAGTTAGCTAATAAAAGTATTTTTCATATTTATGGTTAACTATTTTGATGATGTCATCATTTTAAAAAATGAGCATTTAAGGAAAGTTTTTGTATTTTGGGTATTTAAGTATTCAAATAAGTGCTTTATAATTTGAATATGCTTGTTTTAATTGTTTAAATAAGTTAATGGATTTATTTCCAAGTTTTATTTACTTGAATAAATCATTTGATAAATAACTAAAAATATGATCGAGGTTCAACTTCCAGATTCACATCCTATCGTTGAATAGAAGTTGTTTCGTATCGTTGCAACGTTGTTTGATATATTTGTATATATGCACATACACATATATATGTAATCATAATTAGTCACATCAAGAGTTTAGAATATATCCTAAGTGTATGTATATAAGCTTCTTATATGTATACAAATGAATGCTTACTTTTTAAGCTTTGAAAAAGCAAACTTACCATCTCTTACACACCTTTCACTTCTCTTACACACCTTTCACTTCTTTCATGAGTGTGTTTAGGGTTTTAAGGGCATTTTGGTCTTTTTCCCATCCACTTTCTTTTTCCTATATAAGGAGGGGTATACCTCCTTCTTTCTTACACAAAATTCCTAAGCAAAAGTGAAGCTTTTTAATGGCTTATCTTCATCTTCTTCCTCTTCCTTACTAACTTTCTCAAACTATACTCAAACCAACTCCAAATCAACTCAAACTTTGAGTGTAGCCTTCTTATGCCATTACAAGACCTTTTAGCAATTTAGAAGTTAAAAAATCCAAGCCCCTCTCAATTTTCATCTTTGGTCGTGAGCTATATAAGGAAGAAAGCAAGGAAAAACAAGGGAAGGAAGGAGGTTGCTAGCTTGGATATTTGTTCTTATTCTTGGATCTTTATTCTTATTATTGGATCTTGGATTTTCTAAGGATTATGGTGAGTTTACTCACTATTTAGGACAGCGAACATAAATCTTTTGCATGTTTTTAACTATTGTTAAAGTTGCTTGAATGTTGGTAACTTATGTTAAAAATGTGAACTTGATTCTTACTTTAAAAGTAAGCGACATATGTGATCCATGTTAATGGATTGGAATGGACTTGAATGGACTTAGAATTGTATTTGAATTTACTTGTATAACAAGTGGAATGGATTTGAAACAAAGCACATAAGAATTAGTATGGATTGACATATTATGGACTTGAACTTGAAAGTGCACTTATAGCGATGGTCGCTATAGATGCAGTTTGAATTGTTGTGTTTTCAACACTTTGTATGAAACTTTGCAATGACATCCTTAGCGATTTCTTATCATATTAAAATAGTTGTTTAACTTATATGTTAAATTGAAGTAAGTTTGAAAGTGTGTAAAGCTAGAATAGTCATATAAGTGCACTTGCTAATTACTTGTTTATTGAATATCATGATTATTGTGCTTAATTCTAATAAGCCGACGAGTAGGCTTATCTATCTGTGAGTGTCAAGAATGGGGTGTCTAGGCAAGGGGTGGTATGTAACCAGTGCTCTAACTTACCTGGCCTCTCTCTTGACCGAGGGATAGTTAAGTTGATGATGTCGGAAACGAGTTAAGTACACAAAGTGTGATTTCTGTAAGCATAAAATGGTTTTGGGTTTGTCGTGACAATGTGTTAATTACATTAGTCTTTAACCCTTTCAGATTATATCATGGAAGTAAATATAATTGAATCTTTAAACAAACATTTAAGGATAAATTATAAAGGATTGTTTTGGGTTTGTTGTAAACATTGTTTTACAACACTTGTTTTGAAACCCTTGGAATGTAGTTAAACTGGAATATACGGTTTAATGATTTTGAATATACTTAGATCTTTAATAATTGATTTTAAATTTAGAAACAAGAATAGGAATCTTTCAGAATAAAGATACTGAATAAGATGTTTAACTTATAAAAGAGAAGAGGTTCTTTATTAAACAACGGTTTTAACCTCTTTGGTTATACTTTAAGAAATCCTAGAAATGAATTATTGAGATACTTATACCGGAGGGATAAGTATATAAATACGTTTTGAAGTATTGAAGTTAGAAAAGAAATATTGAAAATGAATTGTAGTTATACTTATACCGGAGGGATAAGTATTTGAATACGTTTTGAAGTATTGAAGTTAGAAAAGAATTCTTAAAATTGAATTGTAGATATACTTATACCGTAGGGATAAGTATATGAGTACGTTTTGAAATCTTGAAGTTAAATAGGAAATCGTGGAATTGAATTGTGATTATACTTATACCGGAGGGATAAGTATATTAAAACCCTTTTTGGGTAGTAAGACTATAACGGATTAGGTAATTCGTAGAATATATACATATACACATTTTATATGTATAAGTTGAATATATACGCTAGTATATAAAGGAATATTAATCGAGTATGAGTTATTGATTAATAAGTGATGTCTTATTTGACAAACGAAGTTTTATTAGTTAAAAGAAGTTTTACTAATAAAGGAATATTAATCGAGTATGAGTTATTGATTAATAATTGAAGTTGTATTTGACAAGTGAAGTTTTATTAGTTAAAAGGAGTTTTACTAATAAAATAAGTTTTAATTAATGAAATATTAATTAAATGGGAATGGGATTAGAAGCCATTTATATAAGTTAACCGTGCTTCGACTAATTGTCATGTTGCGTGACTTGATAGTGATTTGGCTAGTATCATGCTTCGTGATCTTGATAGTGCCTTGAATGTTTATTTGGTTGTTATGGAAATTAAGCAGGGTTGCTTTCCATATACAATCGTATATTGTGTGAAATGTAGTCAGTTAGTTGACTATAGAACTTGGCCTTAAATTTAGCGACTGGTTTTGAGGAGACCGGAATTGGTAAGTGTTCTACTTATCAAAAACCACTTCAAAACTAGTATACGGGTTCTATGTTTTTGAAGCGGTTGTGAAGTGAAGGCCATATGGCGATTCGAGATCTGTTGAGATGCTCGAACGCGTATAGTGATTCTAAGATCTATGAAAGAATCTATGTGTGATTCCAAGATCTGTTGATGTATTGGAATCCATGTATGATTCTGAGATCTATGAAGGAGTCTATGTGTGATTCCAAGATCTATTGAGCTGTGGGATTCCAACTGGGAATTCTTGTTCTGTTCGAGTGATGAAGACTCGTGTGAAAGATGCCGAACGAAACCTCGACATCGGAAATGGCTAAAAACAGAGTAGGATCACAATACGGGGTTTTGCAAACCTACGGCAGGATATGTTGACTCCATATCTAGTGTATGCTTATTATCGAATCGTGCGGGAGCTCCTCGAAGTTGCGCGCGGGAGTTGGATATATTTGGTTCCACGTGGTGCACTTCGGTGTTTCGTGCGTGGGCCAGTTGTGTTTACCTTATGGTATATTTTATCTAGAGATATGCAATGCTCGGAGGTACTTTTTGACCCTTGTGCATGGAGTTTGGATCTGTATTGAGAGATCTCCGATGGAAAATCCAATATGCGAACGTGCCTTATCGGTTTTGTTTGTACACTTAATAGTTGTCGAATGTAACCAATGTAACCATTCCTTCTATGTGAACTTATTTATATTCTACACCCTAGACATTATTTATAATACAAATATACTTCTCCTAATAAATGGTTGGTTTCAATTGAGGGGAAATCCGGAGCGGTTATCTGCACAGTCCCCTCAGTGTTGTTACATGCAATATGTATCTTGAGTTTCTCATACCAGACTGATGTCTGACGCTTGGTTTTTGTTTTCCTTAAAATCATCACGTACTCCTTCGAGTAGGCTGAGTATGGCAGGTTTTACTTTGGATGCCTTGGAGCTTTTGGAAGAGAGTTGGAGTTCATCTTACAGTACTTTTTATATCCGCTGCATTCTATGTTGTACATCAACATTTATGAGGACGGGTTGTTATAACTGTCCAAGTTGATGATAGGTTAGTCTTCTCTGATAGTTGTAATCATACAGTTTTATTTGGTAAAGATCATTCATTATATTATATGTTACCGTTCCGTTGTGAGATTATGATATTGTGTCCTCTTGTTCCTCAGTCTATTTTCTTTTTATTTTATTTCACCCTAACTTTTCGTCTTTCCGGCACTTGGGTGCTCGGCACGTGAATACCGTGGATGTATTAGTGTCGACATTTGAGGGTCGAAAAGTCGGGTCGTTACAGATGTAATTTTTATTATTTAAAATATTTCACTCAACACATGAATAGTTTCAACCCATAATCATCGTCAACACATGACTATTTTTATATTCAACACATGAATTTTCTTTTATAATATTCATTACTTTCCCGATTGGAATGAGGCCCAATCAATCACCATATAACGTTAATTATATGGATTCCATACAACACATGTATATAATAGCATTGAAAAATAATCAACCATCAACCAAAGTGCACTACACTGTATAAGCATCAAATATAGATATCTTACGCTTATAACAGCCTGTCAATCAATCGATCGACATATTTAAGCAATCAGGATGAGTGAACTTCCAAATTTCATCCCAACACCCGTGTGGAGTTTCAAACAATCAAACACAAATTTTATTTGTGCAGCTGGGCGATGTGTAAAATTTATCGTCCCAATCAATGTCCTTCAAATATGTGTACATAAACAAACCGTCCGGTTTGTAAATGAATATTTTATTTTATTCACTTCCACGTTAAAAATTATATTTTTAACGATAAAATATTTTAGTTCAACACATGAATTTCTATTCAGTTCATTTATTCAATAAAAATGATATTTCCATTTTTCTAACATATTTTAGAAAATTTCGGCGGCATAACGGCACGATACTAGAAACGGGACAAGGCCTAGCCTTATCCCCGGTCTAGTGAAGGCCCACGCCATTCACACATCAATCAAATTCACCAAACAACCAAATTCAAATCAAATCATCTAACTAGTTTATGCAACCAAACAAACAAGTCCATGGTCTGTGGACGATTGTGTCGGGTGCTACTAAGCACCGTCTGCATCCTAGTATATATATATAACTAGAAAAAGAGAATTTAGAGTGAGAAGTTCTCACCAATAGCTATCCAACTTCACGATACTTCTTCATCGTTATCGCATTTTCTTCATCTTCGTTGCCCGTAGCCACTACATATGTAAAAATCACATTTTTACTTCAATGTTCAATATATATAAAAATCAAATTTTTACTTTGTTATTCAATATATAAAAATCGGATTTTTACTACTATGTTATATAGAAAAAAATTATATTTTTATCACGCTATTTTCCATATAAAGATTTCGCCTTTACTAAAATAAAGATTTCGCCTTTATAAAAACATAGACTTCGCCCTTTCAAATTTAAAGATTTCATCTTTATAAAAATCTCATTTTTATTTTTCTACACATATAAAGATGATATTTTTAATATTCCTATCATGTAAAAATTATATTTTTAATTCTCTACCTAACCAAAAATCATATTTTTACATCTTCTATATAGTAAAGATTATATTTTTAATACTTTAAAAATATAAAAATCATATTTTTATAATCACTTCATATATTTAAAAATCGAATTTTTTTACCTCGCTATTCAATATATAAAAAATCAAAATTTTACTATGCTATTCAATATATAAAAATCGAATTTTTACTATGCTATTCAATATATAAAAATCGAATTTTTTTACCTCGCTATTCAATATATAAAAATCGAATTTTTACTTCGATGTTCAATATATAAAAATCACATTTTTACTTCGATGTTCAATATATAAAAATCACATTTTTACTATTTTTAAAATCTAATCTTTTCTATTTCAAAAATATCGTCTTTTCACTTTTAAAAATATCGTCTTTTCACTTTTAAAAATATCGTCTATTCACTTTTAAAAATATCGTCTATTTAAAAATCAATCTTTATTTTGCTACACATATAAAGATGATATTTTTATATTTCCTATCATATAAAAATTATATTTTTCATTCTCTACCTAAACAAAAATCATATTTTTACATCTTTCATATAGTAAAGATTACATTTTTAATACTTTTAAAAATATAAAAATCATATTTTTAACTGAATAAAGTCTTTTCTTCACCAACATCAAAGGTAAACTGATTTTTAACAATGCTTTTTAAATTAAACTAAGCGAATTTTATACAACAAATTAAATAACATATATAAAAACTTACAGCGAGTGGAGGTGAAGAGGAATAGGAGGGGGCTCGATTCAGGCGGGGCTTGAGGCAGAGGGTGGGCTCGGCGGCTTAGGGTTTAGAAAAGGAAGGGGGGCGGTTTTTATGCAGAAGAAGGAGGAGATGGAGGCGAGAGAGGGAGGAAGAAGAAGAAGAGAGGGAGGTGGCGGCAGAGGTGGCGCCCCACCTGGGGTGGCGGCGGTTCATCGGGGAGGGGCGGCTGCTCCTCCCTCGTCGCTCTCTTCCTTTTTTTTTCTTTTCTGAAATGAATCGGGGGGGGGGGGGTCTGACATGGATAAGGAGAAGGGTTTTTATTTATTTATTTATTTTATTTTCAAAAAGTTGACTTTTACATACGACATCTAAACAAGGCCCACCGCTTGTCGTCCATAGCTAATTACCCCCATTCTGAACTCAATGGGATATGTATCGTAGGCTGATTCGATCGTTACAATCAGTTTCCGTTAAATTTACATTTAAATCACTATATTGAATTTTAAACGTACATTTCAAATTACTGGGGTCACATACTAACTCTAAAAATTCTCAAAAAATATTTTCTACGTTCGTATTGACGATACGGTCCTAACAAAACTAGTTTCGTCGAATTCCGAGACCTTTGGAAAAATGGCCAATTTCCAGTCGATTAAAATCAACTCAAACTGGTCAAACGCGTTTTCCTTTGCCACGCTCACATATTGATTCGAAAAATTATGAAATTTGGAATCTAGCAATAATTTAACATCACGGACCCAACAAAAGTGGTTTCGTCGAAATCTGAGGTCGTTTGCAAAATTTCCATTTTTAAGGGCCTGAATTCCATAGCGACTATTCAGAATTTTCAACTGGACATATCTTTCGATTCCCGCTATGAAATTTCGATTTTCCGGATTCGTTGGAAAGATATTCACAATTAGATCCTAATGTTTTTGGTTTCACTAAAATCCGGATTGTTTTGCACCCGGTACATTCAATTGAAGTTTGAAATCGAATTATCGAACTACCGCGCCATTTTCAATTCCTTTATAATTATATATAAATATTTATATCCTAACGACGACGTATATAATATATACATTCGAATTCTATTTAAAATAAATTTCTTGTCGTTTTTATTTAAAATAATCCATTTTAAATAATCAAAATTCGCTAAAATCGCCAAAATAAAAATTTTAAACTGGCTCAGAATTTCCGGGTTATTACAGTGGCACGCCAAGATGCAATTGATCAAGGCTTTTGTTGAAAATTAGGGCCTTGTGGGATGATCAAATTATATCCTATCATGGCAAAGCTTTGTGTATAGCGTGACCTCGCGAGCCTCACACCCCGGTATGAGTCAAAAACGGGATATGGACTGTAGGGAGTGCACATGTTTCTTTCTAGCTAAGGGTAGTGTCAGTGCTTAAAACTAGCTGACATTTTACTTATGTGGATGATGGATTGAGGTACCTCGGATTTTATAGGTTGTTAGTGGCCATACTATATGTTCAAAAGAACCGAGAAACGTGTGTTCAGGAATTGCCAATCCACTACCGTTAGTTGGGTACCGGCCCTACCGCATCCAAGGGTTGGCCATAGGTGTGATCCTGAGGCATTTGCTAGAGTGTCTCAAATTGGAGAGGACGATCCTTAGCCTCGATTTCATGACAAAAAACCAATTTCCTATACGACATTTCGGTCTTGACTATAAACTTTTGTACGGCGACATAGTAGGATGGGGTACTATGCCGTCTAGGATTGATACATTTATATTGAAGTACTTTTATACTGCTTAGACACTAATGATAATATAAAAATTATTATGTTACACGTATTAAGCATGTTTGATCATCATAAGGGAAAACTCTATCCTCCTGTTTGTGTTGCATTGTGTGATAGGACTTGAGTCTTATGATGTTTTCATTTTTCAAAAGTCATTTCGTTGTTTTTGTATAAACTTTATTAAATTATGCACTGGCAATCCAATGGAGTAAACCCGTTCCGCTTTAGCGGCGTGGTCCTGTGATTCGCCAAAATGTTAGCTGGTCTAGAAAGATTTCTCATACCAGTCCCATGACTGACCTGTAGTTTGTTTCACTGGCAAACTAGGGTGCCCATATTTTCCACACGGGCAGTCGAGTAGCTTTTTGCAGATATATTTACAGGATCCTGGCTTACAACTGAAGCTGTATTCGAAAAGCTCTGTATCCGTGTATTCTTTTCAGTTGTATATTTATGTTATTTTCCCGCTGCTATTTAAATGTAATTTAAGTCTCTGATATTATTGTATTTCTTTTGTGTATTGAGTTTTCATACTCTGTTATATTCTTGTACTCTGATGTAATTGTTGTAATCAGCAATAAAATATTCTTCAGTTTGTGTTCTGATGTGTATTGTTCTCAAGGCAATCCAGGCTTTCCTTTACTGGGAAGTTCGGGTTGTCACATTTTTATTTTGCTACATATATAAAGATAATATTTTTATATTCTCTATTATATAAAAACCATATTTTTAATACTTCTACTTTATAAAAATTATATTTTTATTCTTTCTATATATAAAAATCATATTTTTATCCTTCCTATGATATAAAGATTATATTTTTATTATTTAAATTATATAAAAATCATATCTTTATATCTTTTATAAATTAAAAATCGAATTTTTATTTTTTCTAAAATATAAAAATCATAATTTTATCCTTTTTATAATATAAAATTTTTGCCTTTTTCTATATAAAAATCCTTTCTTAATCTATATAAAAACTCAATCTTTATCTATGTAAATGAAAAATTTATATTTTCTATAAAAATCAAGACTTTAAAATCAATAAAAATCCTAACTTAATTCGTTCTCATATAAATATATTAACCATTCTATTTGAAAATCTAGACCTTTAAATAAAAAAAACAACTAAATGAAATAAGATGAAATAAACAAAAGAAA
Organism: Allium sativum; assembly: GCA_030737875.1. Classification (NCBI taxonomy): domain Eukaryota; kingdom Viridiplantae; phylum Streptophyta; class Magnoliopsida; order Asparagales; family Amaryllidaceae; genus Allium; species Allium sativum. Next base: position 783,618,799 of record CM060918.1, on the reverse strand, counting down.
ACGTACTGTTGACGTTGAACGGAGAGGAGGGTGCCTACGCTGGTCGGGTCTGGGCTCTGAGGTGGTGGTGGGGCATCGCGCCCGTTATGGTGCATGCCATAGGCGGCGGTGGTTAATTCTGAACGGGATTGGGTGTTTGGGGAGGATGGAATTGAAGAAGCGGCGGACTAGAAGAGGCAGGGGGAAGCGACGTCAGTGGCAGGCTTGGAGGAGGCGGAGGGCGGTGGCGCAATGGAAGCGTCGACGACGGCGGTTCAAAGAGGGGAGGGCGCGATCGACGATGTAGGTTTTTTTTTCTTTTTGATTTTCTATTTTGAACGATATAAGGGAAGAGAGAGAGACAGAGGGAGATAGTTTATATAATATTTATTTAATTATTTTATTTAATATCTATAAAGTTACTTTTTGATTCGAACACCAAATCGGTCCCAACGACTGTCGCCCCTAGCTAATTACCCCCTATTCCGAACACAATGGGATATGCCACGTAGGCCAGTTCGATCGTTATGACCAGTTTTCGTCAAAATCAAAATATAACTCTATATATTGAATTTGAACGCACATTTCAATTTACTGGGGTCACATACTAACTCGAAAAATTCCAGAAAAAATATTTTCTAGCTTCGTATTGACGATACGGTCCTAACAAAACTAGTTTCGTCAAATTCTGAGACCGTTTGAAAAATGGCCATTTTCCAGTCGATTAAAATCAACTAAAACTGGTCAAACGCGTTTTCCTTTGTCACGCTCACATATCGAATCGAAAAATTATGAAATTTGAAACCTAGCAATAATTTGACATCGTGGATCCAATAAAAGTGGTTTCGTCGAAAACCGAGGTCATTTGCAAAATTTCCATTTTTAAGGGCCAGAATTCCATAGCGACTATTCTGAATTTTCAACTGGTCATATCTTTTGATTCCCGCTATGAAATTTCAATTTTTCGGATTCGTTGGAAAGGTATTCTCAATTAGATTCAAAAAATTTTGGTTTCACAAAAATGCGGTTTATTTTGAATCCTGTACATTCATTTGAAATTTGAAATCGAATTATCGAACTACCGCGCCATTTCAGGCTCGTTATATAATTAAAATAAATTTATTCGTTTTAACTTCGTCGAAAATAAATTTTCCCGACATTATTATTTAAAATAATTCATTTTAAATATTCAAAACTCACCAAAATTGCCAAAAAAAAAATTTAAATTGGCTCAGATTTCCGGGTTATTACAATTAGAGTATACTTATTGATTATGTAACAACCTAGAATTTTATAACGGGAATATTTAATTATTTAAATACTCAAAAACAATTAATTTTAAGATTTTTTAATTTGGATTACATTTCAATTGAGAATTGGAATGTCGATTCAACATAAATTTGAAACTTTTGAGTTTAAAATCAATTTAAGTTATTTTGAAGCCATAGACAATCCTATTTAGACATGAAGGATAATAAGAAACTATTATCAATAAATTTTAATGTTTGAAAATCTAAATAATTAATTGGTGATTAAGTATTTACTACAACAAATTTGATAATTTTAATTGACATTGTTTAATTAATTAACATTGATTATAAATCCATTTTTTTAATTCATTGATAATGATAAATAGTTTGGAATAAATTAATATTTAGGTGATATTTAAAAATAATATTTTAATATGAAAAATAGTCATTTTTTGAACGATCTCGGAATTCAACACAGCCAGTTTCATCGGATCCCGAATAGTAAATTATTGTAAGATTCCAATTTTCGTATCCATCAAAGTTGTTATGTGCTCGTGCGTGATAAAAAATCGCATATCGATAGTCTATTTGAATTTAGTTTTTGATTTTAATAATAACCATTAAATACGATCAATTTAGCTTTCAAAACAAATTAAATTGTTTTTGAAATATCGGTTATTAGCTATGAACAATAGTTAAAACGTCTCGTTTCGAGTTTGGAAATTTTTAACCTCGATGAATAATGTTTTCTTTATGCTATAAATAAAAGGTATCCTTCTTCATTTATTAAACCCTAGCCTCCATTTTACTTTTTCTTCAATTCAATGGTTTAAATTTAATCTTTCAATCCGTTCACTTTAAAAAATCCCAATTGGAAAGTTGTTCACATCGACATTTAGAGTTTATCCTTGTCAGGCGCTGGACCATCGAAGGTCGACGATGGCCGAAATTTCACGATAACCGAGAGAGACTATTTTCGTATTTTAACTTCTAGAGGGATGACCGTTGACTTCTAGGGGAGATGTTCTGAAGGTAGATGGTAGAGCGAAGTGAGGCCGAGATTTTGGTGGTTGTGTGGTGGCAGTTGGTGGTCGGAGGTGGAAGAAATTGGGGACATGAAGGTTTTCCGTTCAACATAAAATTCACGGAGATTGATGGGTCTTCGTTGGTCGTGCCTTTAGGCGGAGGGTTGCCTTGGGAAGTCGTGTCGAGTAGGGGGTTACAGTGGTCCCCAATGAAGCGTTGGTGGAAAAGCATTCGTTTTTAGTTAGGGAGTTTCATTCGTGATTCTATTTGGAAGGAGATCAGTATTAGGGTTGAAATTATATCAAGGACTAAGGTAAATAATGACTATCTTTAGTGATTTAAATTATTTTAATTCGAATGTAAACTTGTAACGCTCTTATCCTTTTTATACGAGGTCGCTTTCGCATGAAACAAGCTGCATTAGGTGTGTATGGACGAACACTACGCGTACGTGTTGGATTGTAGAATTTTGGAGCTATTTTGGTTTTTATGTAATTTCAAGCGCTTGTTTGAAATTATAAAAACGACGCGAAATCGTCGAATTGGAATAGATGGTGAGTAAACTCTCACACTTTCTGGAGTACTATATTATCATATCGTATAATATAAATATCCATTTTTGAATCAATATTTTTTTGTGTGATACGTTTGATTTGTTTGTTTGATTAATTGGTTGATTTACTACTGTATTGGTGGTTATCGATATATATTCCCATGTAAGAACAAATTACCTTTGACATTACCTTCTTTTAAGCGGAAGGTTCATCTTAAATGAATTATATTATTTTTTCTATATGCATTTAAATAATCATTTTGTTGTAGGGGATTATAAAAGGGAAAACAGGGTGTACGTAGCGAATTAGATCACGACGGAATACGCCAAAATCTACATATCTATGTGTGGTTATTACAGGAATAATAAATTCCTTTGATTTTTCATATATATTTCCATTCATCCATTCGTCTATATTTATATTTCCTTGCATTTTTTGGTTATGTTTGTTTATTGCCCAAATTTACTTATATGTGTTCTCAAATTGATTATATTATCGATGATTGCAGTAAATTAAACATTTGTTTAATATATGGTTGTGTTTTCATAGAATGGATATTTGAATAAAAATATCATTTTAATTAATGATATTTATAAATTTATTTATTATTCGAGTTAATAATAATATGATTTAGTTGTTTATTTTAACAAATGATAATTGAGTCTGATTTTGTATAAGTAACAAACTGAGAATTGATTATTCATTCTAATCAATGATATTAGAATTAAATTAATTATCATAGTTATTGAAACTTTATTCTAATCAAATATTTTAATTAATGATTAATTGAAACTTAATAATCATTTTAATAATTGATGCTTTAGTTCTAATAACTTACTTTAACAAATGAGAATTTGATTTGATTGGTCTGTTTTTGCTAAGTTGGTTTTAAAAGTGAAATTTAATAGATTTAATGAAATGTTAAAATCTAAAGTAATTGATTGAGCAAAAAGGATTCAAGAGCAAATTAACTGATTTATAAAAAGGGTTTAAACCTTAATTTAATTAGGTTATAATTATAAGTGTGTAATCGATTTATTGGTTATAAAAGATGATAAATGGGATTAATTGTTTCACCGGAAAATTAATGTTTTTAAGGAGTGATAAACAAATTTTATAGTTGGTTTATTTTCATTGGAAAATATTAAAAGTTGATTTGTAATTTGTAAAAGGATTTTTAAAATTGTTTTTCTTAATGATCAATATTTACTTTAAGTTTACTAAAGTAATTAAATCTAATAAATTATCCTTTCTGGGTAAAGAATATCGTTTAGATCTTATAAACGATAGTTTTAAAAAAGGATGCCGCTTTTAAATAAAAAAGGCTTTGAAATTTAGTCTAAGTGTTGAGTTTGGTTTCATCGAAATTGATATTTTAATATAACATTGGTTTCAACTTTTATTTTAAATGCACTTAGAGTAATAATTATCTCTTTAAAACTAAAACTTTATAGGGTGTTATTGAAAATGTTTTTGTTTAAATATCTAAAATGTGAAAACTAAGCATAAGTTTAGGTTTTGAAGTTAAAAGGTTTTCGATATGAATATGGAAAGAAATTTTCATAAACGATATCATTTATATGAAAAATATTTAGTTATAATCTTATCATAAGATCTCAAAGTATCAACACGTTTCCCTATCTCGAAGTTAGAAAATATTGTCCGGACGATGCCTAGTGGTAACACTACCTCAACTTGTCCGACTTTATTTTTAACCAAGAGATAGTTTAAGTTTGGGATCGATAAATAATGGTAAGAGAATGTGATTTAGCTTCCATATACGATCATTGAATATTCCTAATAGTTGATTTAACAAATATTAGTTCGACTTTCTTGAGTTGTATCATCAAATCAAAACAAGTTTTTGTTCTTAGAGCGTTGTTATCCTTTGTTGTAAATGACTAAATCCAGAAAGTGAATGGATGTATAGGCATATGGGGCTGCTCCCATTAAGGTAATTTCACATCTACTCTAGGGTTGGTTTGGTTGTTTGTGCGCAAAATGTGAAATATTCTGATACTTGGTAAAGTTGGCTGAGTCTGGCTAGTACATTTTGAAGAACAGTGTAGTTCTCAAGTATATTCTAGAGGTATATACTATACACTGAGGAGGGTGCACCGTCAAAGTCATTTGTTGGAAATATTCTCATTTTATTCCTTTAATTCCGAATTTATATGTTTCCTATTTTAATTTCATTGGGAGGATAAAACCGTCGCGAAGTTTAATTATTTGTATCCATTGTAAAATTGGATGTTGTTGTAAGTGGCCTAGTCTGTATCAAGTGGTGCAATCCAATTATTACGGGAAAATTAACCTTTTCTTTGTTTGATCAAATTTTTTTGGATCATATTCTTTGTTTCCATTAAGAATGTCATGCGCTCTTCTCAATGGGATGTTGTTCTATTATTACTGTTACGTTGGCAAAATTTACATATGACACCCATTCCTTGTTATTTCCAATGATTTGGTTTATGTTATTTCTTATTCATATATGTTCTTCTTTTGAGATAAAAATTTATATATGTTACCTATGTATTATTTTATTATAATACTGAGGTCAACCGAGCTTGTTTCCAGGTTGTCTTCTATTGGATGTGGAGCTCATGGAGTAGAGTTAGAAGTTTGTCTGTCGCATTATTTTATTTTTGGTATATTTTATTTTATCTATCGGCATTTGTAAGGTTAGAGTTTATAATTGTCTAGCTGATAGGATTTGTGTTTAACTCTAATATATATTTTATCTTAGATTACAATTAATCTATCATTATTATTATTTTATGTTTTGATTTCCGCTGTGAGATTCTATTACTTCCGTTGTTTCCTTTTCTTTTTCTTTTTACCCTAATGTCTACGTTTTCGACAATTTGATGTTCAATATTAAATTACAATGGTCGTATTTAGTGTCAACTTTCGATGGCCACGAAGGTGGGTTGTCATATATAATATAAGTTAATAATATATTTTTAAAGTATTAAAAATATAATGTTTTGCAAGTACACTTTGGTGAGGGGATAAGTATATGAATATTCAAATACATATTTTAAAACTAGATTTTATAGATGAAATATATATTTTAAAGAGGCTTTGTGATTATTATGGGAAATAAAATCCTTGGATGATTGTTGTTTATATATTTGATAGTTAAATAATCGACTATCAAATTTGAGTGCAAAGTTCAATTGTCATTTCAAAGAGACCGAGGTTTGACCAAGTTGTCTTACACCACTTCGATCAAGTTAAAATGTTTTGAACTATTTTTTTTAAAGAATATTAAACATGGAGTTATTTAGTTCCTTTCAAACCGATCACGACTTTGTATGGATGAATGTTAGCGCTATATATCCCTGTGGAAGGAAATGTTAGAATTCCAATATTTTCTGTTGTTTATAAGGTAAATGTGACCTTTAGCCTCATCACTTGGTAAATGACTAAAGCAAGTACATGCAGTAGAGCTATGTGAGTCGCTTTTAGTAAGACATGATTAGATCATATCTAGAGTCAATTTCCTTATATTGCTTTGTGTACTATTATGGTTGTTTACCAATCAGGATGATCATATTTGGTGCTACTCATTTTAGTTGAGGTTCAAATTAACGTAGCCTCCTATATGATTTAACCAGAGATATACAGATTTTGTGGGTAGATCCTTACTCTTTCATAGTTGGAATCCATTCTCTAATACGAGCCTCCGGACTTGATTGTATACCTATTATGTTCGAATGTGAGATGGAAGAATTTCGACTATTTTAAGGTATTTATTTATGGATTCTTAACATTATTATATTATCCCTAGATTTTTAATAAAAGTGTTTTGGGAACCGCAAGGTAAAGACCTGTCCTTGTTTATGTGCGGCATGGTCTGACGAGATACCTTTGATTTTAAAGGTACATAGGTTAACGAAATAAATTACTCATTATTTGAGCTTACCCATGCTAGTTTTCAAGCCTGACCTAGGTGTTATTTTGCGATAATGCTCGGGTCATACTAAGCATTTTTGTCAGGTTAGCTTAACTTCTTTAAAGCTAAAGCAGAGAAGCTGAAGGGTCAAGACATATTCTCGTATATCTCTATGTTTTTCCATTGTGCCTCTTATTATACTCTTCATCATTGTAAGTTATAACTGCTCAAACTAATTGACAGAATAATTCTCTGATGTAAATATTAAATTTACAATCTTTAATTTATTTTTAAAGATTATGGTTATATTATTGATTTTCATCCTGCTATGAGATTCTATTCTAAGTCTTTTTTATTTCCCCCCATATGTCTCGTTTTTTCGATGAGTAAATAACCGACACAAGAATAACAAGGATGTATTAAGTGTCATCTTTACTTGTAAGAAAGACATGGTTATTACACTATAAATTCTATGTGACATGTTTAGAGTTGTTATGGTAATGTTAACTATTATTGGTGTAAGAAGATATTATCATACTAGTACCATCGGTAAGTCAGAATTGATTACCTTACTATCTTCATTAGTAAAATGACCATTGGTATACGAATTGACCGGTATATCATTGATTATTAGTGGTAAATTTATGGATACATAAAGATATCAAATATTTATTGCACTAAAATAGTAAATATTTTGTTATTGATTCTTACACATCAATGCTTGCATCAATTTTTTGATTTATCTAAGTTATTATAGAAAACTGTCTTGAATCATCACAATTTATTTGGAATTATGTAGGTTACTAAAAAAAATTAGTTAAAATTGCTAAAAAAACAATATAAATATAACTAGTAAATTTTCCATTACTATTGGTTTTGACATTTCTACACTATAAACATGGTAAATTTATCGTTACCATAACGATAACATTGGTAAACCATTATATCTTAATGTTGGGTACAGATTATCTAGCAAGACAATGGTAGTAATAAGTTTACCATTACAATAATAACCCTTGATACGTTGATGATGAAAATAAAACATGCACAATAACTTGTTTTTAGGTTGTAGATTAAAAGGTTAGAAATCTTATTTTGCCAAGATGATCTATAAGGAACTTAAATATGTACAACTATCAATCTTCCGCAAAGTCCATGCATGCTTTAATATTCAAAATATTCAAATTCATATAATAAAGGGTCGAGTTTGAATGTGTTATAGGTATGCTTTAGGGGTAACTATCTTATTTTCTATAAATATCAATTATATAATAAAGTCTCATTCTGAATAAACGTGTTTCTCTTTCTATTATATGCTTGTTATAATATTTACATATTATTCATATATTTAGTTAAAATATATTTAATAGATAATCCATAAATGATATCTTTTGTGATAGTAACTACAATATGTTGTAATCATCATCATAGATTTATCACAATGAAAATAAGCATATGTTTCTAATATTCTTAATCAAGATGTACCAAGATCGGATATTGATGAATCCATTGAGACTACAATATGTAGATTTTCAAGCATTTAAAACATAGTTTAAACAAAAATGATGATTGGTGGTTGCTATAACTCATTTTTGATTTTACATATTGATTAAGGAGCTTATTAGTCTAGAATTTTGAGGTATTTCATATATGCTTTAGACACTGGTAAATTATTTGTTTACATATGCATACATACATATGTCCACATACACACACACACACACACATATATATATATAGTTGTTCATATGTCATCATATATAACCTCCCACATTCCAGTGCCCGAAACTAAGAGCTACAGATGCTGCAATCATCCATAGTAGACGACTGAACATGAGCGTGTTAATGATATCAAACCAATAACACATTAATGTGGAACAAAATTTCCGAAACATTTTCACATCTCATATTCCTTGCATACAGAATCTTATATTCGTTTCCTTATTTTACGATGAAATATTAGTACATAAATAATTCAAAATGACATATGAAGATGCCCCCATTGACTGATCAGAGTATTAATAATAACAACAGTCATGACAACATACTCGAAAACTCTCTAAGAATAGCTAATGATACGTCATGCACTTATTTGTAAGCTTTATTTCCAAAAGTCCTAAAGACCTGAAATCATACTCCTAAGCTAGTCAATCGAGGACCTAAGAGTTAGACAGAAACTAAAACTTCGGGTTAGACTAATGGTCTAGTGTGAATAATATTCCAAATCAATAAAAAGATATCTGGTGAAGCTATGTAGCCGAGGGGAACAAATTTTCCCCTTACTAGTATCCTTCGTCAAATCAATCAATGTTTGAGCCTACAATCGCAATGGTTATTAAACTTAATAATCATTAATTAATTATGAATAATTATATGCATGTATCTCTATTGTCCAAACTAGGCTTTTTGTCTAATGGGTAATCATGATTGGTCGTCTAATCTTGATTTTTGTTTCACTAGTAATCCTGATTGTTTGTCTTATCTTGACTATATATCCTAATATTATTATTTTTCTATGGTAACTACAAGTTGATATGGCTGGCTTGGGCTTACCAGATTTACTAAATTAATTAACTATTTGTTGGAAACAGACTACATGGTTTGTCCAAATTTAACTCTTATCTGACTATCTATCCTCCTTTCAGTTTTAATAGCTGACTAAGACCTAATGATTTCGCAGGCTCACTAATAACAGATCTCATTACGTCCTTTTATGTGCGTACCATACATTTAATTATACCCGAACTCTTTCCTACGCACTAGAATGTTGGACAATTTCAACTAAGGGTGATAGTTGAAGTATAAGGCACAACCCTTGTGATGACCCGGATTTCTGTCAAGTTAATTTTAAATATTTAAAATTGTTTTAAATATTTAGTTGATAATATAAATGAATTTTTATATTTATGTTATCGATTTAAATATCGATTTCGATTTAATATCGTATATATTAAATTATCAAATAAGGAATCGGCGAATGACGGAATTCGAAGTTAAAACTAATTTGAAAACAGTTCAAATAATCAATACAAACTTTTGTCTGAATTAGAATAATAATATTAAATTTTTATCAGAAAATTTAAATGGTTTGAAATTTAATTTATATCAATTTAAATTAAATATCTATTCCGGATGATCAAATTGGAGTTCGATACTTATCCCAGTGGGTTCAGAATAGTGGTTTTACCAAGAATTGACAGTTGTTGGGTTCAGATAGGAGTTCAGAATCACAGGGTAAATTTAAATTAAATAAAAGTGGTTTAAAATGAAACTGTGCCTTGTTTATTACCACCAATCAAAACATAAACCCGTGCATTCTTAATGACCACAAAATAAAACACCTATGAGTTTCTTTCCTTACCACTAATAAAAACCAACTTGTGGCCTTGTATTGCCCATTTTTCATTCCATAAAAGGGGCCGATCCCCTTAGAATCAAACTAACAAAAGCTTGAATCAATAAAGGGTCCACGCTCCACCAAAGTAAATCGAAATTGAATCCTTCATATTAGAGTACCAGGGGTGTGTGCGATGGAGTATGGGTTGTTCGAATTTGGTAAGGTCGAAGGGAGGATGTTGTGGGTACTGGAATGCAGATCGATGGGATAACGAGATCGCGATGTTGAATTTGGGATCATCGCGAGTTCCAGATCTCGACTTCAAATAACAGTGAAGGCTGAGCATTCGCGGGTTAAGGAGATGGGTTTATCATTGTTGCAGAGGAGTTCGACTATGTCGATGGCGAACTGCGAGTGATTGGGGGTGGCTCGCGACTTAGGGGAATGGATCTCGATGTGAGGAAAGTGAGCGCCAATAAGGAAGCAGCAGGATTCTGGAATGTAAGGTGCGTTGCTGATTTCAGGGATTTGAGAAGCACACATGATTTACCTGGTGCGATGGTTTTTGTGAGCATGTGTGGTTGCTGCTGTAGCTGACTTAGATATGGGTTGTGGTAGCGGTGGTCCAAGGCAATGGCAAGGAGGATGTGCTCATATTTTGGATCTCGAACCTGTTGCCTGGGTAAGAGGAGCTTCTGTTCATGGGTTTACAGGAAGATGTAGAGTTCACAACAGGGAAATTAGATGGATTAGAAGCAGTAAAAGAAGAGAAATTTACAGGGTAACTAAGGGTAACTCTTTTTAATTAGTAAATTCTAATTTAACATTTAATTTGTATAAAATTGAAAATAGAAACTTATTCAATTTTAGGTTGGAACTGAACGAGATTTATCATGTTACGATCATATATGATGTGTTAACAGTGATGGGATTGGCAAGAGGAGTAGTGGCTTAAAGAGGGTGAGCGGTTTTCAGATTTCATACTTGTGAGGGTGACCATGTTTCATCCGTGGTTCATTTCCATAAATAAAGGTAACTTAAGCCTAATTACTTTGTTAAGATAAAATAATGATGTGATAAATTATTATTTTTAATTAATGAAAACATGTAACCAATGTAAATTACTCGTATAATAACAGTTTTCGATAGAACAAAGTACAATGGAATCGAACCAAAATACTATGCAATGGAATTTGGATAGGGATATATTACGATTAAAAAACAAGGTGAGTAAATCTCATTAACCTGTTATTTAAATTTTTTTTATTTGGTAGAAATAATTGTTGTTGCTTGTTCGAATGCTTTCTGGTTGATTTAAATATATTAGTTATTTAGGGTTGACTATTATATATATATATTGGGTTGATGATTGGATTGTTCCCGCAGTCTCATTAGCGGGTGCTCGCAGTTTCATAGTGGATGATTTCCCTATGCACCACACAAATATATATTAGTGGATGACCTTCATACCGCGATGTCCTGCCTTAAAGCAGGATGGGTTTTTTTAATGTTGACTAATATATTTGGATGCAGGAAAACGGGTTGGAGGGATCCAACTGGATCCCTCAAAAATATATTGTCAGTTTGTTTGTTTGTTTGCATATATACTGTCATATATGATGTGTTAGAAAACCTGAAATAAATAATTGGTTGTTTGGTGTTTAAATATCAATGGGACTAAGTGTTGATTTATAAAAATATCATGAAAGAAATTGTGAGATTTAAAAAGGAAAATTCTATTTTCTAAAAATAGAATTTGAATTTAGAATGGGCTAAAAATATTTACTTGTTTTGGATAAATAAAAACAATTATTGATTTTATAAATGATGTTTATAAATTAAATAATACAAGAAATTGAAGTGAATTTATAAATGGTGTTTATAAATAAAATAGATTGATTTTCATTGGATAATCAGATAATTGAAATGAAATTATAAACAGTGTTTATAAATAAAGTGGGAAAAATTATCATGGGATAATTTGAATATTTAAATTCAAATGTGAATTTAAAAATAGAAATGGGGAAATTGTTTTAAAGAAATAAACGATGGAATTTATTCTGATGTTTAGAATATAAATTGAACTAAAATAAATCCAGAAGGATTTATGATTTTGAATTCAATTAATTCGAATTTATTCAAATAGAATTTGAATATATAGAATTTGAATATAGAAAATTCAAAGAGAATTGAAATGGAATTTGAATATAGAAAATTCAAATAGAATTGAATATAGAAATTCAAATGGAGTTCGAATATAGAAAATTCAAATAGAATTAGAAAATAGAAAGTTGAAATCATTTCGAAATGGGAACGATGAAATATATTTCAGAATGCGGATTTTTAAACAGAATAGAAATAAATCCAAAAGATTTATAATTTGTAAAAGGAATTGAAATTAAATATAGAAGAACGAAGTATAAATAAGTTTATTTCCGAGTTAGGGAAAATTGACGATTTTAGGAAATCAGAAATATAATGTTGAATTGGGAAACTGGTTTGATATGTATTAAGAATATATCAGAATGGAGTTGAATTTATTAGAAACGAAGTTTAAAACATTTATATATATAAATATAATTAAAACGAACTCGCCGCAGCGCTGCAATTCGTAAATTGTCAATTCGAACTTCAATTGAGTATACAGAACTCAATTAAAGTCGGAATTCTTTGAAACAAGAATCGTCAGGACCGATTTCATAATAGTTTTCTAATGGAAGAGAAAAATCTGGATTTCGTCGTATATGTAACAACCCGAAAAATCTGAGCCAATTTAAAATTTTTATTTTGGCGATTTTAGTGAATTTTGAATATTTAAAATGAATTATTTTAAATAATAATGACGAGAAATTTATTTTGAATAGAATTAGAACGTATATATTTATTTGAAACGTCGTTAGAATAAAAGTATTTTATTTTAATTATATAACGAGCCTGAAATGGCACGGTAGTTTGAAAATTCGATTTCAAAGTTCAAATGAATGTACAGGATTCAAAATAAACCGGATTTTAGCGAAACCAAAAATATTAGAATCTAATTGAGAATATCTTTCCAACGAATCAGAGAAATTGAAATTACATAGTGGGAATCAAAAGTTATGCCCAGTTGAAAATTCAGAATAGTCGCTATGGAATTATGGCCCTTAAAAATGGGAATTTTGCAAACTACCTCGGTTTTCGATGAAACCACTTTTGTTGGACCCGTGATGTCAAGTTATTGCTAGATTCCAAAATTCGTAATTTTTCGAATCAATATGTGAGTGTGGCAAAGGAAAATGTGTTTTACCAGTTTCAGTTGATTTTAATCGACTGGAAAATGGCCATTTTTCAAACGGTCTCTGAATTCGATGAAATTAGTTTTGTTAGGACCATATCGTAGATACGAAGCTAGAAAAATATTTCTCGGGAATTTTCTGAATCAGTAAGTGGCCCCGGTAAATTGAAATGTGCGTTCAAATTCAATATATAGATTTATATTTTGATTTTGATGAAAACTGATCGAAACGATCAAACCGGCTTACAATACATATCCCATTGTGTTCGGAATGGGGGTAATTAGCTATGGACGACAGTCGATGATTTCGATTTCGAAGTCGAAATAAAAAGTTTCTTTTTGAAATTAAATAAATAAAATCCCCCTTTCATCTCCTATACGCTCTCTTGGCTCCCTCCCCCTCTCTAAAACATAAATCAGAAAAGGAAAAAAAATCGCAACCCAGATCTCATCGACCCCCCCCCCCACTGCGTCTCCCCCTCGTCCGCCTGCCGCCCCTACCCCCATCTTCGTCGGCGCCCCCTTGCTTCCCTTTCTACCTCCAGCTCGTTGTATCCCCCAAACCCCACCCCAAATCGTGCCGCTGCCACTGCAGGGGTCCCTCCGTCGCCACCTGAACCCTAGCCGTCACTTCCCCTCGGCCTAGCGCCCCTCTCCGACCACCAACCACCCCATGGACCCCTCCATTGAAGAAAAACCCAATTTTTGTCGTCCTCGGCGTATGCATCCTCATCCTCGACCCGTTTCAGCCCTTCCCCGGTCCTCTTCTGCCACCCGACGACACCGGTGAGCTTTTAATTTCAATTTTATTCATGTATGCAATTAAAAACATGATTTTGACGTTTGGTTTTAATATAAAGATGTGGTTTTTACACATGAAGTGATTATGTGGAAGTGTTATTTTTATGTACATGAAAGACGAAATTTTTATCTATGTAAAGTTCAGATTTTTAAATAATAAAGTTTTGATTTTTATTATCATGAAGGCGGTGGGAAAATATAATTTTTATATTATAGAAAGAATAAAAATAGAATTTTTATAAAGAAGTAACAAATATAAAAATATAATCTTTATTAGAAGAACGATATAAAAATATAATTTTTATTATGAAGTTAGCTAGATAAAAATATGACCTTTATTATATGAACACCGTGATAGTAAAAATAGAATTTTTATCTATATAGTAGTGATAGTAAAAATAGAGTCTTTATACGATAGTAGCGATCAAAATATGATTTTTAACATAGTAAAGATTTGATTTTTATTTGTATGTATAACATATAAAGAAGTGATTTTTATAACGAAGTAGCGATATGATTTTTATATAGTAGAGATTATAAAAATATAATTTTTATAGGGTAGAGAATATAAAAATACGATTTTTATATATATAGCGAAATAAAAATCTGATTTTTGGTATATATATGTTGAGATAAAAATGTGATTTTTTTAGCGATGATATGAAAATTCGATCTTTATATATGAAGTAGAAATATAAAAATATAATTTTTATATAGAAAGAAGCGGTGTAAGAATAGAATTTTTATCTATATAGTAGCAGTGCAAAAAATGTGATTTTTATATATATAGCAACAATATAAAAATGTGATTTTTATATATGTAGTGGCTACGGATAATGAAAGTAACAAAAGGCGAGAACGGCGAAGATTTTCTACATATGAAGAGTCGTGGCGTTTGGTTTAGATTATCGGTGAGAACTCCTCACTTTTAATTTATTTTCTAGTTGAAATATATACTAGGATGCAAACGGTGCTTAGCACCACCCGACACCCGTCGTCTACAGACCATGGACGACTTGTTTGTTTGATTGTTGTATAGTGAAATTTGATTGTGTAATTGTGAATGAAATAAAATATTTTATAGTGGAAAATATATTATAGTTAAAAATATAATTTTTAACGTGTATATAAAATAAATATTTATAAACAAATCGGATGATTTGTTTATATACACTAATTTGACTGATATTGTTTGGGACGATAAATTTACACACCGCCCAACTGCACAAATAAAATGTGTGTTTGTTGATTTGAAACCCCACACGGGTATTGGGATGATATTTGACGTACACTAATCCCGATTGTTTAGTTGTATGTCAATTGATGGGTTGACAGACTATGTAAGCGTTAATTATTTATATTTAATGCTTATGCAGTTGTGTGGTGCACTCTGGATGATGGTTGATTATTTATCGTTGCTGTTATATACATGTGTTGTATAAAATCAATATAATTAACATTATATGGTAATTGATTGGGCCTCATTCCAATATAGAAAATAAATTCATGTGTTGAATTGAAAGAAAATTCATGTGTTGAATTGAAAATAAAATATTCATGTGTTGAATAGAATAAACATTCATGTGTTGAATAAAAGCCGTGTTGATTAGATTGACGCCATTTTGACGTGAACGATATTTATATCGATTATATTCGTTTTTATAATGATTATAGAAAACGAAGTGATTTCAAAATATAACATTTTGAAAATATTATCATTTGTATATCGATGATGTGGAATATTCAATTTTGATTCGAAATTGAATATGAAGTTGAAATCGTTTCGAAAACGAATTTAAAATGATTAATAAAATACGTTTTAAAAGGAATCGACGAAATATATATTATATATATTATATATATAATATGATGGCCTGAATAGAACGTGCCGCGCCGCGGCAGTTCGCGAATTTCGACCATTGACTTCGAATGGATATTACGGGAGATCCGACCGTCGGATTCTCCAAAAACCGGAACCGTTGGGTTCGTATCGAAAAGAGATTTCTAACAAATATTAAAGATTTGAAATCTAATGGTTGGATTTGGAATTATGTCCAAATCAAATTTGGAAAAGGTCATTGTAAGTGCAATTCGATGGCCATTGGTGGAAATCGACTGTACGGGCCTTGATAAAATTATTAAAAATAGTAATAATTTGTGTAAAATCATAAGAAATGATTTGTGAAGAATTGGGACGAAAAACTGCATATTTGAAAAGATAAAAATAGTTTTTTATCGAAATGAACTAGTTTTGAACTAGAATTATAATTCTATTTTTTTAAAAATAAATAAAGTGGATTTGAAATGGTTTTGAAAATAACCAGAATTTCAAATAATTGAATTGGAATGGATTTGAATCGAAATTGTCTTTGGAATATTTGGATGTTGGAATTCGTGATTATACAGATATTGTTATGGAATTTTGAAAGATATATTCATATCGTTATTTCCAATACGATATTTGTTGGTCGTAGAAGTTAATATTGAATATAAGCCGATATATTTTCTATTCAGAGCCTTGTATTTAGTATCAAATGTGATTTGGGTTTGTCGTGAATGGTGTCTTCATTAACACTGTTCTTAAACCCAATTGAGAAAAAGATTAAATCTTTTTAATTTGGATTTAATGAAGTGTACCAATTAAATGGTATTTAATTGGAATTGAATTTGAATTGATTTTTGGGTTTATCGTGAACGGTGTTTTAAATAACACTTGTTCTTTAACCCGATAATTAATGGAATGTGATTTTGGGTTTATCGTGAGTCGTGTTTTAAATGACATTGGTTCTTTAACCCAGTTAAAGACAGGATATTGATTTCTGTGAAGATTAAAACTAAGTGGAGTTTTAATGTATCTTTAATTAGATTGAAATTGTTGAGAATGGAGTATCACCAGTTTTGCTCCAGGCGATAGTTAAATCTTTAATTAGATTTGAACGTGAAATGGTAATTGAATTTACCGATAACACCGTGCTGTTAGATATGAAGTATGACCAGTTTTACTTCATGGGATGAATAGGTTGGGATTGGGAAATAAAATAAATGATTACTTCGGTGTAGTTCGCTAATCCCGACTAGTTTGAATTGATATTCAAAGAAGATTAAAGAATAAATTTAAAGAATTTATCTTTGATAAAATTAATGGGAACCTTTCCCAAAGTATAAGAATATTTGAATAAAATAATATTCTGAATTGGAATGAGGCGTATGTTGTGTTTGTGTAACAATTGTTTATTATATACGTGAGTTATTCGAAAAGGCCGGGTTTATCCCATTCTGAATAACCGAATTGACGATATGTCGAAGTTGAAGACGGTGGTCGAAGACCGGAGGTCTTTACGTCGTTTGGGCGATTACTGATGATCTTGATTGGGTCGTACACCCAAGAGGAGGGAATCAGTTAGTGGTAGTCGAGACGTACTTCGAGATCGATGGATATGCGAGGTACAAGGTGCCTCCGGTTTCGTTCAGACCCAGAACGAACTTGTAAATGGAATGTGTGTCTAACATTGGATTTTATTCTGTGTGGTTGATTTCTATTAAATATATATCTGTTTGGCGGCAGAGAATTTATTCTCTTTCTTAACGCCCTTCTCTGAGACGTACGAGCTCAGAGGTTATATATTGATGGATATCAAACGCATGGAGTGAATTGCCTATGTGGCATGCCTAAGTGGCAATATGATCAAGGCTTCTGTTGAAAAGCAGAGTCTTGTGGTTGATGATCAAAGCACGGCCTGTGTGGCATAGCTTTGTGTAGCGTTGATTCGCGAGCCTCACACCCTGGTTGTGAACCAAAAACGGGAGAGGACCTTAGGGAGGGCATGCGTTTCCTTCTAGCTAGAAGTGGCGTTAGTGGTTTTACACGCCCTGACGAGTTTGACTTATGTGGTTGTTGTTATTGCGAAGCGCCTCGGATATATCGGTGACTGTGTGGAGCCGATGGAGTCATTTGGCTCATTTACGCCCTAAAGGTGGGGAAACGCAATGTTCAGGCATTTTAATCCACATTGGTGAATCGGCCATGTCGCTCCAAGGGTCACTCGAGCTTTGATCCTAAGACTCGGGCTGGACAGTCTCGAATTGGTAGAGGACTATCTTTTGCCTTGGTTTACAAATGGAAATCCAACTTCCAATGCGTGACTTTGCTGTTTTGATTGTAGAGCCTAGTATGGCGACATGATATATGGTACCCATGTCATCTATGATTGATACTTATGATTGAAATTGTTTTTGACACTATATAGTACTATCAAAATAATCTGTTTTAAATGTATCAAGCATTCTTTGGCTATTATAAGAGAAAACCCTATCCTCAGGCTTACGTTGCATTGTGTGATGGGACCTGGGTCTTATAATAGCTTCATTTTTCTTTATTTAGCATTGCACTGTTGTTTTATGCACTGGTATTCTTGGGAGGAAACCCGTTCCGTGTTATACGGCGTGGTCCCTTGATTTACCTAACTTTAAAATAAAGATTAGTAACTGTTTTAGTTCTCACACCAGTCACATGACTGACCTGGAGTTTATTGTTTTAACCTAAACTCTGGGTGCACTTATTTTGACATGGGCAGCTGGTAGTTTTGGTTTTGCAGATTTATATTCACATACAGTTGGAACGATACGCGGAAAGGTCTGTATCTGTGTATTACTTTGAGTTTTGTTTTGTATTGTTTTTCCGCTGCTATGTAATTTGAATCTCTGATATTTTGTGATGTATAATATTTATTTATACTCTGTATATTCTTGTATTATGATGGAATTGTTGTAATTAACAATGAAAGGTTCTTCTGTATGTGTTCTGATTCGTCTTGTCCTCAAAGTAATTCGTTCTTTCTCTTCTCTTCAGAGACCGAGGAAGTTCGGGTCGCTTCAGTATAGATTTTGAGTTATGTCAAAATCAATTTTTCAGAAAAGCAGCGCATAATGGTTTATTTATATAAATAAAGGGAATTTAAGTAAATAAAATCCGAATGACCATTGGAAAAATCTTGGCTTGAGTTATAAAATAAATATGAATCCAAGTAAAGTAAATGAAATGATTTCTGAAACAATAATTATACTTTTGATTATTGAATAGAATTAACTAAGTAGAAGAGAAATTAGTTAATCAAGGTTTGAATCGAAATAAGACTTTGGAAAGCGAATTGGATTTGTAATGTATATTCGAAATCGAATATGAGACTTGAATTGAAAATAGAATTCAACTAGTTTACAAACAAGTTGAAATTTTATTTGAACATGTTATGTTCAAATATAAAAGTGAAATAGGCAAAGAGTTAATTAGCAAACTAATTAACGAATTTAGTTAAAACGATAAGATCGAGTTGGAATAAATTGGAATTTGTTTAGATATGTGTTAGACAGGTTTGGAGTGAAGTGTATGAAGATAAATAAATAGAATGCTCGATAAAAAGGTATGTATTTCAATTGAATATGAGATTTCATGTGCCGTATCGGGAAGCCGCTTAGCTTTTTAATTTTCTTTTTGAATGGAGAGGGCCTGTGTGGCAGTTTGGGGATTTTCCCGATGCTCGATACAAAGAAGGTTATGGCGAATTTTTCCTGAAATTTAAGGATTTAGAATATTTTTAAGTAAATTTGATAGTTAGACATCTATATATCAATATATATAGAATCATGTAAGGAAACGAACTTAAAAATAGAATATTATAAACAAAAAGGAAATCGAAAATCTGGTAATAGAAAGAGAAATGTATATAGTTTTTAAAAATGAATAATTGGTTTGTTTGGTGCTGATTATTCGAGTTAAGTAGTCTTGTCTGTTTTGAAGTTAATGATGTTTTCAGTCGAGGTCTGGGAGGTAATTATACCCCAACTTGATTGATTTCATTTTTACTGATAAATAGCAAGGTTCAGTCTCAAAGAGGAATGTTTGAATAAGAGTTAGTTGAATGCAGTGCTTTGGGTTGTCGTAACGATGTTTTACACAACATTCGTTTTAACCTAAGGAAGTGAAATTTTGGAAATATGATTATAAATATTTCCTAATTCTAAAAATGAATGGTCGTGAAAGAGATAAGTAGTTGGAATATTTTCCAATTATAAATAGAATATATTTTCTATGTATTGAAAATAAAAGAAGATGATATATGGAAATGTTTTCCAATTAACGTAAAAGGCCAAGATGATTATCGAAAATATTTGGTTAACAAATATTGGTAAGGAAATGGAGAAGAGATTTAATTAATGAAATGTTAATTAAAGAGCCAGTGATTTGTCTGATATGTTGAATGAACACTTGTTTTTATTCGATAGTTAAATCACAGGCTATCGAAGTTTTGACCATCGTTGTTTTGAGACCGGTTGGATTATTATCCAAAGAACCACTCCGTATTTATAGTAGCGTTGTGAATCGGATTATATGAAGATAATCGAAGATGGAGTAGAGTGCAAGGACTTTTTCTATTAATAGAAATTGTGCCTTCGATTTCGTTCAATCCCAGAACGAACGTAAATGGACGAATGTCTGACAAAGTATTTACAATGATCGCATGGGTTGGTCTGTATAAATATATATGGTTGCAACGGATTTATTTCCTTATCATAACATCCAGAATATTTGTGTAAACTAATTAATGATTAACGGATCTGATAATGTGACATTCAAAGTAATTGTGTTATCAAGGAGAGAAGTAATCGTAGCCTCAGGCCTCAACAATCGGGAAATGACAAAAATCGGGCAGGCAACATGGCTATGTGGTTAGCTCCCATTAGGGTGTATTATCACCTATCTAGAGATTCCTTTAATTCCTTATTCTATTCGATGTTGTCCGATTTGGGAAACGGTTGTTGATCCCAACCGTTGGTGGTATACATTCGATACACTCAAGGAAAATGAGTGGTCGGTCATGTGTGGCTGAGTTGCGAAATGTTCTTATTGAACTCGGTGTATTCTCCTCTAGACATACACCAGCGGCAGGTGGTTCCATACCTTTTCATAGTTGGAGATCCATTTCCCAATAAGTGCTTGTGGTTTTGATTGTATATTATATATGTGGAACGTGAGATGCAAACGTTCTACTAGATTGTTATTTACTTGATTTAGACACTATTATAATATGAAAAGAGTTTTGATATAAATATAAACGTTTTCTTTCAAAAGGATTTGAAAGTTACATCAAGTGGTTTGGATTATCATAAGGGCAAAACCCATTCCGTGTTATACGGCGTGGTCTTATGAGATATCATTTAGTTTCTGAAACTGGTTTAAATTGTTTACTCATACCAGTCCCATAATTGACCCGGAGTTTATTTATTTTGTTTTACCTAAACTCTTGGGTGCCTAAATTTGTACGGGCAGTCAAGTAGTTCAGGATTTTACAGATTTATCTGGAGGAGCTTGGAGCAGGAGGCTTCAGCGTTATCTAGTTATTGTTATTTCCGCTATGTTGTAAGTGTTGTACTCTGATAAGTGTATGTTATATAGTTGAAATTTTGTATTTCAAAAGTTATGATATATTATATTTTGTTCCGCTGCCTTGTGAGATTCTGTGTTTTTATTTCTATTCTTCTTCTACCTTTTTCTTCTAAAAAAAATGATTCATATTTTCGTGATATTTGGGTTGGATGTATGGTGTATGTAGTCAACTCTTATATTACGGATTTGCGGGTCGTTACAACCCTAGACCAATCCCATATGGTTTTATAATCATCTTAGTCATAACTATCCTCTTCCTACCTACCCAATGGTGAAGATATTACAAATTGCTTTAATAAAATACCAAGTTAAATATCCTTCAAATATTTCCTTGAAAAGTGCAAACCTTTATAATTCAATCCTTTAAATATCATCTTTAAAATAAGTTAATTTAGTAACCCTTTACTAAACAAATCAGTTATGACAATTATATGCTTTTTAACCTTTGTTGATGATATTATAAAATTCTTATAAGTACAAAAAACTTGAGGCAATCATAACGACGCGCACCCTAGTGGGCCAGATTTGTTTTGAAAAAAGTGGAAGCTCAAGTTCACTGAAACACAAATTGTTTGTTTGGTATCCAACAAGTAATATTTATCAGAGCTCAAGTAAATAACTCATAGTGAAATCGTGTAAAATATAATAGTAGATAAATCCTTACTATCATGATAAACACGCTTAAGCCAAATGTCTCTAATAGCCTACCTATCTTCTATCTAACCTGTGGGTTGTTTTAAAGAAGGAGATAGAACAATTTATTTGGTGATTGGTAAATTATATACTTTTAAACATAAGACTATATATGTCGATTCTTTACCATTTTAGTTATATTAGGTTCATTAATGTCATTCAGGCCTCATCACTGTGCATATACCACACGTATCTACTCCCTAGTAGAATTAACCTAATATATATTAAACATATATGCATGTGGATGTATCCTCTAGTATCACCTCGAACCTAGATACCACCCTTAACATCTTTCTTAATTATCTCAAAGGGATTCCTTCTCTCTTAATGTATTAAATATGGCTATCATCTCACTATATCATAAATGTGGTAATCGTCTCACCTTATCATTAATATGTCATCGACTCACTATGTCATAAATATGGCGGTCGTCCTGTCCTAAATCTAACCGAATACTACTAACGAGGCAACCCATTACCTGTAATAACCCGGAAATCT
Organism: Allium sativum; assembly: GCA_030737875.1. NCBI lineage: Eukaryota > Viridiplantae > Streptophyta > Magnoliopsida > Asparagales > Amaryllidaceae > Allium > Allium sativum. Next base: position 783,596,048 of record CM060918.1, on the reverse strand, counting down.
GGGCCAATTTAAATTTTTTATTTTGGCAATTTTAGCGAATTTTGATTATTTAAAATGAATTATTTTAAATAATAACGATGAGAAATTTATATTGAATAGAATTCGAATGTATATATTATATAGATTGTCGTTAGAATATAAATAATTATTTTAAATTATAAAAGGAATTGAAAATGGCGCGGTAGTTCGATAATTCGATTTCAAAATTCAAATGAATGTACCTGGTGCAAAATAAACTAGATTTTAGTGAAACCAAAAATAATGGAATCTAATTGAGAGTATCTTTCCAACGAATCCGAAAAATCGAAATTTCATAGCGGGGACAAAAAGTTATGCCCAGTTGAAATTTCAGAATAGTCGCAATGGAATTTCGGCCCTTAGAAAATAGCCATTTTGCAAACGACATCGGATTTCGATGAAACCACTTTTGTTGGATCCGTGATGTCAGGTTATTGCTAGATTCCAATTTTCATAATTTTTCGAATCAATATGTGAGTGTGGTAAAGGAAAACGCGTTTGACCAGTTTCAGTTGATTTTAATCGACTGGAAATTGGCCATTTTTCAAACGGTCTTAGAATTTGACGAAATTAGTTTTGTTAGGACCGTATCGTCAATACGAAGCTAGAAAATATTTTTCGGGAATTTTTCCAGTCAGTATGTGGGCCCAGTAAATTGAAATGTACGTTTAAAATTCAATATATAGAGTTATATTTTGATTTTGACGAAAACTGGTCGAAACGATCGAATCAGCTGACGATACATGTCCCATTGTGTTCGGAATGGGGGTAATTAGCTATGGGCGACAGGCGGTGGGCCTTGTTTCGAGTTTGAATAAAAAGTCAACATTTTTATTGAAAATTAAATTAATTATATATAACCCCCCACTCTATTCCTCTCTCCCATTCGGATAAAAAAAAAGAACGGAGCCCCCCTCCCCTCTCCCCCCCGTCGACGTTCATCGCCGCGCCGCCCAGGGTAGCCGCCTCCGCCAAGCCCCTCCCTAGCCTCTCCGATCCTTCTTCTCCCTCCTACCCTCTCTCCTCCTCCAATTAGAAGCTGTCGTGCCCCCTCAAACCCTAGCGCGCACCCCCCCCAACCCCGCAGAACCCCTGCCTCCGCCTGTAAACCGGCGCCACCACCTCCCCGACCTTGCGCAGCTCCGTCAGCCCCTCCTCAGCCGCAACAGAACCCCCCCTCTCTCGATTTTTATTGTTAGTCCTCTTCTTTTTATTTATTATTTTAATTTGTATTGAATGGTGTAGTTTTCGTAGAAGAAAAGTATGGTTTTAACTATAAAAGATCCCATTTTTATTTAGTTAAAAAGTTCGATTTTTATTTATATTAAAACTGATTTTTCATGGCATGAGAATATGATTTTTATTTAGATTTTTAACTTATAAAAGACGTGATTTTTAACTTATAAAAGATGTGATTTTTAACTTATAAAAGGTATTATATTTAGAGATAGAAAATATTCAATTTTTATTTATAGAAAAGATAAGATTTTTATCATCTTGTAAACGAAATAAAAATAGGATTTTTATATGATAGAGAAAATAAAAATATGGTTTTTATGTTTTGGAATGAATAAAAATTCGATTTTTAATTTATAGAAGAGATAAAGATATGATTTTTATAAGGTAGAAGTATTAAAAATAGGATTTTTATATAATAGATAATATAAAAATTTGATCTTTATATAGTAGTGGGAATAAAAATAAGATTTTTATTATATATATGTTGAAATAAAAATGGGATTTTTATAGCGATGAAATAAAAATTCCATCTTTATAAATGAGGTAGAAATATAAAAATATAACTTTTATATAGAAAGAAGCGTTGTAAATATATGAAGTGAAATAAAAATCTGAACTTTATTTTTATCGTAAAGTAAAGAGAATATAAAAATGTGATTTTTATATATGTAGTGAATACGGGCAACGAAGGTGACAAGGGACGAAAAGGTGAAGATGTCCTACATAAGAAGAGTCGTGGCGTTTGGTTTAGCTTATCGGTGAGAACTTCTCACCTTTTAATTTAATTTTATAGTTAAAATATATAATAGGATTCAGACGGTGTTTAGTAGCACCCGACACCCATCGTCCACAGACCATGGACGACTTGTATGCTTGTTTATTTGATTTTGATGTGTAGTTGATTGTGTGATGTGAAGTGAAATGGAATAAAATATTTATGTAGTTAAAAAATATTTTATAGTTGAAAATATAATTCTTAACATGAAAATGAAATAAATTAATATAAACAAATCGAACGATTTGTTTATCTACACACATTTGACTGATATTGATTGGGACGATAAATTTTACACATCGCCGACCATCACAAATAAAATCTGTGTTTGATTGTTTGAAACCCCACATGGGTATTGGGATGATATGTGACATACACTAATTCCAATAATTAGTTGTATGTCGATCGATTGATTGACAGACTGTTATAAGCGTTAAATATTTATATTCGATGCTTATACAGTGTAGAATGCACTTTGGATGATGGTTGATTATGCATCGTTGTTATTGTATACATGTGTTGTAGAAAATCCATATAATTAACATTATATGGTAATTGATTGGGCTTCATTCAATATTTGAAATAGAAATATTTGAAATAGAAATATTTGAAATAGAAATATTTGAAAAAGAAATATTTGAAATAGAAATATTTGAAATAGAATATTTGAAAAAGAAATATTTGAAATAGAATATTTGAAATAGAAATATTTGAAATAGAAATATTTGAAATAGAAATATTTGAAAAGAAATATTTTGAAATAGAATATTTGAAAATAGAAATATATGAAGCCGTGTTGATTAGATTGTCGCCATTTTGACGTGAACGATATTTATATCGATTTTATTCATTTTTTTATGAATATCGAAAGTGATTTCAAAATATGATATTTTGAAAAGAATTGAAATTCGAACTGAAACTGAATAGAAATGAATTCAAATTGAAATTGAATAGAAATGAATTCGAATTGAAATCGAATAGAAATGAAAACGAACTGAAATTGAATTAGAAATCAATTTGAATTGAAATCATTTTGAAATGAATTTAAAATGAATTTATATTGGAATATTCAATTTTGATTGGAAATTGAATATGAAGTTGAAACCGTTTTGAAAATGAATTTAAAACGATTTATAAAGCATGTTTTGAATTGAAATTGTAACAACCCGGAAATGCGGGCCAGTTTAAAATTTTTATTTTGGCAATTTTAGCGAATTTTGAACATTTAAAATGAATTATTTTAAATAATATCGACGAGAAATTTATTTTGAATATAATTCGAATATATATATTATATACGCCGTCGTTAGAATATAATTAATTATATATAATTATAAAAGGAATTGAAAATGGCGTGGTAGTTCGATAAGTCGATTTCAAACTTCAATTGAATGTACCGGGTGCAAATTAAACTGGATTTTAGTGAAACCAAAAATAATAGGATCTAATTGAGAATATCTTTCCAATGAATCTGATAAATCAAAATTTCATAGCGGGAATCAAAAGATATGTCCAGTTCAAAAATTCCGAATAGTCGCTATGGAATTCAGGCCCTTAAAAATGGGAATTTTGCAAACGACCTCGAATTTCGACGAAACCACTTTTGTTGGGTCCGTGATGTCAAATTATTGCTAGGTTTCAAATTTCATAAATTTTCGAATCAATATGTGAGCGTGGCGAAGGAAAACGCATTTGACCATTTTCAGTTGATTTTAATCGACTGGAAAATGGCCATTTTTCTAACTGCCTCAGAATTTAACGAAACTAGTTTTGTTAGGACCGTATCGTCAATACGAAGCTAGAAAATATTTTTTTGGAATTTTTCGAGTTAGTATGTGGCCCCCGTAAATTGAAATACGTGTTCAAATTCAATATATAGAGTTATATGTTGATTTCAACGGAAACTGATCGAAACGATCGAATCAGCCTACAATACATATCCCATTGTGTTCGAAATGGGGGTATTACGCTAGGGACGACAGTCGGCATGTTTGATTTCGAGGTCGTATGAAAAGTCAACCTTAGGGAATTAAAATATAATATAAAATTAAAACAAATAATTGGCCCCTCCCCTAATCTTTCCCTCCAACTCTCTCTCCCTTCCTCGTTATTCATTCAGAACAAAAAAAAACGTGTCGCCCCAAAGCCAACCACCGCGCTCCCCCACCTCGCTCAACCGCCGGATCAGCCTCCCTCCTCCAGTCCAGGCGCACTCCCTCCCTTTCTCCTCCGTCCCCTTCTACCTCTAATCCGAGAAACCCTAGCTCCAAGCCCCAAATCAACCACTGACCAACCACCGTACCCTACTGTCGCCTGGCTGAACCACCCCACCACCTCATCGGCCTCCTGCGCGCCACCCCGGCCTCCCACTGACCCGGCGCCGCCCTCGAAAACCTCGCCACCTCTAGTTGGCCGCCGTGAACCCCCGGAGCCGCCGCCGATTGCTGCTGCCCCTCCCTCCGGCGCAGTGAACTTATTCCCTTTTTTTTACTATAAGTTTAATTTTAGTTTAATTGTGAAAACCTGTAACTTCCCCATAAAGGAAAGCGTCGGATAGTTCGAGAACAAGCCACAACAGAACACATACAGAAGAACGTTTCATTGTATATTACAACAATGCATCAGATTACAAGAATATACAGAGTATGAATGAATATTACACAGAAATATCAGAGATTTAAATTACATTTAAATACATAGCAACGGAAAATAATATAATACACAACTAGAATGAGATATACGGATACAAAGCTTTCCGGATATCGTTCCAGCTGTAAACCAGGATCCTGTGAATATAAATCTGCAAAACCAAAACTACTAGCTGCCCGTGTCAAAAATAGGGGCACCCAGAGTTTAGGTAAAAACAATAAACTCCAGGTCAGTCATGTGACTGGTGTGAGAACTAAAACAGTTATTAATCTTTATTTTTAAAGTTAGGTAAATCAAGGGACCACGCCGTATAACACGAAACGGGTTTCCTCCCAAGAATACTAGTGCATAAAACAAACAGCGCAATGCTAAATAAAGAAAAATGAAGCTGTTATAAGACCCAGGTCCTATCACACAATGCAACGCAAGCCGGGGGATAGGGTTTTCCCTTATAACAGCCAAAGAATGCTTGGTACGTTTAAAACAGATCATTTGATACTATTATAAGTGCATAGTGTATAAAACAACTTCAAATCATAAGTATCAATCATAGACGGCATGGGTACCATATATCATGTCGCCATACTAGTTTTACAAGTAAAACCGCAAATGTCACGTATTTGGAAGTGGGATTTCCATCTATGAACCGAGGCAAAAGATAGTCCTCAACCGATTCGAGACAATCTAGCCCATGTCTCAGGATCAGAGCTCGAGTGACCCTTGGATCGTCAGGGCCAGTCCACCGATGTGGATTAAACTTAAACCCTGAACATGCGTTTCCCCGCCCTATGGGGCGTAGGTGAGCCAACAAAATGACTCCATCGGTTCGAGAACGACCGATCAATCCGAGGCGCCTCGCAACAGCAACAACCACATAAGTCAAACTCGTCAGGGCGTGTAAAACCACTGACGCCACTTTTTAGCTAGAAGGAAACGCATGCCCTCCCTGAGGTCCTCTCCCGTTTTTGGTTCATACCGGGTGTGAAACACGCGAGGTAAACGTTACACAAAGCTACGCCACAAAGGCCGTGCTTTGATCATCACCACAAGACTTTGCTTTTCAACAGAAGCCTCGATCAATTGCCACTTAGGCATGCCACACAGGCAATTCACTCCATGCGTTTGATATCCATCAATATATAACCCCTGAGCTCGTACGTCTCAGAGAAGGGCGTTAAGCAAGAGAATAGTTTCTCCGCCGCCAAACAGATATATAATTAATAGAGATCAATCACACGGACTAAAATCCAATGTCATACACACAGTCCATTTACAAGTCCGTTCTGGGGCTGAACGAAACCGGAGGCACCTAGTACCCCGCATATCCATCGATCTCCAAGTACGTCTGAACGATCACTAACTGTTTCCATCTTCTTTGGTGTAGAGCCCAATCAAGATCATCAGTAATTACCCAAACGATGTGAAGACTTCTGGTCTTCGACCATCGTCTCCATCTTCGACTTATCGTCGTATCAGTTATTCAGAATGGGATAAACCCGGTCTTTCTGAATAACTCACGTATATTTTAAATAAGTGTTACACAAACACAACATACGCCTCATTCCAATTCATCAGTCACTAACCGTAAATTAATGAAGAGAATAATTCCCCAAATATTAACCCCGAAGGCCGAAACCAACATCAGATCAATATCTAGAAAACCATTCTGCTTGGCTAACCGACAGTTAGTTTCTAAATTTCACATTCATAGGGAAAGGTTCCCATTAATTTTATCCAAGATAAATTCTTTATATTTATTCTTTAATCTATCCTTTTGAATTTTGATTCAACTAGTCGGGATTAACGACGCTTACCGAAGTAATCGTTTGTTTTAATTTCCCAATCCCAACCTATTTATCCCATGAAGTAAAACTGGTAATACTTCATATCTAACACCACAGTGTTATCGGTAAATTCAATTACCATTTCACGTTCAAATCTAATTAAAGATTTAACTATCGCCTGGAGCAAAACTGGTGATACTCCATTTTCGATCATTTCAATCTAATTAAAGATTCATTAAAACTCCACTTAGCTTTAATCTTCGACTGGGTTAAAGAATCAGTGTCATTTAAAACACGGTTCACGATAAACCCAAAATCACATTCATTAATTATCGGGTTAAAGAACAAGTGCTATTTAAAACAATGTTCACGATAAACCCGAAAATCAATATCAATTCAATTTCAATTAAAGATTATTTAATTGGTGCACTTCATTAAATCTAAATAAAAAGATTTAATCTTTTCTCAACTGGGTTCAAGAACAGTGTTAGTGAAGACACCATTCACGACAAACCCAAATCACATTTGATATTCAATACAAGGCTTTGAATAGAAAATATATCGGCTTATATTCAATATCAAATTCTACGACTAACAAATGTCGTATTGGAAATAACGATACTAATATATATCTTTCAAATTTCCATAACAACACCTGTATAATCACGAATTCCAACATCGAAATATTCCGAAGACAATTTCGATTCAAATCCACCCCAATGCAATCATTGGATATTCTGGTTATCTTTAAAACCCTTTTTAAATTCAATTTATTTATTTAAAGATAAATAGAATTATAATTCTAGTTCAAAACCAGTTCATTTCGATAAAAATCTATTTTTATCTTTTCAAATATGGAGTTTTTCATCCCAATTTTTCCCAAATCATTTCTTATGATTTTACACAAATTATTACTATTTTTAATAATTTTATCAAGGCCCGTACAGTCGATTTCCATCAATGGCCATCGAACTGCATTTACAGCGACCTTTTTCAAATTTGATTTGGACGTAACTCCAAATCCAATCGTTAGATTTCAAATTTCTAATATTCGTTAGAAAGCTCTTTTCGATACGAACCCAACGGTTCCGGTTTTAGGAGAATCCGACGGTTGGATCTCCCGTAATGTCCGTTTGAAATAAATGGTCGAAATTCACGAACTGCCACGGCGCGACGCGTTCTATTCAGGCCATTATATAATATATATAATATATATTTCGTCGATTTCTATTTAAAATGAATTATATAAATAGTTTTAAATTCGTTTCAAAAGCAATTTCAACTTCCATTTCAATTCAAATCAAAATTGAATTCTTCTTTATAAATTCGTTTTAAAATTCATTTCTATTCAATTCAAATTTCAATTCAATTTGAATTCATTTCAATTCGCTTTCAATTCAATTTGAATTCGTTTTCAATTCAATTCATTTCGAAATCGTTTTCAATTCAGTTCATTTCGAAATCGTTTTCAATTCAATTCATTTCGAAATCGTTTTCAAATCAATTCATTTCGAAATCGTTTTCAATTCGATTCATTTCGAAATCGTTTTCAATTCAATTCATTTCGAAATCGTTTTCAATTCAATTCATTTCGAAATCCTTTTCAATTCAATTCATTTCGAAATCGTTTTCAATTCAATTCATTTCAAAATGAATAAAATCGATATAAATATCGTTTACGTCAAAATGGCGTCAATCTAATAAACACGGCTTCATAAATTTCTATTTTCAAGTATTCTATTTCAAATATTTCTTTTTTTCAAAATAGTTGTTATTATCAAAATATTTCGTTCAACACATGACCAATCTCAATGGATGAGTACTGTCAACACATGAACCTTTATTTTATATTATAAAGATGTAAATTTTATTACTAAAATATTTCGTTCAACACATGACCAATCTCAATGGATGAGTACTGTCAACACATGAACTTTTATTTTATAATATTCTTTATTTTTCAAATTGGAATGAGGCCCAATCAATCACCATATAATGTTAATTATATGGATATTCATACATTACACACATATAATAGCTTTGAAAAATAATCAACCATCAACCAAAGTGCACTACACTGTATAAGCATCAAATATAGATATCTAACGCTTATAACAGCCTGTCAATCAATCGATCGACATATTCAATCCATCAGGATGAGTGAACTTCAAATTTCATCCCAACACCCGTGTGGGGTTTTCAAACAATCAAACACAGATTTTATTTGTGCAGTTGGGCGATGTGTAAAATTTATCGTCCCAATCAATGTCATTCAAATAGGTGTACATACACAAACCGTCCGGTTTGTAAATGAATATTTTATTTTATTCACTTCACGTTAAAAATTATATTTTTAACGATAAAACATTTTATTTTAACATATGAATTTCTATTCAGTTCATTCTTTAAATAAAATGATATTTTTATTTTTCTAACTTATTTTAGAAAATTTCGGCGGCATAACGGCACGATACTAGAAACGGGACGAGGCCTAGCCTTATCCCCGGTCTAGTGAAGGCCCACGCCATTCACACATCAATCAAATTCACCAAACAACCAAATTCAAATCAAATCATCTAACTGATTTATGCAACCAAACAAACAAGTCCATGGTCTGTGGACGATTGTATCGGGTGCTACTAAGCACCGTCTGCATCCTAGTATATATATATATAAGTAGAAATGAAATTGAATGGTGAGAAATTCTCACAGATAGCTATCCAATCATCTTGACTCTTCTTTGATATAAATCTTCTTCGTTCTCGCCTTTTTGTTACCTTCATTGCCCGCTTTCACTACCTATGTAAAAATCGAATTTTTACTTCGCTATTCCATATATAAAAATCATGTTTTTATTTCGAAGTTCAATATATAAAAATCATATTCTTATTCCGAAGTTCAATATATAAAAATCATATTCTTATTCCGAAGTTCAATATATAAAAATCATATTTTTATTTCGAAGTTCAACATATAAAAATCATATTTTTATTTCGAAGTTCAACATATAAAAATCATATTTTTAAAAATATAGATACCGCCTTTTCAAAAATAAAGATTATATTTTTAATATTCCTATGATGTAAAAATTATATTTTTATTACTTTAAAAATATAAAAATCATATCTTACTTCTTCTACTTAATAAAAATTCCGTCTTTTCTATTTTAAAAATATGATCTTTATTTTCTTCCAAGTTCAAATCCTTTTCTATTCTTTTGAAAATCAGTTTTTATAACCTTTCAAAAAAAACAGTTTTTAATTCCTTTAAAAATCAGTTTTAATCTTTAAAAAGAATCAGTTCTAATCTTAAAAAAAGAATCAGTTTTAAACTTTTTCAAAAATCAGTTTTAAAATCTTAAAATCGAAATCAGTTTAAACTTTAAAATCGAAATCAGTTTTAAATCTTAAAATCGAAATTTTCAGATTAAAATAAAAATAAAATAAGATAAAACCAACTTACTTTAACCTGCGAAGAAGGGAGGGAGATGACGGCCAGGCTCGGCGGTAGGAGGTGCTGGAGGTGGGTGGTCTTCGGTGGTGGTTTGAATTCGAAGAAGGGGGGCTCGCGACTTTAGTGCATCGCGATGGCTTCAGGGGGGCTCGAGTTTGAAGGAGGGGGAGTAGCGGGGTGGCGATGGTAGGGGCCTCGCCGGAGCTTGCTGCGGTGGCGGTGGCGCAGTCGATGGGTGGGCGGGCGATTGGATCGGGGGTTTTTCTTTTTTTTTCTTCTATCTGAAATCGAAATGAAGAGAGGGGGGGGCCAGAGCGGGTTAACGGGGGAGAAAAGGTTTTTTTTATATATTTTATTATTTAATTTTCCACAGAAAGCAACCTTTATTTTCGACCTCAAAACGAGGCTCACCGCCTGTTGTCCGTAGCGTTTTACCCCCATTTCGAACACAATGGGATATGTATTGCAAGCTGATTTGATCGTTTCGATTAGTTTCCGTTGAATTTTCATTTAAATCATTATATTGAATTTTAAACGTACATTTCAAATTACCGGAGTCACATACGGACTCGAAAAATTCTAGAAAAATATTTTCTTGCTTCGTATTCGGTCCTAACAAAACTAGTTTCGCCGAAAACCGAGACCGTGGGAAAAATGGCCATTTTTCAGTCGATTAAAATCAACTGAAACTGGTCAAACGCGTTTTCCTTTGCCACGCTCACATATTGATTCGAAAAATTATGAAATTTGGAATCTAGCAATAATTTGACACTGCGGATCCAACAAAACTGGTTTCGTCGAATTCCGAGGTCGTTTGCAAAATGTCCATTTTTAAGGGCCTGAATTCCATAACGACTATTCAGAATTTTCAACTGGACATATCTTTTGATTCCCGCTATGAAATTTTGATTTTTCAGATTCGTTGGAAAGATATTATCGATTAGATCCTATTGTTTTTGGTTTCACTAAAATCCGGATTGTTTTGCACCCGGTACATTCAATTGAAGTTTGAAATCGAATTATCGAACTACCGCGCCATTTTCAATTCTATTTATAATTATATATAAATATTTATATTCTAACGACGACGCGTATAAATATATATGTTCGAATTATATTCAAAATAAATTTCTCGTCGATATTATTTAAAATAGTCTATTTTAAATATTCAAAATTCGCTAAAATTGCCAAAATAAAAATTTTAAACTGGCCCAGATTTTCCGGGTTATTACAATCTCCCCCACTTAAAACTTTTCGTCCCCGAAAAGGAACAAAGTCGAAAGTGGTTTGATTAATCAGCTCTACGTTCGATCTGGCTTCCATTCTCCAACTCTTTAGTTCCTGAGAATTTTCAAAATTTCAAAAATTTGGCTAACACCCTAAATTTTTGAAAAATTTCGCCATAACCTCCCCTGCACCGGGAGCATCGGGGAATTTCAAATAGCTTCCCCGGTCCTTCAGATCTCAAAAAGAAAAAGAAAAAGCCAAGCGGCTAGCCAATAGGCTCATAAAATCATCATCACCCAAACAAAACAGTAATTTATGTAGTAAACATGTACCTATTTGTCGGGCAAACAAATTTTATTCTCTGCTCTAGCCTCCTTACTATGACCTGCTCAATGTAAGTACAAGTATATGCAAGCAAATGCGACCAATTTTCAATACAATTCAATATTTGATCAAATTAGGCATAATGGCTAAGAATTAGCAAACAAATAAACAAACAACACAAACATCAATCAATTTGTGGATTAACGTTTCAAATTCATAATTTTGATATATATATAAAGAAAATCATGTTTTGATGCCAAATCACAACAATGTATTCTAGCTATATTAGTTTTGGTTCTCACACCAATCTAATGGAAATATATAGAAAATCACACCTTCGAAACTCGAACATAAATGTTGATGATGCGATCGCTATCATCAATATCATCTTCGGGCGACTAGAGTGTGATGCTATATCTATCCAATATATTAAAACTTTGAATATACGTTTGCAAGGCGTATATGCAAATTCCTTATATACTGAATTGTCCAAATCAAAATAAATAAATAATCAAATACGTTTTAAAACGATTTAAATTTTCAAAACAAGATTGTTTTCATTTGAAAAATATACTCTTCACACTCGTTCTAGGATACTACTAATCCTATCTCTAACGAGTCATCCTCGTTGGATATTACTAATCCAATATCTGATGAATTCTTTCGTACGGTTCTAATGTGCCTTGTTCTCTAAGCTTTGTAAACCAAAGCTCTGATACCAACTGTAAAAACCCGTAACTTCCCCGTAAAGGAAAGCGTCGGATAGTTCGAGAACAAGCCACAACAGAACACATACAGAAGAACGTTTCATTGTATATTACAACAATGCATCAGATTACAAGAATATACAGAGTATGAATGAATATTACACAGAAATATCAGAGATTTAAATTACATTTGAATACATAGCAGCGGAAAATAATATAATACACAACTAGAATAAGATATACGGATACAAAGCTTTCCGGATATCGTTCCAGCTGTAAACCAGGATCCTGTGAATATAAATCTGCAAAACCAAAACTACTAGCTGCCCGTGTCAAAAATAGGGGCACCCAGAGTTTAGGTTAAAACAATAAACTCCAGGTCAGTCATGTGACTGGTGTGAGAACTAAAACAGTTATTAAACTTTATTTTTAAAGTTAGGTAAATCAAGGGACCACGCCGTATAACACGGAACGGGTTTCCTCCCAAGAATACTAGTGCATAAAACAAACAGCGCAATGCTAAATAAAGAAAAATGAAGCTGTTATAAGACCCAGGTCCTATCACACAATGCAACGCAAGCCGGGGGATAGGGTTTTCCCTTATAACAGCCAAAGAATGCTTGGTACGTTTAAAACAGATCATTTGATACTATTATAAGTGCATAGTGTATAAAATAACTTCAAATCATAAGTATCAATCATGGACGGCATGGGTACCATATATCATGTCGCCAGACTAGTTTTACAAGTAAAACCGCAAATGTCACGTATTTGGAAGTTGGATTTCCATCTATGAACCGAGGCAAAAGATAGTCCTCAACCGATTCGAGACAATCTAGCCCATGTCTCAGGATCAGAGCTCGAGTGACCCTTGGATCGTCAGGGCCAGTCCACCGATGTGGATTAAACTTAAACCCTGAACATGCGTTTCCCCGCCCTATGGGGCGTAGGTAAGCCAACTAAATGACTCCATCAGTTCGAGAACGACCGATCAATCCGAGGCGCCTCGCAACAGCAACAACCACATAAGTCAAACTTGTCAGGGCGTGTAAAACCACTGACGCCACTTTTTAGCTAGAAGGAAACGCATGCCCTCCCTGAGGTCCTCTCTCGTTTTTGGATCATACCGGGTGTGAAACACGCGAGGTAAACGTTACACAAAGCTATGCCACAAAGGCCGTGCTTTGATCATCACCACACACAAGACTTTGCTTTTCGACAGAAGCCTCGATCAATTAACACTTAGGCATGCCACACAGGCAATTCACTCCATGCGTTTGATATCCATCAATATATAACCCCTGAGCTCGTACGTCTCAGAGAAGGGCGTTAAGCAAGAGAATAAATTCTCCGCCGCCAAACAGATATATATTTAATAGAGATCAATCACACGGACTAAAATCCAATGTCAGACACACAGTCCATTTACAAGTCCGTTCTGGGGCTGAACGAAACCGGAGGCACCTAGTACCCCGCATATCCATCAATCTCCAAGTATGTCTGGACGATCACTAACTGTTTCCATCTTCTTGGGTGTACAGCCCAATCAAGATCATCAGTAATTACCCAAACGACGTGAAGACTTCTGGTCTTCGACCATCGTCTCCATCTTCGACTTATCGTCGTATCAGTTATTCAGAATGGGATAAACCCGGTCTTTCCGAATAACTCGCGTATATTTTAAATAAGTGTTACACAAACACAACATACGCCTCATTCCAATTCATCAGTCACTAACCGTAAATTAATCAAGAGAATAATTCCCCAAATATTAACCCCGAAGGCCGAAACCAACATCAGATCAATATCCAGAAACCCATTCTGCTTGGCTAACCGACAGTTAGTTTCTAAATTTCACATTCATAGGGAAAGGTTCCCATTAATTTTATCCAAGATAAATTCTTTATATTTATTCTTTAATCTATCCTTTTGAATTTTGATTCAACTAGTCGGGATTAACGACGCTTACCAAAGTAATCATTTGTTTTAATTTCCCAATCCCAACCTATTTATCCCATGAAGTAAAACTGGTAATACTTCATATCTAACACCACAGTGTTATCGGTAAATTCAATTACCATTTCTCGTTCAAATCTAATTAAAGATTTAACTATCGCCTGGAGCAAAACTGGTGATACTCCATTTTCGATCATTTCAATCTAATTAAAGATTCATTAAAACTCCACTTAGCTTTAATCTTCGACTGGGTTAAAGAATCAGTGTCATTTAAAACACGGTTCACGATAAACCCAAAATCACATTCATTAATTATCGGGTTAAAGAACAAGTGCTATTTAAAACACTGTTCACGATAAACCCGAAAATCAATATCAATTCAATTTCAATTAAAGATTATTTAATTGGTACACTTCATTAAATCTAAATAAAAAGATTTAATCTTTTCTCAACTGGGTTCAAGAACAGTGTTAGTGAAGACACCATTCACGACAAACCCAAATCACATTTGATATTCAATACAAGGCTTTGAATAGAAAATATAACGGCTTATATTCAATATCAAATTCTACGACTAACAAATGTCGTATTGGAAATAACGATACAAATATATATCTTTCAAATTTCCATAACAACACCTGTATAATCACGAATTCCAACATCGAAATATTCCGAAGATAATTTCGATTCAAATCCACCCCAATGCAATCATTGGATATTCTGGTTATCTTTAAAACCCTTTTTAAATTCAATTTATTTATTTAAAGATAAATAGAATTATAATTCTAGTTCAAAACCAGTTCATTTCGATAAAAATCTATTTTTATCTTTTCAAATATGGAGTTTTTCATCCCAATTTTTCCCAAATCATTTCTTATGATTTTACACAAATTATTACTATTTTTAATAATTTTATCAGGGCCCGTACAGTCGATTTCCATCAATGGCCACCGAACTGCACTTACAGCGACCTTTTTCAAATTTGATTTGGACGTAACTCCAAATCCAATCGTTAGATTTCAAATTTCTAATATTCATTAGAAATCTCTTTACGATACGAACCCAACGGTTCCGGTTTTAGGAGAATCCGACGGTCGGATCTCCCGTAATGTCTGTTTGAAATAAATGGTCGAAATTCACGAACTGCCGCGGCGCGGCGCGTTCTATTCAGGCCATTATATTATATATATAATATATATTTCGTCAATTTCTATTTAAAATGAATTATATAAATAGTTTTAAATTCGTTTCAAAAGCAATTTCAACTTCCATTTCAATTCAAATCAAAATTGAATTCTTCTTTATAAATTCGTTTTAAAATTCATTTCTATTCAATTCAAATTTCAATTCAATTTGAATTCATTTCAATTCGCTTTCAATTCAATTTGAATTCGTTTTAAATTCAATTCATTTCGAAATCGTTTTCAATTCAGTTCATTTCGAAATCGTTTTCAATTCAATTCATTTCGAAATCGTTTTCAATTCAATTCATTTCGAAATCGTTTTCAATTCAATTCATTTCGAAATTGTTTTCAATTCAATTCATTTCGAAATTGTTTTCAATTCAATTCATTTCGAAATCATTTTCAATTCAATTCATTTCGAAATCGTTTTCAATTCAATTCATTTCGAAATGAATAAAATCGATATAAATATCGTTTACGTCAAAATGGCGTCAATCTAATCAACACGGCTTTATAAATTTCTATTTTCAAATATTCTATTTCAAATATTTCTTTTTTTCAAAATAGTTGTTATTATCAAAATATTTCGTTCAACACATGACCAATCTCAATGGATGAGTACTGTCAACACATGAACCTTTATTTTATATTATAAAGATGTAAATTTTATTACTAAAATATTTCGTTCAACACATGACCAATCTCAATGGATGAGTACTGTCAACACATGAACTTTTATTTTATAATATTCTTTATTTTTCAAATTGGAATGAGGCCCAATCAATCACCATATAATGTTAATTATATGGATATTCATACATTACACACATATAATAGCATTGAAAAATAATCAACCATCAACCAAAGTGCACTACACTGTATAAGCATCAAATATAGATATCTAACGCTTATAACAGCCTGTCAATCAATCGATCGACATATTCAATCCATCAGGATGAGTGAACTTCAAATTTCATCCCAACACCCGTGTGGGGTTTTCAAACAATCAAACACAGATTTTATTTGTGCAGTTGGGCGATGTGTAAAATTTATCGTCCCAATCAATGTCATTCAAATAGGTGTACATACACAAACCGTCCGGTTTGTAAATGAATATTTTATTTTATTCACTTCACGTTAAAAATTATATTTTTAACGGTAAAACATTTTATTTTAACATATGAATTTCTATTCAGTTCATTCTTTAAATAAAATGATATTTTTATTTTTTTAACTTATTTTAGAAAATTTCGGCGGCATAACGGCACGATACTAAAAATGGGACGAGGCCTAGCCTTATCCCCGGTCTAGTGAAGGCCCACGCCATTCACACATCAATCAAATTCACCAAACAACCAAATTCAAATCAAATCATCTAACTGATTTATGCAACCAAACAAACAAGTCCATGGTCTGTGGACGATTGTGTCGGGTGCTACTAAGCACCGTCTGCATCCTAGTATATATATATAAGTAGAAATGAAATTGAAAGGTGAGAAATTCTCATAGATAGCTATCCAATCATCTTGACTCTTCTTTGATATAAATCTTCTTCGTTCTCGCCTTTTTGTTACCTTCATTGCCCGCTTTCACTACCTATGTAAAAATCGAATTTTTACTTCGCTATTCCATATATAAAAATCATATTTTTATTTCGAAGTTCAATATATAAAAATCATATTCTTATTCCGAAGTTCAATATATAAAAATCATATTCTTATTCCGAGGTTCAATATATAAAAATCATATTTTTATTTCGAAGTTCAACATATAAAAATCATATTTTTATTTCGAAGTTCAACATATAAAAATCATATTTTTAAAAATATAGATTCCGCCTTTTCAAAAATAAAGATTATATTTTTAATATTCCTATGATGTAAAAATTATATTTTTATTACTTTAAAAATATAAAAATCATATCTTACTTCTTCTACTTAATAAAAATTCCGTCTTTCCTATTTTAAAAATATGATCTTTATTTTCTTCCAAGTTCAAATCTTTTTCTATTCTTTTGAAAATCAGTTTTTATAACCTTTCAAAAAAAAAACAGTTTTTAATTCCTTTAAAAATCAGTTTTAATCTTTAAAAAGAATCAGTTCTAATCTTAAAAAAAGAATCAGTTTTAAACTTTTTCAAAAATCAGTTTTAAAATCTTAAAATCGAAATCAGTTTAAACTTTAAAATCGAAATCAGTTTTAAATCTTAAAATCGAAATTTTCAGATTAAAATAAAAATAAAATAAGATAAAATCAACTTACTTTAACCTGCAAAGAAAGGGGGGGGGATGACGGCCAGGCTCGGCGGCAGGAGGTGCTGGAGGTGGGTGGTCTTCGGTGGTGGTTTGAATTCGAAGAAGGGGGGCTCGCGACTTTTGGGCATCGCGATGGCTTCAGGGGGGCTCGAGTTTAAAGGAGGGGGAGTAGCGGGGTGGCGATGGCAGGGGCCTCGCCAGAGCTTGCTGCGGTGGCGGTGGCGCAGTCGATGGGTGGGCGGGCCATTGGATCGGGGGTTTTTCTTTTTTTTTTTTCTTTTTTTTTCTTCTATCTGAAATCGAAATGAAGAGGGGGGGGGGGCAGAGCGGGTTAACGGGGGAGAAAAGGTTTTTTTTATATATTTTATTATTTAATTTTCCACAAAAAGCAACCTTTATTTTCGACCTCAAAACGAGGCTCACCGCCTGTCGTCCATAGCATTTTACCCCCATTCCGAACACAATGGGATATGTATCGCAAGCTGATTTGATCGTTTCGATTAGTTTCCGTTGAATTTTCATTTAAATCATTATATTGAATTTTAAACGTACATTTCAAATTACCGGAGTCACATACGGACTCGAAAAATTCTAGAAAAATATTTTCTAGCTTCGTAATCGGTCCTAACAAAACTAGTTTCGCCGAAAACCGAGACCGTGGGAAAAATGGCCATTTTTCAGTCGAATAAAATCAACTGAAACTGGTCAAACGCGTTTTCCTTTGCCACGCTCACATATTGATTCGAAAAATTATGAAATTTGGAATCTAGCAATAATTTGACACTGCGGATCCAACAAAACTGGTTTCGTCGAATTCCGAGGTCGTTTGCAAAATGTCCATTTTTAAGGGCCTGAATTCCATAGCGACTATTCAGAATTTTCAACTGGACATATCTTTTGATTCCCGCTATGAAATTTTGATTTTTCAGATTCATTGGAAAGATATTATCGATTAGATCCTATTGTTTTTGGTTTCACTAAAATCCGGATTGTTTTGCACCCGGTACATTCAATTGAAGTTTGAAATCGAATTATCGAACTACCGCGCCATTTTCAATTCTATTTATAATTATATATAAATATTCATATTCTAACGACGACGCGTATAAATATATATGTTCGAATTATATTCAAAATAAATTTCTCGTCGATATTATTTAAAATAATCTATTTTAAATATTCAAAATTCGCTAAAATTGCCAAAATAAAAATTTTAAACTGGCCCAGATTTTCCGGGTTATTACAATCTCCCCCACTTAAAACTTTTCGTCCCCGAAAAGGAACAAAGTCGAAAGTGGTTTGATTAATCAGCTCTACGTTCGATCTAGCTTCCATTCTCCAACTCTTTAGTTCCTGAGAATTTTCAAAATTTCAAAAATTTGGCTAACACCCTAAATTTTTGAAAAATTTCGCCATAACCTCCCCTGCACCGGGAGCATCGGGGAATTTCAAATAGCTTCCCCGGTCCTTCAGATCTCAAAAAGAAAAAGAAAAATCCAAGAGGCTAGCCAATAGGCTCATAAAATCATCATCACCCAAACAAAACAGTAATTTATGTAGTAAACATGTACCTATTTGTCGGGCAAACAAATTTTATTCTCTGCTCTAGCCTCCTTACTATGACCTGCTCAATGTAAGTACAAGTATATGCAAGCAAATGCGACCAATTTTCAATACAATTCAATATTTGATCAAATTAGGCATAATGGCTAAGAATTAGCAAACAAATAAACAAACAACACAAACATCGATCAATTTGTGGATTAACGTTTCAAATTCATAATTTTGATATATATATAAAGAAAATCATGTTTTGATGCCAAATCACAACAATGTATTCTAGCTATATTAGTTTTGGTTCTCACACCAATCTAATGGAAATATATAGAAAATCACACCTTCGAAACTCGAACATAAACGTTGATGATGCGATCGCTATCATCAATATCATCTTCGGGCGACTAGAGTGTGATGCTATATCTATCCAATATATTAAAACTTTGAATATACGTTTGCAAGGCGTATATGCAAATTCTTTATATACTGAATTGTCCAAATCAAAATAAATAAATAATCAAATACGTTTTAAAACGATTTAAATTTTCAAAACAAGATTGTTTTCATTTGAAAAATATACTCTTCACACTCGTTCTAGGATACTACTGATCCTATCTCTAACGAGTCATCCTCGTTGGATATTACTAATCCAATATCTGATGAATTCTTTCATACGGTTCTAATGTGCCTTGTTCTCTAAGCTTTGTAAACCAAAGCTCTGATACCAACTGTAAAAACCCGTAACTTCCCCGTAAAGGAAAGCGTCGGATAGTTCGAGAACAAGCCACAACAGAACACATACAGAAGAACGTTTCATTGTATATTACAACAATGCATCAGATTACAAGAATATACAGAGTATGAATGAATATTACACAGAAATATCAGAGATTTAAATTACATTTAAATACATAGCAGCGGAAAATAATATAATACACAACTAGAATGAGATATACGGATACAAAGCTTTCCGGATATCGTTCCAGCTGTAAACCAGGATCCTGTGAATATAAATCTGCAAAACCAAAACTACTAGCTGCCCGTGTCAAAAATAGGGGCACCCAGAGTTTAGGTTAAAACAATAAACTCCAGGTCAGTCATGTGACTGGTGTGAGAACTAAAACAGTTATTAAACTTTATTTTTAAAGTTAGGTAAATCAAGGGACCACGCCGTATAACACGGAACGGGTTTCCTCCCAAGAATACTAGTGCATAAAACAAACAGCGCAATGCTAAATAAAGAAAAATGAAGCTGTTATAAGACCCAGGTCCTATCACACAATGCAACGCAAGCCGGGGGATAGGGTTTTCCCTTATAACAGCCAAAGAATGCTTGGTACGTTTAAAACAGATCATTTGATACTATTATAAGTGCATAGTGTATAAAACAACTTCAAATCATAAGTATCAATCATAGACGGCATGGGTACCATATATCATGTCGCCAGACTAGTTTTACAAGTAAAACCGCAAATGTCACGTATTTGGAAGTTGGATTTCCATCTATGAACCGAGGCAAAAGATAGTCCTCAACCGATTCGAGACAATCTAGCCCATGTCTCAGGATCAGAGCTCGAGTGACCCTTGGATCGTCAGGGCCAGTCCACCGATGTGGATTAAACTTAAACCCTGAACATGCGTTTCCCCGCCCTATGGGGCGTAGGTGAGCCAACTAAATGACTCCATGGGTTCGAGAACGATCGATCAATCCGAGGCTCCTCGCAACAGCAACAACCACATAAGTCAAACTCGTCAGGGCGTGTAAAACCACTGACGCCACTTTTTAGCTAGAAGGAAACGCATGCCCTCCCTGATGTCCTCTCCCGTTTTTGGTTCATACCGGGTGTGAAACACGCGAGGTAAACGTTACACAAAGCTACGCCACAAAGGCCGTGCTTTGATCATCACCACAAGACTTTGCTTTTCAACAGAAGCCTCGATCAATTACCACTTTGGCATGCCACACAGGCAATTCACCCCATGCGTTTGATATCCATCAACATATAACCCCTGAGCTCGTACGTCTCAGAGAAGGGCGTTAAGCAAGAGAATAAATTCTCCGCCGCCAAACAGATATATATTTAATAGAGATCAATCACACGGACTAAAATCCAATGTCAGACACACAGTCCATTTACAAGTCCGTTCTGGGGCTGAACGAAACCGGAGGCACCTAGTACCCCGCATATCCATCAATCTCCAAGTACGTCTGGACGATCACTAACTGTTTCCATCTGGTGTACAGCCCAATCAAGATCATCAGTAATTACCCAAACGACGTGAAGACTTCTGGTCTTCGACCATCGTCTCCATCTTCGACTTATCGTCGTATCAGTTATTCAGAATGGGATAAACCCGGTCTTTCCGAATAACTCGCGTATATTTTAAATAAGTGTTACACAAACACAACATACGCCTCATTCCAATTCATCAGTCACTAACCGTAAATTAATCAAGAGAATAATTCCCCAAATATTAACCCCGAAGGCCGAAACCAACATCAGATCAATATCCAGAAAACCATTCTGCTTGGCTAACCGACAGTTAGTTTCTAAATTTCACATTCATAGGGAAAGGTTCCCATTAATTTTATCCAAGATAAATTCTTTATATTTATTCTTTAATCTATCCTTTTGAATTTTGATTCAACTAGTCGGGATTAACGACGCTTACCGAAGTAATCATTTGTTTTAATTTCCCAATCCCAACCTATTTATCCCATGAAGTAAAACTGGTAATACTTCATATCTAACACCACAGTGTTATCGGTAAATTCAATTACCATTTCACGTTCAAATCTAATTAAAGATTTAACTATCGCCTGGAGCAAAACTGGTGATACTCCATTTTCGATCTTTTTAATCTAATTAAAGATTCATTAAAACTCCACTTAGCTTTAATCTTCGACTGGGTTAAAGAATCAGTGTCATTTAAAACACGGTTCACGATAAACCCAAAATCACATTCATTAATTATCGGGTTAAAGAACAAGTGCTATTTAAAACACTGTTCACGATAAACCCGAAAATCAATATCAATTCAATTTCAATTAAAGATTATTTAATTGGTACACTTCATTAAATCTAAATAAAAAGATTTAATCTTTTCTCAACTGGGTTCAAGAACAGTGTTAGTGAAGACACCATTCACGACAAACCCAAATCACATTTGATATTCAATACAAGGCTTTGAATAGAAAATATATCGGCTTATATTCAATATCAAATTCTACGACTAACAAATGTCGTATTGGAAATAACGATACAAATATATATCTTTCAAATTTCCATAACAACACCTGTATAATCACGAATTCCAACATCGAAATATTCCGAAGACAATTTCGATTCAAATCCACCCCAATGCAATCATTGGATATTCTGGTTATCTTTAAAACCCTTTTTAAATTCAATTTATTTATTTAAAAATAAATAGAATTATAATTCTAGTTCAAAACCAGTTCATTTCGATAAAAATCTATTTTTATCTTTTCAAATATGGAGTTTTTCATCCCAATTTTTCCCAAATCATTTCTTATGATTTTACACAAATTATTACTATTTTTAATAAATTTATCAAGGCCCGTACAGTCGATTTCCATCAATGGCCATCGAACTGCACTTACAGCGACCTTTTTCAAATTTGATTTGGACGTAACTCCAAATCCAATCGTTAGATTTCAAACTTCTAATATTCGTTAGAAAGCTCTTTTCGATACGAACCCAACGGTTCCGGTTTTAGGAGAATTCGACGGTCGGATCTCCCGTAATGTCCGTTTGAAATAAATGGTCGAAATTCACGAACTGCCGCGGCGCGGTGCGTTCTATTCAGGCCATTATATTATATATATATAATATATATTTCGTCGATTTCAATTTAAAATGAATTATATAAATAGTTTTAAATTCGTTTCAAAAGCAATTTCAACTTCCATTTCAATTCAAATCAAAATTGAATTCTTCTTTATAAATTCGTTTTAAAATTCATTTCTATTCAATTCAAATTTCAATTCAATTTGAATTCATTTCAATTCGCTTTCAATTTGAATTCGTTTTTAATTCAATTCAATTCGAAATCGTTTTCAATTCAGTTCATTTCGAAATCGTTTTCAATTCAATTCATTTCGAAATCGTTTTCAATTCAATTCATTTCGAAATCGTTTTCAATTCAATTCATTTCGAAATTGTTTTCAATTCAATTCATTTCGAAATCGTTTTCAATTCAATTCATTTCGAAATCGTTTTCAATTCAATTCATTTCGAAATGAATAAAATCGATATAAATATCGTTTACGTCAAAATGGCGTCAATCTAATCAACACGGCTTCATAAATTTCTATTTTCAAATATTCTATTTCAAATATTTCTTTTTTTCAAAATAGTTGTTATTATCAAAATATTTCGTTCAACACATGACCAATCTCAATGGATGAGTATTGTCAACACATGAACCTTTATTTTATATTATAAAGATGTAAATTTTATTACTAAAATATTTCGTTCAACACATGACCAATCTCAATGGATGAGTACTGTCAACACATGAACTTTTATTTTATAATATTCTTTATTTTTCAAATTGGAATGAGGCCCAATCAATCACCATATAATGTTAATTATATGGATATTCATACATTACACACATATAATAGCATTGAAAAATAATCAACCATCAACCAAAGTGCACTACACTGTATAAGCATCAAATATAGATATCTAACGCTTATAACAGCCTGTCAATCAATCGATCGACATATTCAATCCATCAGGATGAGTGAACTTCAAATTTCATCCCAACACCCATGTGGGGTTTTCAAACAATCAAACACAGATTTTATTTGTGCAGTTGGGCGATGTGTAAAATTTATCGTCCCAATCAATGTCATTCAAATAAGTGTACATACACAAACCGTCCCGTTTGTAAATGAATATTTTATTTTATTCACTTCACGTTAAAAATTATATTTTTAACGATAAAACATTTTATTTTAACATATGAATTTCTATTCAGTTCATTCTTTAAATAAAATGATATTTTTATTTTTCTAACTTATTTTAGAAAATTTCGGCGGCATAACGACACGATACTAGAAACGGGACGAGGCCTAGCCTTATCCCCGGTCTAGTGAAGGCCCACGCCATTCACACATCAATCAAATTCACCAAACAACCAAATTCAAATCAAATCATCTAACTGATTTATGCAACCAAACAAACAAGTCCATGGTCTGTGGACGATTGTGTCGGGTGCAACTAAGCACCGTCTGCATCCTAGTATATATATATAAGTAGAAATGAAATTGAAAGGTGAGAAGTTCTCACAGATAGCTATCCAATCATCTTGACTCTTCTTTGATATAAATCTTCTTCGTTCTCGCCTTTTTGTTACCTTCATTGCCCGCTTTCACTACCTATGTAAAAATCGAATTTTTACTTCGCTATTCCATATATAAAAATCATATTTTTATTTCGAAGTTCAATATATAAAAATCATATTCTTATTCCGAAGTTCAATATATAAAAATCATATTCTTATTCCGAAGTTCAATATATAAAAATCATATTTTTATTTCGAAGTTCAACATATAAAAATCATATTTTTATTTCGAAGTTCAACATATAAAAATCATATTTTTAAAAATATAGATTCCGCCTTTTCAAAAATAAAGATTATATTTTTAATATTCCTATGATGTAAAAATTATATTTTTATTACTTTAAAAATATAAAAATCATATCTTACTTCTTCTACTTAATAAAAATTCCGTCTCTTCTATTTTAAAAATATGATCTTTATTTTCTTCCAAGTTCAAATCTTTTTCTATTCTTTTGAAAATCAGTTTTTATAACCTTTCAAAAAAAAAAAAACAGTTTTTAATTCCTTTAAAAATCAGTTTTAATTTTTAAAAAGAATCAGTTCTAATCTTAAAAAAAGAATCAGTTTTAAACTTTTTCAAAAATCAGTTTTAAAATCTTAAAATCGAAATCAGTTTAAACTTTAAAATCGAAATCAGTTTTAAATCTTAAAATCGAAATTTTCAGATTAAAATAAAAATAAAATAAGATAAAACCAACTTACTTTAACCTGCGAAGAAGGGGGGGAGATGACGGCCAGGCTCGGCGGCAGGAGGTGCTGGAGGTGGGTGGTCTTCGGTGGTGGTTTGAATTCGGAGAAGGGGGGGCTCGCGACTTTAGGGCATCGCGATGGCTTAAGGGGGGGCTCGAGTTTGAAGGGGGGTGGGGGGGAGTAGCGGGGTGGCGATGGCAGGGGCCTCGCCGGAGCTTGCTGTGGTGGCGGTGGCGCAGTCGATGGGTGGGCGGGCGATTGGATCGGGGGTTTTTCTTTTTTTTTTCTTTTTTTTTTCTTCTATCTGAAATCGAAATGAAGAGGGGGGGCCAGAGCGGGTTAACGGGGGAGAAAAGGTTTTTTTTTATATATATTTTATTATTTAATTTTCCACAAAAAGCAACCTTTATTTTCGACCTCAAAACGAGGCTCACCGCCTGTCGTCCATAGCGTTTTACCCCCATTCCGAACACAATGGGATATGTATCGCAAGCTGATTTGATCGTTTCGATTAGTTTCCGTTGAATTTTCATTTAAATCATTATATTGAATTTTAAACGTACATTTCAAATTACCGAAGTCACATACGGACTCGAAAAATTCTAGAAAAATATTTTCTAGCTTCGTATTAACGATACGGTCCTAACAAACTAGTCTCGCCGAAAACCGAGACCGTGGGAAAAATGGCCATTTTTCAGTCGATTAAAATCAACTGAAACTGGTCAAACGCGTTTTCCTTTGCCACGCTCACATATTGATTCGAAAAATTATGAAATTTGGAATCTAGCAATAATTTGACACTGCGGATCCAACAAAACTGGTTTCGTCGAATTCCGAGGTCGTTTGCAAAATGTCCATTTTTAAGGGCCTGAATTCCATAGCGACTATTCAGAATTTTCAACTGGACATATCTTTTGATTCCCGCTATGAAATTTTGATTTTTCAGATTCGTTGGAAAGATATTATCGATTAGATCCTATTGTTTTTGGTTTCACTTAAATCCGGATTGTTTTGCACCCGGTACATTCAATTGAAGTTTGAAATCGAATTATCGAACTACCGTGCCATTTTCAATTCTATTTATAATTATATATAAATATTTATATTCTAACGACGACGCGTATAAATATATATATGTTCGAATTATATTCAAAATAAATTTCTCGTCGATATTATTTAAAATAATCTATTTTAAATATTCAAAATTCGCTAAAATTGCCAAAATAAAAATTTTAAACTGGCCCAGATTTTCCGGGTTATTACATTAATTTTTTTAGTTTCTTTATTGTTTTATTATTTAATTTACATTCCTATGATAAAACTGCAAATTCTAGTCATAGAAAAATATGGTTTTTACCATATGAATGACAACTTAACAATGTGATTTTAATATTTGAAAAGGCGATATTTTTATATTATAGAAAGAATAAAAATTTGATTTTTATATGCTAGAGAAAATAAAAATATGATTTTTATCATATGTGAAATATGTGAAATATAATTTTTACAAAATAGAAGTTATAAAAATATAATCTTTTATGTTGTAGAGTTATAAAAATATAATCTTTTATATTGTTGAAGTATAAAAATATAATTTTTATATAGGTAAGATGGTAAAAATATCACCTTTATATATGTAGTGAAATAAAAAATTAAATCTTTATATTTGAAAATGCGAAATCTTTATGTAGAGAATAGCGTGTAAAAATGGAATTTTTATCTATATTGAATAGCGAAGTAAAAATACGATTTTTCTATATTGAACAGCAAAGTAAAAATTCGATTTTTAAATATTGAACAGCAAAGTAAAAAATTCGATTTTTATATAGAGAGGAGCGTTATAAAAATATAATCTTTATTATAGGAATGTCGGCGTAAAAATAGAATTTTTATCCATATAGCAACAATATAAAAATATGATTTTTATATACATAGCAAGAATATAAAAATGTGATTTTTATATATGTAGTGGCTACGGGTAACGAAAGTGACGGAAGACGAGGATGGAGAAGACTTCTACTATTGAAGTGTCGTGGAATTTGGATGGCATTGGTGAGAACTTCTCACCTTTTGAATTTTCTTTTTCTAGTTATATTATAATATATAATAGGATGCAGACGGTGTTTAGTAGCACCCGACACCACTGTCCACAGACCATGGACTTGTTTGTTTGGTTGCATAGATTAGTTAGATTATTTGATTTGAATTTGATTGTTGGGTGAAATGGAATGGATATGATTGATATGTGTTTGGCGTTGGCCATTATTAGACCAGGGATAAGGCTAGGCCTTGTCCCGTTTCTAGTATCGTGCCGTTATGCCGCCGAAATTTTCTAAAATAAGTTAGAAAAATAAAGATATCATTTTATTTAATAAATGAACCGAATAGAATATTCATAGGTTGAATAAAATAATTTGATCGTTAAAAATATAATTTTTTAACGTGAATGTGAATAAATAAATATTCATTTACAAACCGGGCGATTTGTTTATGTACACCTATTTGAAGGACATTGATTGGGACGATAAATCTTACACATCGCCCAATTGCACAAATAAAATCTGTGTTTGATTGTTTGAAACCCCACACGGGTATTGGGATAAAATACGGCATACACTAATCCCAATAATTAGTTGTATGTCGATCGATTGATTGACGGGCTGTTATAAGCGTTAGATATCTATATTTGATGCTTATACAGTGTAGTGCACTTTGGATGATGGTTGATTATTTATCGTTGCTATTATATACATGTGTTGCATGGAATCCATATAATTAACGTTATATGGTAATTGATTGGGCCTCATTCCAATTTAGAAAATAAAGAATATTATAAAATAAAGGTTCATGTGTTGACAGTACTCATCCGTTGAGATTAGTCATGTGTTGAACGAAATATTTTAACAATAAAATTTACATCTTTATATTATAAAATAAAGGTTCATGTGCTGACAGTACTCATCCGTTGAGATTAGTCATGTGTTGAACGAAATATTTAGAAAATAAAATTTACATCTTTATCATATATAAAATTAGACACTAACTGGAAAATAGATATGATGAGTGGTCTCCTGGATATTGATCTGATGTTGGTTTCGGCCTTCGGGGTTAATATTTAGGGAATCGTTCTCTTACTAGTTTACGGTTGGAGTCTGATTTGAAATCAAACGATAGATACCATAATTTTTATAAAATATATTAAATAACAAAAATTGTCACATGTGGACAGTACTCATTCCTTGAGATTAGTCATGTGTTGACAAAAATGTAGATTCATGTATTGAATAGGATAAATATTCATTTGTTGAATAGAATAACAGAATTATTGAAATATATAAAGCCGTGTTGATTAGAGATGCGCTATTTTGACGCGAACGATGTTTATATCAATTATATTCGTTTTTATAATTGAATTGAATAGAAAACGAATTCGAATTGAATTGAATAGAAAACAAATTCGAATTGAATTGAATAGAAAACGAATTCGAATTGAATTGAATAGAAAACGATTTCGAATTGAATTGAATAGAAAACGAATTCGAATTGAATTGAATAGAAAACGAATTCGAATTGAATAGAAAACGAATTCGAACTAAATTGAATAGAAAACGAATTCGAATTGAATTGGATATAAACCAATTTCGAATTGAATTGAATATAAACCAAATTTGAATTGAATATAGAATGAATCGAGATTTGAATTGAATTGGAAATGGAAGTTGAAATGTTTTTGAAATGAATTTAAAACTATTCATAAAATTCATTTTAAATAGTAATCGACGAAATATATATTATATATATAATATATATAATATAATGGCCTGAATAGAACGCGCCGCGCCGCGGCAGTTCGTAAATTTCGACCATTGACTTCGAACGGACATTACGGGAGATCCGACCATCAGATTCTCCTAAAACCAAAACCGTTGGGTTTGTATCGAAAAGAACTTTTTAATGAATATTGGAAATTTTAAATCTAACGGTTGGATTTGGAGATACGCCCAAATCAAATTTGGAAAAGGTCGTTGTATGTGCAGTTCGATGGCCATTGGTGGAAATCGACTGTACGGGCCTTAATAAAATTATTAAAAATAGTAATAATTGATGTAAAATCATAAGTAATGATTTTGGAAAAATTGGGATGAAAAACTCCATATTTGAAAAGATAAAAATAGATTTTTATCGAAATGACCTAGTTTTGAACTAAAATTAAAACCCATTTATTTTTAAATAAATAAATTGGATTTGAAATGGGTTGTAAATAGAATTGATTTGTGGGTTTATCGTGAAGGGTGTTTCAAATGACACTTGTTCTTTTACCCGATAAACAAATAGAATGTGATTTAGGTTTGTCGTGAACTATGTTTTAAAAGACATTAGTTCTCTAACCCTGTAAAAGGAGTTTTAATGAATCTGCAATTCAATTGAAATGTGAATTGGTAATTTAAATAATCAAATTTGCAAATGAGCGAGAATGGAGTATTACCAATTTTGCTCCAAAGCGATAGTTAAATCTTTAATTAGATTTGAACGTAAAATGGTAATTAATTTTACCGATAACACCGTGGTGTTAGATATGGAGTATTACCAGTTTTTCTTCATGGGATGAATAGGTTGGGATTGGGAAATAAAATAAATAATTACTTCGGTGTGGTTCGCTAATCCCGACTAGTTTGGAAAACCATAATTTGGTTTGTAATGACATCCAATGGAAGATTAAAGAATAAATTCAAAGAGTTTATCTTGGATAAAATTAATTGGAACCTTTCCCTAAGAATATGAAATTTAGAAACTAGCTGTAGGTTAGCTAAGAAGAATGGTTTCCTGGTATTAATCTGATGTTGGTCTCGGCCTTCGGGGTTAATATTTGGGAAATTGTTCTCTTAATGATTTACGGTTAGTAGCTACTGAATTGGAATGAGGCGTATGTTGTGTTTGTGTAACATTTGTTTTTAATATACGCGGGTTGTTCGGAAAGGCCGGGCTTATACCCATTCTGAATAACCGATTCGACGATAAGTCGAAGATGATGACGGTGGTCGAAGACCGAAAGTCTTCACTTCGTTTGGATAATTACTAATGATCCTGATTGGGCTGTACACCCAAGAGGATGGAAATAGTTGGTGGTCATCCAGACGTACTTGGAGATCGATGGATATGCGAGGAAAGTGCCTCCGGTTTTGTTCAGACACAGAACGAACTTGTAAGTGGATTGTGTGTCTGACATTGGATTTTATTCTGTGTTGATTGATTTCTGTTAAATATATATCTGTTTGACGGCGGAGAATTTATTCTCTTGCTTAACACCCTTCTCTGAGACATACGAGCTTAGAGGTTATATATCGATAGATATCAATCGCATGGCATGAATTGCCTGTGTGGCACGCTGAGTTGCATAGATCAAGGCTTCTGTTGAAAAGCAAAGTCTTGTGGTTGATGATCAAAGCACGTCCTACGTGGCAGCTTTGTGTATAACGTGAATTCGCGAGCCTCACACCTCGGTATGAGTCAAAAACGGGATACGGACCGTTGGGTGAACACGACGTTTCTTTCTAGCTTTGGTGGTGTCAGTGACTTACCAGCCCTGACATTTATATACTTTTCACTTTTGTGGTTGTTGGAATGAGGCGCCTCGATATTAGGTCTGTAAGGACCGGGAAACGTGTGCTCAGGAATTGCCAATCCTCAAACGTAAGATAGGACCAGCCCAACCGATTCCAGGGGTTGCCCAGAGTGTGTAGTCCCGAGGCATTTGCTAGAGTGTCTCAAAGCGGAGAGGAGCTTGCCCCTTGCCTCGACTCATGACGGAAATCCAATTTCCATTACGTGATATTGCGGTTTTAATTATAGAACTAGTATGGCGACATGATATATGGTACCCATGCCTTCTATGATTGATATTTATGATTGAAATTGTTTTGACACTATACACTTATAATAGTATCAAATGATTTGTTTTAAACGTACCAAGCATGTTTGGCTATTATAAGGGAAAACCCTATCCTCCGGCTTGCGTTGCATTGTGTGATGGGACCTGGGTCTTATAATAGCTTCATTTTTCGAAAAAGCATTGCGTTGTTTATTCTATGCACTGGTATTCTTGGGAGGAAACCCATTCCATGTTATACGGCGTGGTCCCTTGAATTACTCTCCTTTAAAATAAAGTTTTAATAACTGTTTTAGTTCTCACACCAGTCACATGACTGACCTGGAGTTTATTGTTTTAAGCTAAACTCTGGGTGCCCCTATTTTCGACACGGGCAGCTAGTAGTTTTGGTTTTGCAGATTTATATGCACAGGATCCTGATTTACAGCTGGAACGATGCTCGGAATGCTCTGTATCCGTGCATTACTTTCAGTTGCATTTTATATTGTTTTTCCGCTGCTATGTAATTTATTGTAACCTCTGATATTTATCGAATGTAATTTATTCATTATGCTCTGTACATTCTTGTATCTGATGGAATTGTTGTAATAGCAATGAAATGTTCTTCCGTCTATGTTCTGATTTGTCCTGTTCTCAAAACGATCAGGGGTTTCGATCGGTCTAGATCGGTTTAACGACTGATTCAGATCTAGTGAAATTCCCGGTCGTCACATTTGGTATCAGAGCTTTGGTTTACATAGCTCGAGAACAAGACACATTAGAACCATACGAAAGAATTCACCAGATATTGGATTAGTAATATCCAATTAGAATGACTCGTTAGAGATGGGATCAGTAGTATCCTAGAACGGGTGTGAAGAGTATATTTTTCAAATGAAAACAATTTTGTTTTGAAAATTTAAATCGTTTTATACGTATTTGAATATTTTATTTGTATTTTATTTGGACAATCCAATATATAAAATTTTTGCATATATGCGTCATGAACGTATATTCGAAGTTTTAATATACTGGATAGATATAGAATCACATTCTAGTCGCCCGGAGATGGTACTGATAATTGTCATGACGTCATCAGTATTTATGTTCGGGTTTCGAAGGTGTGATATCTATATATTTCCATTAGACTGGTGTGAGAACAAAAACTTACATAGATAGATTTATTTGTTATGATTTGGCATTAAAACAAGATTTTCAGTATATATATCACAATTATGAATTTGAAACTCTAATTCACTAATTGATTGATGTTTGTGTTGTTTGTTTACTTGTTTGATAATTTTGAACCATTTAGCCTAATTGAATCAAATATTGAATTGTATTGAAAATTGGTCGCATTTGCTTGCATATACATGTACTTACATTGAACAGGTCATAGCAAGGAGGCTAGAGCAGAAGAATAAATTTTGTTTGCCCGACAAATAGGTACATGTTTACTATAATTTACTGTTTTGTTTGGGTGATGATGATTTTATGAGCCTATTGGCTAGCCGCTTGGCGTTTTCTTTTTCTTTTTGAGATCAGAAGGCCTGTATGGCAATTTCGGTATTTTCCCGTGGCTCCCGGTGCAGGGGAGGTTATGGCGAATTTTTTTGAAATTTTAGGGTGTTAGCCAAATTTTTGAAGAATTTGAAAATTCTCAGAAACTGAAAAGTTGGAGAATGGAAGCCAGATCGAACGTAGAGTTGATTGATCAAACCACTTTCGACTTTGTTCCTTTTCGGGGACGAAAAGTTTTAAGTGGGGGAGATTGTAACAACCCGGAAATGCGGGCCAGTTTACAATTTTTATATTGGCAATTTTAGCGAATTTTGGACATATAAAATGAATTATTTTAAATAATATCGACGAGAAATTTATTTTGAATATAATTCGAACGTATATATTATATACGCCGTCGTTAGAATATAATTAATTATATATAATAATAAAAGGAATTGAAAATGGCGTGGTAGTTCGATAATTCAATTTCAAACTTCAATTGAATGTACCGGGTGCAAATTAAACCGGATTTTAGTGAAACAAAACATAATAGGATCTAATTGGGAATATCTTTCCAACGAATCCGACAAATCAAAATTTCATAGAGGGAATCAAAAGATATGTCCAATTGAAAATTCTGAATAGTCGCTATGGAATTCAGGCCCTTGAAAATGGGAATTTTGCAAACGACCTCGGATTTCGACGAAACCAATTTTGTTGGGTCTGTAATGTCAAATTATTGCTAGGTTTCAAATTTCATAATTTTTCGAATCAATATGTGAGCGTGGCAAAGGAAAACGCATTTGACCATTTTCAGTTGATTTTAATCGACTGGAAAATGGCCATTTTTCTAACGGTCTCAGAATTCGACGAAACTAGTTTTGTTAGGACCGTATCGTCAATACGAAGCTAGAAAATATTTTTCTGGAATTTTTCGAGTTAGTATGTGGCCCCGGTAAATTGAAATACACGTTCAAATTCAATATATAGAGTTATATGTTGATTTCAACCGAAACTGATCGAAACGATCGAATCAGCCTACAATACATATCCCATTGTGTTCGAAATGGGGGTATTACGCTAGGGACGACAGTCGGCATGTTTGATTTCGAGGTCGTATGAAAAGTCAACCTTAGGGAATTAAAATATAATATAAAATTAAAATAAATAATTGGCCCCTCCCCTTATCTTTCCCTCCAACTCTCTCTCCCTTCCTCGTTATTCATTCAGAACAAAAGAAAAAAAAACGCGTCGCCCCACAGCCAACCACCGCGTTCCCCCACCTCGCTCCACCGCCGGATTCGCCTCCCCCTCCAGTCAAGACGCACTCCCTCCCTTTCTCCTCCGTCCCCTTCTACCTCTAATCCGAGAAACCCTAGCTCCAAGCCCCAAATCAACCACTGACCAACCAGCGTACCCTACCGTCGCCTGGCTGAACCACCCTACCACCTCATCGGCCTCCTGCGCGCCACCCCGGCCTCCCACTGACCCGGCGCCGCCCTCGAAAACCTGGCCACCTCCAGTTGGCTGCCGTGAACCCCCGGAGCCGCCGCCGATTGCTGCTGCCCCTCCCTCCGGCGCAGTGAACTTATTCCCTTTTTTTACTGTAAGTTTAATTTTAGTTTTATTTATTTATTTTATTTATTGTTTTATTATTTAATTTACATTCCTATGATAAAACTGCAAATTCTAGTCATAGAAAATATGGTTTTTACCATATGAACAACAACTTAACAATGTGAAAAGGCGATATTTTTATATTATAGAAAGAATAAAAATTTGATTTTTATATGCTAGAGAAAATAAAAATATGATTTTTATCATATGTGAAATATAATTTTTACAAAATAGAAGTTATAAAAATATAATCTTTTATGTTGTAGAGTTATAAAAATATAATCTTTTATATGGTAGAAGTATAAAAATATAATTTTTATATAGGTAAGATAGTAAAAATATCACCTTTATATATGTAGTGAAATAAAAAATTAAATCTTTATATTTGAAAAGGCAAAATCTTTATGTAGAGAATAGCGTGTAAAAATGGAATTTTTATCTATATTGAATAGCGAAGTAAAAATTCGATTTTTATATATTGAACAGCAAAGTAAAAATACGATTTTTATATATTGAACAGCAAAGTAAAAATTCGATTTTTATATAGAGAGGAGCGTTATAAAAATATAATCTTTATTATAGGAATGTTGGCGTAAAAATAGAATTTTTATCCATATAGCAACAATATAAAAATATGATTTTTATATACATAGCAAGAATATAAAAATGTGATTTTTATATATGTAGTGGCTACGGGTAACGAAAGTGACGGAAGACGAGGACGGTGAAGACTTCTACTATTGAAGTGTCGTGGAATTGGGATGGCATTGGTGAGAACTTCTCACCTTTTAAATTTTCTTTTTCTAGTTATATTATAATATATAATAGGTTGCAAACGGTGTTTAGTAGCACCCGACACCACTGTCCACAGACCATGGACTTGTTTGTTTGGTTGCATAAATTAGTTAGATTATTTGATTTGAATTTGATTGTTGGGTGAAATGGAATGGATATGATTGATATGTGTATGGCGTGGGCCATTATTAGACCGGGGATAAGGCTAGGCCTTGTCCCGTTTCTAGTATCGTGTCGTTATGCCGCCGAAATTTTCTAAAATAAGTTAGAAAAATAAAGATATCATTTTATTTAATAAATGAACCGAATAGAATATTCATAGGTTGAATAAAATAATTTGATCGTTAAAAATATAATTTTTTAACGTGAATGTGAATAAATAAATATTCATTTACAAACCGGACGATTTGTTTATGTACACCTATTTGAAGGACATTGATTGGGACGATAAATCTTACACATCGCCCAACTGCACAAATAAAATCTGTGTTTGATTGTTTGAAACCCCACACGGGTATTGGGATAAAATACGGCATACACTAATCCCAATAATTAGTTGTATGTCGATCGATTGATTGACGGGCTGTTATAAGCGTTAGATATCTATATTTGATGCTTATACAGTGTAGTGCACTTTGGATGATGGTTGATTATTTATCGTTGCTATTATATACATGTGTTGTATGGAATCCATATAATTAACGTTATATGGTAATTGATTGGGCCTCATTCCAATTTAGAAAATAAAGAATATTATAAAATAAAGGTTCATGTGTTGACAGTACTCATCCGTTGAGATTAGTCATATGTTGAACGAAATAGTTTAACAATAAAATTTACATCTTTATATTATAAAATAAAGGTTCATGTGTTGACAGTACTCATCCGTTGAGATTAGTCATGTGTTGAACGAAATATTTAGAAAATAAAATTTACATCTTTATCATATATAAAATTAGACACTAACTGGAAAATAGATAAGATGAGTGGTCTCCTGGATATTGATCTGATGTTGGTTTCGGCCTTCGGGGTTAATATTTAGGGAATCGTTCTCTTACTAGTTTACGGTTGGAGTCTGATTTGAAATCAAATGATAGATACCATAATTTTTATAAAATATATTAAATAACAAAAATTGTCACACGTGGACAGTACTCATTCCTTGAGATTAGTCATGTGTTGACAAAATATAGATTCGTGTATTGAATAGGATAAATATTCATTTGTTGAATAGAATAACAGAATTATTGAAATATATAAAGCCGTGTTGATTAGAGATGCGCTATTTTGACGCAAACGATGTTTATATCGATTATATTCGTTTTTATAATTGAATTGAATAGAAAACGAATTCGAATTGAATTGAATAGAAAACGAATTCGAATTGAATTGAATAGAAAACGAATTCGAATTGAATTGAAAAGAAAACAAATTCGAATTGAACTGAATAGAAAACGAATTCGAATTGAATTGAATAGAAAACGAATTCGAATTGAATTGAATAGAAAATTAATTCGAACTGAATTGAATAGAAAACGAATTTGAATTGAATTGGATATAAACCAATTTCGAATTGAATTGAATATAAACCAATTTCGAATTGAATTGAATTGGAAAAGGAAGTTGAAATGTTTTTGAAACGAATTTAAAACTATTCATAAAATTCGTTTTAAATAGTAATCGACGAAATATATAATATATATAATATAATGGCCTGAATAGAACGTGCCGCGCCGCGGCAGTTCATAAATTTCGACCATTGACTTCGAACGGACATTACGGGAGATCCGGCCGTCGGATTCTCCTAAAACCAGAACCGTTGGGTTCGTATCGAAAAGAGCTTTCTAACGAATATTAGAAATTTGAAATCTAACATTTGGATTTGGAGATACGCCCAAATCAAATTTGGAAAAGGTCGCTGTAAGTGCAGTTCGATGGCCATTGGTGGAAATCGACTGTACGGGCCTTAATAAAATTATTAAAAATAGTAACAATTGGTGTAAAATCATAAGTAATGATTTGGGAAAAATTGGGATGAAAAACTCCATATTTGAAAAGATAAAAATAGATTTTTATCGAAATGAACTAGTTTTGAACTAAAATTAAAATCCATTTATTTTCAAATAAATAAATTGGATTTGAAATGGGTTGTAAATAGAATTGATTTGTGGGTTTATCGTGAAGGGTGTTTAAATGACACTTGTTCTTTAACCTGATAAATAAATAGAATGTGATTTGGGTTTGTCGTGAACTGTGTTTTAAAAGACATTAGTTCTTTAACCCTGTAAGAGGAGTTTTAATGAACCTGCAATTCAATTGAAATGTGAATTGGTAATTTAAATCATCAAATTTGGCAAATGAGCGAGAATGGAGTATTACCAGTTTTGCTCCAAAGCGATAGTTAAATCTTTAATTAGATTTAAACGTAAAATGGTAATTAATTTTACCGATAACACTGTGGTGTTAGATATGGAGTATTACCAGTTTTGCTTCATGGGATGAATAGGTTAGGATTGGGAAATAAAATAAATAATTACTTCGGTGTGGTTCGCTAATCCCGACTAGTTTGGAAAACCATAATTTGGTTTGTAATGACATCCTAAGGAAGATTAAAGAATAATTTCAAAGAATTTAACTTGGATAAAATTAATGGGAACCTTTCCCTAAGAATATGAAATTTAGAAACTAGCTGTAGGTTAGCTAAGAAGAATGGTTTCCTGGTATTAATCTGATGTTGGTTTCGGCCTTCGGGGTTAATATTTTGGAAATTGTTCACTTGTTGATTTACGGTTAGTAGCTACTGAATTGGAATGAGGCGTATGTTGTGTTTGTGTAACATTTGTTTTTAATATACGCGGGTTGTTCGGAAAGGCCGGGTTTATACCCATTCTGAATAACCGATTCGACGATAAGTCGAAGATGATGACGGTGGTCGAAGACCGGAAGTCTTCACATCGTTTGGATAATTACTGATGATCCTGATTGGGCTGTACACCCAAGAGGATGGAAATAGTTGGTGGTCATCCAGACGTACTTGGAGATCGATGGATATGCGAGGAAAGTGCCTCCGGTTTCGTTCAGACCCAGAACGAACTTGTAAATGGATTGTGTGTCTGACATTGGATTTTATTCTGTGTTGATTGATTCAAATATATATCTATTTGGCGACAGAGAATTTATTCTCTTGCTTAACGCCCTTCTCTGAGACGTACGAGCTTAGAGGTTATATATCGATAGATATCAATCACATGGCATGAATTGCTTGTGTGGCACGCTGAGTT
Organism: Allium sativum; assembly: GCA_030737875.1. Taxonomy (NCBI): domain Eukaryota; kingdom Viridiplantae; phylum Streptophyta; class Magnoliopsida; order Asparagales; family Amaryllidaceae; genus Allium; species Allium sativum. The sequence continues at coordinate 783,557,793 of CM060918.1, read as the reverse complement.
GCATAGATCATGGTTTCTGTTGAAAAGCAAAGTCTTGTGGTTGATGATCAAAGCACGGCTTACGTGGCAGCTTTGTGTATAACGTGAATTCGCGAGCCTCACACCTCGGTATGAGTCAAAAACGGGATACGGACCGTTGGGAGAACACGACGTTTCTTTCAAGCTTTGGTGGTGTCAGTGACTTACCGGCCCTGACATTTATATACTTTTCACCTTTGTGGTTGTTGGAATGAGGCACCTCGATATTAGGTCTGTAAGGACCCGGAAACGAGTGTTAGGAATTGCCAATCCTCAAACGTAAGAGAGGACCGGCCCAACCGATTCCAGGGGTTGCCCAGAGTGTGTAGTCCCAAAGCATTTGCTAGAGTGTCTCGAATCGGAGAGGAGCTTGCCCCTTGCCTCGACTCATGACGGAAATCCAATTTCCAATACGTGATATTGCGGTTTTAATTGTAGAACTAGTATGGCGACATGATATATGGTACCCATGCCTTCTATGATTGATATTTATGATTGAAATTGTTTTGACACTATACACTTATAATAGTATCAAATGATTTGTTTTAAACGTACCAAGCATGTTTGGCTATTATAAGGGAAAACCCTATCCTCCGGCTTGCGTTGCATTGTGTGATGGGACCTGGGTCTTATAATAGCTTCATTTTTCGAAAAAGCGTTGCGTTGTTTATTCTATGCACTGGTATTCTTCGGAGGAAACCCGTTCCGTGTAATACGGCGTGGTCCCTTGAATTACTCTCCTTCAAAATAAAGTTTTAATAACTGTTTTAGTTCTCACACCAGTCACATGACTGACCTGGAGTTTATTGTTTTAACCTAAACTCTGGGTGCCCCTATTTTCGACACGGGCAGCTAGTAGTTTTGGTTTTGCAGATTTATATGCACAGGATCTTGATTTACAGCTGGAACGATGCTCAGAAAGCTCTGTATCCGTGCATTACTTTCAGTTGCGTTTTATATTGTTTTTCCGCTGCTATGTAATTTATTGTAACCTCTGATATTTATCGAATGTAATTTATTCATTATACTATGTACATTCTTATATCTGATGGAACTGTTGTAATAGCAATGAAATGTTCTTCCGTCTGCGTTCTGATTTGTCCTGTTCTCAAAACGATTAGGGGTTTCGATCGGTCTAGATTGGTTTAACGACTGATTCGGATCGAGCGAAATTCCAGGCCGTCACAGAAATCGACGAAGTATATATTATATATATTATATATTTAATATAATGGCCTGAATAGAACGCGCCGCGCCGTAGCAGTTCGCGAATTTTGACCATTGACTTCGAACGTATACCGTCCGTCGGATTCTCCTAAAACCGAAACCGTTGGGTTCGTATCGAAAAGAGCTTTCTAACGAATATTAGAAATTCGAAATCTAATGGTTGGATTTCGGATTATGTCCAAATCAAATTTGGAAAAGGTCGCTGTAAGTGCAGTTCGATGGCTGTTGATGGAAATCGACTGTACGGGCCTTGATAAAATTATTAAAAATAGTAATAATTTATGTAAAATCATAAGAAATGATTTAGGAAGAATTGGGCTGAAAATCTCCATATTTGAAAAGATAAAATTAGATTTTTATCGAAATGATCTAGTTTTGAACTAGAATTATAATTCTATTTATTTTTAAATAAATATATTGGATTTGAAATGTTTTTGAAAATAACCAGAATTTCCAATAATTATATTGGAATAGATTTGAATCGAAATTGTCTTCGGAATATTTCGATGTTGTATTTCATGATGATACAGATATTGTTATGGGAATTTGAAAGATATATATATCGTTATTTCCAATACGATATTTGTTGGTCGTGGAATTTGATATTGAATATAAGCCGATATATTTTCTATTCGGAGCCTTGTATTTAATGTCAAATGTGATTTGGGTTTGTCGTGAATGGTGTCTTTATTAACACTGTTCTTGAACCCAGTTGAGAAAAGATTAAATCTTTTTATTTAGATTTAATGAAGTGTACCAATTAAATAATATTTAATTGGAATTGAATTGGTATTGATTTTTGGGTTTATCGTGAATAGTGTTTTAAATAACACTTGTTCTTTAACCCGATAATTAATGGAACGTGATTTTGGGTTGTCGTGGACGGTATCTTCATCAATTCTGTTCTTAGACCCAAAGGAGTTAAGAAAATCAGAAACTAACTGGAGATTAGTTAAGTTGAATGGTTCCTGGGGTATTGATCTGATGTTGGTTTCGGCCTTCGGGGTTATTACTTAGGGAATTGCTCACTTGTTAATTTACGGCTAGGGACTGATTGAAATGAGATGTGATTTTGGGGTTTATCATGAACCGTGTTTTAAATGACATTGATTCTTTAACCCAGTTACATATTAAAACTAAGTGGAGTTTTAATGAATCTTTAATTAGATTGAAAAGATCGAGAATGGAGTATCACCGGTTTTGCTCCAGGCGATAGTTAAATCTTTAATTAGATTTGAACGTGAAGTGGTAATTGAATTTACCGATAACACCGTGGTGTTAGATATGAAGTAAGACCAGTTTTACTTCATGGGATGAATAGGTTGGGATTGGGAAATTGAAACAAGCGATTACTTCGGTAAGGTTCGTTAATCCCAACTAGTTCGAATTGATATTCAAAAGTAGATTAAAGAATAAATTTAAAGGATTTATCTTTGATAAAATTAATGGGAACCTTTCCCTAAGAATGTGAAATTTAAAAACTAACTGTCGGTTAACTAAGCAGAATGGTTTCCTGGATATTGATCTGATGTTGGTTTCGGCCTTCGGGGTTAATATTTGGGGAATTATTCTCTTGTTAATTTACGGTTAGTGACTGATGAATTGGAATGAGGCGTATGTTGTGTTTGTGTAACACTTGTTTATTATATACGCGAGTTATTCGGAAAGACCGGGATTACCCTATTCTGAATAACTGATACGACGATAAGTCAAAGATGAAGACGGTGGTTGAAGACCGGAGGTCTTCACGTCATTTGGATAATTACTGATGATCTTGATTGGGCCGTACACCCAAGAGGAGGGAATCAGTTGGTGGTCGTCTAGACGTACTCGGAGATCGATGGATATGCGGGGTACTAGGTGCCTCCGGTTTTGTTCAGACCCAGAACGAACTTTAAATGGACTGTGTGTCTGACATTGGATTTTAGTCTGTGTGATTGATTTCTATTAAATATATACCTGTTTGGCGGTGGAGAATTTATTCTCTTGCTTAACGCCCTTCTCTGAGACGTACGAGCTCAGGGGTTATATACTGATGGTTATCAAACGCATAGAGTGAATTGCCTGTGTGGCATGCCTAAGTGGCAAATGATCAAGACTTCTGTTGAAAAGCAAAGTCTTGTGGTTGATGATTGAAGCACGACCTTTGTGGCGTAGCTTTGTGTAACATTTACTTCACGAGTTTCACACCCGGTATGAACCAAAAAGGGGAGACGGACCTCAGGGAGGACATGCGTTTCTTTCTAGCTAAAAGTGGCGTTAGTGGTGTTACACGGCCTGACGAGTTTGACTTATGTGGTTGTTGCTGTTGCGAGGCACCTCGGTTTGATCGGATGATCCGGGTCCGATGGAGTCATCTGTTGGCTCATTTGCGCCCCAAAGGGCGGGGAAACGCATGTTCAAGAATTTTAATCCACATCGGTGGACCGGCCCTGACGATCCAAGGGTCACTCGAGCTCTGATCCTGAGACATGGTATGCTAGATTGTCTCGAATCGGTAGAGGACTATCTTTTGCCTCGATTCACAGATGGAAATCCAACTTCCAAATACGTGACATTTGCGGTTTTAATTGTAGAACTAGTATGGCGACATGATATATGGTACCCATGCCGTCTATGATTGATACTTATGATTTGAAGTTATTTTATACACTATACACTTATAATAGTATCAAATGATTTGTTTAAAACGTACTAAGCATGTTTGGTTATTATAAGGGAAAACCCTATCCCCCGGCTTGCGTTGCATTGTGTGATAGGACCTGGGTCTTATAATAGCTTCATTTTTTCCAAAAAGCATTGCGTTGTTTTGTTATATGCACTGGTATTCTTGGGAGGAAACCCGTTTCGTGTTATACGGCGTGGTCCCTTGATATATCTGATCTGAAGTAAAGTTTTAAATAACTGTTTTAGTTCTCACACCGGTCCCATGACTGACCTGGAATTTATTGTTTTAACCTAAACTCTGGGTGCCCTTATTTTCGACACGGGCAGCTAGTAGTTTTGGTTTTGCAGATTTATATTCACAGGATCTTGGTTTACAGTTGGAACGATATCCGGAAAGCTTTGTATCCGTATATCTCCTTCAGTTGTGTATTGTATTATTTTCCGCTGCTATGTAATTTATTGTAATCTCTGATATTTGATAAATGTGTAATATTGATTTATACTCTGTATATTCTTGTATTTTGATGGAATTGTTGTAATATACAATGAAATGTTCTCCCGTCTGCGCTCTTTCGTGGCTTGTTCTCAATTCTATCCGGGCTTTCCTTACCGGGGAAGTTCGGGTCGTTTCATTGCCCGGGCTATAGGAGAATTTAGCTATGGATTCATGATATATGGCCTGTCTATTCCATCGTAGACAAGCTCCATGCAACCATCCCTTTTCTAGTTTTGGTAGATATTTCTTGATATGTGTTAATAGCCATGCCCCTAAGAAAACAACCTAAATAAACCACATAGCGTTACATAACCCCTTTTAAGAACCTCTATAGTATAAGATCAACTTAGGTGTGTGAGGCATAACAATGCTGTTCCTCGTTCCCATCATTTGTTAGACGAGGATGCAATATTTTTTTGACTACTGACATTTTAAGTACCTATGAGCGACAACCTATTTGTCACATGATTACTTAGCCATGCATTGACCTTTTAGACTGCCAAAAGCAGTCAAATCAATACCATGGATATATCATTTTCTATAGTCCCTACATCTCTAGGTATTCCAACCCACATGTCATAAAAAGCCACTTATTCTCTGCTCCAGTAGTACTTAGTGTTCCATCATTAGGATGAGCCTCCCAATATCCCTAAATATCTGTAATGGTCTACAACCTATTTTCCTATATCATAGACTTACATATGGTCGTATTTAGACGCATGTATGAAACTATAATTGTAACTTCTTACATTCTTATGTGCTTAGTTCATCTTTCTTTAATTTCATTTACTGTTCTTATTTCGTTTTTTCAATTGTCTTTTATTATAACTTGGTCATTAAGCTATAACTCACAAATCAAATAATTTTCTTAGGTCATTTTCTTTATAATTTATGCATCATGTATAGTACTTGGCTCACTATATTTCGATTATAATTTAGCATCAAGTATTATACTTGGGTCATTTTCTTTCTATTATAGTTGGTGCATCAAGTAATATACTTGGGTCATTATCATTACTATTTCTTCCATTGTCATTTTGCTTTATTTTTCTTTCATAAATTGTTTTCTTTATTTTCCTACGTTTCTTTTGTTTTTTCCATTATTATGTGTGTTTGCCAAATTTATGGTTGACAACCCTGAAAATGAGATCTGACCGTAGAAATCTTGGTTAGTGATGGTAATGAATTCAAACTCTAGAGTCACTATTGTTTATGGTTCTTGCCGAAATGCTCACGTAGGCTGAAGGTAAACTCCCTGTTGGGAACAAAACATGTCATGAGTTTTTCTTTGATTTTTGAATAGGAGACTTATCCATTTGTAGTATATTTCTTTAGAATTTCCTTGAGATACTAGAGTATTTTCTTTGGATATTCAAATATCACAAAAATGAATTCTGAGAGGTCGGATCTTCTTAAGCGATCATCAAATGATAGGTTTTCGTGGGTCTTCCTTAATTTCTTATGTACCTATTGGGACGGTAAGAATGTAATCCTAATCCTAATCGAGAAGCTAAATTTAATAAGACACTTAATAAGGAAATGTTAACACGATTTCTGGTTATTACTATGGATAACAAGCTAAGGGTAGTCACATTCCATAATCCAAGAATTGTAAGGGTGGTCATGGTTTAGGGCATGAAACTAATCTAAGAATACATATAATTCACATTTTGTACCTGCAATGCTAGTGAACAATAGTAATAATACATATAATTAAAATAAAATATCTCATGATTACCTTAGTTTCCATATATTTCCTCTTAATTGAGCACATGCAATATTACATATTCTTTCCCCAAATTGATATAGGATTAGGTTTTCACTTTGCAATAAGAGGCTACAATTTTAAGAAATGAACTGAACGTCTCCATACTTTTTCTTTAGGGTCTTATTTATAGGCGTGGATTGACCCTTCCTTGGGTTAAATACTTTGCTTCAGTCACCTGATAGGGGTTAATTACGAAGGCTGGGAAAGTGCATTTATTGCTTTTCTTTGATAGCAAATCCAAATAGACACTTCTAAGGGCTCTACTGAAGGGAGCTTTTGGTCAAATACGAAAGGAGCGATCATGTAGGAGCTTTCAGCTTTTCTAAACCTTTATCCAATGCCATGCCTTTAAATCTAAGGGGTTTTGGATCTGGATTCCTCCCCCTTCATGTTGTGCCCATCTTGTCTTGTCTTCCTTAAACCTTGAAGGCATGCACCGAAAGTTTTCTTTTATACTGTAACCTTTCTACTTCTTAGTTTCGTCTTTGGCTTCTTTCGAAAATCCTCTCCTCATATTCAGTCCTTTCTCACTATTTAAATGATTGTTAGGTTTCATCCTACCAATGCTTTGAAGGTCTTTTTGGTGGTCATACGAAGGCTTACTTGGCATCGACTATTTTTCTTCATTAGTATTTCCAGGTTAGACCCCTCCGATTTCGGTTTGAATAATTGCGAGAGGCATGGATGTATGTTGATTCTCGGCTTACGGTGGGAGCTATCTTCGTATCAGCATCTTCTTCGACACGGTCTATCTTTTTGTTGGATTGGTTGATTCTTTCTCTGACATTTTACCCTTTCAGCATGCTTTCCTTTTGTTCTTTTCTTTTCCCTTTTGACTTTGTTTCTTGCTTCGGTGTGTGTTTTCCTTTCGACACCTTGCAGGATGGGCTTTCTTTTCCAGTGATTTTGTTTAAAGAAGATGAACCACCCGGAATTAGGGTTGGTAATTAGAACCGAAAACCTGAACTGAACTGAACTGACCAGACCAAAACCCGAACCGAACAAGATCGTTCTAGGGTTGGGTTTAGGTGATGAAAAATACAAATGAGACTCGGTCAAACCCGACCCGAGTTGAGCTGACCCAAAAGACCCTACCAAAAATCGTTGAAATATATGTATTTCTAGTGTTACTATTCAACCGAACCCAAGCCGACCCGACCCACCCGAACTGAAGCTCAGGTCAGGTCCATATTTTAGAAGTGTATAGTTCAAATCCGACAAAACCTGACCAGCCTAGATCCGAGATCCGCCGGGTCGGGTCCGGGTCTAGCGGGCCGGGTCTATTTGCCATCCCTACCCGGAATATAACCGATAACCTTTATATATTACAACTTTTCTTATTTGTAGTTCTTAGCTCCTTTTTCACTTCTTCTAATGCTTTGTCCTTGGCTTACCTCCATCATTTCTTCTTGCAGTCAATAAGTCTAAAGTTACTACCCTTTATGTTGAGATCGACATGGGCTTACTAGCTCAAAGTTAATGCCATTTAGGTTAATACGAAAGGAGACTCCTGACCCAAAAGAAATTCTGTTTTCCTTCTTTCCCATTTAAAAATAATAATATTGTCGAAGGCCCTAGCACTGCTTCCTTCTGGGCACTTTTGTCTTTTACACTCCTTCAAATTTATCTTTATTCTTGATCTTCTTTGGTTATTTTTGGTTCTAACATTTTCCGACCCTCCAGTGAAGAAGCGTTCTAGACTTCTCAAGTCATCTAGCTCAAATTTTTATGTTCGTGTCGTCATTTCACTTACCCACTTTTTAGCAATTCTCTCTTGGTAGTCGGGATTTAGTCAACATGAGTTGATTCACTTCTTTTGTTTTTCCTTCTGTGCATGTCGTATTTTTTATCTTTCCTTTTTATTTCATTTACAGGATTCTTTTCAGACCGTTGTCACTATTGTAACAACTTGTGTCTATTCCTTTTCAATTTCCATGCCTTTTCTTTCATTGTTATCTTAGCCCCTCGAATCTGATCCAACGGTTTTATGTTGGAGATGTTTTCCTACAAATTGTTTCATTCTTCTTATATATGCCTATGTCATTTATCTTTCTTTAAGCATGAAGATTTTTTCTTCTTATAGTTCTTTTCTTGTGCTACCATTTTATTGATTAAGCATGGTGACATCAGTTTTAGAATTGATAGTTACTATCTTTGTGATGAAATCTAGTGTTTCAAGAGTTTCGTTTTTCCCTTGACTCCCCCTCTTAATGCAAATTCTAGTAAAGCTTCTGACTCATGCAACAAGAAATTTGGGAGATACCTTAGATTTTTCTCTACTGCTCAAAGATTTCCTTTTGGTTGAGTAATTTTCTGGTTTCCCTTTTTGGTTAATTGCGCCATTTTGTCAATTTTTCTATGGACAATTGTAATAACCCAGAATTTTACTAAGTTTAAATTGAATTTCTATTATATAATTTGGGTTTCTAAATATTAATCGAAATTAATAAGATTTAAATACAAGAATAAGATTAAAATAAACCCTAAATAATAACTATTTTCAGCTCTCATGCCAGTCCCACGTCTGACATAGAGTTTATTTTTCCATACCTAAACTCTAGGTGCCCATAAATTTTTGCACTACCACTTAGTAGTTTAGTTTGCAGGTTTAGTCTTCAGAGCTGGATTCAGATTTGGAGCAAGAGTTTTGTTTGGTTTTACTGCTTCCTCTGCAAGCATATTCGTTTCCGCTGAGTTTGTTTTGTAACTCAGATGTAAAATTTCTTAATGAAATGAAAAGTCTATTACTTGTGTTCAGATATTTTAGTACCATAACCATCCATCTTTATGAACTATTTAAGTTGGTTTAATTACTGATGAGAATCGAGCAAAAAGGAAGGTTGTTGCAGTTGGTATCAGAGCTTTGGTTTATACAAAGCTATGAGGTACAACATATTTGAACAAAAGATAGGACTCATCAGAGTTATAATATCTCATTAGGGATAGGGTTGGGAATACCCTAGAATGAGATTTAGGAATATTACGTTTGAGAGAGCGTCTTTTATCATGAAATCAAGGTGTTATAATGAAAATTGGCGAATCTGAAATTTAAATATTGAATTTGTAAATGTTTATTGGATATCATAGATAAATCATTTAAGTATAAAAAGTAAAAAAATGTTAGATTTGCATTAAAACTTAAGTAAAGTTCATAAATCATTTGGTATAATAATGACCTCTGGTTTGGTAATGATATAAGTAAATCCCTTAACCACTTTTGGATACTTTGAAAATTTTGGGGTATAAACACTTATTAGGTATTTAACTTGAATCTTTTTGGTTAAGTTAAATAAATGACGAATTCTATATATTTTAATTCAATAGTAGATTTTGATGAATTCTAATTTTAAATTTACTTTACTTTTAGGGTAGTAGACCTCTTCGCGTAAGACAGTATTTAGCTGAGTTTCGTCCTAGTGATAGAAGCAGTAGCTCTGGGACTGACTAAGAGGATTCTTTCATAGATACTTCTAGCAACTTGAGCGACCAAGAGGTTATTGAGATATCATCTGACTCTACCCTGACTGAGGATCAGACTATATATTCCGATAACGATACAGACATCAGTTCTAATTAGTATCCTGGTATGTTAGGAGTAGACCCAGCCTTACAGCTGGACAACCGTATGATTGAAACAACCCAAAATCCCCTGGTCTCCAAGGCGACGGGAAATATTGGATTTCTTTGAGAACACGACTCGTTAGAATACAAACAACAAAACATTTCATTGCCATTACAACAATTTACATTAGAGTACAAAAATACCAGAGTTCAAATAATATACAGCAGAAAAATATTAGAGATTAAAATTACAAAACAATGAAAAATATATTACATGAATAAATGTGCAGCGGAAAATATCAACTACCACAACTGAAGGAAATACATAGATGCAAATATTTCTGAATATAGCTCCAGCTGTAATCCAGGATCCTGGGAAAAGAAATATCTGCGAAAAACCAAGCTACCAGCTGCCCGTGTGGAAAATATGGGCACCCAGAGTTTAGGTAGAAACAATAAACTCTGAGTCAATCATGGGACTGGTGTGAGAAGTAAAACATTTATTAACTTTATTTTAAAGTTGGGTAAATCAAGGCACCACGCCATATGACACATAATGGGTTTTCTCCCAAGAATACCATAAAAACAAAAGTGCAATGTTAAAAGGAAAAATAAATCCATTGTAAGACTCAGGTCCCATCACACAATGCAAACACAAACCAGAGGATAAAGTTTTGCCGCATAATTGAAAAACATGCTTGGTACACGAAATTTATCTTTTATTATTACTATAAGTGAAGAAATCAATTTCAAATATAAATGTATCAATCATAGACGGCATAGTACCCCATCCTACTATGTCGCCATATAGGTTTACAACTAAAACCGAAAAGTCGCGTATTGGAAATTGGATTTCCATCGTAAGTCAAGGCAAGGGATGGCTCATTCCGATTCGAGATACTCTAGCAAATGCCTCAGGATTACACACTCTTAGCAACCCTTGGTTTCTGCAGGGCCGACCCATATATACTTTAGTGGATTGGTTATTCCTGAACAATACATTTCCCGGTCCTATCGGACCTCCAAAATGATCAGTACGTCGACCAATCATATCCGAGGCGCCTCGCAGTCCATCATCCACATAAGTAAAAGTATCTGAGCTCCATACCATGACACCACTTCTAGCTAGAAAGAAACGTATGTACTCCCTGTGTCCCTGATCTCGTTTTAGACTCATACCGGGGTGTGAGGCTCGCGAATTAATGTTATACACAAAGTTAAGCTATTTAAAGTCATGCTTTGATCATCAACCACAAGACTTTGCTTTTCAACAAAAGCCTTGATCATTTGCATATCAGCATGCCACACTGACAATTCACGCCATAAAACTGATGTCTATCAATATATAACCTCTAAGCTCATACGTCTAAGAGAAGGGTGTTAAGCAAGAGAATAAATTCTCTGCCACAAAACAGATATATATTTAATAAACATCAATCAACATAGAATGAAATCTAATGTCAGACACACATTCATTTACAAGTCCGTTCTGGGTCTGAACGATACCGGAGGCACCTTTTTCCTCGTCCCATATGTCCAATACAGGAGAGAGGTCCTCGCATATCCGTTCGGTCTCCAAGTGAGTCCAGACTATCACCGCTTATTACCTTGTCTTGGATGTACAACCCAATCAAGACATCAGTAATCATCCATACGATGTGAAGATATCTGGTCTTCAACCACCGTCTTAGTTGCCGTATCAGTTATTCAAAATGGGATAAACCCGGTCTTTCTGAATAACTCGCGTATTTTATAATTAATAATAAAGTGCTATAAAAACACATCATACACCTCATTCTAATTCATAATAATATTTTATCCAAATATTCACATCTTAGGGGAAAGGTTCTCATTAATTTTATCAAAGATAAGTTCTTTTAAACTTATTCTTTAATATTCATTTAGATATCAATTTCAACAAATTTTATTTTATCCTTTAACAATTCTAAACCAAATTAAGTTTTATAAAATTACTCGGGATTATCGCGCCTTACCAAAGTAATCATTTATTTATTTATTCTAATCCCAACCTATTCATCCCATGGAGCAAAACTGGTAGTACTCCATATGTGTTATCGATAAATTTAATTACCATTTTACATTTAAATCTAATTAAAGATCTAACTATCACCTATAGTAAAACTGGCGGTACTCCGTTCTTGATCCTTTCATGGATTCGATAAATTTAATTACCCTATTCTCATTTCAATCTAACTAAAGATTTATTAACACTCTAACTTGGTTTTAACATCAAAAATCATTACTTTATGATCTCTCAATTTTAAGAAAATAATCTTACCTTTAACTGGGTTAAAGAACCAATGTTATCAAAAACACAGTTCACGATAAACCCAGATCTCCATACATTAAAATGGAATCTTCACGGAAAACGGATCAATATATAATTGATATAAATTTCCGTATCAGACTAATAATATATATGGAATAACGGCAAAGCCCTTTAAAATCCATATATAGTAACGATCTTCCTTTACAGAATCTCATCTCGATTATTAATAAATCAAATTCCATTTAATTCCAATTTAATATAATAAATTAGAAAACTTTACTTTGGAAAATTTCCATTAAATCTTAATAAAAAGATTTATAAATTCGAAATCATATCTTCACTATTATTAATTGGGTTTTAAGAACAAATGTTATTTAAAACATCGTTCACAATGGACCCAAAATCATCTTCCATTTAATTCCAATTTATAATTAAAAATTGGAAAACTTCACTTATCTTAGTTAAAAGATTTATTCTTTTCTCAATGGGGTTTAAGAATGGTGTTATTAAAGACACCGTTCATGACAAACCCAAAATCTAATTTGATATTAAATACAAGGCTCTGAATAGAAATAATATCAGCTTATATTCAATATCAAATTCTGAAAATAACAAATATCGCATTGGAAATAATGGTATCTGTATCTTCTGAATTTCTAAACAATATCTGTATAATCACGGAATCCAATATTGAAATATTTCGAAGATTTAGTTCCATTAAAAACCTTTCCAATTCATATATCGAAAACCCTAGTTATTTTAAAACCCATTTTTTTCAATCCAATTTATTATTTCTAAAAATAATTGGATTATTATTCTAGTTATTAACTAGTTCATTTAGACAAAAATATCTTTTATCTTTCCTAAACTTGGAATTTTTCACCCAAAATCTTTCCAAATCATTCGTTCTTATTTTACATAATTTTTCCATATTTTAAACAATTTTATTAAGGCCTTTACACTCGGTTTCCAATAACATCCATCGAACTGTATCCATAGTGACCTTTTCTGAAATTGATTTGGACATAATTTAAAATCCAGCCATTCAAATTTAAATCTCTTATATTTGTTGGAAAGATCTTTTCAATACGAACTCAACGGTTCTGGTTTTAGGAGAATCCAACGATCGGATCTCCCGTTACATCAATTTGAAGTCAGTGGTCGAAATTCGCGAATGGTCGCTGCTCGATGCGTTCTATTCAGGCCATTAAATATATATAATATATATATCATCGATATCTATTTAAAACGTATTTTATAAATCGTTTATAAATTTATTTTATAATGATTTCAACTTCGGTCTCAATTTTAAATCCAAACCGAATATTCCATATCATTATAATATTAAAATGATAATATTTTCAAAATATCTAATTTTAAAATCCATTTCCTTTTCGTATTCATTATACAATGAATAAAATCGATTGATAAACCCTTTCGAGTTAAAATGACGTTTAACTAATTAACTCGGCTTCATATATTTGAGTACTTTCGTGTCCATCCAAAATCGGACATCGAAATCATATTTTGATTCTTTGTTGAATATTGTTTTAAAATACTCATTTATATTCTGAATTGGAATCAGACTCAATCAATTACCATATAATTTCGGTTATATGGATTTCATCCATCGCATGTATTCAATAAATATGATAAATAATCATTAAACATTCAAACATCATCCAGAGTGCATTCTAAGGCTCTATAAGAATTAAAATAAATAAATAACGCTTACCACAGTCTGTCAACCAATCGATTGACATACAGTTAAATATTGGGATTAGTGTATATCAAATATCATCCTAATACCCGTGTAGGGTTTCAAACAACAATAGTCTATTTAAATAAATCATTGGTTAATGAATTTAACCAATTGTAATTCAGTTTGAATTATCTTTCTACTTAACCTATTTTCACAATTTAAATTATAAATGGATAGTTATAATTTAATTTCAACTACCACAATAATATTAACATTATTTTAATATGTTAATCATCACAATCACAATACACAAATAACCAAATCATCCATATAAATAAATACTCAACTACCCAATGCTATTTACGGCACTACAAGTGGCCATCCGCGGACTATGAAATGCGAGCGTCACTAATATCCATACATCACTTTCAATTCCAGTGATTTGTGTGAGTTCGTATGTTGAACTCCAAAAATAAATAACATACTACAGATAAAAATCAATACTGGCATATAATTTCAGTTATAAAATAAATAACTAGTACAAATATTTTAGTGAGAGAATTCTCACATTGGGTTCCACTCCGCCATTCTTTATTTGAAGGTTATATTTTTCAACTAAATTAAACACACGTTTAATTTCGCTAAAAATCCAGTTTGCTCGATTTTCGTTCTGGTCAGTTCCATGTATGAAGAAAAATATGCAATATTATACACTGATCATATTAATTACATAATTAATTAAATTAATTAAGGTTTAATAACCTTAATTATCTTCCTCCATCAGTTTAGGGGAGCTCACGACGGAAATTTTTAGAAGTAATTAGGCTTAGAAAATAAATAAATAAATATATATATATATAATATTATTATTTAATTCGTAAAAGTAGGGTTTTTGCATTCGAACTCCAAACGTGACCCAACGACTGTCGTCCCTAGCCAAATACCCCATTCCGGACACAATGGGGTATGCTTCATAGCCGAATTGACTGTTTTGATCAGTTTTTATCAAAATTAAATATAAATTAATATAACGCAATATTAAATTTCAACGTACATTTTAATTTACCATGGCCACATACTGACTCCAAAAATTATGAATTTTGAAATATTACTATGTTTTGACGATACGGTCCTACAAAAATTTATTTCAATCGAATTTGGAGACCATTTGAAAAATGGCCTTTTAATTGGTTAATTATATTCAAACTGAATTTCAAAACACATTTAAATTTACTATGCTCACATATTAATTCCAAAAATTATGAAATTTGAAACCTAACTATAATTTGACATTCTGGATTCAACAAAAGCAGTTTCCTCGAAAACGGAGGTCATTTGCAAAATGGCTATTTTTAAGGGCTATATATTATTAAAAATATATATAAATTCCATAGCGACAATTCTAAAATTTAAACTGGATATAACCTTTAATTTATAAAGTGAAATATCAGTTTCTTGCACTCATTAACAGTTCAAAATATTCTAACGTTTCTTGTTTTATTTATATCCGATTTATATTGAATTATGTATATTCAATTGGAGTTAAGAATCGAATTTTCAAACTACCGAGGCATTTCAAGCTCGTTTTAATTAAATTTTAAATTTATACGTTCTAATTTTGATCTAAAATAATTTTTTAGTTGTTATTATTTAAAATAAATCATTTTAAATATTTAAAACCCATTAAAATAGCTAAAATTAAAATTTTAAATTGGTTCAGAAATTCCGGCTTGTTACAATGATGATGTATGAGTATATCCCTGAACCGTTGATTATAGACCAACTGACTGGGGATAAGGCAGTAGCCTATAATGAGATTGAGGTCTCTCCCAAGATTGATGATGCTACATTAGATGGTTTATGGCAGGAGGTCCTAGATGAGAGGGGCCGACATTTGTTACGACAGGTCCCGGCACTAGATGATCCTGGTTTAGATATGGAACCAGCGGTGATTGAGGAGGTTGATGCAGTGATACAGGAATTAGAGCATCTAGGTTTTATCGTCGAGGACGATCCAGTTCCCAGAGAGGAGACAAGGAGTTTGAGGAGATTATGGAGGAGATAGAGCAACCTGTAGATGAGGATGATATTGTGGCTATTTATAGTGGATGAGGCTGTTGAACGTATGGTGGTTGATTATGATAGTTTTATAATTGACGATGAGGATGAGTTCGAAGACGAGGAGCCATAGGAGCTCAGCTTCGTTGGTCCATCAGATGATGGATCGGATATGTTAGATGATTAGTTAGGGGTATGGACTTTGTATATAGTGTATGTGTTTATCATAAATGCTTAGACGTACCAAGATGTTTTGGGCAAGGACGGTTTCTAGGACAAGTACCTGGATAGGCATACTTTTTGTGACTATATATTTTCGTCCTACCTTAAGTACGTATTCAGTTAGGGATAGTTATACTTTTGGTACGCTGGTATGGATGATCTTATGAAATTATATTCTTTTTGGTTGATTACGTATATAAGTGATCTGCTTTTATATGATGATTTGAGCTTATTTATTCTAGTATTTATAAAATCTGTTCCAAAACTGTGTAGAAGAGTATGATTTAAAATTTGTATAGAAATTTAAACTAACTATTTTCCTTTTTGACAATGAAAAGTCTTAAGGGGGTTGAATGTAATAACCCAGGATTTTACTAAGTTTAAATTCAATTTCTATTGTATAGTTTGGGTTTCTAATATAAATCGAAATTATAAGATTTAAATACAAGTACTGATTTAATTATATTTAATATATTCCTTTGAATAACTATTTGTATAAGTAATATTAGTTTGAATAAATATCTGTATGAATTTTAAGGATATGTTTGATTTATTAGATTTTTATTAGAAATGATATTTAATTTTAATAAGATATTTATTTTGTAAGATATGATTTATGTAGAAGTTATTTAATTGCATAAGAAATAAATAAGTAAATTTTAATATTAATAAGTATTTAAAATTTTATTTTATTTTAATGTTGGGTAAGATATATGTATAAGTAATTTTTAAGTAACGTTATTTTGATAACATATGATGTTTACATAATTTTATTTTAAAAATATAAATTTTATTTTAGACTTACGTAATGTGTAAGGATATGCGATCATATGTATGTATATTTTATTAAGATATATTTTGGGATTTATAAGTTGTAAATATAATTTATAACAATAATTTAGGTATTTATATACTCAAACCTTAAGTTGTATGATGAGTTACACTTATAATTTTTGAAAGAGTGGTTATATATATATATATATATATATATATATATATATATAACTCCCGAAATTTTGGACCAATTAAAAAATTTCCAAAAATCCTTTCGTCCAAAGCAAACAATGACAATTACCATTTTATTTTATAAATATACATCACTAAATGCTCTAGATAAAATTTAAATACCACTTATCTAATTAACCGTTTGCGCTTAAATATGAATTAAACACAATTACCGTAAATTAACCATTATGTAACTCTGACAAAATGGACATCGATTTTCATTCCTGCATTCTCGGTAATTACGTCAGTATGACATAAATGATAACACATGAAAGATACAACAGCACAAGATGAAATAAAAATTATTTTATTTAATATAGCAGCTGCATCACTACTACTTGTGACTGCCTATGTACCTTTATCTAATTGGGTAAGCAATTAGATAAAGAATCAATCCGACGTAGTTCTTCTTTACAAAACAATTAAAATCAATATTTACTTCCAAAAATACTTTTTATATCAAGTAAAAAACACTCTACAAATACTCGTTTTGAAAGGTATCTAAATATTTCTTGTAAAACTTCCTTTCAAAAGATCTTCTCTTTTAAATACCAAAAACTCCCTTGCGATAAAACAGATTATAACTTCAAACTAATCATCGAAAAAGGAATACTTGAAAATAGTGTTCACATAAGACATTAATCAAAGGAATGCATTTTGATAATTTAATTATGGCTACTAAACCATAAGTAGTCTATGTCTGTCCCAGTCCCCTACTAATCCTTATGTTCTTGTTTTCAGAACTTTATTCCAATCATACTAAGTCATTAATGCTCTCAATCATCAGTCGTATATGTTCTTTACTTATCGAAGCAAAGATTGCAGTTAATATAGTATGTTAAAGTCATAGGCGTCTTTAAATTAAAGCACAAGCTTATGAAATAAGAATGGACTAGATGATAAGTTTTCTCATAGTACTTCTTGCTATCTTCATGCAAAAGTCTCGTAGGACATCATATAGAACTTATCATCACTCCGAAGTAATCAATTAACTTCCTCGAATTATCGAAATTCGTCAATCTTCCATGCTCTTAATTTTGACACGTTTTGACTCTCTTTTAATTTGATTTAACATCCTTGATTATGTCGATTTTGTTTATGATATTATAAGGAAGCTCAAGTTCAAATCTGAGAGGATTTGGAATACTTTACCATGATTTTATATTCAAAACATCTACAATAGCGTTTCTGTCATACCATGAAAAGTTCTGTTCGTTTTAAAATACTTCATAGTCAATTCGTAGAAAAGACAGCGCTTCCAAAAGTGCTATGTGACGACCCAAACTTCCCAGTAGAGGAATGCCTGGATGGCTTTGAGAACACACATCAGAACGCAAACTGAAGAACATTTTATTGCTGATTACAACAATTACATTAGAGTACAAGAATGTAAAAGAGTATGAATACTTATTACAAATTAGAAATACAATAATATCAGAGTTTTAAATTACATTTAAATAACAACGGAAAAATATTACAAATATACAACTGAAAAGAATACACGGATACAGAGCTTTTCGAATACCGCTTCAGCTGTAAGCCAGGATCCTGTAAATATATCTGCAAAAAGCTACTTGACTGGCCGTGTGGAAAATATGGCCACCCGAGTTTGCCAGTAAAACAAACTACAGGTCAGTCATGGGACTGGTATGAGAAATCTTAACTTAACTATCTAATAATAAGGCTAATCACAGGACCACGCCGCTAACGCGGAACGGGTTTACTCCATTGGATTGCCAGTGCATAAAATAACGTAAATCGTTAAACAACGCAATGCTTTTAGAAAAATGAAACCATTATAAGACCCAAGTCCCATCACACAATGCAACGCAAACCAGAGGATAGGGTTTTACCTTATAATGGTCAAAAGATGCTTGATACGATAAAACAGATTTAATATTAGTGTGCATATGTTTTAATAAAATATTTCAATCATAAATATCAATCATAGACGGCATGGGTACCATATATCATGTCGCCATACTAGTTCTACATTCAAAACCGCAAGGTCGTATTGGAAATTGGATTTCCATCATGAGTCGAGGCTAGGGGCAAGATCCTCTCCGATTCGAGACACTCTAGCAAATGCCTCAGGATCACACCTCTGGGCAACCCTTGGAGCGGTAGGGCCGGTCCCTGCCTATCGGCAGTGGATTGGTTATGCCTGAACACACGTTTCCCGGTTCCTTTGAACCTATAATATGACCACTATCGGCCTATAAAAATCCGAGGCGCCTCAAAATCCATCATCCACATAAGTAAAATGCCAGCCAGTTTAAGCACTGACACTACCACTAGCTAGAAAGAAACGTGTGCACTCCCTACGGTCCATATCCCGTTTTTGACTCATACTGGGGTGTGAGGCTCGCGAAGTCACGATATACACAAAGCTATGCCGTAATAGGCTATGCTTTGATCATACCACAAGGCCCTGCTTTTCAACAAAAGCCTTGATCATTTGCATCTTGGCATGCCACATTGACAATTCACGCCATGCGATCAATCACTATTAATATATACCAGGGTGTTAAGTAGAGAATAAATTCTCCACCACCAAATAGACATACATTAATAGAAATCAATTTAATTCACATGGAACGAAATCCAATGTCAGACACGCATCCATTTACTAGCTTATGCTCTGGGTCTGATTCAAAACCAAATCCGAACAATCAACAATAGTCTGGACGGCTACCACTGAAGCCCCTTCAAGGTAGCTACTCCCATCATGGGCATCAGTAGCAACACATCCATTCGATGTGACGATCGTCGGTCTTCAATCACCCTCTTCAACTTCGACTCTTCATCGCCGTAGTGATTATTCGGAATGGGTTAAACCCGGTCTTCCAGAATAACTCGCATAATTTTTATAATTAAAAATCAAGCGCTATAAAAACACATCCAACGCCTCATTCCGATTTAGAATATTCATCTAAATAAAATATTCACATTATCTTATCAAAGATAAATTTTTTTTAAAAATTATTCTTAAATCTTTCTTTTAAAGATTTATTAAAACCCCAATTTGGTTTTAAATATCAAAAATCATTATTCAATGATTATTTAAATTTAAGAAATAAATCTTATTCTTAACTGGGTTAAAAATCTAATGTCATTTAAAACATAGTTCACGGTAAACCAAAAATCGTCATCCATAAAATATGGAATCTTCACAGAAATCAAATCAATATATAATCGTTATAAATTCTTGTATCCAAACAATAATATAAATGGAATAACGGCAAGACCTCTTAAATTCCATATGTAGTATCGGTCTTCTTTTACAGAAGCTTATCTCGGTTATTACTAATTCGAATTCCATTCAACTCCAATTTAATATATTAAAATGGAAAACTTTACTTTTGGAAAATTCCCATTTAAATCTTAAATAAAAATTCACAAATTCCAAATCATAATCTTACCGTTAATCGAGTTAAAGAAGAGATGTCGTTTAAAAACATTGTTCACGATAAACTAAATTCACAAATCATTTTTATTCCAATTACAATATATAGTTTGAAACTCTAGTAATCTTAATTTAAAGATTTGTTCTTTTCAATTGGGTTTAAGAAAGGTGTTATTGAAGACGCCATTCATGACACCCCAAAATCCAATTTATTTACTTGATTTCAAATTAAATACTAATAAGATGGGCAAACTTCATTAAATATTAATCTAAAATTTAAAAGGTTTGCCCTAGTTGATAACTAATTCACTTTAATAAAAATATGTTTTTAGCTTTCAAAATATTGTTTATTTAAAAGAAAATGTGAATCGGAATGCGACTCAATCAAGTACCATACAATTTCAGTTGTATGGATTTCATATATTTCACATATTCAATCAATAATAACAAGCAATCATCGACAGCCAACTCACATCCAGAGTGAAGTTTATAACTGTGTGAGCATTAGAATAAATATATAGTGCTCATCACAGAATGTCAATCCAACGATTGACAGAAAATATAATATTGGGACTTGTGTATGTCAATCATCATCCGAACACCCGTGTGGGGTTTTCAGCCAATACAGTTCATAAAAATGAATGGTTGGTTAAAGGATTTAACCAACTTAATTCCACTAACATGTTCTTGATAATAAACTAACATGTTCTTTTATTCCTAATGCCGAATAAAATATAATTTATTTGTATGACATTATTACGGGTGACAAATAAAAGATGATCTTCTATTTTCTTTATTTGTATGCAAGTTTCTATCTTAAATTTTAACACATAAAGGAAATAACCTTATGTGTATGTGTTCCAATGTATAACCTAACCTATAAAAGTGTTTATTTGCATTGCATACAAACTCTAATGTATTAACATATAAAGATATCACTTTACTTACCTATACATTCTAATGTATATTTTGACCAATAATGTGATTCTTATAGTTGGCTATAATTTCTAATATATTTTTGGAAATAAAAAAAAATGATTTTTTTGCTTATGAATTCTACTACATTTTATACAAATAACAATAATTATTATTTTTGCATATAATTTATATTTCAACAAAATGTATAAAAAGTGATACTTCCATTTTGTTGACAATCCTATTTTTTCAAACGAACATTTTTGTGGTAACACAAACCTAATAAACAAAATGCTATTTGTGTTTAACTCTTTTTATAGATCACAAAAAAGTAAATTTTATTGTGTCCAATTCTGATTTACAAAAATGTAAATTCTGTTTCTAACTATTATATTTTGACAAAAGTGCCACCTTTAATTCTACGGATACATTTTGATAACAACGACAAGATCCCTTCAACTTTTATAATTTAACAAAAGCAACGATTTAGTTTTAACTTTTATAATTTGATAAAAGTGTATATTTGCCACAACATTCTAATTTGACGAAAATGAATGCTTTAATTCCAACTACACTAATTGGCAAAAATGGATGTTTTGTTCATTTCTTTATATTGCAACTAAATCGACAAATAAAATGTTACCTTTAAGTCTATTCTTTTTATCTCATAAAATAAAAAATAAAAAGTAAGATTCAATCTAACTATTTCGTTTGCATCTAAAATTGCAAACAAAATGCAACTCTTTATTCTAATTAACTTTTTCTAACAAAAATAAACTTTTTATTTTATTTAACAATTTATAGCAAAAACTATGTTTTAACCTAATTCATTGTAATGTAAACCAAAATGAGTATTTCTATTTCGTTCTTTTTAGAATGTCAAAAATGTCTCTTTTATTCTATAATTTTTTTTTAAGGTTACAAACATTGTTATTTTTGTCTAATTCCTTTCAATGTACAAACCTGATAATTTTGACAAATTTATTCTAATGTACAAAATATGATAATTTTGTCAAATTCCTTTCAATGTAACAAACTATGATACTTTTGTCTTCATTCTTTTAAAGTAAACAAAAATGCTACTTTTACTTTAATCCTATTTAATGATCAAAATGTAATCTTCCTTCATAACAACAAATTGTTTATTTTTATTTCGTTCTTGTTTTATGTGACAAAAATGTCTACTTCTAATCCATTCTTTTAATGTATAAACATGTACATTTTAAATTCATTCTCCTTAATGTATAAAAACATACATTTTCAATTCATTCTTTTATTAATGTATGAAAAATATACATTTTCGATTCATTCTTTTGAATGTATAAAAAAATATATTCAATTCTCATTCATTCTTTTGAATGTATAAAAATACGATGTCCATTATTAATCTCAATAACATGTTTGACATAAAAATGAATATTTTATTTCACTAATCCTGTTTTGGCCAAAAATATTAATTTAATATCACTAATCATGTTTTGACCAAAAATGTTATTTCCTCGTTAATCATTCTTTTAACAAAAAGATTATTTTTGTTCGCTAATCAGATTTTGCAAAAATGTTGATTCTTTATTCACTAATCAAATTTGACAAAAATGTTGATTCTTTATTCACTAATCAAATTTGACAAAAATGTTGATTTTTTATTCACTAATCAAATTTGACAAAAATGTTGATTTTTTACTAATGTTGCATGTCACAAATAAAAATGTGATTTTCATTGTCTATTCTCACATTTTACATAAAAATGTAATTTTGAATTCTAATATCACATTTTACATAAATGAATTTTTTTTCTTTCTTTTCTTCTAATGTGATAATTTACCCACAAAAGATATTTTGCTATTCTAATATGACAATTTAATCATAAAAGATATGACAACTTAAACATAATTGATATCTTTCCATTCTAACAAAATATGACAATTCAATTTGTCAATTCTAAATTAACAAAATATGACAATTTTAAGATGAACGATGTTTTATTTCTAACTTGTCAATCCTACCTTAAACGGTGCTTCTATTCTAATTAAACAATTCTAATCGAAACGGTGTTTTATTCTAATTAAACAATTCTAATCAAAACGGTGTTTTATTTTAACTAAACAATTCAATACACAAAATTCTAACAAACATGAATACACATTCACAATCAATCGTTCATCACAATCACAGCATAATCAATATTTAAATGAATATATACATAAAAAACGAATTTCATATTGAATAAATACAATAAAATTATTAATTAATTTAAATTTTAAAATAGAAATCTCACATCATTCTTATTTCAGATCTGAAATTTGGTCACAATTGGATCTGCTCGATTTCAACTCTAGTCGGCTCCATGCTGTAGTGCTCGGAAATACGATCGCAACACAATCAGTTTCGCTGCATTTCGTTTTGATATGAAGGAGTTATGCTATTTTTAACATTTGGAAATTTAAATGATTATTTAAAAAAATATTAGATTAACCTTAATTAATCACTACTCCTTCTTCAACATCTCGTTTTCCTCTGTAAACATTGAACCCATCACCGCCCATCCTCTCTCCTCCTCCCTGCCACGTCGGACCTCCTACGCCTGATCGGAGTCCACCACATCGAAACTCTGAACCCCCTCGTCCGTCGCTGGTCACGGTGCCCAGCTCGCACGTGCCAGACCCTCGAATTCCCCTCCAAGCGCTGCTACTTCTCGGTCCAATTTCAACCTCCATGCACCACCAGGAACGATCATCGCCGTATAGAATTAAACATCACAGTTTGCTCTTCGATTTGGTTATGGAGTTGAGTATTAATTCGAGAGGATTTGGTAGAATTTAGTGGATTAAAATCGAATGATGGTGGCCATTTGTTTGAAACATACGGCGGCCAAACTAATGGGAATTAGTGTTCTGTACAATACCCCTTATTTATACCGTATTTTCAGTGTATTCTATATTTACTTAATTATCTAATTCAAACAAAAAGTCTGTTAACCTATACGAACTCCAAATCGAACCCAACGAGTGTCGCCCATAGCTAATAACCCCCATCCCGGACACAATGGAACATGTTTCGCAACCCAATTCGGCTGTTACGATATGTGTTTCTTTAAATTTAATATATAAATCAATTTATATTAAATTCAAACGATCATTTTAAATTACCGGGGCCACATACGGACTCTAAAAATTACAGAAAAATTATATTTAGCTTTTTTATGCCGATACGGTTCTAACGAGACTAATTTCGTTGAATTCTGAGACTATTTGAAAAATGCCCATTTTCAAGTCGATTAAATTTGACTGAAACTGACAAAACACATTTTCTTCTGCCACGCTCACACATTAATTCGAAAAATTATGAAAATTGAAACCTAGCAATAATTTGACATTCCAGTTCCAACAAAAGTGGTTTCGTCGAAAACCGAGGTTGTTTGCAAAATGGTTGTTTTCAAGGCCTATATATTATATTAAAATATATAAATTCTACAGCGACTTTTCTAAATTTTAAACTGGGCATAACTTTCAAATTATAAAGTGAAATTTCCGTTTTTCAGATTCGTTAGAAAGATATGGTTAAACAGATTTAAATATTTCTGGTTTCGCTCAATTCTGATTTAAAATGAATTCTGTTCATTCAGTCAAAGTTCAAATTCAAAATTTCAAACTACAGCGCTGTTTTAATCTCCTTTTATAATTAAATTGAATTTATTCGTTTTAAAATTAATTTTTAGTTGTTCTTATTCAAAATAGATTATTTTAAAT
Organism: Allium sativum; assembly: GCA_030737875.1. NCBI lineage: Eukaryota > Viridiplantae > Streptophyta > Magnoliopsida > Asparagales > Amaryllidaceae > Allium > Allium sativum. The sequence goes on along the minus strand of CM060918.1, from coordinate 783,532,709 downwards.
ATTAAAAATCCATCAAAATTTCTAAAATAAAAATTTTAAATTAGCCCCAAAATTCCGGGTTGTTACAATCGCCCCCACTTAAAATCTTTTCGTCCTCGAAAAGGAATGAAGCTAAAAGTTATTTAATTAACAAACTTAATTAAATTTTTATTTATTGGTTTCAATAATTTTGTTAGTTAAATTAATTATCATTTCTATACTTTTATTAGTTAAACTAATAATCAAACATCACAACCAGCAATCAATTAGGTGATTAACTTTCCAAATATATATAACTTTTATATATAATCAAAAATCATATTTTTAGTGCAAATCACAGCAATGTGTACTAACTATGTTTTGGTTCTCATACCAGTCAATGGAAATATATAGATATACCACTTTCGAAACTCGAACATAATTTTTGATGATGTTTCGAACCACCATCAGAACAGCTCCGGGCGACTAGAGTGTGATTCTATATCCATCCAGTATATTAAAACTTCGAATATCCGTTAATTACTCGTATATCCAAAATCTTTATATACTCTATTGTCCACATTAAAATATAATATACTCAAATACGTATTTTTAGATAAAATTTTAAAACTAAAGTTTGGTTTCATTTTATAGAAAATAATACTCTTTACACTCGTTCTAGGATACTACTGATCCCATCTCTAACGAGTTATTCTTATTGGATATTACTAATCCAATCTCTGATGAATTCTTTCATTCGGTTCTAATGTGTTTTGTTCTCGAGCTCTGTAAACCAAAGCTCTGATACCACATGTGACGACCCAAACTTCCCGGTAAAGGAAAGCCCGGATGGCTTTGAGAACACACATCAGAACGCAAACTGAAGAACATTTTATTGTCGATTACAACAATTACATCAGAGTACAAGAATGTAACAGAGTATGAATACTTATTACAGAATCAGAAATACAATAATATCAGAGTTTTAAATTACATTTAAATAACAACGGAAAAATATTATAAATACACAACTAAAAGGAATACACGGATACAGTGCTTTCCGAATACCGCTTAAGCTGTAAGCCAGGATCCTGTAAATATATCTGCAAAAAGCTACTCGTCTGCCCGTGTGGAAAATATGGGCACCCTAGTTTGCCAGTGAAACAAACTACAGGTCAGTCATGGGACTGGTATGAAAAATCTTAACTTAACTATCTAATAATAAGGCTAATCACATGACCACGCCGCTAACGCGGAACGGGTTTACTCCATTGGATTGCCAGTGCATAAAATAACGTAAATTGTTAAACAACGCAATGCTTTTTAGAAAAATGAAACCATTATGAGACCCAAGTCCCATCACACAATGCAACGCAAACCGGAGGATAGGGTTTTACCTTATAATGGTCAAAAGATGCTTGATACGATAAAACAGATTTAATATTAGTGTGCATATGTTTAATAAAATATTTCAATCATAAATATCAATCATAGACGGCATGGGTACCATATATCATGTTGCCATACTAGTTCTACATTCAATATCGCAAGGTCGTATTGGAAATTGGATTTCCATCATGAGTCGAGGCTAGGGGCAAGATCCTCTCCGATTCGAGACACTCTAGCAAATGTCTCAGGATCACACCTCTAGGCAACCCTTGGAGCGGTAGGGCCGGTCCCTGCCTATCGGCAGTGGATTGGTTATGCCTGAACACACGTTTCCCGGTTCCTTTGAACCTATAATATGACCACTATCGGCCTATAAAAATCCGAGGCGCCTCAAAATCCATCATCCACATAAGTAAAATGCCAGCCAGTTTAAGCACTGACACTACCACTAGCTAGAAAGAAACGTGTGCACTCCCTACGGTCCATATCCCCTTTTTGACTCATACCGGGGTGTGAGGCTCGCGAAGTCACGATATACACAAAGCTATGCCGTAATAGGCTATGCTTTGATCATCCCACAAGGACCTGCTTTTCAACAAAAGCCTTGATCATTTGCATCTTGGCATGCCACATTGACAATTCAGGCGGTGCGATCAATCACTATTAATATATACCAAGGTGTTAAGTAGAGAATAAATTCTCCACCACCAAACAGACATACATTAATAGAAATCGATTTAATTCACATGGAACGAAATCCAATGTCAGACACGCATCCATTTACTAGCCTATGCTCTGGGTCTGAGCGAAAACCAAATCCGAACAATCAACAATAGTCTGGACGGCTACCACTGAAGCCCCTTCAACGTAGTTACTCTCATCATGAGAATCAGTAGCAACACATCCATTCGATGTAACAATCGTCGGTCTTCAATCACCGTCTTCAACTTCGACACTTCATCGCCGTAGTGATTATTCGGAATGGGTTAAACCCGGTCTTCCCGAATAACTTGCATAAATTTTATAATTAAAAATCAAGCGCTATAAAAACACATCCAACGCCTCATTCCGATTTAGAATATTCTTCTAAATAAAATATTCAATTATCTTATCAAAGAATTTTTTTAATTATTCTTAAATATTTCTTTTAAAGATTTATTAAAACCCCAATTTGGTTTTAAATATCAAAAATCATTATTCAATGATTATTTAAATTTAAGAAATAAATCTTATTCTTAACTGGGTTAAAGATCTAATGTCATTTAAAACATAGTTCATGGTAAACCCAAAATCGTCTTCCATAAATTATGGAATCTTCACAGAAATCAAATCAATATATAATCGTTATAAATTCCTGTATCAAACCAATTATATAAATGTAATAACGGCAGGGCCTCTTAAATTCCATATGTAGTATCGGTCTTCTTTTACAGAAGCTTATCTCGGTTATTATTAATTCGAATTCCATTCAACTCCATTTTAATATATTAAATTGGAAAACTTTACTTTTGGAAAATTCCCATTTAAATCTTAAATAAAAATTCACAAATTCCAAATCATATTCTTACCGTAAATTGAGTTAAAGAACAGATGTCGTTTAAAAACACTGTTCACGATAAACTCAATTCACAAATCATTTTTATTCCAATTACAATATATAGTTTGAAACTCTAGTAATCTTAATTTAAAGATTTTTTCTTTTCAACTGGGTTTAAGAACGGTGTTATTGAAGACGCCATTCATGACACCCCAAAATCCAATTTATTTACTTGATTTCAAATTAAATACTAATAAGATGAGCAAACTTCATTAAATATTAATCTAAAGTTTTAAAGGTTTTCTCTAGTTGATAACTAATTCACTTTAATAAAAATATGTTTTTATCTTTCAAAATATTGTTTATTTAAAATAAAATGTGAATCGGAATGCGACTCAATCAAGTACCATACAATTTCAGTTGTATGGATTTCATATATTTCACATATTCAATCAATAATAACAAGCAATCATCGACAGCCAACTCACATCCAGAGTGAAGTTCATAACTGTGTGAGCATTAGAATAAATATATAGTGCTCATCACAGACTGTCAATCCATCGATTGACAGAAAATCAAATATTGGGACTTGTGTATGTCAATCATCATCCCAACACCCGTGTGGGGTTTTCAGCCAATACAGTTCATAAAAATAAATGGTTGGTTAAAGGATTTAACCAACTTAATTCCACTAACATGTTCTTGATAATAAACTAACATGTTCTTTTATTCCTAATGCCGAATAAAATATAATTTATTTGTATGACATTATTAAGGGTGACAAATAAAAGATGATCTTCTATTTTCTTTATTTGTATGCAAGTTTCTATCTTAAATTTTAACACATAAAGGAAATAACCTTATGTGTATGTGTTCCAATGTATAACCTAACCTATAAAAGTGTTTATTTGCATTGCATACAAACTCTAATGTATTAACATATAAAGATATCACTTTACTTACCTATACATTCTAATGTATATTTTGACCAATAATGTGATTCTTATAGTTGGCTATAATTTATAATATAAGTTTGGAAATAAAAAAATGATTTTTTTTTCTTATGAATTCCACTACATTTTATACAAATAACAATAATTATTATTTTTGCATATAATTTATATTTCAACAAAATGTATAAAAAGTGATACCTCCATTTTGTTGACAATCCTATTTTATCAAACGAACATTTTTGTGGTAACACAAACCTATTAAACAAAATGCTATTTGTGTTCAACTCTTTTTATAGATCACAAAAAAATTAATTTTTATTGTTTCCAATTCTGATTTACAAAAATGTAAATTCTGTTTCTAACTATTATATTTTGACAAAAGTGCCACCTTTATTTCTACGGATACATTTTGATTACAGCGACAAGATCGTTTCATCTCTTATAATTTAACAAAAGCAACGATTTAGTTTTAACATTTATAATTTGATAAAAGTGTATATTTTCCCCACCATTCTAATTTGACGAAAATGAATGCTTTAATTCCAACTACACTAATTGGCAAAAATGGATGTTTTGTTCATTTCTTTATATTGCAACTAAATCGACAAATAAATTGTTACCTTTAAGTCTATTCTTTTTATCTCATAAAATACAAAATAAAAAGTAAAAATAAATTCCAACTATTTCGTTTGCATCTAAAATTGCAAACAAAATGCAACTCTTTATTCTAATTAACTTTTCTAACAAGAATAAACTTTTTATTTTAATTAACAATTTATAGCAAAAACTATGTTTTAACCTAATTCATTGTAATGTAAACCAAAATGAGTATTTCTATTTCGTTCTTTTTAGAATGTCAAAAATGTCTCTTTTATTCTATATTTTTTTTAAGGTGACAAACATTGTAATTTTTGTCTAATTCCTTTCAATGTACAAACCTGATAATTTTGACAAATTCATTCTAATGTACAAAATATGATAATTTTGTCAAATTCCTTTCAATGTAACAAACTATGATACTTTTGTCTTCATTCTTTTAAAGTAAACAAAAATGCTACTTTTACTTTAATCCTATTTAATGATCAAAATGTAATCTTCCTTCATAACGACAAATTGTGTATTTTTATTTCGTTCTTGTTTTATGTGACAAAAATGTCTACTTCTAATCCATTCTTTTAATGTATAAACATATACATTTTAAATTCATTCTCCTTAATGTATAAAAACATACATTTTCAATTCATTCTTTTTTTAATGTATGAAAAATATACATTTTCGATTCATTCTTTTGAATGTATAAAAAAAATATATTCAATTCCCATTCATTTTTTTGAGTGTATAAAAATACGATGTCCATTATTAATCTCAATAAGAAGTTTAACATAAAAATGAATATTTTATTTCACTAATCCTGTTTTGACCAAAAATGTTAATTTAATATCACTAATCATGTTTTGACCAAAAATGTTATTTTCTCGTTAATCATTCTTTTAACAAAAAGATTATTTTTGTTCGCTAATCAAGTTTTGCAAAAATGTTGATTCTTTATTCATTAATCAAATTTGACAAAAATGTTGATTCTTTATTCACTAATCAAATTTGACAAAAATGTTGATTCTTTATTCACTAATCAAATTTGACAAAAATGTTGATTCTTTATTCACTAATCAAATTTGACAAAAATGTTGATTTTTTATTCACTAATCAAATTTGACAAAAATGTTGTTTTTTTTTTACTAATGTTGCATGTCACAAATAAAAATGTGATTTTCATTGTCTATTCTCACATTTTACAAATAAATGTAATTTTGAATTCTAATATCACATTTTACATAAATGAAATCTTTTTCTTTCTTTTCTTCTAATGTGATAATTTACCCACAAAAGATATTTTGCTATTCTAATATGACAATTTAATCATAAAAGATATGACAACTTAATCATAATTGATATCTTTCTATTCTAACAAAATATGACAACTCAATTTGTCAATTCTAAATTAACAAAATATGACAATTTTAACATGAACGATGTTTTATTTCTAATTTGTCAATCCTACCTTAAACGGTGCTTCTATTCTAATTAAAAAATTCAAATCAAAACGGTGTTTTATTCTAATTAAATAATTCTAATCAAAACGGTGTTTTATTTTAACTAAAAAATTCAATACACAAAATTCTAACAAACATGAATACACATTCACAATCAATCGTTCATCACAATCACAACACAACCAATATTTAAATGAATATATACATACAAAACGAATTTCATACTTAATAAATACAATAAAATAATCGATTAATTTAAATTTTAAAATAGAAATCTCACATCGTTCTTATTTCAGATCTGAAATTTGGTCACAATAGGATCTGCTCGGCTCCAACTCTAGTCAGCTCCATGCTGTAGTGCTCGGAAATACGATCGCAACACAACCAGTTTCGCTGCATTTCGTTTAGATATGAAGGAGTTATGCTATTTTAAACATTTGGAAATTTAAATGATTATTTAAACAAAAATTAGATTAACCTTAATTAATCACAACTCCTTCTTCAACATCTCGTTATCCTCTGTAAACATTGAACCCATCACCGCCCGTCCTCTCTCCTCCTCCCTGCCACGTCGGACCTCCTGCGCCTGATCGGAGTCCACCATATCGAAGCTCTGAACCCCCTCGTCCGTCGCTGGTCACGGTGCCCAGCTCGCACGTGCCACAGCCCTCGAATTCCCCTCCAAGCGCCGCTACTTCTCGGTCTAATTCTGACCTCCATGCGCCACCAGGAACGATCATCGCCATATAGAATTAAACATCACAGTTTGCTCTTCGATTTGGTCATGGAGTTGAGTTTTAATTCGAGAGGATTTGGTAGAATTTAGTGGATTAAAATCGGATGATGGTGGCCATTGGTTTGAAACATACGGCGGCCGAACTAATGAGAATTAGGGTTCTGTACAATACCCCGTATTTATACTGTATTTTCAGTGTATTCTATATTTAATTAATTATCTAATTCAAACAAAAAGTATGTTAACCTATACGAACTCCAAATCGAACCCAACGAGTGTCGCCCGTAGCTAATAACCCCCAACCCGGACACAATGGAACATGTTTCGCAACCCAATTCAGCTGTTACGATATGTTTTTCTTTATATTTAATATATAAATCAATTTATATTAAATTCAAACGTACATTTTAAATTACCGGGGCCACATACAGACTCTACAAATTACAGAAAAATTATATTTAGCTTTGTTATGCCGATACGGTTCTAACGAGACTAATTTCGTTGAATTCTGAGACTGTTTGAAAAATGGCCATTTTCAAGTCGATTAAATTTGACTAAAACTGACAAAGCACATTTTCTTCTGCCACGCTCACACATTAATTCGAAAAATTATGAAAATTGAAACCTAGCAATAATTTGACATTCCGGTTCCAACAAAAGTGGTTTCGTCGAAAACCGAGGTCGTTTGCAAAATGGCTATTTTCAAGGCCTATATATTATTTTAAAATATATAAATTCTACAGCGACTTTTCTAAATTTTAAACTGGGCACAACTTTCAAATTATAAAGTAAAATTTTAGTTTTTCAGATTCGTTAGAAAGATACGGTTAAACAGATTTAAATATTTCTGGTTTCGCTTAATTCTGATTTAAAATGAATTCTGTACATTCAGTCAAAGTTCAAATTCAAATTTTCAAACTGCAGCGCTGTTTTAAACTCCTTTTATAATTAAATTGAATTTATTTGTTTTAAAATAAATTTTTAGTCGTTCTTATTCAAAATAGGTTATTTTAATTATTAAAAATCCATTAAAATTTCTAAAATAAAAATTTTAAATTGGCCCCAAAATTCCGGGTTGTTACATGCTATGACAAGTTCTATGTGGTTTATAATTATTTTGGACTAAAATCAGCTACTACAACTTTTTGGGCGATATAGAAAGGTTCTGGCTTGGTTTTGTCCTTCATTACTAGAAAAGATAGCGTTTTGGAGTGTAACAACCCGAATTTTAACAACGTGTTAAGACAAGAATCAAGGCAGAATTAAATTATAAAACCTGAATCAGGATAAACGGGTTGCGCCATTGCGTTCGTCTCGGAAAAATACGCGAAATAGAGTCCGGAATTTCGTAAATCGGAGTCCGTATGACCGAGATATGGCCTCGCGAAGTTTCATGAAAATTCAAATCCGAAAACTGATTTGAATTCAGCCCAAAAGGAGAAGGCTAGAAAATTCCTGCCAGACACACAGGGTGTCGACACCCATGTCGACATGGGTGTCGACCGCCCTCCAGGGGGTCGACATGGGTGTCGACCGCCCTCCAGGGGGTCGACATGGGTGTCGACCCCGGGGCCAGGGGGTCGACATGGGTGTCGACCCCTGGGTCGACCCCCCCTGGTCGAAACAGCGACCTGGTGCACCTGCTTCAGGGTTTGGCTCGGTTTTGGAGGCTTGTGACGAATTTCAGTGGTTCGGATCTATCCTAGGGTTTATCCTACGGCCTAAACTACTCTTAATCTCTATAAAAAGACCCCTAAGCCTACCCTAAACCCTCACAAATCACTCATGCCACGAAGTGCTGCCCAAATGCCAAGTGATCATGGCCTCCATCTCCAACTCCAAGGACTTATGCATTCAAATCGGATTCAAATCAAAAGGTGCAAGCTTTCTACACCAAATCTAGGAGGGATCAACGTTGCTACGCAAGTTTCATGAAGATTCTTCAACAAAGGAGCCACCTTTCTTCGTCAAGACGATGCATGATCCTTCCCTGAGCCTCGCTAAGTAAGTTCTAGCTACTTCTAGATCTAAACGGTAGTTTTGATGATGGCATGGAATAAAACGAGGTTAAACTAAGTATGCTAGCCTATACGAACATTGTCATGCCTCTTTTGCTAGAACCTATGACTTTTGGCTATGCTTAGTGACTAAATCATGCTATTCATGTTATGATTAACCTAGTTTATCTTGCAAGTTTGAATCTTTATCTATGGAATGCTAGCATGAACCTTTGGGAACCATTTGACTTGTGAAACATTGGCAAAGAATTGACTTTGGGGCTTATGCATGTAAATGAACCCAAACCCCTTATGTTATCATGCATGCTTGTGGTCAAATTCTCTTATGATGCTATGCATGTTTGTGGCCAAATTCCCTTATGATACTATGCATGTTTATGGCTAAATTCCCTTATGATACTATGCATGCTAGTGGCCAAATTCTCTTATGATGCTATGCATATTTTGAGCCCAAACCCCTTATAATACTATGCATGTTTGTGGCCAATATGTTGGCATAATACCCTACTATGTGACTCGCTTCCACTTGGGTTGGAAATACGTTTGGGTAGCTTAGGGAAAAACGTGGGTATGACATGAAAAACTTGACATGGGGTTTATATGAGAACATGACATTCATGATACATTTAACTATGGTCATGACACGTGGGAAAACATGGAACTTGAACTAGACATGGGTGGGTTGTAAGTGTAATAAGACACTAGACCAAATGTGAAAGTGGCCAACTCGAGGTTGGGTTGAGTTTGTAGCATAAATCTACCCGGACCCGCCCGGCTTAACTAGTGGCTACAAACAATAGGATCCAATGTTAGAAGTTGGTCATGTCGCGCTTAAGACCCGAGGTTAGACTAGGTTGTGGTGTAAAACTACCCGGGCCCGCCCGGCTTAACTAGTAACCACAACAAGGTCTAATGTGAGAGGTTGAGAGTGCATTAATTAAATTAATGCCACATGATAAGGTTAAGTAAATTTGGCTAATGACACATAACCGATATGACACGAATGGGTAGGTTAAGTGGGACTGGGCTTGATTTCTTAATGACACTTAACCATACAAGACAATTAGGGGATGGGGTTAAGTAATTTACACTTAACTAATCCGACTTGGTAATTAGATGGGGTTAAGTAATTTACACTTAACTAATCCGACTTGGTAATTAGATGGGGTTAAGTAATTTAGACTTAACTAATCTAAACACGGTAATTAGATGGAGTTAAGTAACCTATACTTAACTAATCTAAACACGGTAATTCGATGGGGTTAAGTTAAACACTTAACCAATCTAAACTTGGTAATTCAATGAGGTTAAGCAACCAATACTTAACCAACTTAACATGATAATTTAATGGGGTTAAGTAACTTATAATTAACCAATTATACATGATGATTTGATGAGGTTAAGTAACCTATACTTAACCAATCTAACATGTAGACTTGATAGGGTTAGGTCACAAGACCTTTTGAATATACTTAACCCTTGTAGTATGATTAGTGGATGAGGTTAAGCTAACCCATACTTAACCAATCCGGCTCGATGATCTGATGCGATTTAGATAATTTATGCTTAATCAATCTAACACGATAATCTGGTAGGGTTAAGACAAACCAATACTTAACCAATTTGACTTGATAGGGTTAAGTCATGCGCTTCTTGGTATACTTAACCAACTTGTAGGGCTAAGCCTTGAACTTAAATACTTAGCCAATCTTGACATGATTCGTAGATGAGCTAAGTCATGAACCTGAATAACAACACTTAACCCAATAGACAAAACCCTAGTGGGAGGAACTAGGTAGAAAATCGTGGTTAATCAAGGGTAACGGGGAAAAGAAGCTAAGTGGTAAACCTTAGTTAAGTATAACTAAGTAATAATTCTTAGCCAAGGACATGGGACTAACTCATGAATGGATGAGTAACCCGATATGGTATGTCATCGCTTAAACACACGAGGAGGAGCAAATTACCCGACTAGGATAAGGGCTCCAACGAACTGGGTGGCGAAGCGGTAGCTTCGGGGGACGTGAGGGTACTCTTGGTATCCCTCTGTGAGGTGGCAGGTGGTCCATGAAACCCGGCCTCACAGAGGTTAAGGTCTGCGATAGAAGAGCCAAGAGTATGCCGTGGTTGCTATGCGAGCGACCTAAAGAATGGGATGGATTAGCGTGGAGTCGACGATACTTGATTTTGCCCTGGATAGCACGTCGTCGACTACCTACCATCTTTAGTCAATCGTGTATGAACGGAAAGGCAGAGAACTCCCAACAGACCATGTTCTTGCTATCGAGTCATGGGTGAGGTTGGCCCATAGGAAAGTGGGGCTATAGTGGGGCCGGGATGTAGTTCTCATACATGATTTTTCTTGGATTGCCTTTCAGTAATTGAGGGAGGGGTCACATGGGACCATAGCCACGGGTACAAAAACAGACCTTGATATCTGCACCAGCAGACGACTTAAAGCTCCCAACCGGGTTCCGTATTTCTTGATTTGCCCTGGCACGGAACTCGGATGGCACATTGAGAACATGTGCGTCTAGACATGGAAAACGATTCACGATACGTACGCGGGATAAAGGGCGCGGTTGACGGGTGGCATAATCCCTAGTGGCCCTAGGTGGCTGAACCCAAACCGAGACACGGAAACGTTCATTAGGTAGTATAATCCCTAGTGGTCCTAGGTGACATAAATCCTAAGTGAACACGCGATAGTTCATGGTAAGAAAACATAACCATATCAAGGGTAGCAGTCCAAAATAACCTCAAGGATAAAACGTTTACATGGGAGAGCCCGTATGGCCTACGGCAAAGGACTGAACTTATACATGGAAAGAAACATACGAGTTGGGAAAACCTATATATGCTATATATATTAGGTTGACATGGACCATTACATGACATTGGGCAAGGGACATTCATAGTTGACACATGACGCGGGTTGGGATACTAGTACGAGAGGTGTAGAGCAAATATACATCATAAATACCTTGGGATGGTATACGTGATAGACACCATGGGATGGTATACATGATAGATACCTTGGGATAGTATACTTGATAGAAACCTGACGATGTGATACCTTGATTTATCATGACACCGTAGTTTATCATGATATCTTAGTTTACCTTGCTACAGTAGTTCAGCCTGTTACCCTGGTTTAGTATATCTATCTTGTAGTCATCCTTATGTTTACTTTCAGTTTATGCATGTCATGTTACCTTTACCTGTTTTTATACTGGAAGTAGATAGTACTTACCAGTCTTTATGACTGACCCTGTTTTGTTTCGCCTCTTTGTCTTCCGTTTTCCCTCCCAGGTTTCAGGGAGGAAACACTGTTATCTAGTTCGGACTTCTTCTGCTTGAAGGTCATCACGCATGGCTTGGACTTTTCTTGGCTATGGCTACTTTACTGTTTTACTTGGGGAATAATTTATGAAATGGTTTTATGCTTCTTTACTATTGCAAGACAGGTTTTGATGTATTCTGATGTAAAAGGCTTTAGACCTTATTTTATAAGGTAATAAAATTTGTTTTACTTCCGCTGTTTTATATATGTTATGTCTTGTAATATTTCTGTGCATGTTTACCTCGATAATGCTTCGCCAAACCTAGTGCATTCCCTTTGTGAGTGACCCTAGTGGAGGTGGTTTGTTACATTTGGTATCAGAGCAGAAGGTTACCAGACTGGGCAAAAGTTTTTAAAACCTTCTGAAAACTATTTGAGAAACCATTTTACAAAGAAGCATTTTTTTTCAAAGAAAAGTTTTTAAAGCCTATTCCCCAAAAGCCATTCGCACTATCCTTTGTTTCCTTGATTGAATCTCTTTTCCTTTCTTTCCTCCATCTGTAGTCACAGTAGTTTTAACTGTGACTAATCCTTGTCTAGCTACGTAAGTGTTTTCCCGTACGATGGAGGAAGTTCTCGAGAGACCTGTTACTGAAGTTATAAGAAGGGATAAAGGACACAAGCTTAAGAATAAGCAACTTGTTGGTATGGCTTGATTCACAAAGGAAGATAAGGACGAGATCAGCAAGAAGGCAATCGTATGCCCTCACTAGCGTACCTAAGGAGGATGGTACCGTTTCTGTTAAATGCTTAGCCTTTCTTTTCTATCATCCCGTCCAGACTTTGTTTTGATCATCGCATCATTTAAGTCTGCCTCGATGGTTGAGTCTCTGCACCTTAGTACTAGCATGATAGAAGATCCCATTTTTGTCCCAAATCTTGTTGGACGATCGGTCCATTTATTCATGACTTGTTTGGATTTCATAATGCCTATGTTTCTAGGCCGTGGATGGATTCCAGGGATAAAGTGGTCATCCAATAAGGGGTGCCATTCTCGGTTTTGAAAGGAGGGTAGTTAGACTCTTGACTTGCTTTGGTAATACCCTCGAAGTCTCGTGCAACCTTCTAGGTTCTGTCATGGCTAGTTACCTAGAATCTCATGATGCAGTTGTTGGTAATCCGTTCGAGTAGAATTCGCCGCTAAGTCAGATGGTTCGTTTCGCTTATGCATGAGTTATGGGGATCACCCTAGTAAGTACACTTGGCAACATGGATTGGCATCGGCAAACGAGATCCAGAATTCCCTAGTGAATTTTGGAGAGCTTGCATGAGTAAGTGGGTACGTTTGAGCCAAGTATACTAGGAAAAGGATAAGTGAAAGTGGAATAAGAGGCGACAATGAAATGAGTTCTAACTCATATCTTGGAAATAGGAATCAAGGAGCTACGAGATCATAGAGTTAAAAAGATGGTCAAGGCACCGAGGAATTAAGCTCAAGGAAACGCGAATTAGAAGACGTAAGGCTAGACACGCGCATCGTACCTCTTTCTAAAGAGTGTATCCTTGATCCTTGGTTTTCCCTGTAGAGCTTGCTCGCATGTTATCTTTTGGTGAATATCCTCTCGGTCCTGTTTCTGTTGCAAACCCCGTAGGGAGTTTACCTTGTTTATCTCCTCGATCCTATCGTGAGAACCTTAGGTATAATCCTATGGATGTAAACATGTGTTTGAAACATGTTATGATTGATATGGTTGTAAATGTTTGCAAGTGGTTGCTCGTGGATGCGCGAATACACATTAGATACTAGATCGACACACTCACAATTCATATTGCATATGCACGAGTATTTATACCTGTTTATGGATGAAATTGAATGTGTTATCATGTGGATGTTGCATATGAATGAATGGTTGTGCAGACATATAGTGTTTATATGACTAGGACTATTTGCGTACATGTTGGATTCATGGCACTAAACATAATTTGCATTAGAAGATCATTCAGGCCTGATCATTAGCATTAGCTAAGGAACATATACACAACTTTCTGCATATGTTCATACAACATTAGAAATCTTTTAAGGACAATGATTACTTGTGGATGATGTTTTGAGTAGATGGATGATGGACGGTAGGATACGTTCTTCCTAACTTGGAGATTTCGGGGACGAAATCCTTAAAGGAGGGGAGAATGTAACAACCCGAATTTTAACAACGTGTTAAGACAAGAATCAAGGTAGAATTAAATTATAAAATTTGAATCAGGATAAACGGGTTGCGCCATTGCGTTCGTCTCGGAAAAATAAGAGAAATAGAGTCCGAAATTTCGTAAATCGGAGTACGTATGACCGAGATATGGCCTCGCGAAGTTTCACGAAAATTCAAATCCGAAAACAGATTTGAATTCAGCCCAAAAAGAGAAGGCGGGAAAATTCCTGCCAGACACGCAGGATGTCGACACCCATGTCGACATGGGTGCCGACCCCCCTCCAGGGGGTCGACATGGGTGTCGACCCCGGGGTCGACCCCTCCAGGGGGTCGACATGGGTGTCGACCACTGGGTCGACCCCCCCTGGTCGAACCAACGACCTGGTGCACCTGCTTCTGGGTTTGGCTCGGTTTTGGAGGCTTGTGACGAATTTCAGTGGTTCAGATCTATTCTAGGGTTTGTCCTACAGCCTAAACTACTCCTAATCTCTATAAAAAGACCCCTAAGCCTACTCTAAATCCTCACAAATCACTCATGCCACGAAGTGCTGCCCAAATGCCAAGTGATCATGGCCTCCATCTCCAACTCCAAGGGCTTATGCATTCAAATCGGATTCAAATCAAAAGGTGCAAGCTTTCTACACCAAATCGAGGAGGGATCAACGTTGCTACGCAAGTTTCATGAAGATTCTTCAACCAAGGAGCCACCTTTCTTCGTTAAGACGATGCATGATCCTTCCCTAAGCCTCGCTAAGTAAGTTCTAGCTACTTCTAGATCTAAACGATAGTTTTAATGATGGCATGGAATAAAACGAGATTAAACTAAGTATGCTAGCCTATACGAACATTGTCATGCCTCTTTTGCTTGAACCTATGACTTTTGGCTATGCTTAGTGACTAAATCATGCTATTCATGTTATGATTAACCTAGTTTATCTTGCAAGTTTGAATCTTTATCTATGGAATGCTAGCATGAACCTTTGGGAACCATTTGACTTGTGAAACATTGGCAAAGACTTGACTTTGGTGCTTATGCATGTAAATGAACCCAAACTGCTTATTTTATCATGCATGCTTGTGGTCAAATTCTCTTATGATGCTATGCATGTTTGTGGCCAAATTCCCTTATGATACTATGCATGTTTATGGCCAAATTCCCTTATGATACTATGCATGCTAGTGGCCAAATTGTCTTATGATGTTATGCATATTTTGAGGCCAAACCCCTTATGATACTATGCATGTTTGTGGCCAATATGCTGGCATAATACCCTACTATGTGACTTGCTTCCACTTGGGTTGGAAATACGTTTGGGTAGCTTAGGGAAAAACGTGGGTATGACATGAAAAACTTGACATGGGGTTTATATGAGAACATGACATTCATGATACATTTAAATATGGTCATGACACGTGGGAAAACATGGAACTTGAACTAGACATGGCTGGGTTGTAAGTGTAATAAGACACTAGACCAAATGTGAAAGTGGCCAACTCGAGGTTGGGTTGAGTTTGTAGAATAAATCTACCCGGACCCACCCGGCTTAACTAGTGGCTACAAACAATAGGATCCAATGTGAGAAGTTGGTCATGTCGCGCTTAAGACCCGAGGTTAGACTAGGTTGTGGTGTAAAACTACCCGGACCCGCCCGGCTTAACTAGTAACCACAACAAGGTCTAATGTGAGAGGTTGAGAGTGCATTAATTAAATTAATGCCACATGATAAGGTTAAGTAAATTTGACTAATGACACTTAACCGATATGACATGAATGGGTAGGTTAAGTGGGACCGGGCTTGATTTCTTAATGACACTTAACCATACAAGACAATTAGGGGATGGGGTTAAGTAATTTACGCTTAACTAGTCCGACTTGGTAATTCTATGGGGTTAAGTAATTTACACTTAACTAATCCGACTTGGTAATTAGATGGGGTTAAGTAATTTAGACTTAACTAATCTAAACACGGTAATTAGATGGAGTTAAGTAACCTATACTTAACTAATCTAAACACGGTAATTCGATGGGGTTAAGTTAAACACTTAACCATTCTAAACTTGGTAATTCAATGAGGGTAAGCAACCAATACTTAACCAACTTGACATGATAATTTAATGGGGTTAAGTAACTTATAATTAACCGATTATACATGATGATTTGATGAGGTTAAGTAACCTATACTTAACCAATTTAACATGTGTACTTGAAAGAGTTAGGTCACAAGACTTTTGAATATACTTAACCCTTGTAGTATGATTAGTGGATGAGGTTAAGCTAACCCATACTTAACCAATCCGGCTCGATGATCTGATGCGATTTAGATAATTTATGCTTAATCAATCTAACACGATAATATGATAGGGTTAAGACAAACCAATACTTAACCAATTTGACTTGATAGGGTTAATTCATGCACTTCTTGGTATACTTAACCAACTTGTAGGGCTAAGCCTTGAACTTAAATACTTAGCCAATCTTGACATGATTCGTAGGTGAGCTAAGTCATGAACCTGAATAACAACACTTAACCCAATAGACAAAACCCTAGTGAGAGGAACTAGGTAGAAAATCGTGGTAAATCAAGGGTAATGGGGAAAAGAAGCTAAGTGGTAAACCTAAGTTAAGTATAACTAAGTAATAATTCTTAGCCAAGGACATGGTACTAGTTCATGAATGGATGAGTAACCCGATATGGTAGGTCATCGCTTAAACACACGAGGAGGAGCAAATTACCTGACTAGGATAAGGGCTCCAACGAACTGGGTGGCGAAGCGGTAGCTTCGGGGGATGTGAGGGTACTCTTGGTATCCCTCTGTGAGGTGGCAGGTGGTCCATGAAACCCGGCCTCACAGAGGTTAAGGTCTGCGATAGAAGAGCCAAGAGTATGCCTTGGTTGCTATGCGAGTGACCTAAAGACTGGGATGGATTAGCTTGGAGTCGACGATACTTAATTTTGCCCTGGATAGCACGTCGCCGACTACCTACCATCTTTAGTCAATCGTGTACGAACGGAAAGGCAGAGAACTCCCAACAGACCATGTTCTTGCTATCGAGTCATGGGTGAGGTTGGCCCATAGGAAAGTGGGGCTATAGTGGGGCCGGGATGTAGTTCTCATACATGATTTTTCTTGGATTGCCTTTCAGTAGTTGAGGGAAGGGTCACGTGGGACCATAGCCACGGGTACAAAAACAGACCTTGATATCTGCATCAGCAGACGACTTAAAGCTCCCGACCGAGTTCCGTATTTCTTGATTTGCCCTGGCACGGAACTCGGATGGCACATTGAGAAAATGTGCATCTAGACATGGAAGACGATTCACGATACGTACGCAGGATAAAGGGCGCGGTTGACGGGTGGCATAATCCCTAGTGGCCCTAGGTAGCTGAACCCAAACCGAGACACGGAAACGTTCATTAGGTAGTATAATCCCTAGTGGTCCTAGGTGACATAAATCCTAAGTGAACACGCGATAGTTCATGGTAAGAAAACATAGCCAGATCAAGGGTAGCAGTCCAAAATAACCTCAAGGATAAAACATTTACATGGGAGAGCCCGTATGGCCTACAGCAAAGGACCGAACTTATACATGGGAAGAAACATACGAGTTGGGAAAACCTACATATGCTATTTATATTAGGTTGACATGGACCATTACATGACATTGGGCAAGGGACATTCATAGTTGACACATGACGCGGGTTGGGATACTAGTACGAGAGGTGCAGAGCAAATATACATGATAAATTCCCTGGGATGGTATATGTGATAGACACCATGGGATGGTATACAGGATAGATACCTTGGGATAGTATACTTGATAGAAACCCGACGACGTGATACCTTGATTTATCATGACACCGGAGTTTATCATGATATCTTAGTTTACCTTGCTACAGTAGTTCAGCCTGTTACCCTGGTTTAGTTTATCTATCTTGTAGTCATCCTTATGTTTACTTTCAGTTTATGCATGTCATGTTACCTTTACCTATTTTTATACTAGAAGTAGATAGGACTTACCAGTCTTTATGACTGACCCCGTTTTGTTTCGCCTCTTTGTCTTCCGTTTTCCCCCCCAGGTTTCAGGGAGGAAACACTGTTATCTAGTTCAGACTTCTTCTGCTTGAAGGTCATCACGCATGGCTTGGACTTTTCTTGGCTATGGCTACTTTACTGTTTTACTTGGGGAATAATTTATGAAATGGTTTTATGCTTCTTTACTATTGCAAGACAGGTTTTGATGTATTCTGATGTAAAAGGCTTTAGACCTTATTTTATAAGGTAATAAAATTTGTTTTACTTCCGTTGTTTTATATATGTTCTGTCTTGTAATATTTTTGTGCATGTTTACCTCGACAATGCTTCACCAAACCGAGTGCATTCCCTTTGTGAGTGACCCTAGCGGAGGTGGGGTGTTACACGGAGTGCTATAAAAAGTTCTAAAAATCAGATTTTTGCCTGTTTTTGGGCAAAATGTTTGATGTTGTTTCTCTATGACAAAAATAGATGTTGACTCCAAATTTTTTGTAGTAAGAAGCTATCTTTGTGCACTTAATTATCATAAAAGAAAACCTCAAAATCGTTTGCCAATTTAATATATAAAATCAAACATCATGAGGCATTTTTAACATGTCTACTTCGGGCTGATTTTTACTCTCTTTGCATTCAGTTTTCGGTAGGCAAACGGCCGAATTTGAAAAATATGCATTAGGTGAAAGTTGTATCACTTTGAATTACCTTTCCATATTGATAGAGAAGTCGAAATTTCATTAAAAATTACAAAAGTAATGCCCAAAATACCAAACATCATTTTCAGGGGTTCAAGTCCAAACATCACCTTAGACTTGAAAATTGAACTTGTATTCCTTATCTGGTCTTCTTCTAAACCTCTCTTGTTTTTCTTATTTTAATTTTCATTTTTGAATGCATTAAAAAGAATGAACCTTTCCACCATTCATATAGTAATTTTCAAGGCTAGTTTGGTAATTTAGTTTTGGACACTTGTCCTCCTTATCTTCATTCATGCTTTAGGATGAAGACACATGTATCCTTAGGTGTCTTTAGACGTTTCTACACATGGATTGCTAATAGTATTATGTGTCTTTACCTTATTTACTTATAAGACATGTGTACCATTCTTTTGATGACACGTGTCCCTATCATTTTAAGCCAATTTTCATATTCTACAATGCCTACACATATACTATTTGTATTTTATTTATAGGCTATGTACATACACATATATGTGTTCTTATATTGTTACTACATGCACATGATATTCCAACAAATTTTAATAGGCAAAACCTCGTTTAATGACAAAATTGTTTTCGGTCACATTATCGATTTTTCTTCGAACTACTTATCTTTATAAACAAAAACTCGACATTATGTTTTCTCCTCATTAATTATTATTTATAAAGGGATCTAATTAAGGTTATGAAACCATTAAATCCAAGTTTTATATATTTAAATAACCTCGATATTTAAATATTTACTGCCTGAATTTTCAGGCTGTTACATTGTTTCCATCTTAAAAGGAATTTCACCCCTGAAATTCTATGCAATAATTAATCAAAAGAAAATTAAATATTTCACAAAAGAAACTCTATGTATCTAGTAAATTTTCTTGAAAGTACGTTTTCAAACAATTTCATAAATTGAAATTCAGAGTTTAAGATATACCTGGATATTATATGATTGTAACTTCTCAATTTGTGACCAACATTTTATCAATCTTGCAAGCTATTACTGAATTAGACATGCCATTGTTTCTTTTTATGCCCAAATTCAAGATCATGTTCTTTGTAGTCCACATCGATACCCAGTATCCTTCCCATGGGCATACACTCAATTTGGAATAGATACTAGAGCCTCCAACCAATGTCAAATTATTCAGTAAAAACATACTCTTCATATTTGGTAACCATCGAAATGTACCAAAGATTCATCATACTCTGGCTCATCCAACTCATCATTATCATCATCATCTAATAAAGATGTATTCTCCATGTTGCTGTACCCATCGAAATGTACCAAATAGTAATCGTGGCACTTTTATTATAAGAATTTCCAAATAGATTTTTTGATAATATATTACAATAACTCGAACAAGTTTTATGAGAAATTCTTTTGTCAAAAATAGGATCATATTCATAAGATAATGATATACTCACCTTTTTATGGTACCCATCGAAATGTACTAGAGAGTAGTATAGACATCTCATGTAATATCTTCAATTTTTTTATAATATGATTATATTCATCAAAGTGGATCCAAGCCACACACTCAAACTAGGAGATTTTATCCTATTACAGTCGACATCCTGTCATCAAATAGGATGTACTCTACTCAGTTCGATACTGACATAGAGTGATAATTGCACTATCCAAGATCTATTTTCTTATGGCTGGCATCCCATCATAAAATAGGATGTACTCTACTCGGCTCGATACCAATATAGAGTAATAGTGCACTATCCAAGATCTATTGTCTTATACCACACATCGCCATTGTCATCCGAAGGTATCCATCATTGATGAAATATTCAATAAAAATCTTTCATAAGTTTGAACAAAGTATTTTCTCAAAGTGCTATTATACTTTTTGATCATTACTTCCGCATGGATGACCATTTCATTTTGGAAAATCCACTAATTTAACTTCGTAAATCATCTTAAGTATAAACCTCCCCTCCTTATTCTTTTTTGTCAGACACATAGTTTAGTTTGCAAAAAAAATGTTTAGCAAACTTTTAAAATTAAAAAATACATGATGTAAATGTTCTAGATAATTAATCTATCTTCCTAATAAGATTAACTTAAACCCAAATCAAGGAATCAAAAGTTATGACTGGATTGTTAAAAGATGTTTTAACAGCTTCAAATTAACATCATCAATGCTAAACAACTCTAATATCATATTACGTAATGATATAATTAATTAAGTAGATTTTCTCACCTTGGTTTTGCATGAATGTAGTGTTCAATTTACTCCTCTTGGTCTTCCTCAATTTTATTTGCCCAAGCCCATTTAATTCCTTCCTCGACAAGTTGTTATTCCACATTCCTTTTACTTCATTGCATCCATTTCATGCCACTACACCCCTCCTTTTATAAGCGACTTCATTCCTTTGGTACATTATAACTAATCATATGCACTTACAAATTCGTTATATCTCTTTATGTGGTGCTTGAAAATGAATCAACACATTATTCTATAAACAAAATTTTAAACAAATAAATAGTACTCATATACCTGGTCAGAGGAATGGTGCCTTACCTTATCAAGTTTTATTTATTATGGTAACTTTATTTTAAAATTTCCAAAAAATGATTTTCTAATCTTATATGAAATTTTATTTACCTAAACTAAGCTCTGATACCACTTTGTAACGCCCCGGAATTTTGGACCAGTAAATTTAAAAAAAAATCCTTCCGTCCAAAACAAACCATGATGACTACGATTTTATTTTATAAATATACATCACTAAATACTCTGGATAAAATTTAAATACCTTTTATCTAATTAATCGTTTGTGCTTAAATATGAATTAAACACAATTACCATAAATTAACCACTATATAACTCTAACAAGATGGACATCGATTTTCATTCCCGCACACTCGATAATTACGTCAGTATGACATAAATGATAACACATCAAAGATGCACCAACACAAGATGAAATAGAAATTATTTTATTTAATAAAGCAGCTGCATCACAACCACTTGTGAGTGCCTATGTACCTTTATCTAATTGGGTAAACAATTAGATAAACGATCAAGCGGACACAGTTCTTCTTTACAAAACATTTAAAATAAATATTTACTTCCAAAAATACTTTTTATATCAAGTAAAAAACACTCTACAAATACTCATTTTGAAAGGTATCTAAATATTTCTTGTAAAACTTTCTTTCAAAAGTTCTCCTCTTTTAAATACCAAAACCTCCCTTGTGATAAAATAGATTATAACTTCAAACTAATCATCGAAAAAGGAATACTTGAAAATAGTATTCACATAAGACATTAATCAAAGGAATGCATTTCGATAATGTAATTATGACTATCAAACCATAGGTAGTCTATGTTTGTCCCAGTCCCCTACTAATCCTTATGTTCTTGTTTTCAGAACTTTATGCCAATCATACTAAGTCATCATTGCTCTCAATCATCAGTCATATATGTTCTTTACTTACCGAAGCAAAGACTGCAGTCAATATAGTATGTTAAAGTCATAGGCGTCTTTAAATTAAAACACAAGCTTATGAAATAAGAATAGACTAGATGATAAGTATACTCATAGTTCTTCTTGCTATCTTCATGCAAAAGTTTCGTAGAACATCATATAGCACTTATCATCACTCCTAAGTAATCAACTAATTTCCACGAATTATCAAATTCGTCAATCTTCCGTGCTCTTAAATTTGACACGTTTTGACTCTCTTTTAATTTGATTTAACATCCTCGATTTTGTCAGTTTGTTTATGATATTATAAAGAATCTCAAGTTCAAATTTGAGACGATTTGGAATACTTTACCATGATTTTATACTCAAAACATCTATAACAGCGTTTCTGTCATACCATGAAAAGTTTTGTTCATTTTAAAATACTTCATAGTCAATTCGTAGAAAAGACAGCGCTTCCTGAAGTGCTATGACAAGTTCTAGGTGGTTTATAATGATTTTGGACTAAAATCAGCTACAACAACTTTTGTGGGCGCTATTGAAAGGTTATGGCTTGGTTTTGTCCTTCATTACTAGAAAAGATAGCGTTTCGGAGTGCTATAAAAAGTTCTGAAAATCAGATTTTTGCCTGTTTTTGGGCAAAATGTTTGACGTTGTTTCTATATGACAAAAATAGGCGTAGACTCCAAAAATTTTATAGTAAGAAGCTATCTTTGTGTACTTAATTATCATAAAAGAAAACCTCAAAATCGTTTGCCAATTTAATATAAAAGATCAAACATCATGAGGCATTTTTAACATGTCCATTTCGGGCTGATTTTTACTCACTTTACATTCAGTTTTCGGTAGGCAAACGGCCGAATTAGAAAAATATACATTAGGTGAAAGTTGTATCCCTTTGAATTACCTTTCCAGATTGATAGAGAAGTCAAAATTTCATTAATAATTGCAAAAGTAATTCCCAAAATACCGAACGTCGTTTTCAGGGGTTCAAGTCCAATTGTTCATTAATAAATTTCTCAATTTTTCTTCAAAATATGAAATGAATATATGAACTTAAATTATTTTACTCACCTTAGACTTGAAAATTGAACTTGTATTCCTTATCTTGTCTTCTCCTAAACCTCTCTTGTTTTTCTTATTTTAATTTTCATTTTTGAACGCATTAAAAAGAATGAACCTTTCCAACTTTTATATAGTAATTTTCAAGGCTATTTTGGTAATTTAGTTTTGGATACTTTTCCTCCTTATCTTCATTCATGCTTTACGATGAAGACACATGTCTCCTTAGGTGTCTTTAGATGTTTCTACACATGGATAGCTAATAGGTTTATGTGTCTTTACATTATTTATTTATAAGACATGTGTACCATTCTTTTGATGACACGTGTCCCTATCATTTTAAGCCATTTTTCATATTTTAGAATGCATACACATATACTATTTGTATTTTATTTATATGCTATGTACATACACATATATGTATTCTTATATTGTTACTACATGCACATGATATTCCAACAATTTTTAATAGGCAAAACCTCGTTTGACGACAAAAATGTTTTCGGTCACATTATCGATTTTTCTTCGAACTACTTTTCTTTGTAAACAAAAACTCAACAACATGTTTTCTTGTCATTAATTATTATTTATAAAGGGATCTAATTAAGGTTATGAAACCATTAAATCCAAGTTTTATATATTTAAAGGGAGCGTCTATTTTGACACAATTTGGTGACACAAATGGTGACACAAAAGATCTGCACCATAGGATCTTTTTGTCTTTACATGGGAAGGTGGAATTCAGGGGGCAATCCAATGGTGATAATTCATTGTGTCACCAATTGTGTCACCAAATTTAAATAACCTCGATATTTAAATATTTACTGCCTGAATTTTCAGGCTGTTACATTCTTTCCATCTTAAAAGGAATTTCATCCCCGAAATTCTATGCAATAATTAATCAAAAGAGAACTAAATATTTCACAAAAGAAACTCTATGTATCTAGTAAATTTTCTTGAAAGTACGTTTTCAAACAATTTCATAAATTGAAATTCAGAGTTTAAGATATACCTAGATAATATATGATTGGAACTTCTCAATTTGTGATCAACATTTTATCAATCCTGCAAGCTATTACTGGATTAGGCACGCTATAGTTTCTTTTTATGCCCAAATTCAAGATCATGATCTTTGTAGTCCACATCGATACCCAGTATCCTTCCCATGAGCATACACTCAATTTGGAATAGATTATAGAGCCTCCAACCAATGCCAAATTATTCAGTAAAAACATACTCTTCATGTTTGGTAACCATCGAAATGTACCAAAGATTCATCATACTCTGGCTCATCCAACTCATCATCATCATCATCATCTAATAAGGATGTATTCTCCATGTTGCGGTACCCATCGAAATGTACCAAATAGTAATCATGGCACTTTTATTATAAGAATTTCCAAATAGATTTTTAGATAATATATTACAATAACTCAAACAAGTTTTATAAGAAATTATTTTGTCAAAAATAGGATTATATTCATAAGATAATGATATACTCTCCTTTTTATGGTACCCATCGAAATGTACTAGAGAGTAGTATAGACATCTCATGTAATATCTTCAATTTTTTTATAATATGATTATATTCATCAAAGTGGATCCAAGCCACACACTCAAACTAGGATATTTTATCCTATTGGAGTAGACATCCTGTCATCAAATAGGATGTATTCTACTCGGTTCAATACTAACATAGAGTGATAATTTCACTATCCAAGATCTATTTTCTTATGGCTGGCATCCCGTCATAAAATAGGATGTACTCTTGTAAAGACCCGTAACTTCCCCGATTAGGAAAGCGCGGATAGTTGGAGAACAAGCCACAACAGAACGCAGACGGAAGAACATTTCATTGTATATTACAACAATTCCATCAGAATACAAGAATATATAGAGTATGAATAAATATTACACAGAAATATCAGAGATTTAAATTACATTTAAATACATCGCAGTGGAAATAATACAAAACAAAACTAGAAGGAGATATACAGATACAAAGCTTTCCTGTGAATATAAATCTGCAAAACCGAAACTACTAGCTGCCCGTGTAAAAAATAGGGCACCTAGAGTTTAGCTTAAAACAATAAACTCCAGGTCAGTCATGGGACTAGTGTGAGAACTAAAACAGTTATTAATCTTTATTTTTAAAGTTAGGTAAATCAAGGGACCACGCCGTATAACACGGAATGGGTTTCCTCTCGAGAATACCAGTGCATAAAACAAACAGCGCAATGCTAAATAAAGAAAAATGAATCTATTATAAGACCCGGGTCCCATCACACAATGCAACGCAAGCCAGAGGATAGGGTTTTTACCTTATAATAGCCAAGAATGCTTGATACGTTTAAAACAAATCATTTATTATTACTATAAGTGTATAGTGTATAAAACAACTTCAAATCATAAGTATCAATCATAGACGGCATAAGCGCCCCATCCCACTATGTCGCCATACTAGGATCTACAAATAAAACTGCAAATGTCACGTATTTGGAAATTGGATTTCCGTCTGTGAACCGAGGCAAGGGATCATCCTCACCGTCTTCGAGACTGTCTACCCCGAGCCTCAGGGTCAAAGCGCATCGACCCTTGGATCGTCAGGGCCGGTCCACCGATGTGGATTAAAATGCCTGAACACTGCGTTTCCCACCCTATGGGGGCGTAAATGAGCCAATGAATGGCTCCATCGGTTCGAGAACGACCGATATATCCGAGGCGCCTCGCAACATCAACAACCACATAAGTCAAACTCGTCAGGGCATGTAAAACCACTGATGCCACTTCTAACTAGAAAGAAACTCATGCCCTCCCTGAGGTCCTCTCCCGTTTTTAGTTCACCACCGGTGTGTGAGGCTCGCGAATTAACGTTACACAAAGCTACGCCACATAGGCCGTGCTTTGATCATCAACCACAAGACTTTGCTTTTCAACAGAAGCCTTGATCATTTGCATCTTAGCATGCCACACAGGCAAACCACTCTATGCAGCCGATATCTATCACATAGAATGAAATCCAATGTCAGAAACACAGTCCATTTACAAGTCCGTTCTGGGTCTGAACGAAACCGGAGGCACCTAGTACCTCGCATTTCCATCGATCTCCAAGTACGTCTGGACGACCACTAATTGTTCCCATCTTCTTAGGTGTACAGCCCAATCAAGATCATCAGTAATCACCCAAACGACGTGAAGACCTCTGGTCTTCAACCACCGTCTTCATCTTCGACTTATCGTCGTATCAGTTATTCAGAATGGGATAAACCCGGTCTTCCCGAATAACTCACGTATATTATAAACAAGTGTTACACAAACACAACATACGCCTAATTCCAATTCATCAGTCACTAACCGTAAATTAACAAGAGAATAATTCCCCAAATATTAACCCCGAAGGCCGAAACCAACATCAGATCAATTTCCAGAAAACCATCCTGCTTAGCTAACCGACAGTTAGTTTCTAAATTTCACTTTCTTAGGGAAAGGTTCCCATTAATTTTATCAAAGATAAATCCTTCAAATTTATTCTTTAATCTACTTTTGAATATCAATTCAAACTAGTCGGGATTAACGAACCTTACAGAAGTAATCGTTTGTTTTAATTTCCCAATCCCAACCTATCCATCCCATGAAGTAAAACGGGTCTTACTTCATATCTAACACCACGGTGTTATCGGTAAATTTAATTACCATTTCACGTTTAAATCTAATTAAAGATTTAACTATCGCTTGGAGCAAAACTGGTGGTACTCCATTCTCGATCTTTTCAATCTAATTAAAGATTCATTAAAACTCTACTTAGTTTTAATCTGTAACTGGGTTAAAGAATCCATGTCATTTAAAACACGGTTCACGATAAACCCAAAATCACATCACATTTCAATCAGTCCCTAATCATAAATTAGCAAGTGAGCAATTCCCAAAATATTAACCCCGAAGGCCGAAACCAACATCAGATCAATACCCCAAAAACCATTCGACTTAACTAATCTCCAGTTAGTTTCTGATTTTCTTAACTCCATGGGTCTAAGAACAGTATTATTGAAGATGCCGTTCACGACAACCCAAAATCACATTTTATTGATTATCGGGTTAAAGAACGAGTGTTATTTAAAACACTGTTCACGATAAACCCAAACAAAACAATACCAATTCAATTCCAATTAAATATTGTCTAATTGGTACACTTCATTAAATCTAAATAAAAAGATTTAATCTTTTTTCTCAACTGGACTTAAGAACAGTGTTAATGAAGACACTATACACGACAAACCCAAATCACATTTGATTTTAAATACAAGGCTCTGAATAGAAAATACATTGGCTTATATTCAATATCAAATTCTACAACCAAAAAATATCGTATTGGAAATAACGATATAAATATTTTTTTCAAATTTCCATAACAACACCTGCATAATCACGAAATCCAACATCGAAATATTCCAAAGACAATTTCGATTCAAATCCATTCCAATTCAATTATTGGAAATTCTGGTTACCTTTAAAACCCTTTTCAAATTCAATTTATTTATTTAAAAATAAATAGAATTATAATTCTAGTTCAAAACTAGTTCATTTCGATAAAAATCTATTTTTATCTTTTCAAATATGGAGTTTTTCATTCCAATTCTTCCTAAATCATTTCTTATGATTTTACAAAAATTATTGATATTTTTAATAATTTTATCAAGGCCCGTACAGTCGATTTCCACCAACGGCCATCGAACTGCACTTACAACGACCTTTTCCAAATTTGGTTTGGACATAATTCCAAATCCAACCATTAGATTTCTAATTTCTAATATTCGTTACAAAGCTCTTTTCAATACGAACCTAGCGGTTTCGGTTTTAGGAGAATCTGACGGTCGGATCCCCCGTAATATCCGTTCAAAGTCAATGGTCGAAATTCGCGAACTACCGCGATGCGGCGCGTTCTATTCAGGCCATTATATTATATATATAATATATATAATATATACTTCGTCGATTTTAATTCAAAACGTTCTTTATAAATCGTTATAAATTCATTTTCAAAACGGTTTCAACTTCATATTCAATTTCAAATCAAAATCGAATATTCCAATATAAATTATTTTAAATTCATTTCAAATCGATTTCAATTGAGTTTCAATTTAATTCGAATTTCAATTCATTTCAATTTATTTCGAATTCATTTCTATTCGATTCCAGTTCGAATTTCAATTCTTTTCAAAATCTCCGATTTTGAAATCACTTTCGATAATCATTATAAAATGAATAAAATCGATATAAATATCTTTCACGTCAAAATGGCGTCAATCTAATCAACACAGCTTCATATATTTCTATTTTCAAATATTCTATTTCAAATATTTCTATTTCAAAACTGGAATGAGGCCCAATCAATTACCATATAATGTTAATTATATGGATTTTCTACCACACATGTATACAGTAACAACGATGAATAATCAATCATCATCCAAAGTGCATTCTACACTGTATAAGAATCAAATATAAATATTTAAAGCTTATAATAGTCTGTCAATCAATCGATCGACATACGACTAAACAATCGGGATTAGTGTACGTCAAATATCATCCCAATACCCGTGTGGGGTTCCAAACAATCAAACACAAATTTTATTTGTGCAGTTGGGCGATGTGTAAAATTTATCGTCCAAATCAATATCAGTCAAATGTGTGTATATAAACAAATCATCCTATTTGTTTATTTTTATTTCATTTCATATACACGTTAAAAATTCTATTTTTAACTATAAAATATTTTCCCCTATAAAATATTTTATTTCAACTATATAAATATTTTCTTTCATTTCACATCACATCACAATCAACTACACATCAAAATCAAACAAACCAGCATACAAGCCGTCCATGGTCTGTGGACGATGGGTGTCGGGTGCTACTAAACACCGTCTGCATCGTAGTATATATTTTAACTAGAAAATTAAATTAAAAGTGAGAAGTTCTCACATAGGGTTCCACTCCTTCATAGAAATTTCTGAAATTCAGAACAGTCTGGATTTGTCCGTACTTCCAATGTAGTCTTCTTCACGCTGTTCATATTAAAATCACATTTTTAATATGATGTTCTATACATTAAAAATCATATTTTTAATGCTCTACCAATATAAAAATCATATTTTTATTTACTTCTATAATAAAAAAAAACATATTTTTATTCTTTCTGTAATATAAAAAACATATTTTTATTCTTTCTGTAATATAAAAATCATATTTTTATTCTTTCTGTTATATAAAAATCATATTTTTATTCTCTCTAGAATATAAAAACCATATTTTTATTCTTTCTATGTTAACAAAATCAAACTTCTATCATTTTTTTAATCAAACCCCTAATTTAAAAATAATATAGACCCTATTTTTATTTCCTATAAACTAATTACTTTTATAAAAAAAATAAGCAACTAATAAGGATAGAATAATAATAATTAAAAACTAAAACTTACAGCCAACTTTGGGTTTTTGGTCATCGAACGCTGGGGGGAGTTCGCTGGTGGCGACAGCAGGTGGGGTTCGCGTATGGGGAGGCGCCCGCCGGCTTCGAGGTGGGTGGTGCGACTGAGAAGGGGTTAGCTTTTTTTGGAAATGGGCGCTGGGGAGAGGTGGGACAGCGAAGGAGGAGGGCGGTGCACCTTGGAGGCGGCGGCGGCTTTCTTGAATGGTGGTGGAGGATCGACGAGGAGCGGTGGCAATACAGGGAGGAGCGGCGGTGTTTTTTTTCGATTTGGGGGAGTGGTTATTTTCAGCAAAAACTGAACGGGGGGGGGGGGGTATTATGTAAAAGGGGGATTTATATTTTATTTTTATTTATTTTTCCTTTTTAACCCCTATAAAGTTGACTTTTATCCCGCCCTCTAAACGAGACCCAACGACTGTCGTCCCTAGCGTAATACCCCCATTCCGAACATAAAGGGATATGGTTCGTAAGCCAATTCAGCCGTAACGATCAGTTTCTGCTAAATTTACAATATAAATATATATATTCAATTTGAACGTACATTTCAAATTACTGGGGCCACATACTAACTCTAAAAATTCCAGAAAAATTATTTCTAGCTTCATATTGACAATACGGTCCTAACAAAACTAATTTCATTAAATTCCGAGACCGTTTGAAAAATGGCCAATTTCCAGTCGACTAAAATCAACTGAAACTAGTCAAACGCGTTTTCCTTTGCCACGCTCACATATTGATTCAAAAAATTACGAAAATTGGAATCTAGAAATTACTTGACATCACGGATCCAACAAAAGTGGTTTCATCGAAATCCGAGGTCGTTTGCAAAATTCCCATTTTTAAGGGCTAGAATTCCATAGCGACTATTCTGAAAATTCATTTGGACATAACTTTTGATTCCCGCTATGAAATTTCGATTTTTCGGATTCGTTGGAAAGATATTCTCAATTATATTCTATTATTTTTGGTTTCGCTAAATTCCGGTTTATTTTGAATCCTGCACATTCATTTGAAGTTTGAAATCGAATTATCAAACTACCGCGCCATTTTCAATTCCTTTTATAATTTTTTTTTTTATATTCTAACGATGAACTATATAAATATATTCATTCGAATTATATTCAAAATAAATTTCTCATCGTTATTATTTAAATTAACTCATTTTAAAAATTCAAAATTCAATAAAATAGCCAAAATAAAAAAATTAAACTGGCTCAGATTTTCGGGTTGTTACAACTCTACTCTGCTCGATACCAATATAGAGTAATAGTGCACTATCCAAGATCTATTGTCTTATACCACACATCTCCATTGTCATCAGAAGGTATCCATCACTGATGAAATAATCAATAAAATTCTTTCATAAGTTTGAACAAAGTATTTTTTCAAAGTGCTTTTATACTTTTCAATCATTACTTCCGCACGGATGACCATTTCATTTTGGAAAATCCAATAACTTAACTTCGTAAATCATCTTAAGTACAAACCCCCTCTTCTTCTTTTTTGTCAAACACATAGTTCAATTTGCAAAAAAATTGTTTAGCAAACTTTTAGATTAAAAAATATATGATGTATATGTTCTATATAATTAATCTATCTTCCCAATAAGATTAACTTAAACCCAAATCAAGGAATCAAAAGTTATGACTGGATTGTTAAAAGATGTTTTAATAGCTTTAAGTTAACATCATCAATGCTAAACAACTCTAATATCGTATTACGTAATGATATAATTAATTAAGTAGATTTTTTCACCATGGTTTTGCATGAATGTAGTGTTCAATTTACTCCTCTTGGTCTTCCTCAATTTTATTTGCCCAAGCCCATTTAATTCCTTCCTCGACAAGTTGTTATTCCACATTCCTTTTACTTCATTGCATCCATTTCATGCCACTACATCCCTCCATTTATAAGCGACTTCATGCCTTTGGTACTTTATAACTAATCATTTGCACTTACAAATTCGTTATATCTCTTTATGTGGTGCTTGAAAATGAATCAACACATTATTCTATAAACAAAATTTTAAACAAATACATAGTACTCATATACTTGGTCAGAGGAATGGTGCCCTACATTATCAAGTTTTATTTATTATGGTAACTTTATTTTAAAATTTTCAAAAAATGATTTTCTAATCTTGTATGAAATTTTATTTAGGCACCTAACCTAAGCTCTGATACCACTTTGTAACGCCCCGGAATTTTGGACCAGTAATTTTTTTAAAAAAAATCCTTCCGTCCAAAACAAACAATGATGACTACCATTTTATTTTATAAATATACATCACTAAATACTCTAGATAAAATTTAAATACCACTTATCTAATTAACCGTTTGTGCTTAAAAATGAATTAAACACAATTACCATAAATTAACCATTATATAAGTCTAATAGGATGGACATCGATTTTCATTCCTGCACACTCGATAATTACATCAGTATGACATAAATGATAACACATGAAAGATGCATCAGCACAAGATGAAATAAAAATTATTTTACTTAATAAAGCAGTTGCATCACAACCACTTGTGAGTGCCTATGTACCTTTATCTAATTTGGTAAGCAATTAGATAAAGGATCAAGCAGACGCAGTTCTTCTTTACAAAACATTTAAAATAAATATTTACTTCCAAAAATACTTTTTATATCAAGTAAAACACTCTACAAGTACTCGTTTTGAATGGTATCTAAATATTTCTTGTAAATCTTCCTTTCAAAAGATCTCCTCTTTTAAATACCAAAACCTCCCTTGTGATAAAATAGATTATAACTTCAAACTAATCATCGAAAAAGGAATACTTGAAAATAGTATTCACATAAGACATTAATCAAAGGAATGCATTTCAATAATGTAATTACGACTATCAAACCATAGGTAGTCTATGTCTGTCCCAGTCCCCTACTAATCCTTATGTTCTTGTTTTCAGAACTTTATGCCAGTCATACTAAGTCATCAATGCTCTCAATCATCAGTCATATATGTTCTTTACTTACCAAATGTAACAACCCGGAAATTCTAAGCCAATTTAAAATTTTTATATTGGCAATTTTGATGAATTTTGAATATTTAAAATGAATTATTTTAAATAATGACGAAGAGAAATTTATTTTGAATGGAATTAGAAGTATATATTTGTTTAAATCGTCGTTTGAATAGAAATATTTTATTTTAATTATAAAAGGAACTGAAAATGGCGCGGTAGTTTGAAATTTCGATTTCAAAGTTCAAATGAATGTACCGGGTGCAAAATAAACCGGATTTTAGTGAAACCAAAAATATTAGAATCTAATTGAGAATATATTTTCAACGAATCCAAAAAATTGAAATTTCATATTTCAGTTGAAATTTCAGAATTGTCGCTATGGAATTGTGGCCCTTAAAAATGGGAATTTTGGAAATGACCTCGGTTTTCAACGAAACCACTTTTGTTGGATCCATGATGTCAAATTATTGCTAGATTCCAAAATTCGTAATTTTTCGAATCAATATGTGAGCGTGGCGAAGTAAAACGCGTTTGACTAGTTTTAGTTGAATTTGATCAACTGGAAAATGGCCATTTTTAAACGGTCTCAGAATTTGATGAAATTAGTTTTGTTAGGATCGTCAATAAGAAGCTAGAAAATATTTTTTGGGAATTTTTGTAGTTAGTATGTGGCGCCGGTAAATTGAAATGCGCGTTCAAATTCAATAAATAGAGTTATATGTTGATTTTGTCGAAAACTGATCGAAACGATCGAATCAGCTTACGATACATATCCCATTGTGTTCGGAATGGGGGTAGTTAGCTATGGACGATAGTCGGTGGGTTCGATTACGAGGTCAAAATAAAAAGTTGCTTTTTGAAATTAAATAATTAAATAAAAAATTCCCCTTTCATCTCCTATAACCTTCAGCCCCCTCCCCCCGTCCCCGTTCACCTTATTTTCAAATCGATTTTTTAAAATAAAAAAGAAGAAGAAAGGGAAGGAGAGACGGAGGGGGGGGTCTACCGCCGCCCCATCGCGGCCCCCCCAGGTGGCGCGCCCACCGCTGAGACACCCCCTCACCTCCCTCCTCTCCTCTGATGCCCCCCTCGACGGGAAAACCCTCAACCCTAAAAACCGCCGCCTCTGGCTAGCTGGCCCCACGCCGACCACCTGGAAGCCTCCCCCGACCCGCCGCGCTGGCCTGACAGCCCCTCCACCTTCCAGACCTCAACGCAGTAGCAACCCCCCAATACGCAGTAAAACCAAAAAACTGTGAGTTTTTATTCTTTTTCTGTTTTAAATAACGTTGGTTTTCTTTATTTAATTAGATTTATTTCTATAAATTACAAGCATTGATTAAAGAAAGGATTTTTAAATGAAAAGCATTAAAAGGATTTGATTTTTAATTATAAAATTCTGAATTTTAATTTATAAAGATTCGATTTTTTAGTGTGATAAAAATCTGATTTTTTAGGGGATTAAAGTTATGATTTTTATGGGATAAAGGATTTGATTGTTATGATGTTAAAGTTTGAATTTTTAACATAGGAAAGTTTGAATTTTTAACACAGGAAAGTCATTCGAATTTTTAACATAAGATAGATTGAATTTTTAGAATAGAAAAGTTTGATTTTTAAGCAAGGAAAAGAACAGATTGAAAAAAAAAAAAACGGGAAAAGATTTGATTTTTATATTCGATAAAGATATAGTTTTTATGAAGTAATAGGGAATATAAAAATATGATTCTTATATTAGTAGAAGATTAAAAATATGTTTTTTATATTAGTAGAAGATTAAAAATATGATTTTTATATTATAGAAGTATTAAAAATTCGATCTTTATTATGTAGAAGGATCAAAGATGTGATCTTTATATGCGTGGCGATATAAAAATATAATCTTTATTATATGAACACCGTTTTAAAAATAGAATTTTAATCTATATAGTAGCGGTGAAAAAATAGAATTTTTATCTATATAATAGCGGTGTAAAAATAGAATTTTTATCTATATAGTAGCGGTGTAAAAATAGAATTTTTATCTATATAGTAGCGGTGTAAAAATAGAATTTTTATCTATATAGTAAAGGTATAAAAATATGATTTTTATATACATAACAACAATATAAAAATGTTATTTTTATATATGTAGTGAATACGGGCAACGAAAGTGAGAAAAGGCGAGAACGGCGAAGATTTCCTACATATGAAGAGTCGTGGCATTGGTTTAGCAAGTTGGTGAGAGCTTCTCACTTTAAATCTTGTTTTCTAGTTAAAATATATACTAGGATGCAGACGGTGCTTAGCAGCATCCGACACCCGTCGTCCACAGACCATGGACAACTTGTATGCTTATTTCTTGTGTTGTGAATTTGTTTGTGATGTTGATGTGAAATGGATAACAAAACATTCATGTGTTGAAATAAATTAATTATCGTTAAAAATATCATTTTTAACGTGAATGTGAATAAATAAATATTCATTTACAAACCGGACTGTTTTGTTTATGTACAACTATTTGAAGGATATTGATTAGGACGATAAATTTTACACGTCGCCCAACTACACAAATAATATTCAGTGTTTGTGGATTGAAACCCCACATGGGTGTTGGGATGATATTTGGCGTACACTAATCCCAATTATTTAATTGTATGTCAATCGATGGGTCGAAAGACTGTGTAAGCGTTAATTATTTATATTTAATGCTTATGCAGTTGTGTGGTGCACTTTGGATGAT
Source organism: Allium sativum (assembly GCA_030737875.1). NCBI lineage: Eukaryota > Viridiplantae > Streptophyta > Magnoliopsida > Asparagales > Amaryllidaceae > Allium > Allium sativum. The sequence continues at coordinate 783,497,124 of CM060918.1, read as the reverse complement.
GGTTGATTATTTATCGTTGCTATTATATACATGTGTTGTATGGAAACCATATAATTAACATTATATGGTAATTGATTGGGCCTCATTCCAATCGGGAAAATAAAGAATATTATAAAATATATATTCATGTGTTGAATAGAATAAAGAAGATTCATGTGTTGAATAGAATAAATAGTCATGTGTTGACGAAGCTCATGTGTTGAGAATATTCATGTGTTGAGTAGAATATTTTAACAATAAAATTTACATCTTTATCATATTTAAGATTTGAAACTAACTGGAAACTAGATAAGATGAGTGGTTTCTTGGGTATTGATCTGATGTTGGTTTCGGCCTTCGGGGTTAATACTTAGGGAATCATTCTCTTACTACTTTACGGTTGGAGTCTGGCTAAAAATCAAATGATAGATACCATAATTTTATAAAATATATTAAATAATAGAAATAGTCATGTGTTGACGATACTCATGTGTTGAGAATATTCATGTGTTGAAAGAAATTTAGATTCATGTGTTGAATAGAATAAATATTCATTTGTTGAATAGAATAACGAAGTTATTGAAATATATAAAGCCGTGTTGATTAGAGATGCGCCATTTTGACGTGAGCGATATTTATATCGATTATATTCGTTTTTATAATGAATATAGAAAAGGAAGTTCAAAATATAACGTTTTGAAAATATTATCATTTGTATATCGATTATGTGGAATATTCAATTTTGATTCGAAAATGAATATGAAGTTGAAATCGTTTCGAAAATGAATTTAAAACAATTTATAAAATACGTTTTAAAAAGGAAATCGATGAAATATATATAATATACATATTATATATATAATGGCCTGAATAGAACGCGCCGCGCTGCGGCAGTTCGTGAATTTCGACCATTGACTTCGAATTAATGTTACGGGAGATCCGACCGTCGGATTCTCCTGAAACCGGAACCGTTGGGTTTGTATCGAAAAGAGCTTTCCAACGAATATTAGAAAATTGAAATCTAACGGTTGGATTTGGAATTATGTCCAAATCAAATTTGGAAAAAGTCGCTGTAAGTGCAGTTCGATGGCCGCTGATGGAAATCGACTGTACGGGCCTTGATAAAATTATTGAAAATATCAATAATTTGTGTAAAATCATAAGGAATGATTCGTGAAGAATCGGGATGAAAATTTCCAAATTTGAAAAGATAAAAATAGACTTTTATCGAAATGAACTATTTTATAACTAGAAATAAAAATCGAATTATTTTTAATAAATAAAATGGATTGAAAGTGGTTTTAAAAATAACTAGAATTTCCAATTCGTGAATTGGGACGGATTTGAATCGAAATTATCTTCGGAATATTTCAATGTTGGATTTCGTGATTATACAGATATTGTTATGGAAATTTGAAAGATATATTTATATTGTTATTTCCAATACGATATTTGTTGGTCGTAAAATTTGATATTGAAAATAAGCCAATATATTTTCTATTCAGAGCCTTGTACTTAATATCAAATGTAATTTGGGTTTGTCGTGAATGGTGTCTTCATTAACACTGTTCTTAAACTCAGTTGAGAAAAAGATCAAATCTTTCTATTTAGATTTAATGAAGTGTACCAATTAAATAATATTAATTGGAGTCGAATTTGAATTGGTTTTGGGTTTATCGTGAGCGGTGTTTTGAATAACACCTGTTCTTTAACCCGATTAACAATAGAATGTGATTTTGGGTTTATCGTGAACCGTGTTTTAGATGACATTGGTTCTTTAACCCAGTTAAAGACATGATATTGATTTTTGAGAAGATTAAAACTAAGTGGAGTTTTAATGAATCTTTAATTAGATTGAAATGTGAATTGTTAATTTAAATTATCAAATCTGAAAAGTGATCGAGGATGGAGTATCACCAGTTTTGCTCCAAAGCGATAGTTAAATCTTTAATTAGATTTGAACGCGAAATGGTAATTAATATTTACCGATAACACTGTGGTGTTAGATATGGAGTATTACTAGTTTTTCTCCCTGGGAAGAATAGGTTGGGATTGGGAAATAAAATAAATAATTACTTCGGTGTGGTTCGCTAATCCCGACTAGTTTGGAAAACCATAATATGGTTTGAAATGATATCCAAATGAAGATTAAAGAATAATTTTAGAAGAATTTATCTTTGATAAAATTAATGGGAACCTTTCCCTAAGAATGTGATTTTGTGAATAAAAGAATATTCTGAATTGGAATGAGGCGTATGTTGAGTTTGTGTAACATTTGTTAATTATATACGCGGGTTATTCAGAAAGGCCGGGTTTATACCCATTCTGAATAACCGATTCGACGATATGTCGAAGATGAAGACGGTGGTTGAAGACCGGAAGTCTTCACATCGTTTGGGTAATTACTGATGATCTTGATTGGGCTGTACACCCAAGATGAGGGAATCAGTTGGTGATCGTCCAGACGTACTTGGAGATCGATGGATATGCGAGGAAAGTGCCTCCGGTTTCATTCAGACCCAGAACGAACTTGTAAATGGACTGTGTGTCTGACATTGGATTTTATTCTATATTGATTGATCTCTATTAAATATACATCTGTTTGGCGGCGAAGAATTTATTCTCTTTCTTAACGCCCTTCTCTGAGAAGTACGAGGTTAGAGGTTGTATATCGATGGACATCAGTCGCATGGCATGAATTGCCAGTGTGGCATGCCTAAGTGGCAAATGATCAAGGCTTCTGTTGAAAAACAAAGTCTTGTGGTGGATGATCAAAGCATGGACTGTGTGGCATAGCTTTGTGTTTAACGTGAATTTGCGAGCCTTACACCTCGGTATGAGTCAAAAACGGGATAAGGACCCAAGGAGTGCACGATGTTTCTTTCTAGCTAGTGGTGGTGTCAGTGCTTAAACTGGCTGACATTTATATACTTTTCACCTGTGTGGTTGTTGGAATGCGAGGCGCCTCGAATATATGGTCGATAACTGGCACTATGTGAGCCGACGTATAGATCATTATATATAAGTCCTATAGGACCGGGAAACGTGTGTTCAGGAATAACTAATCCTCAAAAGTAAGAGAGGACCAGCCTTGAAGGTTCCAAGGGATCGCTGTGTGCGGTCCTTAGACATTTTCCAGAGTGTCTCGAATCGGAGTGGAGCTTGCCCCTTGCCTCGCATGATGGAATCCAATTTCCAATACATGACTTTCGGTTTTATTTGTAGAGTCTAGTATGGCAACATAGTAGATGGTAGCTATGCCGTCTATGATTGATACTTATGATTGAAATTGTTTTGACACTATACACTTATAGTAATAACAAAATAATGTGTTTTTAAACGTATCAAGCATGCTTTGGCTATTATAAGGTAGAACCCTATCCTCCGGCTTGCGTTGCATTGTGTGATGGGACCTGGGTCTTATAATAGCTTCATTTTTTCTTTATTTAGCATTGTGCTGTTTGTTTTATGCACTGGTATTCTTGGGAGGAAACACGTTGATTTACCTAACTTTAAAAATAAAGATTAATAACTGTTTTAGTTCTCACACCAGTCACATGATTTACCTGGAGTTTATTGTTTTAACCTAAACTCTGGGTGCCCCTATTTTCCACGGGCAGCTAGTAGTTTTGGTTTTGCAGATTTATTTTCGCAGGATCCTAGTTTATAGCTGAAGTGATATTCGGAAAGCTCTGTATCCGTGTATTTCTTTCAGTTGTGTTTTGTATTATTTTTTCGCTGCTATGTATTTAAATGTAATTTAAATCTCTGATATTTTCTGTGTAATATTTATTCATACTCTGTATATTCTTGTATTCTAATGGAATTGTTGTAATATACAATGAAATGTTCTTCTGTTTGCGTTCCGATGTGTGTTGTTCTCAAAGCAATCCAGGCCTTCCTTACCGGGGAAGTTCGGGTCTACACCAAATCATAGATTGCAGTCAATATAGTATGTTAAAGTCAAAGGCGTCTTTAAATTAAAATACAAGCTTATGAAATAAGAATGGACTAGATGATAAGTATACTCATAGTACTTCTTGCTATCTTCATGCAAAAGTCTCGTAGATCATCATATAACACTTATCATCACTCCCAAGTAATCAATTAATTTCCTCGAATTATCGAAATTCGTCAATATTCCGTGCTCTTAATTTTGACTGGTTTTAACTCTCTTTTATTTTGATTTAACATCCTTGATTTTTTCAGTTTGTTTATGATATTATAAGGAAGCTCAAGTTCAAATTTGAGAGGATTTGGAGTACTTTACCATGATTTTATACTCAAAACATCTATAACAGCGATTCTGTCATACCATGAAAAGTTCTGTTCGTTTTAAAATACTTTATAGTCAATTCGTAGAAAAGACAGTGCTTTCAGAAGTGCTATGACAAATTCTAGGTGATTTATAATGATTTTGGACTAAAATCAGCTACTACAGCTTTTGTGGGCGCAATAGAAAGGTTCTGGCTTGGTTTTGTCCTTCATTACTAGAAAAGATAGTGTTTCGGAGTGCTATAAAAAGTTTTGAAAATCAGATTTTAGTCTGTTTTTGGGCAAAATGTTTGACGCTATTTCTCTATGACAAAAATATGTGTTGACTCCAAATTTTTTATAGTAAGAAGCTATCTTTGTGTACTTAATTATCATAAAAGAAAACCTCAAAATCTTTTGCCAATTTAATATGTAAAATCAAACATCATGAGGCATTTTTAACATGTCAATTTCGGGCTGATTTTTACTCACTATGCGTTCAGTTTTCGGGTATCCAAACGACCGAATTAGAAAAATATGCATTAGATGAAAGTTGTGCCCTTTAAATTACCTTTGCAGATTGATAGAGAAGTCAAAATTTCATTAACAATTGCAACTTATACCCAAAATACCGAACGTCCTTTTCAGGGGTTCAAGTCCAAATGTTCATTCATAAATTTCTCAACCTTTCTTCAAAATATGAAATGAATACATGAACTTAAATAATTTTACACACCTTTATATAGTGAACGTGTGACGATCCCAAAACCTGTACGACGGTGTTAAGGATAATCATTGGAATATAACACATTAATCATCATTAGCAGAGTACAGATAATAGCAAAAACAATAAATAGAATAATTTTACATAAATATGACAGCGGAATCATAACATGTAACAACATCAGAGTAGCACAAAGTAGGATATAACTTAGTGCATAAGAAGGGAATGATCAGTCAACATCTCCATAGGCGGAATCATATACATACAGTGAGACATAATAGAGGTATCAGTCTACATCGCCGTAGGCGGTACGTATACATAAAGTAATACATGCTGGAAGTAAATCAGTCTACATCGCCATAGGCGGAATCATATACATAAGATAAGAATGGCGGAAAGTCAATAGCCAAAATACAAGTAAATCTAATCCTCGCCATCAAGCCAAAAAGCACACCGTGCAACAGTGCTAAGCCAAAATATCCTATCATCTGTCAACTAGGCTGCCCACGTGAAAATAAGGGCACCCGAGTTTGCAAAGTGAAACAAACAACGAGTCAGTCGTGGGATTGGTATGAGAAATCTACTTAACTGGTTAAATAACAGTAATAAGGCAAATCATAGGACCACGCCACTTTCGCAGAACGGGTTCAGACCAGTGATTGCCAGTGCATTAAAACAAGGTAAATTCTTTAAAACAACGAAATGCCTTTTTTTTTTAAAAATAATGAAGTCGTTATAAGACTCAAGTCCCATCACACAATGCAACGCAAACCGGAGGATAGAGTTTACCTTATAATGGCCAAAAAATGCTTAATACGTGCAAAGAAAAATCATTTGATATTATTACTAGTGCATATATGTTTCAAAAACGAATACAATCATAAATATCAATCCTAGACGACATGAGCGTCCCATGCCACTATGTCGCCATATATAAGTTACAATCGAATTTGTAATCTCGTATTGGAGATTGGATTCCATCATGAGTCGAGGCAAGGGGCAAGCTCCTCTCCGCTTCGAGACACTCTAGCAAATGCCTCAGGACTACACACTCTGGGTAAACCTTGGATGCTTCAGCGTCGGTCCACACTTATGTTAGTGGATTAGTATTCCTGAACACACGTTTCCCGGTCCTAACAGACCTCAAATCGAGGCGCCTCATTCCAACAACCACATAGGTAAAACCAATATAAATGTCAGCCAGTTTAAGCACTGACACTACCTCTAGCTAGAAAGACACGTCGTGCTCTCCCTATAGTCTTTATCCCGTTTTTAACTCATACCGAGATGTGAGGCTCGCAAATCCACGCTATACACAAAGCTAGGCCACGTAGCTCGTGCTTTGATCATCAACCACAAGACTTCGCTTTGCAACAGAAGTCTTGATCACTGCATCTTGGCATGCCACACAGGCAATCCACTCCATACGACTAATTTCCATCGATATATAACATTTGGGCTCGTACGTCTAAGAGAAGGGCGTTAAGCAATAGAATCAATCCTCCGCCGCCAAACAGATATATATTTAACAGAGATCAATCAGCACAGAACAAAATCCAACGTCAGACACACAGTCCATTTACAATTCTGTTCTGGGTCTGAACGAAACCGGAGGCACCATATTCCTCGCATATCCATACAATCAACACATACGTCCAGACGGCTACTACTTTAGTCCCTTCAAGGTAGCTACTCCAATCAGGAACCTCAGCAACGCCCATCCATCCGATATAAAAATCGTTGGTCTTGAACCGTCTTCATATCTTTGATTTCGAATCGTCAATTAATTATTTGAAATGAGAATTAACTCGGCCTTTTCAAACAATTCACGTATATTTAGATTTCAAATCAATTCTTTCCATGGTTAAATTATTCGACATTCACATTTCAGTTCTTTAGTATAATTTTCATGTCAAACACATTCAACCATCAAATATCAAGCAAACCAAGTAAAATTGGCCTATTTCCATTCCATATCGCTTATAATATTTTATAACGATTTTTCGCCATTTTATTTATTTAAAAATGGCCATATTTAATTAAACGACGTTTCAGGTCGTGCCGAGGCACATGCGCTGTTTTTCCCTAAATTTGTTTTACACATATCTGAAAATCTAACCGTTGGATCTTCACGAATTTTATCTCATTAGAAAGATCCTTTCAAAACGAATCCAACGGTTTTAGTTTTCGGAAATTCCGACGGTCGGATCTCCCGCACTGGTCGTTTGAAGTTACGATTTCAAAATACGAACTGCAGCGTCGTTATTCGATTTAATTTAATTATATTTATATTTATATATAAATATGATCCATTATGGCGCTGTTTTTCTTCAGATTTGAATTAAACATTCCAGACAATCCAACCGTTGGATCTTTAAAAAGTTGGTGCCGTTGGAAAGATATTTCCAAGGCGAACCCAACGGTTGCGGTTTCGGGAAAATCCGATGGTCGGATCTCCCGCACTAATCGTTTGAAATCACGGTTTCAAAACACGAACTGCACGGCCATGATTCATTTTAATTTTATATATATATATATATATATATATATATATATAAATATAGTTCATTCGGCGATTTCAATATCGTTTTCACTTCAAATATTTCACTAATGCCTTTAATTTTTGGAAAATTTCGCCATAATCTCCTTTGTACGGGAAGGGCTGGGAAAATTCCCAAATAGCCACACGGGCGTCTCATCTCAAAAAGAAAAAGAAAAAGCCAAGCAGCTAGCCATTCGGCTCATAAAATCATCACCCAAGCAAAACAATAAACATGTACCTATTTGTCGGGCATACAATTTTATTCCTCTTCTCTAGCCTCTTTGCTATAACCTGTTCAATAAATATGCATGTACATATAGGCAATTTTTATCACCTATCATTTTCCATTCAATTTCTTATTTGGTTCAATTTGGTTTAAAGTTACCATTCATTCCAATGTTGCATACATAAGCAAAAACCATATCATTAGCTAATTAATGAATATTTCAACTCATGCATATTTATTTGAACAAGTGGTTATTTTTAACCCTTTATACTTCACTTAAAAATGATATTTTTGGCAAACTAAATATATTTCAACACATGACTACTTTATTTAGTTTCCTATACATGTTAGAAATAATATTCATAGCAAACAAATATTTATCTCTACACTTGTATATTTTTAGCAAATCCCACACGTGATAAAACTGATATTTTTACCTTCCAAAATATTTATTTAACCCATAAATGTTTTTAACTCTTCATATTCTCAATAAAAATGTAATTTTTATTGTTCACTTCATATATTCAACACATGAATGTTTCAACTTCGCTTATACGATAAAAATATAATTTTTATCGTTCTAGTCCTTCATTCAACAAATGAATGTTCTCTATAGTTCGTATATATATAATAAAAATGTGATTTTTATTGTTAAAGTAATTTATTTAAAACACGAATACCATTCAACACATGAATTTCTATTCAACGAATGAATTTCAATTCAATACATGAATGTTCTCTATAGTTTGTATATATAATAAAAATGTGATTTTTATTGTTAAAGTAATTTATTTAAAACACGAATACCATTCAACCCATGAATTTCTATTCAACGAATGAATTTCTGTTCAACACATGAATGTTCTCTATAGTTTGTATATATAATAAAAACATGATTTTTATTGTTAAAGTAATTTACTTAACACGAATACCATTCAACCCATGAATTTCTATTCAACGAATGAATTTCTATTCAACACATGAACGTAATTTCAACATATGAAAATAATTCTAGCACATGAATATTATTCAAAATTTCGGCAGCATAACGGTAGGATAGTTAAACCGGCACCGTCCCGATGTATGGCTCCACGCTCTATCTTAAAACCTCGCGGTTTTTGACAATCGGGATTTCATGCATCTAGTTCGCACGCAGGCGGCATGTTTTATTTTCATTTCCACAATCCTATTCTAATTTGTTTCAACCACAAGAGGGTATTTTTCAACCACAAAGGTATTTTTCAACCACAAACCAACAATATCAACCACAAACAATTATTTTCAACCATTAGTCATACCACATATTTTCACGCCAATCACAAGCAATAAATATTGTCCATGGTTTGTGGACGAGGGGAGTGTATATATATATATTCATATATAAATATATTTCACTTTCATTTCAACACAATTCCTATGCATATATGTTTCATACAACGCTTTTATAATTTATACATCACTCATATAACTTATACAACACATGTACATGAGGTATACAATGTGTATATAATTTATACTTCACTTATATAATTTATACAACACGATTCCATTCACATTTGAATTTAGTATTCTCACATTGGTTTCTTGAGGTGCTAAAAATCGTAGATAGCTCAGAAAAATCTACGGTCTCTTCTAGATTGTAGAGAGCGTCCTTGCAGTCACGATGTTTCCTGTTTCATCGAATTTCGTTAACATGCCATAAAGATATGATTTTTCAAAGTTTGCAACACTTAAAAGTGTTTAAATTAGTTTAAATATAATAAAGCCGATACCTTCCACGTTTGTTCAAAACTAGGTTTGCAGTTTTCGCGAAAACCGAGGCTCGATACGACGATCGGAGGGCACAGCGTGGTAGAGGGTCGAGAGGGCTTCAGGCACGTGGCGGTTGGAGGAAACTCGGCGGGGCCCAGTGCTCACGGTGGCGGCTGGAAGGTCGGAGCTTTGGAGGAGGAAATCTCGAGGTAGGAGCAACGATAGGGGAGTTATTTATATGGATTTGAAGAGGGGAAGGAGAACTACAAAAAGTTCAACTGGGGGTGGGGCTGATTTGGGCTGTGGCGATCGGAAATCGCCAGGGAAGGGGGAAAAGCGGTTTCCGTCGATGTCGAGGGGGGCGGGGTTTTTCTGATATATTTTTATTCAATTATGAATGGAGAAATTTGATTGGTAGATGGTTTTATTAAATTTTAAAATAGTGTTTCTCCATACGAACACCAATTCAAACCCAACGACTGTCGCCCCTGGCTAAATACCCCCATTCCGAACACAATGGGATATGTTTCATAGGACAATTCGATTGTTTCAGTCAGTTTCCCTTCAAATTAAAATATAAAACATTCAATATTTGATTTGAACGTACATTTCAATTTGTCGGGGCCACATACTGATTCTTAAAATTCCAGAAAAATAAATCTAGCAATGTTTTGACCCTACAGTCCCAACAAAACTAGTTTCGTCGAATTCTGAGACCGATTGAAAAATGGCCATTTTCTGGTCGATCTAATTTAACAGAAATTAATCAAACACATTTTCCTTTGCCACGCTCACATACTAGCTTCAAAAATTGTGAAATTTGACACCTAGCAATAGTTTGACATCCCGGATCTAACAAAAGTGGTTTCGTCGAATTCTGAGCTCGTTTGCAAAATGTATATTTTCAAGGGCTATATATACTCTATGGCGACCTTTCTGAAAATTCATTTGGCCATAAATTTTGATTCCCGCTATGAAACTTCGATTTTTCAGATTCGTTAGAAAGATATTCATAAACAGATTTAAATATTTTTGGTTTCACTAAAATCCGTTATATTTTCCACTCGGAATAGTCGGTCAAAGTTTGAATTCAAATTTTCAAACTGTCACAATATTTCTAATTCACTATTTTATTGAAATATTCTATTTCAGTTGCTTAAATTCCTTTAAAATAACCAATTTAAATTTTTTAAATTGGCTCGTATTTTCTGGGTTGTTACAGAACGCATAAAAAAGAATGAACCTTTCCACCCTTTATATAGTGATTTTCAAGGCTAGTTTGGTAATTTAGTTTTGTATACTTGTCTTCCTTATCTTCATGCATGCTTTAGGATGAAGACACATGTCTCCTTTGGTGTGTTTAGATGATTCTACACATGGATAGCTAATGGGTTTATGTGTAACATCCAAAGATTTCTACGATAAATTATACTAGTTAATTTAATATGGTATTTATATTATCTAGTGGTAAATAATATTTAATGATTAAATTGTGAAATTTCATGTTGAAACATAATTGAATTTGTTTAAATAATGATAATTGTAGTCGCAATAATCAATTGTTGATTTACAAGTGTACATGAATTTTTATTTTGATTTGAATAATATTTATAAACCGTTGAATTTAATTTAAATGGTTAATTAATGAATAATGAATATTTATTTTATTGTTGAACATGCAATTTTTTTATTTTGTAAACAATCTCAGAATTCGATGCAATTTATTTTGTTAGAACCGTATCATCAAAACATAGCTACACTTCAAATTTCATAATTTTTGGAGTCAGTATGTGGCTCCGATAAATTAAAATGTACGTTGAAATTTGTATATTGTTTAATTAAAAATATTACATTTTAAGTGAAACTGTTACAGACTTTGTAATTGTGCTTTGAAACTAGTCCTACTGCGTTCAGAAGGCGTCAAAACCTATTGTTAGGCAGTAAGCGGGCGTGATTTGGAGTCCGTCCGTATTTTGGCTTATATATCACGCTAATTGAGGAATATTATTATTTTATTCACTCTAAAACCCTAATTTACATCAGCCGCCACTTTCATTTTTGTAATGACCCGCATTTTCTGCGATATATAATTAATTTATTTAATTATATAATTGGTGATTTAGAGAAGTTAATGATCGTTTAATTAAATAATATTGAATATTTAATAAATAATTATATTATAATAATATATTATAATGTCGAAATAGTCGGAAATAGTGAAATTCACAATTATCGTGTAAATTGAATAGTATATGAGATGTGGTTGAGTTTCGATTCGAAATATAATAACGAATATATTGAATCGACGACAGTTGAACGTATAATTATAATATAATTAAAACAGAGCTTGAAATGGCACGGCAGTTCGCTATTTGGCGATTTGAACTTCAACTGAATGTACATGATTCATTTTAAATCGGATTTCTGTGAAACAAGAAACGTGTGGAGCTGGTGGAGTATATCTTTCTAGTGGAAGAGAAAAATCAGGATTTCGTTGTGTAGATTTTGACGTACGTGCAAATCAAATTTCAGAAAAGTCGCTGTGGAATTCCTTTATAATCTGCGACGCTTTATATACGTTATAAATGGATTTTCAGTATAAACTGAATATCGAGATAATCTGGAATCTGAAATATCAAGCTGTAAATTCTGATATGATATTCTGGGGCTGTACGATATCTTATGTGAAGATTTACGATAATAATTAATTTTAAATAATTAATTCAATTATATTTAAATATATTTATATATTTAAATAGGCTATTTAGAGCGCTAAAAATAGCCACTTTTTCATACGAAGTCGGAATTCGACGAAACCAGTTTTGTTGGATCCGCAATGTCAAATAGTTGATAGATTCCAAGTTTCGTGATTTTTAGGGTCAGTGTGTGACCGTGGGGATTTTTAGAGTGCAAAATAGTCAGTATTTCAACAGTTAAAAATACGCTATGTGAGCATACGGAGTCGGAATTCGACGAAACCAGTTTCGTTCGGACCGTAATGTCGAGCTGAAGGTGTTTGTCCAGTTTGGTGATTTTTAGGTATCATATGTGAGCACACAAATTTTTAGAAGACAAATGCAGATTGTAATTGGCAAAATAAAAATATTAAAATATTATAAAAATAAAATATCTAGATATTTTATTTTCCTATATATACCCCCCCCCCCCACCTTAAAATCCTTAAGACCTAATTTCATTTTTCTGTGGTCAACAAGAAATGCGCCGCTGGTTTTCCTTTTTCTCAGTAAACCAATTCGATCCTCACAAAAATCCTATTAATTCAAATAAAACCAAACAAATAGTCAAACAAGTATGGTTGGATTCGAGTGGAATTCCTCTTCCTTTTCAAAGCAGTTTCCACTTGTTCGACGTCTGTTTGGAGCACCCAGATTTTTGAAACGCAAGCTAGGGTTAAACAAATCTCAGCATTTAGTTGGTAATACTCGAATTCGAGTTCGTATTCGAACTTACGATAGAGAATAACATCATCTGTGAATTTTTGGTGAACATTGGGGTAAAATGGTGTCGGACCTGGGAGCAAACGTGCGACGTCGGTCTGTCATTGGTGATTGCGAGCTCGGCCTTTCTGGTAGGAGGTCGTAGAGGAGGTGAAGAGAAAGGAGATGGTGGCGGTTTCAAGAGGAACGGTGGTGTGTGGGGAGCCAAAAGGACGGTCAACGGTGTGGAAGGCCATGGGATTTCATTCGGTCGTGAGTATTGAAAGGGGATTGGGAAAGAATGACTACAGGGAGCGGGTTCAAAAAGGAAAGGGGTATGGGCTTTATTTTAAGTGTAAGGCCCATCATATATTTAAGTTATTTCTAATTAAAAAGTGTATCAACTTTAAAATGTGATAACTTGGTCATGCGTAGTCAGAATTGGATGAAACAAGTTGCGTTGGGATCGTATGGACGGTGACTACACCATGGAACTGACTGGAAGTCCATTGGAGTTCGTTACAATTTATCGCAAAATAAATTGTCCGATCTGAATCAACGACAATTATCGTTATTAACGATGATAGTCCAATGTGAGTAAATCTCACCAACTCTGAATAGTTTATAATTTCATGTTGTATTTTTAGAACTTTTAGATATTGTCTGTTTGACTGTGTGTTGACTGTTTGATTGAACTGCTAGTCAGTTAATGAAATATTATATATATATAAATATATATAATATATAAACAGTTATATAGTTATATATTGATTCTGCTTATCAGAATAATGTATATTGAACTGAAAGTGATGTTATCTATATTGTCTAACATCTGTGATGCAGGGAAACAGGTTGGAGGAATCCGACTGGATTCCTCAACAGTTATTTTATTGTTTTTCATATATTGTGTTATATGATGTGATATATAATCTGTTGGCGATTATATGTGCTTGGACGATATTGAACATCGTGATTTGATATGATTGAACACCATAACATACCGGAATGTTGGTAAGGAATAATTCCAAAGTGATATTGAAAACAGAATATTTATAAAATGGAATATTTATAAATAAGAGATATTTATAAAGTGGAATATTTATAAATAAGGAATCTTTATAAATTGGAATATTTATAAATAGGAGATACATAGAAAAAGAAAATAATTTCAAAACATTTCTTTTTGAATGGAAAGGCCTGTGTGGCGAGTTTGGGGATTTTCCCGATGCTCCCGATACAAAGGAGGTTATGGCGAATTTTCCCGGGAATTTAAGGAGTTAGAATATTCTTAAGAATAAATTTGAAAAAAAGGGAATATTTGCAAACCATTTGCAAATATAATAAATTTGAAAAGGAAATATTTGTAAACCATTTACAAATAGAATTGGAAAGAGAACATTAAAAAAAGGAAATCATTTTTAAAGTGTAGAACCGTTATTTAAAAGTAAACCTTTTCAAATGAATAAAACGTTGTTAAAAAGGAAATCTTTATAACGTGAATAAAGTTAATCGAATATGGTATTCGAAGTTAGTTAATCGAATATGGTATTCGAAATTAGTTAATCGAATATAGACATTCGAGAAGAAGTTAGTCGAATATAGGTTACTCGAAGAAGAGTTAATCAAATAGAGATTTCTCGAAGAGAGTTAATAGTCAAATTCGATTATATCGAATTCGGGAAAGTACTTATACATTCCAGTGTCTAAATAGAGATTTATTTATTTTTAAATAAATAAGTGTTAGGTTAATTATTCACTAATAAGAATAGAAGTTATAAATAAAAGTTAGATAATTCGAAAGTAGTGATTATAACGTTATCGTTATAACCAATGTTTTAAATATAGAAGTGGATCAGTAAAATTGAATCCAAGAAAGGCGTAAAGAAGTTGTTAAAGATTAAAAGATAAACTTTGACCATTTCGAAGCTATAACGTTGTTCAGTTAAGGTCTGAGAGGTAATTATACCCCAACTTGAGTGACTTCCTTCTTAACTAAGAAATGGTAAGGTTTGATCGTAAAGGAGTTTTGGAAATGTTTTCCAAACGAGAATCAGAAATGTTTTCTGATAAAAGAAAATAAGAATTTAGAATATAGGGAAACAGGAGATAAGTAAGTAAATGAACTAAAGAGATTAATGTTAAATGATGTTTGTTCGATATAATTTCCATCTGGGAATAATATCGTTGTTTGCACACTTGTTTTTCTTTGATGGTTAAATCACAGACTATCGAAGTTTTGACCATTTTAACGTTGTTAATATGGAGAGACCGGTTGGATTATTATCCAAAGAACCACTTTGTTTTGGCATAAGCGTCGCGAATCATATATGCCAAAGATAATTGAAGACGGAGTAAAATGCAAGGGCTATCCTGTTTACAGAATAGTGCCTTCGGTTGGTCCAGCCCCAGGACAACTTGTATGGACGAAGGTCTGACAGAGTATATCCAATGGATCGCGTAAGTTGATCTGTTCAAACGTATTCACGTTTTGTGGCGGAGTAATTCGTTTCTCTTAGCTGTATACCCATGTTATTTTTGGATAAGTCAATTTGTGATTTGGCGGGTATGACGATGTGACATTCTAAGTGAATGAAGATGGATGTCTGACATAGTATTTCCAGACGGTCACGTACATTGATTTCTTCAACTATACCAAGAGTGGAAGCGGAGAAGGAAACTTCTTTTAGCTGACACGTAATGTATGGTTGTAGACGTAAATTAGTGATTCTGATGGATTTGACAATGTAGCATTCGAAGTAAATCTGATGTAAGGATAAAGCGTAACTTCTAGCCTAATCAACCGGTAAATGACAGAAATCGGGCAGGCAGCATGGCTAAGTCGGTCGCACCGAAGTAGGGTGTATAATCACCTATCTAGTGAATATTCATTTGTTTCTTAAATCTTTCAATGATTTCCCATATATATACGGGAACGGTTGCTGATCCCAACCGTTGGTGATGTACATTCGATACACTCAAGCGAAATGAGTGGTCGGTCATGTGTGGCTGAGTTGCAAGATGTTCTTGTTGAACTCCAGTGTATCGTTCCTAGAGTACACTGATCGGAAGGTGGTTCCATACCTTGTCATAGTTGGAAATCCATTATCCAATACGTGCTTGCGATTGTGATTGTATACTATATATGTAGAACGTGAGATGAAAGCGTTTCTGCTAGTTGATATCTATTTGTACATAGACATTATTATAATATCAAAAGGTTTTTTGATATAAAGATATTTTGGATTCTCATAAGGGAAAAACCTGTTCCGTTCTGCGGCGTGGTCTTATGAGATATCGTTTACTTGTTCATATACTTGTTTAAACTGTTTTACTCATACCAGTCCCATGACTGACCCGGAGTTTATTTGTTTTGTTTTCCCTAAACTCTTGGGTGCCTAATTTGTACGGGCAGTCAAGTAGTCAGGAATTTGCAGATATACTTGGAGAGCTTGGAGCAGGAGGCTTCAAGATCATATAGCTATAATTATTTCCGCTGTGTTGTAAGTGCTGTACTCTGATAAGTGCTATTGTATACATAACTGTTATATTTCAAAGTTATGTTATATATTATATGTTATTCGTTCCGCTGTGAGGTTCGTGTTACTCTGATGTTGTGTTCTTCTTCTTCTTCTATTCTAAGTTTCTATCTTATCTATTCTCACCCTCTAATTTCTTTCACTAATTACCAGGATTTTTCGATGTTTTGGTTATCGACGTCGAGCTTATGTCGATAACCAAAGTCGCCGAAAACCCGGGTCGTTACAGTTGGTATCAGAGCTTAAGTTAAGAATTACTTGGCTCTGTGGCGTGATTCAGTAGAGATAGGGTTAGTAATACCCTAGATTGAGTTTGAGTGTATATATACGAGTGCGTATTTGTATTTGATATAAAAATGGTTTTATATTGTGGAGATTCGTCGGTTGAGTAGTTTATGAGTTCTGGTCGATCAGTTTGATCCACTGTATCGGTAGGAGTAAATAAACACTTGAATACGATGGATCGACACAGTAGGGATATGTGATATATTATCATATATAGGATGTGTTGGTAGTAATTATAATCAGATAAGATTATAAAATGTGAAATGGTTATATGTAACCAATCAGAATTCATATAAGTAAAGTATATGAGATAAGATGAATTAAATCTGAATTTAGATCAGAATTGGAATTTAAAATCCAAGAGATGGGAAAGGTGTTTGTAAATGAATCTGGATTTAATATATGTGAATTTTAAGATCCTGGGAGATTTTAAATTTGTTTACAACATTGTAAAAGGATATTTGGAATTGATTTCAAGGTGGAAATGTTTAAAAATGGGTTTTGAAAGTGCTATAGTATTGAACTCACTTCGGTAGCTGGGAAATAACCCTGATGATGAATCGCGACGTCATCAGTGTTCGTTTTGAGCTGCTAAGTGACGGATTACTACCAAAGATTTTGTTTTTGAATGGTTTGAGAAAAACAAGTTGTTTTGGTACTTTGAAATAAATACTTTGATTTTTGATATGGAAAAGTGATTTGAAACTCCCAGGAAAAAGACGGTTTGAATTTAAAAGCAATTGAATAAAAATTGTGGAGGCAAACTGGAATGGAACCCAGTTAAGTGGAATTCGAATTGTAATAGAAAATATCGAGATAAAAAGGGATTTGTAACATAGAGATTTTGAAATGATATTGGGTCGGGGAGTTAAGAGTTTGAAATTGAGATTGGAACTCGAATTGGAAATGAAGTTGGACTTGAGTATAAGCCTATGGTTTGATTTGTGAGCAAAAACAGATTGGAAATGGATTAAGATGACATTATTATATGTGGATTGATAACAGGTGTAAGGGATAAAGTTGATATACCCGACAAAAAGGTACAAGTTTACATTTGATATAAGCATGAGATTTATGAGCCGAATTGGCAAGCCGCTTGGCTGTTTGATTTTCTTTTGGGTTGGAGATGACCCAGAGAGGCGAGTTGGAGTTTGAGCTATTTACCAGTACAAAGGAAACGCTGGCGAAATTTTTCGAAAATTTAAAGTGTTAGAAAATTTTCAGAATTTTTGAAAATTTTAGTTGTCGGAATGAATAAATATTTTAGTCGATATTAATTGGTTCCGTTAAAATCAGAAATAAGGGGTAAACGAATCTTAGGAATTCCAATATATAGGGTCGTCCTCTAACTTAGCAATTTCGAGGACGAAATTATTTTAAGTGGGGAAGAATGTAATGACCCGCATTTTCTGCGATATATAATTAATTTATTTAATTATATAATTGGTGATTTAGAGAAGTTAATGATCGTTTAATTAAATAATATTGAATATTTAATAAATAATTATATTATAATAATATATTATAATGTCGAAATAGTCGGAAATAGTGAAATTCACAATTATCGTGTAAATTGAATAGTATACGAGATGTGGTTGAGTTTCGATTCGAAATATAATAACGAATATATTGAATCGATGACAGTTGAACGTATAATTATAATATAATTAAAACAGAGCTTGAAATGGCGTGGCAGTTCGCTATTTGGCGATTTGAACTTCAACTTTCATTTTAAATCGGATTTCTGTGAAACAAGAAACGTGTGGAGCTGGTGGAGTATATCTTTCTAGTGGAAGAGAAAAATCGGGATTTCGTTGTGTAGATTTTGACGTACGTCCAAATCAAATTTCAGAAAAAGTCGCTGTGGAATTCCTTTATAATTTGCGACGCTTTATATACATTATAAATGGATTTTCAGTATAAACTGAATGTCGAGATAATCTGGAATCTAAAATATCAAGCTGTAAATTCTGATATGATATTCTGGGACTGTACGATATCTTATGTGAAGATATACGGTAATAATTAATTTTAAATAATTAATTCAATTATATTTAAATATATTTATATATTTAAATAGGCTATTTAGAGCGTTAAAAATAGCCACTTTTGCATACGAAGTCGGAATTCGACGAAACCAGTTTTGTTGGATCCGCAATGTCAAATAGTTGATAGATTCCAAGTTTCGTGATTTTTAGGGTCAATGTGTGACCGTGGGGATTTTTAGAGTATAAAATAGTCAGTATTTCAACAGTTAAAAATACGTTGTGTGAGCATACGGAGTCAGAATTCGACGAAACCAGTTTCGTTGGGACCGTAATGTCGAGCTGAAGGTGTATGTCTAGTTTGGTGATTTTTAGGTATCATATGTGAGCACACAAATTTTTAGAAGACAAATGCAGATTGTAATTGGCAAAATAAAAATATTAAAATATTATAAAAATAAAATATCTAGATATTTTATTTTCCTATATATACCCCCCCCCCCTTAAAATCCTTAAGACCTAATTTCATTTTTCTGTGGTCAACAAGAAATGCGCCGCTGGTTTTCCTTTTTCTCAGTAAACCAATTTGATCCTCACAAAAATCCTATTAAATCAAATAAAACCAAACAAATAGTCAAACAAGTATGGTTGGATTCGAGTGGAGTTCCTCTTCCTTTTCAAAGCAGTTTCCACTTGTTCGACGTCTGTTTGGAGCACCCAGATTTTTGAACCGCATTCTAGGGTTAAACAAATCTCAGCATTTAGTTGGTAATACTTGAATTCGAGTTCGTATTCGAACTTACGATAGAGAATAACATCATCTGTGAATTTTTAGTGAACACTTCGGGTAAAATGGTGTCGGACCTGGGAGCAAACGTGCGACGTCGGTCTGTCATTGGTGATTGCGAGCTCGGCCTTTCTGGTAGGAGGTTGTAGAGGAGGTGAAGAGAAAGGAGATGGTGGCGGTTTCAAGAGGAACGGTGGTGTGTGGGGAGCCAAAAGGATGGTCAACATTGTGGAAGGCCATGGGATTTCATTCGGCCATGAGTATTGAAAGGTGATTGGGAAAGAATGACTACAGGGAGCGGGTTCAAAAAGGAAAGGGGTATGGGCTTTATTTTAAGTGTAAGGCCCATCATATATTTAAGTTATTTCTAATTAAAAAGTGTATCAACTTTAAAATGTGATAACTTGGTCATGCGTAGTCAGAATTGGATGAAACAAGTTGCGTTGGGATCGTATGGACGGTGACTACACCATGGAACTGACTGGAAGTCCATTGGAGCTCGTTACAATTTATCGCAAAATAAATTGTCCGATCTGAATCAACGACAATTATCGTTATTAACGATGATAGTCCAATGTGAGTAAATCTCACCAACTCTGAACAGTTTATAATTTCATGTTGTATTTTTAGAAGTGTTAGATATTGTCTGTTTGACTGTGTGTTGACTGTTTGATTGAACTGCTAGTCAGTTAATGAAATATTATATATATATATATAAATATATATAATATATAAACAGTTATATAGTTATATATTGATTCTGCTTATCAGAATAATGTATATTGAACTGAAAGTGATGTTATCTATATTGTCTAACATCTGTGATGCAGGGAAACAGGTTGGAGGAATCCGACTGGATTCCTCAACAGTTATTTTATTGTTTTTCATATATTGTGTTATATGATGTGATATATAATATGTTGGCGATTATATGTGCTTGGACGATATTGAACATCGTGATTTGATATGATTGAACACCATAACATACCGGAATGTTGGTAAGGAATAATTCCATAGTGATATTGAAAACAGAATATTTATAAAATGGAATATTTATAAATAAGAGATATTTATAAAGTGGAATATTTATAAATAAGGAATCTTTATAAATTGGAATATTTATAAATAGGAGATACATAGAAAAGAAAATAATTTCAAAACATTTCTTTTTGAATGGAAAGGCCTGTGTGGCGAGTTTGGGGATTTTCCCGATGCTCCCGATACAAAGGTGGTTATGGCGAATTTTCCAGGGAATTTAAGGAGTTAGAATATTCTTAAGAATAAATTTGAAAAAAAGGGAATATTTGCAAACCATTTGCAAATAGAATAAATTTGAAAAGGAAATATTTGTAAACCATTTACAAATAGAATTGGAAAGAGAACATTAAAAAAAGGAAATCATTTTTAAAGTGTAGAACAGTTATTTAAAAGTAAATCTTTTCAAATGAATAAAACGTTGTTAAAAAGGAAATCTTTATAAAGTGAATAAAGTTAATCGAATATGGTATTCGAAGTTAGTTAATCGAATATGGTATTCGAAGTTAGTTAATCGAATATAGACATTCGAGAAGAAGTTAGTCGAATATAGGTTATTCGAAGAAGAGTTAATCAAATAGAGATTTCTCGAAGAGAGTTAATCGGCAAATTCGATTATATCGAATTTGGGAAAGTACTTATACATTCCAGTGTCTAAATAGAGATTTATTTATTTTTAAATAAATAAGTGTTAGGTTAATTATTCACTAATAAGAATAGAAGTTATAAATAAAAGTTAGATAATTCGAAAGTAGGGATTATAACGTTATCGTTATAACCAATGTTTTAAATATAGAAGTGGATCAGTAAAATTGAATCCGAGAAAGGCGAAAAGAAGTTGTTAAAGATTAAAAGATAAACTTTGACCATTTCGAAGTTATAACGTTGTTCAGTTAAGGTCTGAGAGGTAATTATACCCCAACTTGAGTGACTTCCTTCTTAACTATGAAATGGTAAGGTTTGATCGTAAAGGAATTTTGGAAATGTTTTCCAAACGAGAATCAGAAATGTTTTCTGAAAAAAGAAAATAAGAATTTAGAATATAGGGAAACATGAGATAAGTAAATAAATGAACTAAAGAGATTAATGTTAAATGATGTTTGTTCGATATAATTTCCATCTGGGAATAATATCGTTGTTTGCACACTTGTTTTTCTTTGATGGTTAAATCACAGACTATCGAAGTTTTGACCATTTTAACGTTGTTAATATGGAGAGACCGGTTGGATTATTATCCAAAGAACCACTCTGTATTGGCATAAGCGTCGCGAATCATATATGCCAAAGATAATTGAAGACGGAGTAAAATGCAAGGGCTATCCTGTTTACAGAATAGTGCCTTCGGTTGGTCCAGTCCCAGGACAACTTGTATGGACGAAGGTCTGACAGAGTATATCCAATGGATCGCGTAAGTTGATCTGTTCAAACGTATTCACGTTTGGTGGCGGAGTAATTCGTTTCTCTTAGCTGTATACCCGTGTTATTTTTGGATAAGTCAATTTGTGATTTGGCGGGTATGACGATGTGACATTCTAAGTGAATGAAGATGGATGTCTGACATAGTATTTCCAGACGGTCACGTACATTGATTTCTTCAACTATACCAAGAGTGGAAGCGAAGAAGGAAACTTCTTTTAGCTGACACGTAATGTATGGTTGTAGACGTAAATTAGTGATTCTGATGGATTTGACAATGTAGCATTCGAAGTAAATCTGATGTAAGGATAAAGCGTAACTTCTAGCCTCATCAACCGGTAAATGACAGAAATCGGGCAGGCAGCATGGCTAAGTCGGTCGCACCGAAGTAGGGTGTATAATCACCTATCTAGTGAATATTCATTTGTTTCTTAAATCTATCAATGATGTCCCATATATATACGGGAACGGTTGCTGATCCCAACCGTTGGTGATGTACATTCGATACACTCAAGCGAAATGAGTGGTCGGTCATGTGTGGCTGAGTTGCAAGATGTTCTTGTTGAACTCCAGTGTATCGTTCCTAGTGTACACTGATCGGAAGGTGGTTCCATACCTTGTCATAGTTGGAAATCCATTATCCAATACGTGCTTGCGATTGTGATTGTATACTATATATGTAGAACGTGAGATGAAAGCGTTTCTGCTAGTTAATATCTATTTGTACATAGACATTATTATAATATCAAAAGGTTTTTTGATATAAAGATATTTTGGATTCTCATAAGGGAAAAACCCGTTCCGTTCTGCGGCGTGGTCTTATGAGATATCGTTTACTTGTTCATATACTTGTTTAAACTGTTTTACTCATACCAGTCCCATGACTGACCCGGAGTTTATTTGTTTTGTTTTCCCTAAACTCTTGGGTGCCTAATTTGTACGGGCAGTCAAGTAGTCAGGAATTTGCAGATATACTTGGAGAGCTTGGAGCAGGAGGCTTCAAGATCATATAGCTATAGTTATTTCCACTGTGTTGTAAGTGCTGTACTCTGATAAGTGCTATTGTATACATAACTGTAATATTTCAAAGTTATGTTATATATTATATGTTATTCATTCCGCTGTGAGGTTCGTGTTACTCTGATGTTGTGTTCTTCTTCTTCTTCTATTCTAAGTTTCTATCTTATCTATTCTCACCCTCTAATTTCTTTCACTAATTACCAGGATTTTTCGATGTTTTGGTTATCGACGTCGAGCTTATGTCGATAACCAAAGTCGCCGAAAACCCGGGTTGTTACAATTTTGATGGCCACGTTCGTTACAAACTTCAATCAATAATTTGTTCCAATCCGATCAATGAAATCAAGAGATTCCAAAGCCAAAATCGTAGTATTCCATGAGATCATTCCATCCATATGGATGATGATACCAATTGCTTCACAGATTCACCAGAAATTGCCATCAAAGGCTGCGCGCGTTTCACGGTTTTCTAGGTGATCTGGGGCACCACGACTAATGGGTTTCGAGGTGTAGGAAGAGCGGAGGTAGGCACACAAGATGGTGGAGTTCGATCGCGGTCTGGGTTCTTGGATTTGGTACGAAAATCTAAGTGAACAGTGGCTTAGGGATTGCAGGTGATGGTGTAGAAGAAAAAACACGATGAGGAGAGATGGAAGAGGTACTGATGTGGCAAGTCTTGGCTATTTTGTTCCATTTTTCGTTTTTAATTTATCATTTAATTCTAGTCGCTTAAAAATCCATAACTTTTTGATACAGGCTCCAATTGACACGCGGTTTATTACATTGGAATCGTATTGATGAGCTCTTCACAATGCTGTTGGTTTGGACTGATTCTGAGACAATTAAATTTTGGGCTAAAAATTGAAATTTCAATTGCGTACAGAACCAAGGTGAGTGATTAAACCCACTCACGCGTAACTAAAATATTCAAATATTAGTTAAATTAATATCATGTCATGATATGATTGTATGGGTTGATGTTTGATAGTTCAAATTTGCATATTTACATTTATTTGCATCAATAGTGTAGTTAATTTTGACTGTTAAATATAATTTTACAGTTAAGTAAACATTCGACATTTAATTACTGTTTAAAACCTGACATCTGAAAATTTGTAAGTTTATATGATATTGGACTATTTTGTATGTATTGATGTGATGAATGGCTTGAATTTGATATGTTTGATTTATTGATGTTAATTGTGTGAACTTACCTGTTATTCACATTTATTCATATATGACCATTATTTGTGTTGATTAATCCCAACCATTACCCTAGATGTTATGGGCATCGAATCAATCCATGATTAATCATTAAAATGAATTAAGAACGTAGGTTGAAATGATAAATACATATGACCCAGTTTTAGATTGAAATGATATATATCCTTTCCCAAAATTCTAAAATTAAAATTTAAGTATCACTTGGCCATGGGATAGAAAATTATATACAGACACCTGTTGGTTAAAAAAAATTTGTTTTAACCATTAATTTAAAAATGTTGTTTAAAGACGATAAGGATGATGTTTTATAAATTGATTTCTTTTGAACTTGAACTTTGAGTTTAGAAATATAAACAAAAAGGGGAAATAAATTATTATTGTAACTGAAGCTAAATAAAGTGAAATATAATGTAAATTGAATTTATTGAAATTGAATGGTATCACCCGCCTTTGAAATTTATTATGAATCAACATTGATTTGAATTATATATGAATTGTAAACTCGATATTTGTTATAGATTGAAATAATTGAAAATGAAAATCTGATTTGGAATGTAACTATTTGAATTAATTTGATTGAACTGAAATGAATGTAAATTGAATGTTTAATCGATGAAATTATTGAAAATTGAGTTGGTTGAATTGAAGTTGAAATACGACATCAAGTTTAATTGAAAATGTTAGAGAAACGATTCTAATTCCAACTATAGTATTCCAAATCATTTTATAAACTATTTTAATAATATTTTTTTGTTATGAACTATTTTACTTTATTACTATTTTGTTTTATAAATTATTTCAAATAAATCATTTTATGATTAACTATTTATTTTATAAATTACTTAATGTTTTAACTATATATTTTAATAAATTTGATAAATTCAATTTTAAATTACAAACTATTTATTTTCAAACTATTTCAATTATATATCTAAACTATTTTAAATATACTGTTAACTTTTGCTATTCAAATTATTAAATTTGGAATTGTTTTAAGACTTAAATTGGTAAATGGAGATTTTATTATGAATAATATTTTATATTGAATATTAAATGTTTTTGAAACATGATATTTTGATATGAAGTACGAATCCCTTTGAAATGTAAAACAACTGACTGGAGTGAAAAATGTAAACGTTTGGTTGTTAAAGAAACCGAGATCGGATATTGTCATACTCTTTGCCAATACCGAAAACCACTTTAACAACTGTGTACGCGGCGAAGTTCCAGAAATGGTGTTGGATGGATTTTGAGGCGATTATTGGATTTAAAGAAAGAGAACGATGATGGACAGCCTTGACCTTCAGGTCATAATTAAGATGACTAAAACAGGAGCCATACCCAGGTTAATTGAGTTAGCTACTCTGAGCAGGCATACTTCTTGGATACCATATATATACTTTGTGATTGATTGGCGCCTTTGATTGATTTTGGGGGTATGTCTAGGGTTGGCAGTACTTGCGGCTATGCGTTACCACCGGCCAGGGTCCGCAATCTGCTAGAACCACTTCTAATGGGTATTGCCACGATGCCTTGTCATATTTATCCTGATCGAGCCTCCTACGATTTTGATTTAACGTTGTCGTATCACGACGCATCCCTATCCGCCGACGTACTAGTGTGTTATATGCAAACTGTATGGCAATGGTATAACCGATGTAAGGGTAATAATGGTAATCCCGCTTACATTATTTTATTATGTTATATTTAACCATAGACACTATTATAATAGCGTATTATATTATATAGTATTAGTTTGATGGATCCTTATGAGATGGAAATTCCCATAACATCTCTTAAGTTATTGCACCCATATTCTTACATGAAATTTGATTTAACTAATCGAGAATGATTTAGTTCTGATCTGAGTGTTTGTTGTGTTTTTTTTTTTTTTTTTTTTTTTTTTTTTGCAATACGCTCGGGTCAAACCGAGTTGCAGTTAGCGATGTTTCACTTGCTTTGAAGATACCATTATGAAGATAAAGATGGAGCTCAACAGATGTATTATTATTATTAGTCCACTGCAGATGCATTGGTATGTTGTATGTTAATTTACTCTAATAATCATTGTAAAATATAATAAAATGTATGTTTTAACAGCTTCATGAACTATTATTTATTTATTATATTTTGTCCTTCCGCTGTGAGATTCTGTATTTGTTTTCTTCTTTCTTCTTTTTCTTATTTTAATCCCAATAATTATCTGTATTTTTGATTTGTTTATGTCAACATTGAGGATCATTGTAGATTTGAATGGTCGAAAATCCCGAATGTTACATTTGGTATTAGAGCATTGATTTAGCAAAAACCTCAGCTCTATTGGGGATTAACTCATTAGAGATAGGGTGGCAAAACCCTAGAATGAGTTTGAGTGTATATGAGAGAGCTTACTTGCAATTTTGATATAAAATGATTTTGTATTGTGTTGATTTATTCTACTGAGTATTTATGAATTCTGGTCGGTACTTGGGGCCCCAAGGCATCGATAGGGATTTCCAGACAATCGAACAGAGCTTATGGACATAATATTTTTTTGAATTTTATTTTATATATATATATAATTATTGAAAAATATATGAGTTTTCATTGTGTTGATGATAATATTAAATTTTCATTATTTATTACTCGATTAATTAATAATTAAAACATTGGTTGTTGATTGGTTTAAAAAAAATCAAATATTGAAAATTTATTGATAATGAAATAAGAAGTAAAATATGAATTTGAGAATTTGATTTCGGGTGATTTTATAATATTGATTTGCAAATAGTTTGAAATAATATATTTATATTTTAAAAGTGTTTCATATAGAAATTATTTTTAAATGAATTATTGAAAAAAAAAATAAGTGTTTACCCTCTTTTCTTTGAAAATGATTTCAATAATGAGTACACGCATCATTGATGTTTATTTTCAAGAGTCTAAGTAGGGAGACATTTAATATTTTGTATTTTTTTTTTATGAAATTGAGCTTTATTTAAATCCCTTTTATAGTATTGTTTTATGTAAAGGATATATTATATGGAAAAAAAATTGAAGATAAAGAACCCGAAATTTAATCCTTGAAATCTTGAATAAGTAATGAATTGAAACTTCTGAATATTGAGAGAGTTATAATTAAAATAAAATTCTTCAGAATTGGATAATAAATTGAAACGAACTGTAACCACTGAAACTTGTGTAATAATCAATTCTATCCTATAACATGAATAGTTTACTAATTAACTAAGAAGTTGAATGTTATAAGAATAAGCAATTAATTAATGCACAAGTATAAGAATGGAAAATCAAAGTGGAAAAAATTGATTGGTTATAAATAAAATTTAACTTGTGTAATAAAAAGGATATGTGCTTAGTTATGTTATGCTAAGTAACATGAATTAACCGAATCAATGAAAAATTAATTAACCGAACTTTTGGTAATAAACCGAAATGCATTGATATTAGTGTTTGCTTTGTAAAAACATAAGTGAATCGGCCTATAATTTATAAACTTAATGAAGGTAGAATGAATAAATTTAATTTAATTAAAAACGTGCTCGCCGCGCAGCTGGAGTTCGTAATTTTCCGAATTGAAGTTTAAATGAATGTATAGAATCCAAAATAAGTCGGAATTCTTTGAAACAAGAACCTTTCGGTTCTATTGGATTTTAGTTTCCTAATGAAATAGAAAATTTTAAATTTTAACTTGTAAATTTAAAGATATATGCAAATCAAAATTTCAGAGAAACAACGCCAGGGAAATTCACGATTTAAAAAAACTAAATTATAAATAAAAGGGACGATAATAAAGTTTAGGAAAATTCTAAATTTGGTCGATAAAAGTATTGGAGGAAATTGAAATTAAATACGAAACATAATTCAATGTAAGTCAACTAACTATGAATTGGAAAATATTGTTGTTTATTTAAAACGGCAACAACTCATAACTTGAACAATGATATGGAGTAATAAATAAATAAAACTAAGCGTTGACTTTGGAAATGAATTTGAGAATGAAATATAACAAATGAAATTATGAATTGTTTAAAAGTGAAATAAACAATGAAATCACGCTAATAAAAAGTGACAATTAAAATTTTTGTTAGATTGTTTGGTTGAATGAATATAATTGATTGGATATTTTTTTATGTTTTAGTTGCATTTGCTAATTCATTTGTGTTTATTGTAAATGTATGTATGCATACATATACATATATATATATATATAATTTCTTTTGTACGTTGTTGAGAGCTTAGTAGGTACTAAAGGAAACTTTCTTGCAATGGAGCTACTTGTGCATAAAAATTGCTTTTTCTTGCTAAAAAAATAAGTAAATTACTAATAATGCAAATGAAAGTACGTATATCGAATTACATATCGTATTTTGGCAATTTATATTATTTTCCCCAATTTTGGGATGCCTCATCATTGAAATGAGATGTATATTTATGATTATATATATATATATATATATTATTGTTTTCCGGCCCTAACCGTGGATACTCTATTGAAATTTTTGATGAATTGATGACTTAGAAAATTTTGTGAAAATTTGAGTTTTGTATAAGTTAAATTTTTTATATTTAGTAGAAATTTTATATTATTTCAACTTTATTATATCACTTCATTTCTACGTTCCTTTTTGAGGACGAAAAGTTTTAAGCTGGGGAGAATGTAACATCCCAAGATTTCTGCGATAAATTATACTATTTAATTTAATATAATTTTTATATTATCTAGTGGTAAATAATATTTAATGATTAAATTGTGAAATTTCATGTTGAAACACAATTGAATTTGTTTAAATAATGATAATTGTAGTCACAATAATCAATTTTTGATTTACAAGTGTACCTGAATTTTTATTTTTATTTGATAATATTTATAAACCGTTGAATTTAATTTAAATGGTTACTTAATGAATAATGAATATTTATTTTATTATTGAATATGCAAAATTTTCATTTTGCAAACGATCTCAGAATTCGATGCAATTTATTTTATTAGAACCGTATCGTCAAAATATAGCTACATTTCAAATTTCACAATTTTCGGAGTCAGTATGTGGCTCCGGTAAATTAAAATGTACATTAAAATTTGTATACAGTTTAATTAAAAATATTACATTTTAAGTGAAACTGTTACAGACTTCATAAGTGGGCTTTGAAACAAGTCCCACTGCGTTCAGAAGGCGTCAAAACCTATTATTAGGCAGCAAGCGGGCCTGATTTGGAGTCCGTCCGAATTTTGGCTTTTATATCATGCTAATCAAGGAATATTATTATTTTATTCACTCTAAAACACTAATTTACATCAGCCGCCACTTTCATTTCGATGGCCACGTTCGTTCCAAACTTCAATCCTTAATTTCTTTCAATCCGATAAATGAAATCAAGAGATTCCAAAGCCAAAATCGTAGTACTCTGTGAGATCTTTCCATCTGTGTGGATGATGGCACCAATTGCTTCACGGATTCGCCAGAAATTTCCATCAAAGGTTGTGCGCATTTCAGGGTTTTCTAGGCGATATGGGCCACCGCAACTAATGGGGTTCGAGGTGTAGGCAAAGTAGAGGTAGGCGCACGAAATGATGGAGTTCGATCACGGTCTGGGTTCTTGGATTTGGTGCGAATATCTAAGGGAACAATGGCTTTGGGTTTGCAAGTGATAGTGCAAAAAAAAACACGATGAGGAGAGATGGAAGAGGTGCTGATGTGGCAATCTTGGCTATTTTGTTCCATTTTTCGTTTTTAATTTATCATTTAATTCTAGTCGCTAAAAATGCATAACTTTTTGATACGAGCTCCAATTGACGCGCGGTTTGTTGCATTGGAATCATATCGACGAGCTCTTCACGATGCCACTAGTTTTGACACATTCTGAGATAGTCAAATTTTGGTCTAAAAACTGGAATTTCAATCGCTTACAGAACCAAGGTGAGTGATTAAACCCACTCACGCGTAACTAAAGTATTCTAATATTAGTTAAATTAATATTGTCATGATATGTTTGTATTGATTGATGTTTGATAGTTTAAATTTGCATATTTACATTTATTTGCATCGATAGTGTAGTTAATTTTGATTGTTAAATATAATTTTACATTTAAGTAAAAATTCGACATTTAATTACTGTTTAAACCTGACATCTGAAAATTTGTAAGTTTATATGATATTGGACCGTTTTGTATGTATTGATGCGGTGAATGGCTTGAATTTGATATGTTTGATATATTGATGTTAATTGTGTGAACTTACCTGTTATTCACATTTATTCATATATGACCATTATTTGTGCTGATTAATCCCAACCATTACCCTAGATGTTACGGGCATCGAATAAATATGGGATTAATCATTAAAATGAATTAAAAACGTAGGTTGAAATGATAAATACCTATGGTCCTGATTTGGATTGAAATGATATATATCCTTTCCCAAAATACTAAAATTAAAATTTAAGTATCACTTGGCCACAAGATAGAAAATTATATACGGACACCATTTGGTTAGATAAAAAATTTGTTTTAAACATGAATTTGGAAATGTTTTTTAAAGACGATAAGGATGATGTTTAATAAATTGATTTCTTTTGAACTTGAACTTTGAGTTTTGAAATATAAACAAAAAAGGGGAATAAATTAGTATTGTAACTAAAGCTAAATAAACTGAAATATAACGTAAATCGAATTTATTGAAATTGAATGGTTTCACCTACCTTTCAAATTTATTATGAATCAACATTGATTTGAATTATATATGAATTGTGAACTTGATATTTGTTATAAATTGAAATAATTGAAAATGAGAATCTGATTTGGAATGTAACTTTTTGAACTAATTAGATCAAATTGAAATGATTGTAAATTGGAAGTTTAATCAATGGAATTATTGAAAATTGAGTTGGTTGAATTGAAGTTGAAATACGACTTCAATTTTAATTGAAATGTTAGAGAAACAATTCTAATTCCAACTATAGTGTTCCAAATCATTTTATAAACTATTTTAATAATAATTTTTTTTCTTTATAAACTATTTTACTTTAATACTTTTTTGTTTTATAAATTATTTCAAATAAATCATTTTATAATAAACTATTTATTTTAAAAATTACTTAATGTTTTGACTATATATTTTAATAAATTTGATAAATTCTATTTTAGATTAGAAACTATTTATTTTCAAACTATTTCAATTATATATCCAAACTATTTTAAATATAGTTTTGACTATTTTATTATTCAAATTATTAAAGTTGGAATTATTTCAAAACTTAAATTGGTAAATGGTAATTTTATTATGAATAATATTCTATCTTGAATATTAAATGTTTTTGAAACATGATATTTTGATATGAAGTACGAATCCCTTTGAAATGTAAAACAATTGACTGGTGTGAAGAATGTAAACATTTGGTTGTTAAAGAAACCTAGATCAGATATTGTCGTACTCTTTGCCAATACCGAAAACCACTTTAACAACTGTGTACGCGGTGAAGTTCCAGAAATGGTGTTGGATGGATTTGGAGGCGATTATTGGATTTAAATAAAGAGAATGATGATGGATAGCCTTGACCTTCGAGTCATAATTAAGATGACTAAAACAGGAGCCATACCCAGGTTAATTGAGTTAGCTACTATGAGCAGGCATACTTCTTCGATACCATATATATACTTTGTGATTGATTGGTGCCTTTGATTGATTTTGGGGGTATGTCTAGGGTTGGCAGTAGTTGCGGCTATGCGTTACTACTGGCCTGGGTCCGCATTCTGGTAGAATCAATTCTGATGGGTATTGCCTCGATGCCTTGTCATATTTATCCTGATCGAGCCTCCTACGATTTTGATTTAATGTTGTCGTATCACGACGCATCCCTATCCACCGACGTACCAGTGTGTTATATGCAAACTGTATGGTAATGGTTTAAACAGTGTAAGGGTAATAATGGTAATCCCGCTTACATTATTTTATTATGTTATATTTAACCATAGACATTATTATAATAGCGTATTATATTATATAGTATTAGTTTGACGTATCCTTAAGAGATGGAAATTCCCGTAACATCTCTTAAGTTATTGCACCCATATTCTTACATGAAATTTGATTTAACTAATCGAGAATGATTTAGTTCTGATCCGAGTGTTTGTTGTGTTTTTTTATTTGGTAATACGCTCGGGTCAGACCGAGTTGCAGTTAGCGAAGTTTAACTTGCTTTGAAGATACCATTATGAAGATAAAGATGGAGCTCAACAGACATATTATTATTAGTCCGCTGTAAATGCATTGGTATTTTGTATGTTAATTTACTCTGATAATCGTTCTAAAATATAATAAAATGTATGTTTTAACAGCTTCATGAACTGTTATTTATTTATTATATTTTATCCTTCCGTTGTGAGATTCTGTATGTGTTTTCTTCTTTCTTCTTTTTCTTATTTTAATCCCAATAACTATCCGTATTTTTGATTTGTTTAAGTCAACATTGAGGATCATTGTAGATTTTAACAGTCAAAAATCCATGATGTTACATTTGGTATCAGAGCTTTGGTTTAGCAAAAAGCTCGGCTTTATTGGGGATTAACTCATTAGAGATAGGGTTGTAATACCCTAGGATGATTTTGAGTGTATACGAGAGAGTGTACTTGCAATTTTGATATAAAATGATTTTGTATTTTGTTGATTTATTCTATTGAGTATTTATGAATTCTGGTCGGTACTTGGGGCCCCAAGGCATCGATAGGGATTTCCAGACAATCGAACAGAGCTTATTGACATAATATTGTTTTGATTTGTATTATATAAATATATAAAATTATTGAAAAATATATGACTTTTCATTGTGTTGAAGATAATATTAAATTTTCATCATTTATTACTCAATTAATTAATAATTAAACCATTGGTTGTTGATTGGTTTAAATAAAATCAAATATTGAAAATTTATTGATAATGAAATAAGAAGTAAAATATGAATTTGAGAATTTGATTTCGGGAGATTTTGTAATATTGATTTGCAAATAGTTTGAAATAATAAATTTATATTTTAAAAGTGTTTCATATACAAATTGTTTTTAAATGAATTATTGGAAAAAAAATAAGTGTATACCCTCTTTTCTTAGAAAATGATTTCCATGATGAGTGCACGCATCATCGATGTTTATCTTCAAGAGTCTAAGTAGGGAGACATTTAATATTTTGTATTTTGTTTTACGAAATTGAGGTTTATTTAAATCCCTTTTATAGTACGGTTTTATGTAAAGGATATATTATATAAAAAAAATTGAAAAAAAAAGAACCCAAAATTTAATCCTTGAAATCTTGAATAAGTAATGAATTGAAACTTTTGAATATTAATAGAGTTATAATTAAAATAAAATTCTTAAGAATTGGATAATAAATTGAAATGAACAGTAACCACTGAAACTTGTGTAATAATCAATTCTGTCCTATAACATGAATAGTTTACTAATTAACTAAGAAGTTGAATGTTATAAGAATAAGCAATTAATTAATGCACAAGTATAAGAATGGAAAATCAAAGTGGAAAAAATTGATTGGTTATAAATAAAATTTAACTTGTGTAATAAAAACGATATGTGCTTAGTTATGTTATGCTAAGTAACATGAATTAACCGAATCAATGAAAAATTAATTAACCGAACTTTTGGTAATAAACTGAAATGCAATGATATTAGTGTTTGCTTTGTAAAATCATAAGTGAATCGGCCTATAATTTATAAACTTAACGAAGGTAGAATGAATAAATTTAATTTAATTAAAAACGTGCTCGTCGTGCAGCGGTAGTTCGTAATTTTCCGAATTGAAGTTTAAATGAATGTATAGAATCCAAAATAAGTCGGAATTCTTTGAAACAATAATCTTCCGGTTCTATTGGATTATAGAAAGAGAAAATTTTAAATTTTAACTTGTAAATTTCAAGATATATGTAAACCAAAATTTCAGAGAAACAACGCAAGGGATATTCATGATTTAAAAAACTAAATTATAAATAAAAGGGATGATAATAAAGTTCGGGAAAACTCTAAATTTGGTCGATAAAAGTATTGGAGGAAATTGAAGTTAAATACGAAACATAATTCAATGTAAGTCAACTAATTATGAATTGGAAAATTTTGTTGTTTATTTAAAACGGCAACAACTCATAACTTGAACAATGATATGGAGTAATAAATAAAATAAACTAAGCATTGACATTGGAAATGAATTTGAGAATGTAATATAACAAATGAAATTATGAATTGTTTAAAAGTGAAATAAACAATGAAATCATGCTAATAAAAAGTGACAATTAAAATTTTTGTTAGATTGTTTGGTTGAATGAATATAATTGATTGGATATTTTATTTATGTTTTAGTTGCATTTGCTAATTCATTTGTGTTTACTGTAAACGTGTATATATATATATATATTATTTCTTTTATACGTTGTTGAGTACTTTGTAGGTACTGAAGGAAACTTGCTTGCAATGGAGCTACTTGTGCATAAAAATTGCTTTTTCTTGCTAAAAGAATAAATAAATAGCTAATAATGCAAATGAAAGTACGTATATCGAATTACATATCGTATTTTGGCAATTTATATTATTTTCCCCAATTTTGGGATGCCTCATCATTGAAATGAGATGTATATTTATGATTATATATATATTATTGTTTTTCGGCCCTAACCATACAAAGGAGACTCTATCGAAATTTTTCACGAATTGATGACTTAGAAAATTTTGTGAAAATTTGAGTTTTTTATAAGTTAAATTTTTTATGTTTAGTAGAAATTTTATATTATTTCAACATTATTCTATCACTTCATTTCTACGTTCCTTTTCGAGGACGAAAAGTTTTAAGCTGGGGAGAATGTAACATCCCAAGATTCCTGCGATAAATTATACTATTTAATTTAATATGATTTTTATATTATCTACTGGTAAATAGTATTTAATGATTAAATTGTGAAATTTCATGTTGAAACAATATTGAATTCGTTTAAATAATGATAATTGTAGTCGCAATAATCAATTGTTGATTTACAAGTGTACCTGAATTTTTATTTTTATTTGAATAATATTTATAAACCATTGAATTTAATTTAAATGGTTAATTAATGAATAATGAATATTTATTTTATTGTTGAACAGGCAAATTTGTCATTTTGCAAACTATCTCAGAATTCAATGCAATTTATTTTGTTAGAACCGTATCGTCAAAATATAGCTACATTTCAAATTTCACAATTTTTGGAGTCAGTATGTGGCTCCGGTAAATTAAAATGTACATTGAAATTTGTATATAGTTTAATTAAAAATATTACATTTTAAGTGAAATTGTTACAGACTTCGTAATTGGGCTTTGAAACTAGTCCCACTGCGTTCAGAAGGCATCAAAATCTATTGTTAGGCAGTAAGCGGGCCTGATTTGGAGTCCATCCGAATTTTGGCTTCTATATCACGCTAATCGAGGAATATTATTATTTTATTCACTCTAAAACCCTAATTTACATCAGCCGCCGCTTTCATTTCGATGGCCACGTTCGTTCCAAACTTCAATCCTTAATTTCTTTCAATCCGATCAATGAAATCAAGAGATTC
This sequence comes from Allium sativum, assembly GCA_030737875.1. Taxonomy (NCBI): domain Eukaryota; kingdom Viridiplantae; phylum Streptophyta; class Magnoliopsida; order Asparagales; family Amaryllidaceae; genus Allium; species Allium sativum. The sequence continues at coordinate 783,461,335 of CM060918.1, read as the reverse complement.
CAAAGCCAAAATCGTAGTATTCCGTGAGATCTTTCCATCCATATGGATGATGATACCAATTACTTCACGGATTCGCCAGGAATTGCCATCAAAGTCAGCGCGCGTTTCACGGTTTTCTAGGCGATATGGGCCACCGCGACTAACGGGGTTCGTGGTGTAGGCAGAGCAGAGGTAGGCGCACGAAATGATGGAGTTCGATCGCGGTCTGGGTTCTTGGATTTGGTGCGAAAATCTAAGGGAACAGTGGCTTTGGGTTTGCAGGTGACGGTGCAGAGAAAAACGATGAGGAGAGATGGAAGAGGTGCTGATGTGGCAAGTCTTAGCTATTTTGTTCCATTTTTCGTTTGTAATTTATCATTTAATTCTAGTCGCTAAAAAATGCATAACCTGTTGATACGAGCTTCAATTGATGCGCGGTTTGTTGCGTTGGAATCGTATCGACGAGCTCTTCACGATACCGCAAGTTTGGACTGATTCTGAGACTGTCAAATTTTGGGCTAAAAACTGGAATTTCAATCGCGTACAGAAACAAGGTGAGTGATTAAACCCACTCACGCGTAACTAAAGTATTTTAATATTAGTTAAATTAATATTATGTCATGATATGATTGTATGGATTTATGTTTGACAGTTTAAATTTGCATATTTACATTTATTTGCATCAATAATGTAGTTAATTTTGATTGTTAAATATAATTTTACATTTAAGTAGAAATTCGACATTTAATTACTGTTTAAAACCTGACATCTGAAAATATGTAAGTTTATTTGATATTGGACCGTTTTGTATGTATTGATGTGGTGAATGGCTTGAATTTGATATGTTTGATATATTGATGGTAATTGTGTGAACATATCTGTTATTCATATTTATTCATATATGACCATTATTTGTGCTGATTAATCCCATCCATTACCCTAGATGTTACGGGCATCGAATAAATCCGGGATTAATCATTAAAATGAATTAAAAACGTAGGTTGAATTGATAAATACCTATGGTCCTGATTTGGATTGAATGATATATATTCTTTCCCAAAATACTAAAATTAAAATTTAAGTATCACTTTGCCATAGGATAGAAAATTATATACGGACACCGGTTGGTTAAATAAAAATTTGTTTTAACCATGAATTTATAAATGTTGTTTAAAGACGATAAGGATGATGTTTAATAAATTGATTTCTTTTTAACTTGAACTTCGAGTTTTGAAATATAAACAAAAAGGGGAAATAAATTAGTATTGTAACTAAAGCTAAATAAACTGAATTATAACGTAAATCGAATTTATTGAAATTGAATGGTTTCACCTTCACTTGAAATTTATTATGAATCAACATTGATTTGAATTATATATGAATTGTGAACTTGATATTTGTTATAAATTGAAATCATTGAAAATGAGAATCTAATTTGGATTGTAACTATTTAAACTAATTAGATCAAATTGAAATGAACGTAAATTGGAAGTTTAATCAATGGAATTATTGAAAATTGAGTTGGTTGAATTGAAGTTGAAATACGACTTCAAGTTTAATTGAAAATGTTAGAGAAACGATTCTAATTCCAACTATAGTATTCTAAATCATTTTATAAACTATTTTAATAATAATTTTACTTTATAAACTATTTTATTTTATTACTATTTTGTTTTATAAATTATTTCAAATAAATCATTTTATAGTTAACTATTTATTTTATAAATTACTTAATGTTTTAACTATATATTTTAATAAATTTGATAAATTATATTTTAGATTACAAACTATTTATTTTCAAACTATTTCAATTATATATCTAAACTATTTTAAATATAGTTTTTACTATTTTATTATTCAAATTATTAAAGTTGGAATTGTTTCAAAACTTAAATTGGTAAATGGTGGTTTTATTATGAATAATATTCTATCTTGAATATTAAATGTTTTTGAATTACAAACTATTTATTTTCAAACTATTTCAATTATATATCTAAACTATTTTAAATATACTGTTAACTATTATATTATTCAAATTATTAAAGTTGGAATTGTTTCAAGACTTAAATTGGTAAATGGAGATTTTATTATGAATAATATTCTATCTTAAATATTAAATGTTTTTGAAACATAATATTTTGATATGAAGTACGAATCCCTTTGAAATGTAAAACAACTGACCAGTGTTAAAAATGTAAGCGTTTGGTTGTTAAAGAGACCGGGATCGGATATTGTTATACTCTCTACCAATACCGAAAAGCACTTTAACAATTGTGTATGCGGTGAAGTTCCAGAAATGGTGTTGGATGGATTTGGAGGCGATTACTGGGTTTAAAGAAAGAGAACGATGATGGATAGCCTTGAGCTTCGGGTCATAATTAAAATGATTAAAATAGGAGCCATACCCAGGTTAATTGAGTTAGCTACTCTGAGCAGGCATACTTCTTCGATACCATATATATATATATATATATATATATATATATATATATATATACACACACTTTGTGATTGATTGGCGCCTTTGATTGATTTTGGGGGTATGTCTGGGGTGGGCGGTTGTTGCGGCTATGCATTACCACCGGCCTGTGTCCGCAATCCGGTAGAATCACTACTGATGGGTATTGCCTCGATGCCTTGTCATATTTATCCTGATCGAGGCCCCTATGATTTTGATTTAACTTTGTCGTATCACGGCACATCCCTATCCGCCGACGTACTGGTGTGTTATATGCAAACTGTATGGCAACGGTATAAACGGTGTAAGGGTATTAATGGTAATCCCACTTACATTATCTTATTATGTTATATTTAACTATAGACATTATTATAATAGCGTATTATATTATATAGTATTAGTTTGACGGATCCTTAAGAGATGGAAATTCCCGTAACATCTCTTAAGTTATTGCACCCATATGATTTAACTAATACGAGAATGATTTAGTTCTGATCCGAGTGTTTGTTGTGTTTTTTTTTTTCAATACGCTCGGGTCAGACAGAGTTGCAGTTAGCGAAGTTTCACTTTCTTTGAAGATACCATTATGAAGATGAAGATAGAGCTCAACAGATGTAGATTCTAATTGTGATCAATAATTGGTTTTATCTTTTTTCCCACCTTAAGAAAAATGAAACATTGATATCCCCTATATGGTTATAATTTTCTGAAAGGTAACTATCTCGGTTTCGTAACTCTGATAATCGTTGTAAAATATAATAAAACGTATATTTTAACAGCTTCATGAACTGTTATTTATTTATTATATTTTGTCCTTCCGCTGCGAGATTCTGTATTTGTTCTCTTCTTTCTTCTTTTTCTTATTTTAATCCCAATAACTATCTGTATTTTTGATTTGTTTAAGTCGACATTGAGGATCATTGTGGATTTGAATGGTCAAAAATCCCAGATGTTACATTATGTGTGTTTACCTTATTTACTTATAAGACATGTGTACCATTCTTTTGATAACACATGTCCCTATTATTTTAAGCCAATTTTCATATTCTAGAATGCATACACATATACTGTTTGTATTTTATTTATATGCTATGTACATACACATATATTTGTTCTTATATTGTTACTACATGCACATATATTCCAACAACTTTTAATAAGCAAAATCTCGTTTATCAACAAAATTGTTTTCAGTCACATTATCGATTTTTCTTCGAGCTGCTTATCTTTGTAAACAAAAACTCAACAACATGTTTTCTCCTCATTAATTATTATTTATAAAGGGATTTAATCAAGGTTATGAAACAATTAAATCCAAGTATTAAATATTTAAATAACCTTGATATTTAAATATTTACCTGCTAAATTTTCTGGTTGTTACAATATATATATATATATATATATATATTATATATGTGTGTGTGTGTGTTACATAGATGTCACTATAATTCAAAATTTATAAATAAATGTTTATTAGTTGTCATACATGCATATGATAAATTTTAAATGGAAATAAGTGTATACATAGGTGTCTTCATGCATTTAAGTGGTGTGCCAAGTGTCCTTGTTTAAAAATAAGTAGGGGAGCACACATTTTTCACCATTATCTTTTCACAATTTTCCCCACTATTTCCATTTCTCCGGTCATTACTCCTTCACACGCAAATTCCCTTCTCCTTATATTTCTCATTCTTCTCCTTGACATCAGTTCTATCTTCTTTCCTCACAAACACGTTTCAACCTCCACCGCTTCTATTCCCAACGTTCGGCCTCTCCCTCCTTTGACACCACTGCCACTGTTATCACTGCCACCTACTACCTCCAATGTGTCAGTCCACCTCCACCTCGGCCAGAAACCCGCAACTCTTTTCGTCCCTCTAGAAAAACAGTCGACTTCCCTACTTTGGCTTCACCGCAGCCAATTCCCCACAATCCAGGCACCACCAGCTTCCGTCACCTCACCGCCGCACTTCTAGCACTACCGTCGCCCCTTTGACGTACCTCTGGTGCACCTACCCTCCGCCAGTCCTCCCCTTTTTTCCTATAGAAACCGCAGTTCCCCTCATGAAAATAACTTCGGCTTTCCGCTGTCAAGCTCCAACCACCATGTGTTTCAATAAGTCCCCACCTCCGACGTGTGCACTAAGCCCCTGCACCACTGACAACCGTCCTGCACCTCTCCTGAGACCTCACTGAAATTCCCACACTTCCTCTCTTTCTCCTTAAAAGCCATTCGGCTCCTTTGATTTTCTCGCAGCCTCCCATTTGTTATTGAAAAACAAAAATAAACTTTTGCTCGAAAGTATATATACACGTGAGTTTGCAGAAAGGAAGCGTGTACGTGACGGTAGCGGCATCCGCAAAGGTTTGTACGCAGTCATCCAGAGTTGTTTGAGATTTATATGGTTCTTGACGGTGAAAGATTTGGAGGCATGAAGGTGCAAACATTTAATTTAATTTAAATTTTATTTCAATGGTTAATTATAATTAGTTGATGATCATAACTAGTTAATGTTAAATAATGGCTTGTGTATGTTAATTGTTGTATGTGATGTATGGATGGATATTTTTGTTGTTAGAATACACTGAACTCGAAGCATTATTGAACAAAACGTTTTGCACACAATGAAATTGGTTATTATAAATTGTTTTGTTTACAATGGATGTATGCATGTTCATATGGTTGTTTTATTGATTGATTGTTGCATCATACACACCATAGTTGTGGAGTTATTAGGAAAACCAGTTCAAATTTCCTTTGCATGATAATTTATTATTAAATATAAAAATAATAATAATAATTTAGTAGAATTAAATTTCAAATGGTTTGAAATTTTATGTTAGATATGATAAAATGATTTTCGTAAAAGACGAAGCAGTTTCCCAAGTATTTCGATAATTTATATTAAATTGGTTTGGTTGTTATTAAAATAAATTAAATTTTGAATTTTATTTCAATTAATTGTAAATATAAAATGATCAACCAATGCTCGTGAAAATGATTTTGAAATTGAATTGGTTTTGAAATGTTGATCGGCTAATGATTTGAAATATGTATTCAGCATTTGGTTCTGTGCAAATGATTTTAACGAGAGATTGAGAAATTGAATGAGATTTGAAAAATATTATTTAAAGATTTCGATTTTGGTTTGAAATGAATATTTGAAATTTTGAAAGGATGGATTTTGAAGTAAAGTGGTTTTGGAACTTATATGTGAATAGAAAATATTATTTGCAATATGATTATTAAATTTGAAATTATGGAAATTTAAAATGTTTAGAAAATGATTTCGAGTTGCATCAGTTTCATGTAAACATTTATTTTATAATCGTTATCTGTGAACCTTGAAGTGATTAAATAAGCTGAAAATATTTTATAATTTCGATTTAAATGAAATGGAGCCTTGATGGTATTTTCATCTATTATAAGCTATTAACGGTTGGATCGAGTTTTGAAGTTAGGTTCGAAGAAAATGATTTGAATAAAAAAAATTGGTTTTATTTGAATAATTGGTACTATTTGAATAATGAATATAGCTGAAAATGATGGAATAAACTTTGGAAAGAAATTATTGTTAATTCAATTTAATCCCAAGAGAGGTTCGGAAATTTAGAATGTGAATTTAAATTAAAGTTATGAAAATTTAAGTCTACTTCAGGGAGGATTTAAATGATTTATATTTAATCATTATATGGTTTGAATTGAATGCGTCGTATAGAGACAGTTCGTCATTCAAATGGCTATAACTTGAACATTTTGAATTGGATTGACATGAAACAAAAAATGTTGGATTTCTATGAATGACAACTCCTGAATAGAAAAGAAAATTTTGAATTCTGACGTATGATTTTCAAGTTATGCTTAAAGCAAATTTAGAAAAGGTCATTATACGTGTAGTTAGGCGACCAAATTGAGAAATCAAATAAAGCAAGTTTATAAAATTATTTAAAACTTTAATAAAATACTGATAAATCTTATTTTACCATTTAAAAGTGGTTAGAGCTAAAATATTTGAATTTTGAATGATTTTGAATTTACTAATTGTAAATGGCTATTTTACAGTGCCTTTAGTAAACGTTTTCAAACGTTATTGTAACATTTCTTTGGACATGATTTGGGTTTGAAGATTTTAAACCATGAACTATTGTTTAAATTATAGAGAAGGTTTTGTTAAAGATGTTGAAAGAATTTAAAGAATTTAAAGAATTTTAAATATTCGGTATGGAAATTATTTAAATATTTTCAATTTCAAGCAAGATGTTGGAAGTTTAAAATTTAACTAGAAGTAAGTTTGGTTAGAGTTGGTCTTCCGGTATTCAATATGGAACTCCAGAGTTGGATGAATACTATCAGAAACATTAAAATGTTTACATGAGATTCTAATAACGTTTCCCCGAGTTTGGGAATGTGTATCAAATATAAGTCGATTAAACTCTATTTAAACTTATATTTGGAATATAAATTGTTTGAATTATCATGAATGGAATTCAAAACAAAATTAAGATTTGGTAACTTTGAAAATTTATGAAAAGGATAACAATGAATAAAAGAATTATGATTTGAAATATAAGGTTGAAAAAAAATTGAATTTTGGATCTCAAAAGAAGAATTAAAATGGTAAGGGAATTTTGGAATTTGAATGAATCCAACTTTATTTTGTAAATAAATTGGCAACGATTTGGAAGGATATTTGAATCGAAAATCCTATGCAATCCATAGCTATAGTTTTTAAAAGGCGCTTATTACTTGGAAAGACGGGGATCAGATATATGTTCGAAAACCATTCCAATTAATAATACGATGTTATAAAGAAATCGAACATTTGGAAATCGATAAGTGAAGACCGAGAATCTTCGAATTGTTTAGACTGACTGTTGATGTCTCGTTTGGGCTGATCACCCAATACGAGGTTATAAGTGGCATGAGATCTGAATATCTTTGGAAATTTTTAGATTATTGTTCCGTTTAGACCCAAAACGGACTTGTATGGCTTGTGTGTCTGACATTGAAATTGACTTTTTAACACTTATTTCTGTTATTATATATCGGATTTGTGGCACTAGATTATTCACTCTCTAAGACATATGAACTTAGAGGTTATGTATTGATGGAAATTAGTGACATGTTATGAATTGATAATGTGGCACACTCAAGTTATAAAATGAGCTAGTAATGATCAAAGCATGGCTTATTGAAGTGTAACTTTGTGGATATCGTGACCTCAACGAACCAGACACCTTGGATTGATGGTAACCTGACGGTTAGGTTGTATACATATACATTATCTCCTTTGAAACTTGAAAGCTTCGGCGGTAGATCTACATGTGAAACCTGAGGAAATATTAAGTAACCCTGTGCTCGTTCCTTTTGGAAGCAAGGGATCACAAAATTTGGGGAAAACTGACACGACCCGAACTTTCCCGTGAAGGAAAGCACGGATTGTACTGAGGACAAGACCCATCAGAACACAAACAGAAGAACATTTCAGTGCCTATTACAACAATTCCATCAGAATACAAGAATATACATAGTGAATAAATAAAATACATTCGATAAATATCAGATATTACAATACATTACATAGCAGCGGAAAATAATACAAAACACAACTGAAGGAGATATACAGATACAAAGCTTTCCGAATATCATTCCAGTGTAAACCAGGATCCTATGAATATAAATCTGCAAAACCAAAACTACTAGCTGCCCGTGTCAAAAATAAGGGCACCTAGAGTTTAGGTTAAAACAATAAACTCTAGGTCAGTCATGTGACTGGTGTGAGAATTAAAACAGTTATTTAAAGCTTTACTTTAAATCAGATATATCAAGGGACCACCAAAACACAACTGAAGGAGATATACAGATACAAAGCTTTCCGAATATCATTCCAGTGTAAACCAGGATCCTGTGAATATAAATCTGCAAAATCAAAACTACTAGCTGCCCGTGTCGAAAATAAGGGCACCTAGAGTTTAGGTTAAAACAATAAACTCCAGGTCAGTCATGTGACTAGTGTGAGAATTAAAACAGTTATTTAAAGCTTTACTTTAAATCAGATATATCAAGGGACCATGCCGTATAACATGGAACGTGTTTCCTCCCAAGAATATCAGTGCATATATCAAAACAGCACAATGCTTTTTGGAAAAATGAAGCTATTATAAGGCCCATGTCCCATCACACAATGCAACACAAGCAGGAGAATAGGGTTTTCCATTATAATAGACAAATATGCTTGGTACGTTAAAAACAAATCATTTGATTCTATTATAAGTGCATTGTGTATAAAACAACTTCAAATATAAATGTATCAATCCTAGACGGCATCGGTACCACATATCATGTCGCCAATACTAGGCTCTACAATCAAAATCGCAAATGTCATGTATCGGAAGTTGGATTTCCATCTGTGAACCAAGGCAAGGGATCGTCCTTACCGAATTCGAGACAATCTAGCCCATGTCTCAGAATCAGAACGCATCGACCCTTGGAGCGGCAGGGCCGGTCCACCGATGTGGATTAAAATGCCTGAACACTGCGTTTCCCTGTGTAACGTCTGGGGATTTTCGACCCAGAAAATCAACATAAATACACTGTCATTTTCTCGAGCATCGAAAATACCGGGACATTAATAGAAAGAATTTAGAAGTTGAGCTAGAAAAGATAGAACCAATAGAATGGAAGAAGAAGATCACAACTGAACAGAATCAGAGTAAACACGAACTCACAGCGGAATGAAATAAATTTTATTATAACATAACTTGGAAATAAAAATCTGAATTTGTACATATATACATACCATATCAGGGTATAACTCATATACATCACAGCGGAAATAATCTCTAAATACTAATGGTGAAAGCTCCTGCTTTGAGCTCCTCCAAGTGAATCTGAAAAATCCTGAAACACTTGACTGCTCGTACAAATTTGGGCACCCAAGAGTTTAGGGAAAACAAACGAAATAAACTCTGGGTCAGTCATGGGACTGGTGTGAGTAAATTCCAACCATATTGTTTAACTTTGAAAAGCCTTACTATAACCCAAAATTTCTTTGATATCAAAACCAGTGATATTATGATAATGTCTAAACAAATAATTATACAAGTAGCAGAACGCTTGCATCTCACGTTCCACATATATATAGTATAAAATCATAAACCGCAGGGCGCTTATCGGAGAATGGATTTCAACAGATAAGGTATGGGAGCACCTTCTGAATAGTTTACTCAAGAGGGGATACACTCAGGGTTCAACAAGAACGTCTTGCAACCCGGCCACACATGACCGCTCACTCATTTAGCTTGAGTGTCGCGAATATATTGCCACCACGGTTGTAGGCCATCCAAATATCATCCGAAGATACAGAATCGAAAAGAAGTATAAATATGAATTTTCTCTAGATCGGTGACAATACACCCTGCTTGGGGATGACCCAACTAGCCATGCTGCCTAGCCTAACTTTTGTTACTTCCTGGTTGTGAGGCTAGAGGCTACGTCTATCTTCAGAACATCTGATCACCATTCACTTTGAATGTCACATCGTCAAATCCATAATCACACATTGATTACACAAATGCACACTGGGTGTAAAATTAAGAGAAGTTACCTTCTCCCCACCAACTTGGTATATTCGTAAAATCAACGGCGTGACCGTTGGAAATACTCTGTCAGACACTCGTCCATACAAGTTATCCTGGGACTGGACAAACATAAAACAATATTCTGGAACTGGACGACCCTTGCATTTAACTCCGTCTTCAATTATCTTCAGCATATCTAATTCGCAGCGCTCATGTCTATACGGAGTGGTTTTCGGATAATAAATCCAACCGGTCTCTCCATATTGACAACGATGGTCAAACACTTCGATAGTCGATTATTTAACTATCGAAGTAAAATCAAACATCCATTCTAATGTATAACTAAACATCACACAATCACGGGCACTTTTTATTTGACATTCGATTATATTATTCGAATTCCCATATCTTACCAGATATTTCTTAAATCCCATTTTAGCCTTTTTACACTTCTTGGAAAACATTTCTAGTCATTGTAAACTCTCTTTCATGTTCTAGGAAAATATACGTTATCAACGTTCTAAACATTTCCCATTCTTTTCACGTTCTTATTTTCTACACTTGGATAATATACCCTAACTCCCATGGAAAATATTTCTAATATCATCATAAACATTTTAATCTGCCCAACGTTCACTTTTAAAAATACTATTCACTTTAAAATGTGAATAACATACCTACGATATAAATCTAAACACCTTATCAAATAACTCATTATTCGAGTAATAAATACTCTTATCTCGTTTATCGAAAACTCTTTTACTTTATAAATCCGTTTCTAACTCAACTTCTTGATAGATCAATATCAAGATTATAACTACATATTGATTTCTTATCCTATCATAATTCATTTTTTACTAAATACAGACTATCCTATCAGATTCTAATTCCTAAAAATGATTTACTTTAATACGTTCGACATCGTCGAATTCTAGTTCCAAATCCTAATGGATTAACTCAAATCACATTTCGAACATCGAAATGCTGTCATCGTTTTCAATCACGATTCTCCAATTTCTCTTTCTAAAACTGATTCTTATATTTTCTTATGACATCGTTATTTATCACTTTCGAATAAGTGGATTTCAACTAAACTGCTTCATTTTCTAGGAAGTGCTGCCATGTATAAAAATCACGCTTAAGTTTGGTTAACAGCGTTAATTTATCGCTACAGTTCAAAACTTGTCATGTGCTGTAATATTCTCCTTTATAACTAATCTTGACATACAGTCATGCTTAAACCTATTTAACAGCGTTATTTTATCGCTATAGTTCTAAGACTTGCATATGCTGCCATATTCCTTTTACACTAATCTTGACCTAACAGTCGCGCTTAAGCCTAGGTAACAGCGTTTATTTTATCGCTATAGTTTTAAGACTAGCAATACGCTGTCATACTAATCTTGACATCTTTTTCCGTTACAAACTGATATCGTTCCTCGATAATAGTGAAGCCGCTCAAGTTGGGGTATTCTATTTACCTCTCAGACCTTGATCGACAACGTTCTTACCTTAGAATAGATATACGTCCGTAACTCTAAACTCATTATTACTTATAATGTACATCACATCGTATTTCTTTCTTTTATTTTGGAATATGATTTTTATAACACCATATTCATACTTTGAAATCTCGGTAGTTTACGATTATTTATTTTTAAACATTAACTCTTCATTTTTCCATTCCACAGTTCTACTTATAACTTCTTAAACTAAAAGGTAATTAAATCTAATAAATTTTGATTAGTTCATTTTTAAACTATTTTATTAGATTAATTATAAACCAATTAATCTAATAATCATTTTCCCAAATAACAGTTGATTAAATCAACCTCATTCCATCAGTAAACTCGTTAAAAGATTTTAATTACTCCTCAACATTAGATTAATATAATTAATCTAATAATATTTCTAAATTGTTTATCGTAAATATAATTATCCAAATATTGAATCGTCGGATAATTTCTTCTTTATAAACTTATTTAAATGTCAACAATCTTTTATTTATCTTATAAAAACAAACTCTAAAATACTGGTTTATAATAGAACTTCTATTATAATTTAAAACTTCGCTTTAATTTTAAAAATATAATTTTTTATAATTAACTTCGTTGATTTACCTGACGGCCAATCAACTTCTTATCAAACCGATGACTTTTACGGTCGACTGTTACCATTTTCTCAATTTATATCGTTTAATTATTTATCGAAACAAATGCTGAAATTTCATTCAACATTAATATTCACACGGGGGTTTTAAATATAATTCGGGTTCATACAAAACAAACAGTACATATAATTTTCAAGGAATCCGGTCAGATTCCTCCAACCGATTTCCGCATCCACAGATGTCAGTCAACACAATTTACACTAACTCTATACTAGGGGTATTCAAATAGATGGAATCAGTGTCCAACCTATGATGTGTATATATATGACGATGTATATATTTCAACCAATTTACTTCTAATCTACCTAATCGACCATCACACAGCATTCAAACAACATTTAAAATATTATAATACTTTAAAATTGATCAGAGTGAGTGAATTTACTCATCTTCGCGCGTTAACCGTTAAATAACGATTTGCGTCAGTAGACCGGAACCGACATTTTATTCTGCCATAATCCGCAACGAGCTCCAAATCCTTCCAGTACATAGCTTGTGATCCATTTAATTCACCTCATTCCATTTGTAATTAAACTAAGCTCCATTTCCTTGGTCAGTTTTTCTGCAATATGTTGGTGCGGAAACGAAAGAGGCCAAACCCCTTGGCGATCTCCTTATAACCATTAGCCGATAACGAACCATTCTAGCGCACACTTTTCAATTCATTACACCATAACTCCCCTTTTTAACGAGGCACCCTTCATCCTTGTCCAACAGAATGAACCCATCCCCTTGTGTTCGCACCGATCACCAAGTTCATCCGTCGACTGTGCTGCATATGTCATTTAACCTAGTGTACCACCCAACGCACTTCCAGAGACAGCTCCAACTTTTTCTTCTTTTTCTTTTACTTATTTTCTTCTCTTCTTGGGCCTCAAGTTCAAAGATACAGCCCATCACTACTTGTTAAAACCCAGATCAGCATCTTCTGAGTTTTCTTTGCATGAACACCTTTCACATGACGTTTTCCTGCCTACCCCTTTCGAATATTCTCCTGCATGTTTAAAAACTGCACACCAATTTCTTCCATTTACTTGCACGTCCACCATATTATATTAATCTTCATGCAACCACTACCGTCCATTCTATCTTCTCCTCTCCTAATCCTTCTGTTCGCACCACAAAACTAGTATAAACTCACATGGAAATAAAACTCCTCACCCTGCTAATACCAAGCTGCCGATCACCCCTTGTTGCTCACGTAAACCATACGGCGCGAACCCATAAATGACCAGGGTTTCAACCAACCCTCTAACTTCCATGAACAAACCCTCGTACTCACGCATGCTCCACTGGACGCAAACTTTCATTACCATCTCCATACTATTTCCCCAATCCCCATACACGCAAAACGAACCCGCCAACCTCACCTCTCCATTTACTGTAGTGCCAAACTTCCCCATCGCTCTACCTTAACGTCAATCGCATGCATGCACTCGTACACTTTCCCCAACTTCGTTTCTTGCATAGTGATCTCCCCTTTTTCTCAGTCACATGCACGTCCCACTAATTAGTATTCCATCACACAACAGACCATTTTACATAGGAACCCCCTTCCATACTTCCAATGCCTCCTTTTGTACACTACATTACGTACTCCCTCTTTCCTCACCTCTAACACACAGATCCACTAAATCATTTGCTTCCATACTCTCACACTCACGTAAAGCCTTCCCTTAGATCCCCGTTCTCCTTCTTACACACGTGGAGCAGACCTTCTCCACTCTTCTCGTACCAACCCTCAGGCACGCACCCCATTCCTTCATTGTCAACCTTACTGCTCCAGTCACGTATCTCCACTTGCAACACGTTACTCCACCATCCCAATAAAAATATGCAAGCGCTCACTTCCACACTCCCAAAAATCTCCACGTAAGTACTGGAATTTTTCTTGGAGTATTTAGTTTGAATATTTTTATGAAGCCATTAATTTGTTTCGGAGAGGCTAGTTTGCTGAAGAAGAAACGCAGAGTACTTGCGTATATTTATAAGCGGACAAATCCATGGATAAGAACCATGTCCCTTCGCTAGGCTTAATAGCTTTGTAGATCGCTGAATGGTTTCCATTTTCGTTTGTCGAAAGTATGGTTTGCACGTTCCTAATAAATGAAGATATGGGACGAAAGCTAGCTGCGTTGAAAATGAGGGGCTTTAATTTAGGTTGTCTTGTTTTCAATAGGTGCTGCACGTTTCATTTAAGTTCGATGGAGACTAAACGAACGTAGAATAAGTAGATTAGCATGGCAGGGTATGGTGTTTTTTAATGCAAAACAGTGAAGTCTTTCCATCGTACACAATAGGCAAAAAGGATGTAAAACATAAGTATGAGGTCGGCACATTTCTGTGCATTGCATTTAAGTTTGACAAATACCTTGAAAGTGGTCGGACATAGTGGCTCTCAATACAAGCTTCGCATTTGTTTTTATTTAGTATTTTAAAGTTTAGTGTCCCTAGCTACATAGAATTTTACCTACTTACGGACAGAAGTAAGATTATGTCGTGTCCGGCGAGGTGCCACGGTCCCATAAATATAATAATACCGGTAGTTTGACTCATATTTTGAAATTTCGAAATACCGATACAGGGTGCACAATACCCCAAATCAAAAGTTGCATATTTAATTAATTAAAAATTTCGGAAAAATTCTAAAAATTATATTATCGCTGCGCCTCAAAAGAACCTTGTCCCGATTTGCAACCGATATCAAGTTATATTCAAATATTTGTTTCGTCGATAAACGATTTTACAGTGACTTTCTGAATATTTGATTTGGACATATCTTGCAATCTATACGACGAAATCTAGGTTTTTCACATCTGTTAGAAATATACAGCTCAACAGATTCCAACGCTTCTTGTTTCAAAGAAATCCGATTCAAAACGAGTCTGGTACGCTCAGTTGAAGTTCAGAACGTTAAATTACGAACTGCAGGGTCGTTCTGAGCTCGATTATAATTTATATATATTTATATACGTTCAACTTCGTTTTAATTAATATATAAATCAATTTATATTACGAATTCAATATTTAAACTGTTTTAAATATTCAAATTTAAACCGTTCAAAATGCGGGACGTTACAGTCCTTCCCCCTTAAAATAATTTTGTCCTCGAAATTGCTAAGATAGGGAAAATGCTACAATCACTGTTATAAACAGGTTAAAAATCTTTTTGGTTTTACTTTATGATTTCAGTTTCAACATAACTGATTAATTCCAATTAAAATATTAATTCCTTCTTATTACCGAATATTTTCAAAATTCTGAAAATTTCCTAACACCTTAATTTCCAGAGAATCTCGCCAGCATCTCCTCTGCACGGCTCACTCGGTATTACAACAACTTGCCACTCTGGGCCTTCACCAATCCAAAAGAAAATAAAACAGCCAAACGACTTTCCAAACTCACTCAAAAATTGCATACTCCATATTATTAATCATGTACCCTTTTGGTTGGCATCCAATTCTGATTCTGCACTTTGCTATCAAGCCGATATTTATCCCAACATTTCCAACTGTTGATCTCCAACCAACTTAACCATAATCCAATCCTTTGCTTATTGTTTGAGCCAAATTCCATTTCAACTCCTGCTCCATTTCAATTCCAATTTCTTATCCAAATTTATTTGGGATCATCTCTAACCCAATTCAGTATATTTAACCAAGTTAATTCCTATGTTCCACTTGCTAATTTAATTTCTCAAATTAGTTCTCTTACGCTCAACTCTGATTTTATTAAAATATCAAATTTTAATTTCCACTTAACTAGTTCAGTTAAATCTCTATTTCAATATGATTCTCACTTAATTGGCTTCGATAGAATTCACCTTCACCATTTCAAGCTATTTAACTTCATAAGTTAAATTTTAGAGATTTAAATTCCTGGGTCTTCATTTCAAATCAGTATGAAATCATATATAATTCAAAACATTTGAATTTCTGACAACTTGTTTCCTCACAATAATTCAAAACAAAATCTTTGATAGTAATCCGTCACTTAGAACCTTGAAATTGAACACTGATGATGTTGCAGTCATCGTCAGAATTATTTTCCAGCTATCAAAGTGAGTTCAATACTATATGACTTTTCAAAATTTATTTTCAAACACCTTTATTTTGAAATTACTTCAAAATCCATTTACTATGTTTGAAAAACATTTCAAATTACCCAGGATCTTAAATTTCCATATATTTAATCCAAATATTATTTCCAACTCTTTTCAAAGTTTCCAGAGTTTTATTTCAATTCTAGTTTTAAATTCAGATGTAGTTCATCTGATTTTGTATATTATACTTATATAACATTTCGATTTGTTATTTATATAACCAACTCAATTATAGATCTTATTTGATCATAATAAAGATCAACACTATAATAATCCCAAGATATATACTCCTTTATATCAAAATATAATTTTGGGTAAAATTATTTTATTTACCCTCTTTTCAAAACGTACTGTGTCGAATTACTCTGTTCAAGAGTTTAGAAACGCCTATCGACCTAGTTTGCATTACTGTTTCGACCAGAATTCATAAACCACTCGACTGAACAATCAACACAATATAAAACAGTTTTTGTACTAATTTCCAAATACGCGCTCATATATGTATACACTCAACTCAATCTAGAGTATTACTAACTCCATATCTATTGAGTTACGCCACAGAGCCAAGGTAATAACTTAACCTTCAGCTCTGATACCAACTGTAACGTTTGGGGATTTTCGACCCAGAAAATCAACATAATTACACTGTCATTTTCTCGAGCATCGAAAATACCAGGACATTAATAGAAAGAATTTAGAAGGTGAGCTAGAAAAGATAGAACTAATAGAATAGAATAAGAAGATCACAACTGAACAGAATCAGAGTAAACATGAACTCACAGCGGAATGAAATAAATTTTATTATAACATAACTTGGAAATACAAATCTGAATTTGTACATATATACATACCATATCAGGGTATAACTCATATACATCACAGCGGAAATAATCTCTAAATACTAATGGTGAAAGCTCCTGCTTTGAGCTCCTCCAAGTGAATCTGTAAAATCCTGAAACACTTGACTGCCCCTACAAATTTGGGCACCCAAGAGTTTAGGGAAAACAAACGAAATAAACTCTGGGTCAGTCATGGGACTGGTGTGAGTAAATTCCAACCATAATGTTTAACTTTGAAAAGCCTTACTATAACCCAAAATTTCTTTGATATCAAAACCAGTGATATTATGATAATGTCTAAACAAATAATTATACAAGTAGCAGAACGCTTGCATCTCACGTTCCACATATATATAGTACAAAATCATAAACCGCAGGGCGCTTATCGGAGAATGGATTTCAACATATAAGGTATGGGAGCACCTTCTGAATAGTGTACTCTAGAGGGGATAACTCAGGGTTCAACAAGAACGTCTTACAACCCGGCCATACATGACCGCTCACTCATTTAGCTTGAGTGTCGCGAATATATTGCCACCACGGTTGTAGGCCATCCAACCGTCGTCCGAAGATACAGAATCGAAAAGAAGTATAAATATGAATTTTCTCTAGATCGGTGACAATACACCCTGCTTGGGGATGACCCAACTAGCCATGCTGCCTAGACCAACTTTTGTTACTTCCTGGTTGTGAGGCTAGAGGCTACGTCTATCTTCAGAACATCTGATCGCCATTCACTTTGAATGTCACATCGTCAAATCCGTAATCACACATTGATTACACAAATGCACACTGGGTGTAAAATAAAGAGAAGTTACCTTCTCCCTACCAACTTGGTATATTCGTAAAATCAACGGCGTGACCGTTGGAAATACTCTGTCAGACACTCGTCCATAAAAGTTGTCCTAGGACTGGACAAACATAAAACAATATTCTGGAACTGGACGACCCTTGCATTTAACTCCGTCTTCAATTATCTTCAGCATATCTAATTCGCAGCGCTTACGTCTATACGGAGTGGTTTTCGGATAATAAATCCAACCGGTCTCTCCATATTGACAACGATGGTCAAACACTTCGATAGTCGATTATTTAACTATCGAAGTAAAAACAAACATCCATTCTAATGTATAACTAAACATCACACAATCACGGGCACTTTTTATTGGACATTCGATTATATTATTCGAATTCCCATATCTTACCAGATATTTCTTAAATCCCATTTTAGCCTTTTTACGCTTCTTGGAAAAGATTTCTAGTCATTGTAAACTCTCTTTCATGTTTTAGGAAAATATACGTTATCAACGTTCTAAACATTTCCCATTCTTTTCACGTTCTTATTTTCTACACTTGGATAATATACCCTAACTCCCATGGAAAATATTTCTAATATCATCATAAACATTTTAATCTGCCCAACGTTCACTTTTAAAAATACTATTCACTTTAAAATGTGAATAACATACCTACGATATAAATCTAAACACCTTATCAAATAAATCATTATTCGAGTAATAAATACTCTTATCTCGTTTATCGAAAACTCTTTTACTTTATAAATCCGTTTCTAACTCAACTTCTTGATAGATCAATATCAAGATTATAACTACATATTGATTTCTTATCCTATCATAATTCATTTGTTTACTAAATACAGACTATCCTATCAGATTCTAATTCCTAAAAATGATTTACTTTAATACGTTCGACATCGTCGAATTCTAGTTCCAAATCCTAATGGATTAACTCAAATCACATTTCGAACATCAAAATGCTGTCATCGTTTTCTATCACGATTCTCCAATTTCTCTTTCTAAAACTGATTCTTATATTTTCTTGTGACATCGTTATTTATCACTTTCGAATAAGTGGATTTCAACTAAACTACTTCAATTCCTAGGAAGTGCTGCCATGTATAAAAATCACGCTTAAGTTTGGTTAACAGCGTTAATTTATCGCTACAGTTCAAAACTTGTCATGCGTTGTAATATTCTCCTTTATAACTAATCTTGACATACAGTCATGCTTAAGCCTATTTAATAGCGTTATTTTATCGCTATAGTTCTAAGACTTGCATATGCTGCCATATTCCTTTTATACTAATCTTGACCTAACAGTCGCGCTTAAGCCTAGGTAACAGCGTTTATTTTATCGCTATAGTTTTAAGACTTGCAATACGCTGTCATACTAATCTTGACATCTTTTTCCGTTACAAACTGATATCGTTCGTCGATAATAGTGTAGCCGCTCCAGTTGGGGTATTCTATTTACCTCTTAGACCTTGATCGACAACGTTCTTACCTTAGAATAGATATACGTCCGTAACTCTAAACTCATTATTACTTATAATGTACATCACATCGTATTTCTTTCTTTCATTTTGGAATATGATTTTTATAACACCATATTCATACTTTGAAATCTCGGTAGTTTACGATTATTTATTTTTAAACATTAACTCTTCATTTTTCCATTCCACAGTTCTAATTATAACTTCTTAAACTAAAAGGTAATTAAATCTCATAAATTTTGATTAATTCATTTTTAAACTGTTTTATTAGATTAATTAAAAACCAATTAATCTAATAATCATTTTCCCAAATAACAGTTGATTAAATTAACCTTATTCCATCAGTAAACTCGTTAACTGATTTTAATTACTCCTCAACATTAGATTAATATAATTAATCTAATAATATTTCTAAATTGTTTATCGGAAATATAATTATCCAAATATTTAATCGTCGGATAATTTCTTCTTTATAAACTTATTTAAATGTCAACAATCGTTTTTATTTATCTTATAAAAACGAACTCTAAAATACTGGTTTATAATAGAACTTCTATTATAATTTCAAACTTCGCTTTAATTATAAAAATATAATTTTTTATAATTAACTTCGTTGATTTACCTGACGGCCAATCAACTTCTTATCAAACCGATGACTTTTACGGTCGACTGTTACCATTTTCTCAATTTATATCGTTTAATTATTTATCAAAACAAATGTTGAAATTCCATTCAACATTAATATTCACATGGGGGTTTTTAATATAATTCGGGTTCATACAAAACAAACAGTACATATAATTTTCAAGGAATCCGGTCAGATTCCTCCAACTGATTTCCGCATCCACAGATGCCAGTCAACATAATTTACACTAACTCTATACTAGGGGGTATTCTAATCGATGGAATCAGTGTCCAACCTATGATGTGTATATATATGACGATGTATATATTTCAACCAATTTACTCGTAATCTACCTAATCGACCATCACACAGCATTCAAACAACATTTAAAATATTATAATACTTTAAAATTGATCAGAATGAGTGAATTTACTCACCTTCGCGCGTTAACCGTTAAATAACGATTTGCGTCAGTAGACCGGATCCGACATTTTATTCTACCATAATCCGCAACGAGCTCCAAATCCTTCCAGTACATAGCTTGTGATCCATTTAATTCACCTCATTCCATTCGTAATTAAACTAAGCTCCATTTCCTTGGTCAGTTTTTCTGCAATATGTTGGTGCGGAAACGAAAGAGACCAAACCCCTTGGCGATCTCCTTATAACCATTAGCCGATAACGAACCATTCTAGCACACACTTTTCAATTCATTACACCATAACTCCCCTTTTTAACGAGGCACCCTTCATCCTTGTCCAACAAAATGAACCCATCCCCTTGCGTTCGCACCGACCACCAAGTTCATCCGTCGATTGAGGTGCATATGTCATTTAACATAGTGTACCACCCAACGCACTTCCAGAGACAGCTCCAACTTTTTCTTCTTTTTCTTTTACTTATTTTCTTCTCTTCTTGGGCCTCACGTTCAAAGATACAACCCATCACTACTTGTTAAAACCCAGATCAGCATCTTCTAAGTCTTCTTTGTATGAACACCTTTCACATGACGTTTTCCTGCCCACCCATTTCGAATATTCTCCTGCATGTTTAAAAACTGCACACCAATTTCTTCCATTTACTTGCACGTCCACCATATTATATTAATCTTCATGAAACCACTATCATCCATTCTATCTTCTCCTCTCCTAATCCTTCTGTTCGCACCACAAAACTAGTATAAACTCACATGGAAATAAAACTCCTCACCCTGCTATACCAAGCTGCCGATCACCCCTTGTTGCTCACGTAAACCATACGGCGCGAACACATAAATTACCAGGGTTTCAACCAACCCTCCAACTTCCATGAACAAACCCTCATACTCACGCATGCTCCATTGGACGCAAACTTTCATTACTATCTCCATACTATTTCCCCAATCCCCATACACGCAAAACGAACCCGCCAACTTCACCTCTCCATTTACTGTAGTGCCAAACTTCCCCATCGCTCCACCTTAACGTCAATCGCATGCATGCGCACGTACACTTTTCCCCACTTCCTTTCTTGCATGGTGATCTCCCCTTTTTCTTAGTCACATGCACGTCCCACTAATTAGTATTCCATCACACAACAGACCATTTTACACAGGAACCCCCTTCCATACTTCCAATGCCTCCTTTTGTACACTACATTACGTACTCCCTCTTTCCTTACCTCTAACACACAGATCCACTCAAATCATTTGCTTCCATACTCTCACACTCACGTAAAGCCTTCCCTTAGATCCCCGTTCTCCTTCTTACACACGTGGAGCAGACCTTCTCCACTCTTCTCGTACCAACCCTCAGGCACGCACCCCATTCCTTCATGTCAACCTTACTGCTCCAGTCGCGTATCTCCACTTGCAACACGTTACTCCACCATCCCAGTAAAAATATGCAAGCGCTCACTTCCACATTCCCAAAAATCTCCACGCATGTACTGGAATTTTTCTTGGAGTATTTAGTTTGAATATTTTTATGAAGCCATTAATTTGTTTCAGAGAGGCTAGATTGCTGAAGAAGAAACGCAGAGTACTTGCGTATATTTATAAGCGGACAAATCCATGGATAAGAACCATGTCCCTTCGATAGGCTTAATAGCTTTGTAGATAGCTGAATGGTTTTCATTTTCGTTTGTCGAAAGTATGGTTTGCACGTTCCTAATAAATGAAGATATGGGACGAAAGCTAGCTGCGTTGAAAATGAGGGGCTTTAATTTAGGCTGTCTTGTTTACAATAGGTGTTGCACGTTTCATTTAAGTTCGATGGAGACTAAACGAACGTAGAATAGGTAGGTTAGCATGGCAGGGTATGGTGTTATTTAATGCAAAACAGTGAGGTCTTTCCATCGTACACAATAGGCAAAAAGGATGTAAAACATAAGTATGAGGTCGGCACATTTCTGTGCACTGCATTTAAGTTTGGCAAATACCTTGAAAGTGGTCGGACATAGTGGCTCTCAATACAAGCTTCGCATTTATTTTTATTTAGTATTTTAAAGTTTAGTGTCCCTTACTACATAGAATTTTACCCACTTACGGAAAAAAGTAAGATTACGGTCATGTCCGGCGAGGTGCCACGGTCCCATAAATATAATTATACTGGTAGTTTGACTCATATTTTGAAATTTCGAAATACCGATACAGGGTGCACAATAACCCAAATAAAAAGTTGCATATTTAATTAATTAAAAATTTCAGAAAAATTCTAAAAATTATATTATCGCTGCGCCTCAAAAGAACCTTGTCCCGATTTGCAACCGATATCAAGTTATATTCAAATATCTGTTTCGGTCGATAAACAATTTTACAGCGACTTTCTGAATATTTGATTTGAACATATTTTGCAATCTATACGACAAAATCTAGATTTTTCACTTTTGTTAGAAAGATACAGCTCAGCAGGTTCCAACGCTTCTTGTTTCGAAGAAATCCGATTCAAAACGAGTCCGGTACACTCAGTTGAAGTTCAGAACGTTAAATTACGAACTACAGGGTCGTTCTGAGCTCGATTATAATTTATATATATTTATATACGTTCAACTTCGTTTTAATTAATATATAAATCCATTTATATTACGAATTCAATATTTAAACTGTTTTAAATATTCAAATTTAAACCGTTCAAAATGCGGGATGTTACACCCTGCTCTTTGGGGGCGTAAATGAGCCAAATGACTCCATCGGCTTCACATAGTCACCGATATATCTAAGGCGCCTCGCAATCCACCCTAGCTAGAAGGAAACGCATGCCCTCCCTGAGGTCCTCTCCCGTTTTTGGTTCACACCGGGGTGTGAGGCTCGCGAATTAACGCTACACAAAGCTGTGCCACACAGGTGGTACTTTGATCATCAACCATAAGACTCTACTTTTCAACAGAAGCCTTGATCATTTGCATCTTAGCATGCTACACAGGCAAACCACTCCATGCAACCGATATCCATCAATCACACAGAATGATATCCAATGTCAGACACATAGTCCATTTACAAGTCCATTCTAGGTCTGAACGAAACCGAAGGCACCTTGTACCTCGCATATACATCTGGACGATCACCAACTGATTCCCTCCTCTTGGGTGTACAGCCCAATCAAGATCATCAGTAATTATCCAAACGATGTGAAGACCTCTGGTCTTCGACCACCATCTTCACCCTCGACACGTCATCGAATCAGTTATTCAGAATGGAATAAACTCGGCCTTTCTGAATAACCCGCGTATATAATAAACAAGTGTTACACAAACACAACATTCGCCTCATTCAAATTCAGAATATTCTTTTATTCAAATATTCTTATACTTTGGGAAAGGTTCCCATTAATTTTATCAAAGATAAATTCCATAAATTTATTCTTTAATCTTCCTTTGAATATCAATTCAAACCAAATTATGGTTTATCCAAACTAGTCGGGATTAACGAACCTTACCGAAATAATCATTTGTTTTAATTTTCCAATCCCAACCTATTCATCCCATGAAGTAAAACTGGTAATACTTCATATCTAACACCACGGTGTTATCGGTAAATTCAATTACCATTTCATGTTCAAATCTAATTAAAGATTTAACTATCGCTTGGAGCAAAACTGGTAATACTCCTTTCTTGATCATTTCGATCTAATTAAAAATTCATTAAAACTCCACTTGGTTTTAATCTTCCCAAAAATCAATATCAATGATTATTTAACTTGGGAAATCATATCAAGTCTTTAACTGGGTTAAAGAACCAATGTCATTTAAAACACGGTTCACGATAAACCCCAAAATCACATTCTATTCCATCAGCCTTTAACCGTAAATTAGCAAGTGAATAATTCCCTAAGTAAAAACCCCAAAGGCCTAAACCAACATCAGATCAATACCCAGGAAACCATTCAATTTAACTAATCTTCAGTTATCTTCTGATTTTCTTAACTCCGTTGGGTCTAAGAACAGTATTATTAAAGATACCGTTCACGACAACCCAAAATCACATTCCATTTACAATGGAATCTTCATGGAAAAATAATCGATACATATAATCGATATAAACTTCCATATCTGACTAATAATATAAATGGAATAACGGCAAAGCCTTTTAAATTCCAGATATATTAGTTGTCTTCCTCCACATAAATTCACTTCGATTATTACCAAATCGAATTCCATTCCATTCCAATTTATTTTACTAAATTGGAAAACTTTACTTTGGAAAATCTCCTTTAAATCTTAACAAAAGATTTATAAATTCCAAATCACATTTCACTGTGAATCGGGTTAAAGAACGAATGTCATTAAAACACATTTCATGATAAACCCAATTCACATTCCATTAAATATCGGGTCAAAGAACAAATGTTATTTAAAACACCGTTCACGATAAACCCAAAATCACATTCCAATTCAAATCCAATTAAATATCATTTAATTGGTGTAATTCATTAAATCCAAATAAAAAGATTTAATCTTTTTCTCAATTGGTTTTAAGAACAGTGTTAATGAAGACACCATTCACAACAAACCCAAATCCCATTTGATATTAAATACAAGGCTCTGAATAGAAAATATATCGGCTTATATTCAATATCAAATTCTACGACCAACAAATATTGTATTGGAAATAACGATATAAATATATCTTTCAAATTTCCATAACAATATCTGTATAATCACGAAATTCAACATCGAAATATTCCAAAGACAATTTTGATTCAAATCCTTTCCAATTCAATTATTGGAAATTTTGGTTAGTTTTAAAACCCTTTCAAATCCAATTTATTTATTTCAAAAATAAATGGGTTATAATTCTAGTTCAAAACTAGCTCATTTCGATAAAAATCTATTTTTATCTTTTCAAATATGAAATTTTTCATCCTAATTCTTTACAAATCATTTCTTATGATTTTACACAAATTATTGCTATTTTTAATAATTTTATCAAGGCCTGTACAGTCGATTTCCATCAACGGCCATCGAACTGCACTTACAACGACCTTTTCCAAATTTGATTTGGACATAATTCCAAATCCAAACGTTAGATTTCAAATATCTAATATTCGTTAGAAAGCTCTTTTCGATACGAACCCAACGGTTCCAGTTTTAGTTGAATCCGATGGTCGGATCTCCCGTAATGTCCATTCGAAGTCAATGGTCGAAATTCGCGAACTACCGCGGCGTGGCGTGTTCTATTCAGGCCATTATATATATATTATATATATTTCATCAATTTCCTTTCAAAACGTATTTTTAAAATCGTTTTCAATTCATTTTCAAAACGATTTCAACTTCATATTCCATTTCAAATCAAAATTGAATATTCCATATCATCGATATACAAATGATAATATTTTCAAAACATTATATTTCGAAATCGTTTCCTTTTTGGTATTCATTTTATAAATGAATAAAATCGATATAAATATCGTCCACGTCAAAATGGCATCAATCTAATCAACACGGCTATATATATTTAAATATATTCGTGCCCATCCCAAATCGGACATCAAAATCCTATTTTGATTTTTTTCTGAATATTGTTTAAAAATATTCGTTATTCTAAAATAATCGTTATTTTAAAATATTCATTCTTTCTGAACTGGAACCAGACACAATCAATTACCATATAATTTGATTATATGGATTTTACACAACAAATGTGTATAACCACAGTGAGAACAGCAATCCATCATCCAAAGTGCATTCTACACTGTATAAGCATCAATATAAATATTTAACGCTTATAACAGCCTGTTAATCAATCGATCGACATACAACTAATTATTGGGATTAGTGGATGTCCAATATCATCCCAATACCCATGTGGGGTTTCGAACAATCAAACACGGGTTTTATTTGCGCAGATGGGCGATGTGTAAAATTTATCGTCCAAATTCATATCAGTCAAATGTGTGTACATAAATAAATCGCCCGAATTGTTTATATTTATTTATTTTATATACACGTTAAAAATTATATTTTTAACTATAAAATATTTTCAACTATAAAATATTTTATTCCATTCCACGTCACACAATCAACTTTCACAACACATCAATTAAACAAACAAGACATCCATGGTCTGTGGACAACGGGTGTCGGGTGCTGCCAAACACCGTCTGCATCCTAGTATACATTTCAACTAGAAAAATAAATAAAAGTGAGAAGTTCTCACCTTTGGGATCCACTCCGCCAGTTCTACTTCTAAACTGTATGGATTCCGTTTTGATTTCCGTCAATACAATAGCTATCTTTTCCCGCTGTTCACATTAAAAATCACATCTTTATCGCTTCATTCCAATAAATAAAAGTCATATTTTTATTTTTACTTCATATATATTTACAACGCTTCTTTCTATATAAAAATTATATTGTTATATATTTCTTCTTATATAAAGATCGAATTTTTATTTCGCTTCCTATTGAGTAAAAATCGAATTTTTATCTTATTGATATCCATATAAAGAACGGATCTTTATTATAATGAAAGCATTATAAACATCGTATTTTTATTTGTAAAAATCACATTTTTTTCTCTCTATATATAAAAGTCATATTTTTATTACGATAAAAATCAGATCTTTCTCTATATAAAAATCTCACCTTTTCTACATTAAAAATCTAAACTTTCTATATTAAAAATCTCGCCTTTCCTCATATAAAAATCTGAACTTTCTATATTAAAAATCTAAGCTAATCTATATAAAAGAAAATCTAATCTTTTTCAAATTAAAAATTCTATTCTTTACTTCGATAAAAATCATATCTTTATTTAAAATGAAAAGCATACGTTTGTTTAAAATAATCTTGTCTTTCTAACTATAAAAATCAAATTTTTTTGCTTTTAAAACTCAAATCTTTTCTTACATAAACATCTCATCTTTCCGCTATATATCAAAAAACAAAATCTATATTTTCTATAATGAAAAACCCATATTTTCTATAGCTAAAAATCCTATATTCTCTAAAACTAAAAATCATATTTTTAGTAGCTTAGAAATTATATTTACTATAAAACAAATTAAATAAAAAAAGAAATGCTTACAGATTTTCTTTAGCGAGAGGGGTTTGGAGATGGCGTCAGCGAACTGGAGGGCAGGGGTTTGCTGCGACGTTGATCGGAGGTGGAGGGCTCAAGGCGGTCGGCGGCGGTTTCCTCGATAGCATAGCGGATGGGAGAGGAAAGGAGATGGAGGAGAAAGGAGGCGGAGCAAAAGGGGCCGGCGAGCTGAGTGGGGAGAGTGGGTATCGACCACGGCGGCTGACCACAGTGGTGGAGCGCGCGATTTTGAAATTTGGGGGAGATCGGATTTGGTCTCAAAACGAAGGAAATGATTTTGTGAGGGAGAGGGGTGAGAGAAAAGGTATTATATAATTTATTTATTTTTTATTTTTTTATTTTCTCTATTTGATTTAAAAAGTAAGTTTTTATTTCGAACTCCAAACAAGGCCCACCGTCTGTCGTCCTTAGCAGATTACCCCCATTTCGAACACAATGGGACATGTATCATAAGCTAGTTCTGCTATTTCGATTGGTTTATGTAAAAATCAAAATATAAATCAGTATATTCAATTTTTAACGTATATTTCAATTTACCGAGGCCACATATGGACCCTAAAAATTCCCGAAAAATATTTTTTAGCTTCGTATTGACGATACAGTCCTAACAAAACTAATATCATCAAATTCTGAGACCGTTTGAAAAATGGCCATTTTATGGTCGATCGAAATTGACTGAAACTGTCAAAACACGTTTTCTTTTGCCATGCTCACATATTGATTCAGAAAATTATGAATTTTGGAATCTAGCAATAACTTGACATTCCAGAACCAACAAAAGTGGTTTCCTCGAAAACAGAGATCGTTTGCAAAATTGCTATTTTTAAGGGCCAAAATTCCATAGCGACTATTCTGAATTTTCAACTAGGCATAACTTTTTATTCCCGCTATGAAATTTCAATTTTTCGGATTCGTTGGAAAGATATTTTCAAATAGATTCTAATATTTTTGGTTTCGCTAAAATTCGGTTTATTTCGAATCCTGTACATTTATTTGAAATTTGAAATCGAATTTTCAAACTACCTTCATTTTCAATTCCTTTTATAATTAAAAATAAATATTTATATTCTAACGATGATTCAAATAAATATATACGTTCTAATTCTACTCAAAATAAATTTCTCGTCATTATTATTTAAAATAATTTATTTTAAATATTCAAAATTCATCAACATTGTCAAAATAAAATTTTTAAATTGGTTCGGATTTCCGGGTTATTACAAAAACGATATCCTTTTGAATTCATTTTTTAGTCTTTTAGTTTCGGTCTTACTTACAAAACGATTGGTATTCTGATTTTCAGTCCCGACATTAAAAAGAGAAAATGCCTTTCGGGGCAAGTAAGGTTTGTTAAACTAGAGTAGAAATGTACCTTTAAGTAAGGAATGTTGATGCCTTAAAGTTTATTTTGAGAAACAACAAATAATTGCGCAAGTATTTTAATTTTCAGGGGTGGTATTCAAAAATTTCCCCTTGACTTCCGGCCAATCTGTTATGTCCTTCGGTTGAATTTTGATATTTGGCACTCTTTTTTCAAAAAAAATAAATAAATTGAATATAGGGTTCATTGAAGAATAGGTTTGGGTTATGAAGTTTGAGTATGTAAACTATTCCAAAGTCTATCGAAAAGGTGACTATTTATCTTGTTTAGAACAAATGATATTAAGAAATTTTAAGTGCAGATATCCTTCTTTCTATGTAATGGGAGGCTAGAGGCTCACCAAATCTCTTTCAGGAGTTAATAAGATATTGAAGGATTCCCTCATATTCATTAGTTTCAGCATGTTTCCAGAAGTTTAATAAATTTCAAATGGCTGCTTCATAATTTTACCTTTGTAACGCTACCTCTCTAGTAGTCATGGTAGTCTTATTTAATTATAATTATTTTAGAAATTCTAAGAATTCGAGCTTAAATGTGTAAAATGTTCATAGACAGTAGCAATCGGTACATTTACCTAAGCATTTATCAAACACCCCACACCCTTTTATGCATCCATATGATGATGCGTTAAGATTTATGAAGCGCTTAGGTATAAAGTAACAACACAAAGACTAAAATTCATGAGAGAGAAATATAAAGCACAGCGGAAACATTAAAACAATTATTAAATAAGCAAGTCAAATCACAGTACTTATTACATTTCAAAATACCAGATAGTCTTCATCATAAAATAAACATACTCTCTCATGGAAATATCAGAGTACATAAGTAAAACCATAAAAATTATCCCTCTCAGAAGCCAATACGATGATCAGAAAACAAGAAGTGTGCTAGTGCAAGAGTCTGAAAAGAGTCTGAATCCAAGTCGAACCGAATAATCAAGAATCACTACTAAGACACTACAGCCTGCGAACCTTGAGGGGGAAAGGAAGAACAAAGGATAAAACAAACTAGGTCAAACATATGCCTGATGGGTTCTAGTAATTTCTAGCATAAGCATAAGTTAAGGAAACATTTAGACCAACGAACACTTCTAAGATCAATAGACATAAAAGAATAAACGAAATAGCAAGAAAAGATAAACATGAAATAAGATAGGCTTCTCATTCATATCCAAAAATTTGTTGCAACAGCTACTAGATATCATAATTAGACTTTACCTAATTTCTACCCAACGATCAGCTCATCTACCCATAATGTGATAACCTATGTCAGCTATGGAATTCGGGATTATCAATCTAGAACCCATCTACCAAAAAGGACATAGCCATTAGTCACAAGCATTACAACGGATTATCTTCCCCAATCGAAACGATGCACGCTCATCGTTCCGCCAGAACGTGCCCGTACCCACCTCATTTGAACCTCTTACTATCCAGTTTAGTAAAGCGTGCCTTAGCCTCTACCTAGTGTGATACTTCATGATAACAAAGGTGTACTAACTGATACAGGTTCCCAACCAAAATGCAATTTACACTAGTCACCCTTAGACTTGGTCCCCTTTCATTATTTTATTAGGCATCTTATTTTTGCCAATCACCCCCACACTGCCGGGCCAGACCTAAACTAGGATTTCATTATATTTCTAGGCCCCTTATCTTCCCCAATCCGTCCCACGTTGTCGAAATAGACCTAATCTATGAGGCACTTATCTTCCCCAGTCAGCCCTACGCTGCCGGAACGGACTCCCTCTATCTTAGCTTGTTAATTTCATCAGTTTTAACTTAACACAATTTAAG
Source organism: Allium sativum (assembly GCA_030737875.1). Classification (NCBI taxonomy): domain Eukaryota; kingdom Viridiplantae; phylum Streptophyta; class Magnoliopsida; order Asparagales; family Amaryllidaceae; genus Allium; species Allium sativum. The sequence goes on along the minus strand of CM060918.1, from coordinate 783,430,586 downwards.
TTTATTAATAAGCCCAATATAACCACATGTTATATCCCTAAGTTATATAAATATTTCTAATTGATGTTATCTATTTGTACAACCCATTACCATGTTACATAATCTCCAATTAAGTCCAACCCATTCCCACGTCCCTTTTTATTCAATTTCGATATTATTCCAGTTTAACACACAAATAACGATAAAGGGCTAGGCTCTTTTCATGCCTAGGCTCAGCACTAAAAGAAAAAGAGAAACGGTCCAGGATACTAGCAAGGCCTAGACTCAAAATAGACAAAAGCAAATAAAATAGGCGTAAGCATAATTGTAAATAGATTATAATAAAGAAGGGATAAAAAGTTGGAAAATTACTTATAAACAATAAACAACTGGAAAGAAATAGGCATAAGCATTAAATAAATTATAGTAACTTACAGAAAAATTAAACATATAAATACTGTAAATAACTATAAACATAAAAACTTGAAAATTAAAACTACTTAACTATATAAACATTCTTAAGTAGATAAATAATTTTAAAATTGCGTAAAACTCAAGATCTAATGAACAGAGCTTCCCCGTTGCCGTCTTCTAAGATCAAGCAGAATCTCCATATCCAAAAGTGTTTATAAAAATAAATATTAAAACTCAAGAACTAATTCACCCCTTAAAAAAAATTAATTATGTGGCATTTCCTAATTCTAAGGATGGGCCTGGGGAAGAAGAAGAAAGAAGTGAGAATGAATGTGAAGAAACAAGAGAGGTTCTAATAGTCTATTAAAGGGTTTACTGGATGCCCTCAGCGGTTCAAATCTAAGACTAGATCTGGTCTAGCCATGTCACTGGACCAATAAGAAGGCTCCACGTCAGCACTCAGTTTAAAATAAACCAATAAAACAATGCCAACTCAAAAAATTAATGTTCGAATTATAATTAACGTTCGCTGCCTTACGTGCTATGCAAGGCACGTAAATTCCTTCATCTGGGTCGTCCTACCCGCTTTCTTGGGTCGACACAGGGGTCAACCCAATTGAGCGGTGCTGCCCAGTGCTCGTTTGTTCTACTGTTTATTTATTTAATTTTCTGAATTCTTCTTTAATTCTTAACTAATTTGCTTTAACTCCGATTTTTGCAAACCAAGTGTCCATTTTGATCAGAAATTATAATGGTCCCAATGGTGCTAATCATGATGTCTAATTCTTAATATTATTTTGATTAATATTTAGTTCATTAATCTTTTAAATTTAATGATTTTTTTTATGATTCGGGGTGTTACATTCTCCCCTCCTTAAAGGATTTTATTCTCGAAATCTCTAAGGCAAGAAGAATGTCATAAATGTTATCAACCATTATTTACACCCATCTACTCAACAATCAACTACTGGCATCCATTGTCCTTAGATTTTCAATGCTTTTCATGATCATATGAAAAGGTGTTTTGTACATGTCTCTAAGCTAATGCAGAAATCAGGCGGTCTACTGATTCAGTTGACCTCCTAAATGCAATTCATGTCTTTGTCGTGCTTCCAATATGTATGCAACGAAACCCTAATGATACATATAAAATTCTATATGAGTGCAACAACCATTCATCAAAATGCAATATCCAAGTAATGATTTAACCATTTTTCAACCATAATAAAATAGAAATGCACACACATCCATATGCAATTATGTAAGTTTCTTAGTTCAGCTGATCTCTAATTAGTGCCTAGTGTGTATGTGTGTGTATACATCCACTGCATCCACTAGCAAACACTTGCATCCATGTAAATCCATTCAATCATAACATGTTCTATTAACATGCCTTAAACCATTTCCTACAATCCAAAGGCTTCTACCTAAGACTTATGATTCAAAAGATAGGAAAATAGTGTTAAATTCAAAGCTTAGGAAATAATTAAGAGTGTACTCTCAAAGAGAAACAGAAAAGAAGCGCAAATCCAATCCTCTGGTTCCCAAGTCGCGTCGTCGCAGTATTCTCCCCACTAAATCTTAACAAGCTTAATCACTTTATTACATAATTTCTTCACCTTGGATCCTAGTATCCGAGTATGAAATCTTATACTGATGCGTCCCTCTCTACCGTGAATCATGTAAACACTTCCGTAAGTGTGAAACTGCTAGTATCTCCAGTAGTCTAACTCTATAGACCATATGACCTATCCTCTCTACTATAGGGAATGGACCTACGAACCTCGGCGCCAACTTCCCTACTGAGACGAACCGAACAACACTCCTCAAAAGTGACACCTTAACAAAAACCATGTCTCCTACCTCAAATTCTAGATCTTTTCTCTACTGATCTACATACGACTCCTATTTTTCCTGAGCTTCCTTCATCTTCTTCCAAATCAAGTCTATCTTCTCTGAGGTCTCTCTAACCATCTCAGGTTGAAGTAGAAGTCTATCCGTAGACTCCCATTAACATGTAAGTGATCTGCATTGTAACGCCCCACATCCATTGATGTCACTCACAAAGGAATGCCTTAACTTCAGTGGAGCGTTTTTGGTAAACAGACACAGAATATCATAAGACAGATCTAAATTTTTTGCAGTGGAAACAAATAACTTTATTAAATGTCAAAAATATTTTGTTACATAATACCATGAGTCATAAAACTATTAAAACAAAACACTTTTGTCTTATATCATTAGAGTACATAGGTATTTTAAAAGAAAAGCATCATATATAAAACTTGCATAACATCATATATAAGACTTGCATAAGCCAAAATTACAACTTGGATGATAGCAACATAACTTTACATCATAAATGATAGCATCACAACATAACATCATAGATATTTCAATCATAATCCTACAACATAATTACAACATGCAATCAATACTTCATATCACATCAATACAATCCGCATTATATCTTAATCCAATTAAATTACTAATTATTTTGCTAAAACTATCGAACTCACAACTCAAAAGTAGTCTTGAGTTCTGAGTTCTGATTTCTGGAGTTGAATTAGCGCTCCTTTGATGAAGATTCGCTGTTAGGGTTGAATAGTTCTGATTTGGTTGTTGTTCTTCCTCTTTAATTTGGTGGCGGCTGCTCTAGGGTTCAAGACAACAGCATGACGGCCGTAGTTTTAGTTTTAATTCTGATTTAGGGTTTGATTCTATGGGTCTTTTTATAGAGTTTTGAAATAATTTAAGCCGTCGGATGTTCTTAGGTTAATCAAAACCATTCAGTCCAGATTAGAACTATTCAGAAATCCTAATGACTCATTAACTAGTCAGAAATGACTCAGCACTGACTCACCGTTCGAACCAGATGGCTTTGCAGGTTTTCTCTCGGCCTGGGCGCACTTGGGAAGTGCGCCAATGCAAATTTGTACTAGCGCACTTCCCAAGTGCGCAAGAGCATTTTTTTTTAAATTTCATTCGTCCATATCTTCTTCATACTGTATCCGTTTTATGTAAACTCGGACTCTATCTCAAGCAGAATTCCGAGACGAACGCAATGGAACGACCCATTTACCTTAATTCCCACATTTGAAATTAAGTATTCTTAAATTTAGTTAATCTGATTATTTGAAAATTCGAGGTGTTACATTCTCCCCTACTTAAAGGATTTCGTCCACGAAATCTTCAAGATAAGAAGAATGTATCCTACCATCCAATCACCCATCTACTCAACCATCATCCACAAGCATCCATTGTCCTTAGAAAACTTCTAATGTCATATGAACATATGCAAAAAGTGTGTGTATATGTTCCTTATCTAATGCAAAGATCAGGCGGTCTACTGATTCAGTTGACCTCCTTAATGCGAATTATGTCAGTGCCATGTGTCCAGCATGTATGCAATTTTCCTATTTGATACATATTATTTCTAAATGTGTGCGCAATCATTCATCCAAATGCAACATCCATGTGATGAGTCAACCATTTTGCAACCACAAAAATTAAAAATGCTCACATATCCATATGCAGTATGGGAGTGTTTTCGAGCCGATCTAGTGCCTAATGTGTGTGTAAATGCAACCACTAGCAAACACTTGCATCCACTTGCAACCATCAAACGTAACATGTCACAAGCACATATTTACATCCATGGATTTCCTATCTAAAGGTCGAAGATTCGGTTGATGGGATATAAACAAATGATACAACTAGAACAAAAGCTCAGTTCCCATTTGACATCGGTTAAGAGAATAATTCCCTAAGTCCCAGCCCCGAAGACCGAAATCAACATCAGACTGACACCCAAAGAATTACCCCCATTAAACAATGTCAAAACTGGAGATCCACTTCATGCTTCGAGTAGAAACCCGTATCCTTCAGAAATATATAGATACTTACAGACTGCCGGTACATATCATATTACAGAATGATTCTCAGAAAGCTAATCATAAAACACCCTTGCAGGTCACAAGAAACTTTGGGGTCTTCCCATGACAAGTTAGAAACTTAACGACCCTCCTCTCAAAATCTAGAATGACCCTCTACAAAAAAAATCTGGTCCATTAAGAACCAATCCATAGCCCATAAACTTGAGCATACAAACGTCACATTCAGATTTTTGATGCCTAACACAGATAATTTCAAACCCTTACAAATCACCAATAAATGAGCCGAACCACCCAAGGGGTTTGAAACAACTACGGGATCAGAAACAAGACTAGTATTAAAGTGCAGAGTCTGAATGCCAGAATCAAAAGAGTCTTAACTTCATAACCCGATAAGGAAATTAAACCTTCTACATAAATTTTCCTATCCCTATCCTATCCATCAGCCGTGAGAGCATTCGCCTATCCTATCAAAGGAAGAGATTCTAGACCAAGGACCGAAGGATACTATATATGGCTTTTCGGGGAATGTTTTTCAAAAAAGGCTTTCCTTTTCGAAAATACTTTCTTTTAAAACCTTTTTGAAAAATATTTTCAAAACTTTTATCTAATCTAGTAACCTTCAGCTCTGATACCAAGTGTAAAACCCCACCTCCATTAAGGTCACTCACAAAGGGAATGCCTTAACTTCAGTGGAGCGTTTTTGGTAAACAGACACAGAATATCACAAGACAGATATAAAAATTTCGCAGAGGAAACAAATAACTTTATTAAATCTCCAAAATATTTTGTTACATAATACCATGAGTCATAAAACTATCACAACAAAACACTTCTGTATTATATCATCAGAGTACATAGGTATTTTAAAAGAAAAACATCATATATAAAACTTGCATAACATCATATATAAGACTTGCATAAGCCAAAATTACAACTTGGATGATAGCAACATAACTTTACATCATAAATGATAGCATCACAACATAACGTCATAGAGATTTCAATCATAATCCTACAACATAATCACAACATGCAATCAATACTTCATATCACATCAATACAATTCGCATTATATCTTAATCTAATTAAATTACTAATTATTTTGCTAAAACTATCAAACTCACAACTCAAAAGCAGTCTTGAGTTCTGAATTATGTTTTCTGGAGTTGAATTAGCACTCCTTTGATGAAGATTCGCTGTTAGGGTTGAATAGTTCTGTTTTGGTTGCCGTTCTTCCTCTTTAATTTTGTGGCGGCTGCTCTAGGGTTCAAGACAACAGCATGACGGCCATGGTTTTAGTTTTAATTCTGATTTAGGGTTTGAGTCTATGGGTCTTTTTACAGAGTTTTTAAATAATTTAAGCCGTCGGATGTTCTTAGGGTTAATCAAAACGATTCAGTCCAGATTAGAACTATCCAGAAACCCTAATGACTCATTAACTAGTCAGAAATGACTCAGCACAGACTCACCGTTCGAACCAGATGGCTGTGCGGGTTTTCTCTCGGCCTGGGCGCACTTGGAAAGTGCGCCAATGCAAATTTGTACTGGTACACTTACCAAGTGCGCCAGAGCATTTTTTTTTCAAACTTCGTTCGTCCATATCTTCTTCATACGGTATCCTTTTTACGCAAACTCGGACTCTATCTCAAGCAGAATTCCGAGACGAACGCAATGGAACGACCCATTTCCCTTAATTCCCACATTTGAAATTAAGTATTCTTAAATTTAGTTAATCTGATTATTCGAAAATTCGGGGTGTTACATGCATGGTTGTCCATATATTGCCTCGAAGTGAGCCATACCAATACTCATTTGATAGTTGTTATTATATGTGAACTCTACAACGCAGGATGCTCCGCCCAAGACCCTCCAAATTCTAGGATACACAGCCGTAATGAATCCTCAAGAATCCTATTAACCCTCTATGTCTTCCTATATGTCTGAGCGTGATAGTCGATACTTAGTCGTAACTGTGTCCCCAATGACTTCTATAGGCCCCTCCTAAACAAGCTCGTAAAGATGTGATCTCGATCATTCACAATATTAGAGGGTACCCCATGAAGTCGGACGATCTCTCTAAGATACACTGATGCCAACCAAGCTGCCGTCCGATTACTCTTAACCAGGATAAAGTGAGCGCTCTTAGTCTGCCAATCGACTATAACCTAAATACTGGTGTTTCCCTTCCTCCGTTTGGATAGCCCATCTATGAAGTCCATCGAAATTCTCTCCCATTTCCACTGCGGCACATCCAGAGGCTGGAGCAATCCAGCAGTCTTCCTCTGCCTAGCCTTCACTCGCTGACAAGTCGTACATCAAGCTACATACTCTGCCACATCCTTCTTTATCCCTATCCAATGAAAGACTCTCCTCGTATCTCTATACATCTTATCACCTCCCAGATGGATGGTCATCCGAGAGTAATGAGCCTCCTCTAAAACCATCCTCAACAAATCATCTACTCTCGGAACACACAATCTCCAATCATGATGCAACCACCCTCTCTCATCCATAAAATACCTAGAAAGATGACTAGAGGTCTCTCCTTTACCGAGTCGGTCCATTGTATCTGTAACTGCTAATCCTCGCGTTGACTGGATCCAATGCACTATAAGAGAGTAGGTCGCACCTCCAACGATGCCAATAATCATGGTGTTAAACCCGTAGATGGTTAAAAATCGAATGATGAGATGAACTCCAAACTCGTCCATTCTACGAACAATGGATTCAGATTCATTCTCTGCCTACCCAATGCATCTGCTACTACATTCCCCTTCCTCGAGGTATACGCAATCTCGAAGTCATAAGATGCAAGGAACTCCATCCAATGCTGCCATCACATATTAGTATATTTTTGCGAGAACAAGTACTTGAGAGACTTCTGATCCATATAAAGCTTGAACCTCTCACCTAATAAATAGTGTCTCCAAGACTTCAGTGCAATCAATATCTTTGCTGGCTCTAAATCGTGGATAGGGTAGTTCATCTCATGTACTCTCAACTGCCTACTCCCGTAACATACATCTCTACCCTCTACATAAGCACCGCACGTAAACTCGTGGTGCAAGCATCCATATAAATGGTAAACATCTTCATAACATCAAGAAGAGTCCTTACTAAAGCCGATGCAGCAGCCTTCTTCAGTTTCAAGAATACATCCTCGTAATCTATATCCCAAGAAAAAACTAGGTTCTTCTTTGTTAGTTGGGTAAGCATATCTGAGATCCATGCAAAATCCTTAATGGACTTCCGACAGTATCCTGCCAAATCCAAAAGGCTCCTCACCTCTATCGCACTATTGGGGTCTTTCCAATCCTGAACTGCTACAACTTTAGTGGGTCCATCACTATACCATCAATATAACACGCCCTAAGAACCTTACCTCCTTCCGCCAAAAATGGAATTTAGAAAACTTCACCTTCAACTGCTATGCACGGAGAATACAGAGGACCTATCCTAAGTGCATGGTGTGCTCTTCCTTACTCATCGAGAAAACCAAGATATATTCACTGAATACCACCATGAACTTATTCAGGTATCCCTAAATACCTAGCTCATCAAATCCACAAAATACACTGGTGCATTAGTTAGCCGAAAAGGAAGAACCTGCCACTTAAAGAATACATCATGAGTCTTAAAAGCAGTCTTGTCTATGTAATCATCCGCTACCCTAAGTTGATGAAAACTATAACTAAATCCAACTGTAAGAAAACTAAAGCGTCCACTAAATGAACAAACATGTCATCTATTCGTGGGAGTGGTTGTTTATTGTTCTTTGTGAGTTTGTTCAACTTCCTATAATCCACACATAGATGGAGAGGACCATCGACCTTCGTCACAAAGATGACTAGTGCCCCACACTCAGAAATGCTCCATCTAATAAACCATTTCTCGAACAACTCACCCACTTACTTACCAAGCTCCTTCCTCTCTCTCGGAGCCATATGGCGCATTGGAAACACAACAAGCTTAGCATTCTCTAAAAAGTGTGTCCGGAAATCTACCTCGCACCTGGGAGGCAGCCCTCTTACCTCCTCGAATACATTCGAAAAGTCAATAACTACGGGCACCAAAATGAGATCGTCGATAGAAGCATCTAAGGAATCCATGAAATTAAGCATAACTGACTCTCGTGGGTCGCAAGAAATCTCGAGAGTCCTACCATGGCACATAAAAATCTTAACAACTCTCCTCTTATAGTCAAGGATGGAACTATACATGGCGAGCCAATCCATCCCTAGAATAAGCCTGTATCCCATAAAACCCAATATACATGCATCACACTAAAACTCGATGTCAAAAATAGATATCCTCAAACCCCTACGTATCATAGACAAGTGGGGCGTACCTCCTATAGTATTTGTGACAACTATTGGATCAGAAACTATAAAAGTATCTAGGTGCAGAATATCAACAACAGAACTGGATATGAAAGAATGAGAAGCACTGGAATCGAAGAAGGTCCTAATGGGGAAGTCAAAAAGAGAAATCAAACCTTCTATAGTGACATTCCCACCTCTTTCGCCTAAAGCGCATGAACCTATGCTCCGGACGAACCTTCCCACTGTCCTTGTATAACGTCGTGAATTTTTAGTCGTATAATTTTAAACATTTAAATTAGTTTAAAAGTTGAATTGAAATAATAAATGGATTTTATATTGAATTTATCGTTTTGATAATCGATATATGATTTAATTTCAAATTTATTGTTTTATCATATATGAAAACAATAAACAATTAAACTCAGAGTTAAGCCTGAATTGAAACGATTCTATTGATTAATATAAATTCTATGAATTATAATGATACTAATTATTTATTGTCGATGAATTTAATTGTTCTGAATCGATTTATATTTTAATTTAACATATGAAAATAATGATTTTTAAAATAGTTTCATTATTCGACAAAAACAATTCCATCAGATCCATAATAGTGTATTATTATCGGATTTCGACTTTTGGTAGCATGTGAATTTATTATGTGACCGTACGATTAGAGAACACTCAATAATAATTAAATCAAATTGAATTTATACTATCAATTTAAATTGTATTTTCCCCATAAGATCGAATTAGGCTTCGAAACCTATTCGAGTGTTTTCGGAATAGTGGTTAAACCCTAGAAATGTCAGTCGTTGTGCTTTGATTGGTGTTCGTTACTGTGAGATATTTTGAATATAAAACTAAATAAAAATCGCATCTAAATCAATTCAAATTTCCTTTCAAAGCCACCCTATACTACTGCCTATATTATTTTGAAAGCTTTCATTATTTGTACGCAAACAAACACGAAATTAATCCATGTCTCCTACCTTTGATATCAAGGAAATAGTGATTTAAAGGCGGTAAGTTCTGTCTGCTATTCGCCTATAAATCAATCCATCGCCTATGCTTTCTACCCATTTCTAAAGCCATAGCCTTCGTTATCTTTCCATTCCTTAAACCCACAAAATCATTTCTAGCTTCTTCCATCTAAATCTAGCAAAAATATTTGGAATTTTTGCCTTTTTTCCTTTTGCCCAGTTCAAAAACCGTGATGTTCTTTCCTATTCCTTCTCAATGCATAATAAAACCAACTAAATACATTTCAATTCCCTTTCCTCTATTTCTTCCCCAGTCGTACGAAATAAATTCCACTGTGTGTATACATACACACACACATATATATATAGAAAATCAAAACCAATAATCACGATTATCTGAAGCGCGATTGAAGAAAGGGAATCACGATTTGAAGACCACTAGATCCACTAAAACTCGATAGCAACTGGACGCGCTCACGTGACGGGAAGAGGCGTTGATTTTATGTGGTGTGTTATGGATAATGGGTCACCAAGATGTCAGAGGGGGTGTAAGCTAACCATTGTCCCGTTTTTGAATGGATGATGGTAGTAGCCGATTGAGTGGAGTTCAAAATGGATTGCATCAGAGAGTTCGGGCCTGTATTGGTTTGGGGAATGAGTCTATGAAGTTGGGAAGGACGATGCTGGTGTTCTTTCAACTAGATAAAGTACGATGTCTGTTAGTTGTACATGGTATTGGATTAAACTGGAAGGTGCGATAGTGGAAAATGTGGGGGTCGGGTCTGTAATGTTTTGGGTATGGGGGGATTAGGTCCGTGTATTTGGTAGTGTGGCAGTAGCATTTTTGGGTTAAACTTGGTGTAGTTCGATGTAGTGATGGATGAACAGGAGGTTGGAGGGTTTAGGTCTGGGAATGGGCGTGCATGACGAGAAATGGGCTGTTGATAGTGAAGTGTTTGGGGAAATGCCGATGTGGGTGGCTGTTATTTTTGGGGCTGATTTCATTCAATGATTGTCAAGTAACTTCACAATTAGTCGAGGACAGTAAGGTATACGTATTTAAAAAATTAAATTCACAGAATAACTAATTTATTTATGTTAGTAGATAAAATGGAATGAATAATAAAGTAATCATTAAATAAAATAAATAATCATAGCTATAAATTCATTCGAGATGATTCGAGTAGATTCATAGCCGCAAAGAGACAACATTTAACGAGATTTTCGAAAAATAAAATCAAGGTGAGTAAACTCACTCTTTGGATTTGTTTATAATTTATTATAAATGAACATTTATTCAGTATAATGTTATATGCTATTTGTTGGTTGTTTGGATGCACTGATATATTATTGTGGCTAATATATATATATACATATATATTTGTTATATTAGGCTTGGTGGTTGAATAATATATATATATAATAAGTGGTTGGATATTTCCCGTAGTACCATTAGCGGATGATTTCCCTATTCGCCCCCATAATATATATAGTGGATGACCTTCTATACCACAATATCCTATCTTGAAGTAGGATGGGTATTATTTATATTGGATAACATTTGTGGATGCACAGAAAATAGGTTGGAGGGATCCAGCAGGACTCCTCAAATTTATTATTCTCTGTTTACATATATATATATATATATATATATATATGTGTGTGTGTGTGTGTGTGTGTGTGTGTGTGTGATGTTGAATTGGATTGATGCTTTGTGTGTTTGGATGTTTGGATATCACTTGCCCTAAATATTTATATTAAAAATATCATAAAAAAGGATTTATAGATTTAAAAAGGAAAATTTATTTTCTGAAATTGAACTTAAATTTCGAATAGGATAGAAAAAGTATTAACTTGTTTTTAACAATAAAAACAAGTAGCTTAATTTATAAACAATGTTTGTAAATCAACAAAAAATATACCAATGGATAATTTAGAAAATGTAAATTCAAGTGTAAATTTAAAAGGAAATCTTATTTTCCTAAAGTAGAAACTGGATTTTCAAATGGAATTTGAAATAGAAACCCGTTTTAATATTTAAAACAAGAAATTTAATATATAAACAATTTTTTTAAATTTTAAGTGAATAATTATCATGGGAGAATTTGATTATTTTAAATTCAAGTATGAATTAAAAAAAGAGGGATTGAAAATCATTTAAAAAAGGGAACGTTAGATTTTATTCCAAAATTCAGAATATATATATGTATATATATATATATTGAAATAGTATAAATTCAAGGGATTTAAAATTAGAATTTGATTGTGTTGAATTTTATAAAATAATTTATTTCCAAAGGAATTGAAATTTAATTTAGAGTATTGAGTGGAGAATGAACTTAGAACTAAGTTATAAATTTTGAATGAAATAATAGACGATGTTGGATAATCAAAATTTTAAAGTTAGATTTAGAAAATTGGTTAACTTTATATTAGTATACTAAAGAATGGAATTGAAATTTACTTTATAAACAAAGTTTAATGTTTATATTTAACTTGATTAAAAATGAACTCACCGTAGCGCAATAGTTCATAATTTAACGTTTCGATCCTCAGTTGAGTAAATAAAACTCAATTTAAGTCAGAATTCTTTGAAAGAATCATCTGGATTTACTGAGGAATAAATTTCTAATGGAAAAGGAAAATCTAGATTTCGTCTTACAAATTTTGAGTTATGTAAAAATCAAATTTCCAGAAAAAATGCGGTATAATCATTTATAAACTATAACGATTTATTCAATAAAATCGAAGGATTTTACGTAAGTAAAATTCATTTTTCTTCAAATCCATATTATTTGAGTTACTGAATGATTATGAACCTATGAGAATTGAATGGATTGACTTTGAGATTAAAAAAATCAGAATTTGATATATGGAATGGGGAAGAATAATTAAAATGAAATTTAATTAGTCAAGGGTATATAAGAAAATAAAACTTAATGGGGTTAAGTGATTTTGGAATTGGGATTTCGATTAGAACTTGAATGTGAAAACTTGAATTAGATTTGGAATCGAACATAGAACTTTAGTTTGACTTGTTTATAAAACAAATAATAACGTGTTAGAACACGATTGTTTCAAATTAAGAGTGAAATAAGCAAATAAGCTAATTTGAAAATAAATTAGCAAATTGAGTTAAAATGATTGGATCGATTTGAGACAGATTGGGAATGGGCATATATATGTTAAACATGTATGGAATGAAGATTGTAATTTGAGTTCCCGAAAAAAGGTACAAGTTTAAATTCCATATGAGATTTTATGACCCTATTTGGCAAGCCGCTTGGCTTTTTGGTTTTCTTTTTGAATGGAAAGGGCCTAGAGAGGCGAGTTGTAGTTCTACCAATTGAGCCGTACAAAGGAGATGTTGGCAAAATTTTCTGAAAATTTAAGGAATTAGAATATTTTAAAGAAATTTTGATAAGTAGAAATAAATATATCAATATGTGAATTTGATAAGGAAACGAACTTAAAATAGAAATATTATAAACAAAATGGAAATCTATAAATTTAAATCTGGCAAGAATAGAAAAAGAAACATATACTCGTTTTAAAAATGGATAATTTGTTTTATATGATATTGATTATTCGAGATAAGTGGTCTTGTCTGTTTTGAGGTTAAGGATGTTATTCAGTCAAGGGCCGAGAGGTAATTATACACTAACTTGATTGATTTCATTATTAACCAATAAATAGAAAGATTCAGCCTCGAAAATCAATGTTAAATATATTTAATTGAATGTAGTATTTTAGATTGTTGTAACGATGTTTTATGCAACATTCGTTTTAACCCAAGAAAATGTAACTTGAAAACGTTTTCCAAATAAATGAAGAATATTTTTTATGATAGAAATGGATGGTCGTGAAAGGGAGAAGTAATTGGAAATGAATTCCAATCATAAATAGAAGATAAGAAGATGGAATATGGAAAAATTTCCATATAAGCGTAAGTGGCCAAAGCGTTAGAAAATATTCGAGCAAGAATATAGAAGGGAATTTGAGAAATGGTTTAATTAATGAAATATTAAAAATTCCGGTGATTGTTGATGCGTAGTCAATAATATTTCCAGTTAAAAATTGGAATGGATGTTTTGTTTCTCTTTGATAGTTAAATAACCGACTATCAAAGTTTTTTACCATTATTGTCAATACAGAGAGACCAGTTGGATTTATTATCCGAAAACAACTCTGTATAGGCATAGGCATTGCGAATTAGATTATTTGAAGATAATTGAAGACATAGTAGTGCAAGGGTTGTTCTGATTACAAGACAGTGCCTTCAGTTTGTCCAGTCCCAGGACAACTTGTATGGAAGAATGTATTGTTGAACCCGTGATTTTTTGTTTGATGATAACAAACATTTTTTAATGTGTTTGAAACTGTACCGTTTACTGCCCTTCACATCATATTGGAATAAAAATATTTTTGTCTAATGATGCTTCTACACAGAAATTGAAAATTTACATAAGCATTTATTATTCAAAAATCATATTTTTATTTCATAATCAAAACAGTACAATACTTTCTGAACTCTCAGCTACACAAATTTTCACTCATTATTTCAGTACAAATGAATCTCACTACATGTTTCACTCTCACTCATCAATACATTCTTACCGTCTCTTTATCCTGTTTTGCTCCTGCTGCATCATCCTGAAACCTGTCACAAAAAGAAAAATGGAAATGCACACAGTAGACTGAAACTAAAATTTTATTTTATAATTTTTTATGTGCCTCAGATTTTCAGTGTGTTTTTCTCATCATTTTTTCTGACTTAACTGACACATATTTTACAAGTATGGCACAATACTATACAAGATAAGAAACGATCAAGTATAGCAAGAAAGCCAAATACTTGTGTATACAGAAATCAACACATTCAAGTTGGATCAAGAATGGTATATGTTCTTTTCATTTTTGTGTTACAGGGTCACAGAAGCATATATGGCAACAATAACAAATCAGTTCAGGTTCAAGCAGCATTCAAAGAGAAATGGTCAAAGCAGTGTGCACAAGATTGCACAAGGTTTCAGAGCTACATATGGAAAGCATTCAAACTACATGGATTTCATAGGCAATACAGGAAACTCAGACATGCACAAGGCAGCAAACATGCAACATGACATTGTAGGATGGAAATATATGGAAAATTGTTCAGCATTAAAAAAAAATCCTGTTTTTATATACATGAAACTAAAGCATGTGCAAATGAAGCAGATTTGATTTTCTAGACTGGAAATGAACACAATTAACATGCAACAATTATCTGGACATAATCAAGTGGTGATGGCATTTAATACAGTGGAAAAATTCGACATCAAAGAATAAAATGAGGGCCTAAAATCATGCAGTTTGTTTTTTGAAGATTTTTTTGTGAATAATGGTTGACAAGATAATTAGTTTCCACTTATCTTGTTTCCTGGTTTGAATTGTTGAAATTGGAAATGTTTCAACACGACTTTGTGGGCAATACATCATTCAAAGGAAACCAAACATAGGAGGAACTCCTTAATCAGTTTTTCGAATTTCAAAAATGAGTTATTTTTGAAAACAATCAATCAGCAATACAATTTTAGGCAAGTGTTTAATACATTCTTGGGTAGTTGTTTTTTATGCTAATCAATCAATCCCAAGCTCATTTTTGGCAAGGAAATTTTTCTCTGGAAATCAATACACATAGTAAAATGGGCAATTAAGAAATCAAAATCTTCCAGAAATGATTCAATTTATTCAAGGGGACAAGTCAATATTTTGTTTAGGATTCAATCAAGTAATACACGCAGGCAACAAACAAAAGTAGTGAATAAATTAGTTCATTCGTATATGGAAAATCAATTCGTGCATGTCGATATTTGTTTCTAGGTGGCAATTTATTTTTCCGGATTCATCGATGGACAAATTCATGTCTATATTCATCAATTCAATCAGAAAGGGAAATCATGGAAAATTCAGAATAATTAAAAGAGGAAATTCACGAAAAATCCTTCCAAATATTCATCAAGCCAAATCAAGCAAGTCAAAAGTGAAATCAGAGAATAAGGGTTCGAATTTCCCCTATAAATTCACATGTTTCCTCATAAGCAAAATCATCCAACTCATTCGAAATCAACTAAAACCCTATAGTCAAATCAAAGAGCTTACAGTGTTGGATTGGAGCAGAAAGACATTCGGAGTCAAGCTAGAAAGCATCGCAAATCATCTGGAACAAAATCAAAGCCATCAGAACCTCAAACTGAAGAAACCCCAGCCGCCTTGTTTATTTGCTTGAAGAAATAAAGAAAAAGGGATGACGGATTTCTAATTGAAGTTACAAAGGGAGTGTTTTCATTTAAGGGCTTTTTGTTTTAATTTTTAGTATACTTTGTTTAGTTCTGTTTGAAAAACAATCCGTGGTTTACTAGTTACGTCCGTAAAACTAGGGTTTACAGATTACGGTTTTGTGATCTGGGAAAATCTGGTCTAGGTATTTTAGATCAGTCTAAGACTTCGAGAGTAGGTTTAAATCAGTAGCAGGTGTTGCAAGTTTGCAAAACTCTTTAGGCGATAGCAGGGTTTGCAAGTTTATTGAGTGTTTGTAAGAGGGAGACTGTTTTAAATCCTAGTAGATATCTTAGTAATGCAGCAGTAGGCACAGTTTGCCGAAGCTGGGTAATTTCTGTGTGTTTTTTTATTGCATTTCTTATTATTCTGTGACTGTTCTAAATATTGTATAAACCCTATTCACCCTCCCCCCTCTAGGGTTAATCTTGATCCTACAATTGGTATCAGAGCCTGTGTTTATTTAACTCTAGAGTGTTGACATCAATGAATAATGCTTTTTCTGAGGGACAATCTATTGCTAGACCACCCATGTTTAATGGTAGTGATTACGCGTATTGGAAAGCTAGAATGAAAATCTATCTTGTGTCTGTTGACTATGATGTCTGAGATATCATTGAAACTGGTTATAAACCACCAACTATAATTGTTAATGAAATTGAAATGCTTAAACCAAAAGATAAGTGGGATGTGAATGCTAAGAAACTGTACTCTATTGATTCTAAAGCCATGAATGCTTTGATCTGTGCCTTAGATAAAACTGAATATAACAGAATTTCTCATTGTAAAACAGCTAAGGAAATCTGGCATACACTGGAGGTCACTCACGAAGGAACGTCGCAAGTGAAAGAATCTCGTCTTGCTCTATTCAGCAATGAGAATGAAAATTTCACTATGCAGAAGGATGAGAGTATCAAGGACATGTATGGACGTTTGTCTATGCTAGTGTACAATGCTAGAGCCCTTGGAAATTTTTTTACTGAAGTTGAACTTGTGAGGAAGATTCTGCATGTTTTGCCAATGAATTTCGAGGCAAAAGTCACAGCTATTCCAGAATCAAAGGATCTGAGTAAGTTTAGCATGGAGGAGCTTGTTGGAAATCTAATGACGTATGAAATGGAGCTAAAATCACGAGAAGATCGCAACAACTCTGATCTAAAGAAGAAGTCAATTGCTTTGTCCAATACTGTCAACAGCGATGGCGAAGACCCCATCGAACAGCTTGCAATGGCCGTTAGACAAATTGCAAAGTGGAGCAAATTCAAACCTTGAAGAAACAAACCAAAATCCAACAAGCTGAAGAACTCTGGCAATTCAGATGAGGAACCACTTTGCTACAACTGCCAGAAACCTGGACATCTGAAACCAAACTGTCCCCTTCTTCAGCACAAATGGAACAAGAAGAAAAAGAAAGCCTTTTCCATAACTTGGGATGACAAGGAAGGAGAAGAAGACTCAGATAGCAGCGAGGAAGAAAGTGACCTATGCTTCATGGCAAAATCAGATTCAGAAGATGGTAGAGAGGAATCGACTGAGGTATACAGTTATGATGATTTGTTTTTAACGTGTAAACATCTTTCTGAAATCATTGATACACTAGAAGCAAAAGTAGAAAAACTTAAAGAAAAAAATTTAGAACTATCGACTCTCAAGTCCACCATTGAGAATCTTGAAAAAGAAATTTAGACTTCGAAAGAAACTGATGAGATTAAGAGAGAGAATTTTATTAAAAGATGCACTTCACTTATGGACGAAAATACAGCACTAAGAACCAAAGCTCAGAATCTTGAAGTCACCTTAAATAAGTTTTCAATTGGACAAACATCTTTCAAAATGTTGCTAGGAAACCAATTATTTGCTAACAATGGAAAAGGACTAGGTTTTGGTAAAGTTCAAAATGATGTGACTGTGATTGACAATGCAAAAGGCAGAAGCATCTTTCCTAAGTGTGTAAAGTGTCGGGAAACTGGCCATAAATTTGAAAATTGCAAGAATATGAATAAAATCAGAAAATCCACCAGAGTTTGGGTACCTAAACACTTGGCACACAATTACCATAAATTTTGGAACATAAATAAGAGGACAGAACAAAAGTGGGTTCCAAAAGATTCTTGCTTTCATGAAACTTCAGTCACTGATATTTTTGGACCTAGGAACGTCTCTAGGTCATCTTTCTCTCTTCTTGTGTAGGTATGTTGGCAGGCTAAGGAGCAACAAAAATGGTATTTGGATTCAGGTTGCTCCAGACATATGACAGGAGACAAGAGATTGTTCCTTAGCCTAGAAAGATATAAAAGTGGGAGTGTGACATTGGGTGACAATAGCAAATGTAAGATTATTGGTAAGGGAAAAGTAGGTAACAACATTTTTGCCTTAGCTGATGTCTTATATGTTGATAATTTGTATCACAATCTTATTTCCATAAGCCAACTATGTGACAAAGGAATGAATGTAGTTTTTGACAGTGATATTTGCAAGATCATTGATACATCCACTGGAAAAGTTGTTTTTACTGGCAAAAGAAAAGGAAATATCTACACACTCTCTTTTGATGATGTAATTGTTTCTAGATGTTTGGTTGCCACTGAAGAAGAGGCAGTTTTATGGCATAGAAGGCTAGCACATGCTAGTATGCATCTCCTTGAAAAACTAGAAACAAATGAGCTTGTCAGAGGTTTACCTCATCAGAGAATTAAAAATAACAAAGTGTGTAAGACTTGCTCCATGGCTAATCTTAGTCGCTCGTCATTCCATCCAAAAAATGTTGTTAGTACTTCACGTGTTCTTGAATAGATTCATATGGATTTGTTTGGACCAACTGATACTGCTAGCTTAAATGGTAAACGTTATTGTTATGTATTGGTTGATGATTACTCAAGATTTACATGGGTTTATTTTCTAGCCAAAAAGTCTGAAACATTTGATTATTTTTCAAAGTTTTCAAAACTTGTTCAAAATGAAAAAGGTGTTTCAATTAAATCTTTGAGAAGTGATCATGGAGGTGAATTTGAAAATTTAGATTTTGAAAAATTCTGTAAAGAAAATGGTTTTAAACATGAATTTTCCGCTTCTTGAACACCTCAACAAAATGAGGTGGTCGAAAGGAAAAATCGTACATTGCAAGAGATGGCTAGATCTATGTTATGTGAATATAAATTGCCTCAAACCTTCCGGGCTGAGGCGGTTAATACTTCATGCTATGTAATGAATAGAGTCATGATTAGACCAATACTCAATAAAACGTTTTATGAACTGTGGTCTGACAAAAAGCCTAACATCTCATATTTTAGAGTTTTTGGATGCCCTTGTTATATTCTGAACACAGGAGATCAGCTTGGAAAGTTTGAACCAAAAACAGTTGATGGGAATTTCATGGGTTATTCTCCAAAGAGCAAAGCTTATAGAATCTTCAATAAGCAATCAAGAACAATTGTGGAGACCATTAATGTGAAGTTCAATGAATCAGACTTGGAGATAGCTTCTGAAAATGATAAAGATGAAGGTGGTGTGCAAGAAGACGAAAATGAAAGCAATGAAGTTGAGGCAAACAACAAAGAAGTCACAGAAGCAACAGCTGAAGCTGAAAGGTTGAAATTCAAACCCAACCATCCTCCAGATTTGGTTATTGGAAGTCCAACAGCAGGTGTTCGCACCCGTTCCTCTCTCAAAAGAAATTTTTGTGCTTTTATATTCATAGTGCTTTCATTTCAGAAATTGAACCAAGTTCGTATGATATTGCTCTTAATGATGAATCTTGGATTTTAGCTATGCAAGTCGAACTTAACCAGTTTGAGAGGAATAAAGTTTGGAATTTGGTGCCTAGGCCAAAAGACTATCCAGTTGTTGGAACAAAATGGGTGTTTAAAAATAAACTTGACGAATCTGGAAATGTGATTAGAAACAAAGCTAGGTTGGTTGCTAAGGGATATAATCAAATTGAAGGCATTGATTTTGATGAAACATTTGCTCCAGTTGCTAGGTTAGAAGCAATTAGAATTTTGCTAAGTTTTGCATGTTTTAAAGGTTTTAAACTTAAGCAAATGGATGTGAAGAGTGCCTTTTTGACTGGTGAGCTGAAAGAAGAAGTTTTTGTTGAACAACCCCCTGGTTTTGAGAGTCATGAATTTCCAAATCATGTGTACAAATTAGAAAAAGCATTATATGGTCTTAAGAAGGCTCCTCGAGCTTGGTATGACTGTCTCTGTTCATATCTTTTGGAAAATGGTTTTAAAAAAGGATGTGCTGACACTACTTTATTTCTATTACATGATGGTAATGATTCCTTGAATGTTCAGATTTATGTTGATGATATCATTTATGGTGCTACTAATGATATTTTGTGTGAGAAATTTGAAAAAGTCATGTAGGACAAATTTGAGATGAGCTTGATTGGAGAGCTAAAATACTTTCTTGGATCAAATCAAACAGAGCAACAAAGGAATCTTCATTTCTC
The DNA here is from genome assembly GCA_030737875.1 of Allium sativum. Taxonomy (NCBI): domain Eukaryota; kingdom Viridiplantae; phylum Streptophyta; class Magnoliopsida; order Asparagales; family Amaryllidaceae; genus Allium; species Allium sativum. The sequence continues at coordinate 783,410,221 of CM060918.1, read as the reverse complement.
AAACAAAGTATGTAATGGAGCTGTTGAAGAAATTTGGAGTTAAAGATGCAAAACCAATGAGAACACCAATGAGCCCAATAACTAAGCTTGACAAAGATTAAAAAGGTGTTGCTGTTGATTAGAAAAAATATCGCGGTATAATCGGCTCACTTCTCTATCTCTCTGCTTCTAGACCCGATATTATGTTTTCTTTCTGTTTATGTGCTCGTTTTCAATCTAATCCAAAAGAATCTCATTTAAAAGCCACAAAACGAATTATGAGGTATTTGTTGCACACACCAAAACTTGGCTTGTGGTATCCATCTTGTTATAATTTTGATTTAGTTGGTTTTACTGATGCTGATTATGCTGGTTCACTCACTGATAGGAAGAGCACTAGTGGAACTTGTTTCATGCTAGGACATTCTCTAGTTTCTTCGTCAAGTCATAAACAAAATTGTGTTGCATTATCCACCACTGAAGCTGAGTATATTGCATTAGGAAGTTGTTGTGCACAGATTTTATGGATGATGCAAACTCTATCTGACTTTGGCCTATTCTATAAACAAGTTCCTTTGAAATGTGACAGTAAGAGTGCAATAGATCTATCAAATAATCCTGTACATCATTCACGCACAAAACACACTGATGTGAGACACCATTTCATTAGAGATCATATTGCAAGTGAGGACATTTGTATTGAATTTATTCCAACTGAATCCCAACTTGCGGATATTTTTACTAAACCTCTTTCTGAAGATAGATTTTGCAGATTACGATTGGATTTAGGGATTATAGAAATTAATTAATCCCTCTGCATTTTTGGGTAAATTTTTTCTAAAGATGTTCTGTTATTGATTTCATTTTCAGGCAAATCAATCAAATCTTCAAATCATCAAGAAAAGAACAGTCTATTTTGGACATTTGTAATAAAATTGTGACTGTGTTAGATTTCAGAATATGAGATGGATAAAAGCTTCTCTATAACCCTGATTTGATTGAATATATTTTATAATATGAGTAATTTAGGAATTTAGGATTTTTTTTTCACATCCATCTCTATCTCTACCACCCATCTATCATCCATTATTGTTTTATATATATTAAGGGGACTTTTCATAATAATTAATAAAAAAAAATTCTCTGACCTCATTTAAAAATCCAAGCTCTGGTCATGCATGGTTATGAGATTACATATTTAATTTCATGCTGCAACTAATCCCATTTAAAAATCCAAGCTCTGGTTATGCATGGTTAGTGTACTCTTGAAATATATATTTAAAAAAGAATATTATATAGATATAATATATAAAATCCTCCCTGGTATATATTAACTTTTCATTCCATCTTCTAGTTTATGAAATGTGTTCCTGTCTTACGGATTATTATGATTTTTTGTTTGATTGGTTGGAGTTTGAGGTTTCTGATTCTGTCAAATGACTTGACCTCTTACTATGGTCCATATCCTTTGTAAATGTCCAGCCCTGTTCATCTTTTGATGATTACAAAGGGGGAGAAAGAGCTAAGATTTTGATACATATACAGACATCTATAGACTTTATTTTACCATTAATGCCAAGTGTTTAATTATTTTTCAATTCTTTTCAAATTTTTTGCTATGTCTGTTTACTGTTATAGGGGGAGCACATATATAGGGGGAGTTCTCATTTTTTTCAATACCAAACACATTTTTCTGTATTCAAAATCTTAAGTATGTTTGTCATCATCAAAAGGGGGAGATTGTTGAACTCGTGATTTTTTGTTTGATGATAACAAACATTTTTTAATGTGTTTGAAACTGTACCGTTTACTGCTCTTCACATCATATTGGAATAAAAATATTTTTGTCCAATGATGCTTCTACACAGAAATTGAAAATTTACATAAGCATTTGTTATTCAAAAATCATATTTTTATTTCATAATCAAAACAGTACAATACTTTCTGAACTCTCATCTATACAAATTTTCACTCGTTATTTCAGTATAAATGAATCTCACTACATGTTTCACTCTAACTCATCAATACATTCTTACTGTCTCTTTATCCTGTTTTGCTCCTGCTGCATCATCCTGAAACCTGTCACAAAAAAAAATTTGGAAATGCACATAGTAGACTGAAACTAAAATTTTATTTTATAATTTTTTATGTGCCTCAGATTTTCTGTGTGTTTTTCTCATCATTTTTTCTGACTTGCCTGACGGATATTTTACAAGTATGGCACAATACTATACAAGATCAGAAACGATCAAGTATAGCAAGAAAGCCAAATACTTGTGTATACCGAAATCAACACATTCAAGTTGGATCAAGAATGGTATATGTTCTTTTCATTTTTGTGCTACAGGGTCACAGAAGCATATATGGCAACAATAACAAATCAGTTCAGGTTCAAGCAGCATTCAAAGAGAAATGGTCAAAGCAGTGTGCACAAGATTGCACAAGGTTTCAGAGCTACATATGGAAAGCATTCAAACTGCATGGATTTCATATGCAATACAGGAAATTCAGACATGCACAAGGCAGCAAACATGCAACATGACATTGTAGGATGGAAATATATGGCATATTGTTCAGCATTAAAAAAAAATCATGTTTCTATTTACATGAATCTAAAGCATGTGTAAATGAAGTAGATTTGATTTACTAGACTAGAAATGAACACAATTAACACGCAACAATTATCTGGACATAATCAAGTGGTGATGGCATTTAATACAGTGGAAAAATTCGACATCAAAGAATAAAATGAGGGCCTAAAATCATACTGTTTGTTTTCTGAAGATTTATTTGTGAATAATGGTTGACAAGATAATCAGTTTCCACTTATCTTGTTTCCTGGTTTGAATTGTTGAAATTGGAAATGTTTCAACATGACTTTGTGGGCAATACATCATTCAAAGGAAATCAAACATAGGAGGAACTCCTTAATCAGTTTTTCGAATTTCAAAAATGAGTTATTTTTGAAAACAATCAATCAACAATACAATTTTAGGCAAGTGTTTAATACATTCTTGGGTAATTGTTTTTTATGCTAATCAATCAATCCCAAGCTTATTTTTGGCAAGTAAATTTTTCTCTAGAAATCAATACACACAGTAAAATTGGCAAGCAAGAAATCAAAATCTTCCAGAAATGATTCAATTTATTCAAGGGGACAAATCAATATTTTTTTAGGATTCAATCAAGCAATACACGCAGGCAACAAACAAAAGCAGTGAATAAATTAGTTTATTCATGTATGGAAAGATCAATTTGTGCATGTCAATATTTGTTTCCAGGTGGCAATTCATTTTTCCAGATTCATCGATGGACAAATTCATGTCTTTATTCATCAATTCAATCAGAAAGGGAAATCATGGAAAATTCAGAATAATTAAAAGAGGAAATTCATGAAAAATCCTTCCAAATATTCATCAAACCAAATCAAGCAAGTCAAAAGTGAAATCAGAGAATAAGGGTTCGAATTTCCCATATAAATTCACATGTTTACTCATAGGCAAAATCATCCAACTCATTCAAAATCAACTAAAACCCTACAGTCAAATAAAGAGCTTATAGTGTTGGATTGGAGCAGAAAGACATTCGGAGTCAAGCTAGAAAGCATTGCAAATCATCTGGAACAAAATCAAAGCCATCAGAACCTCAAACTGAAGAAACCCCAGCCGCCATGTTTATTTTGTTGAAGAAATAAAGAAAAAGGGACGACGGATTTCTAATTGAAGCTACAAAGGGGTTGTTTTCATTTAAGGGATTTTTGTTTTAATTTTTAATTTACTTTGTTTAGTTCTGTTTGATAAACAATCTGTGGTTTACTAGTTACGTCCGTAAATCTAGGGTTTACGGATTACGGTTTTGTGATCCGGGAAAATCTGGTCTAGGGATTTTATATCAGTCTAAGACTTCGAGCGTAGGTTTAAATCAGTAGTAGGTGTTGCAAGTTTGCAAAACTCTTTAGGTCGTAGCAGGGTTTGCAAGTTTATTGAGTGTTTGTAAGCGGGAGACTGTTTTAAATCCTAGTAGATATCTTAGTAATGCAGCAGTAGGCACAGTTTGCCGAAGCTGGGTAATTTATGTGTGTTTCTTTTATTGCATTCCTTATTATTCTGTGACTGTTCTAAATATTGGATAAACCCTATTCACCCCCCCTCTAGGGTTAATCTTGATCCTACATGTATGATAGAGTATATCTAACATATCACATAAGACAATCTTTTTAAGGTATTACGTTTGGCGGCAGGGGAGTTCGTTTCTCTTAGCTTTTTATACCCATAAGATTTTTGGGAAGATAAACTAGTGGTTTGACGAATTTGACAAACTGGCATTCAAAGTAAATGGTGGTGTGCTGTTTTGAAAAGGTAATCGTGACTTTAATCCTCATCAACTGGGAAATGACAAAAATCGGGCAGGCGGTATGGCTAGTTGGGTCGCACCCAAGCAGGGTATATTATCACCATCTAGAGAAAATTTACTTGTTCTTCTTTCGATTATGTATCTTATGGGTTACGATTGGACGGCCGACAACCGTGGGTGATAATATATTTGGTCCACTCATGCTAAATGAGTGACTGGTCATGTGTCGCTGGGTTAGAAGATGTTCTTGTTGAACCCTAGTGTATCCCCTCTAGAGTACACTGATCGGAAGGTGGTCCCATAAATTGTCATATTTGGAATCCCATCTCCAATAAGCACCCAATGGTTTTGATTTTATACTATGTACATGGAGCGTGAGATGCAAGCGTTCTTCTAGATATTTATTTATTTGATTAAACATTATTATAATATCACCGGATTTAGATATCAAAAATGTTTTGGTTATCATAAGGTAAAAACCATCTGTATTTATGTGTGGATTAGTCTTATGATTACCCTTTCTTTCAAAAGGTTTTTTTCAAAGTTAAACAAAATGGTTGGAGTTTACTCACACCAGTCCCATGACTGACCCAGATTTTATTGCCCTAAACTCTTGGTGCCCAAATTTGTATTGGCAATCAAATGTTTTAGGCTCTTATAGAAACACTTGGAGCAGCATGAAGCAGGAGGCTTTACTCTTAGTTTTTTAGAGTTGTTTCTGCTATGATGTATATGTGTTGTACTCTAATATGGTATGTATATACAATACAGTTTTATATTTCATAAGGTTATTTAATATACTATATTTTGTTCAGTTTCGCTGTGAGATTCTGATGTTTTCTTTTGTTCTGTCTTCCACCTATTTCTATTTATTTAACACTAATGACTCGTATTTCTATGCAATTTGGGTTGGACGAGTGTGGTATTTAGTCGACTCTGATAGTACGGATTTGCGGGCCATTACACCTTGCTTTTGAGGGCACCGCTTGCTGTAATGTCCAATCTGTCTGCACTAAAAACAAGCACCCTTCTTGGTTGTCTTCCTACAATCTTTGATGAGGTGTCCCATCGTACTACATCCATGACACTTCACTTCCTTCTTAATCTGTTCTTTATTTGGCTTCTCTCCCTTTTTCATAGCACCTTTCTTGGGCCACCACTTTTTCTTTCCAGTACCCGTCTTGGACACCTCAGTCTTATCCTCTTGTTTATTCTCCTTTCCATCCTCATGCATAAGAGCCATATCTACAAGCCTCTCAAACATAGCTCCCATTGAAATATGTGTCATCGCTAGTCCTTGGAGGGGTTGGTTAAATCCCCTCGCAATTCTCAAAGCCTTCGCGTGTGTAGTATTGACCAGATATAAGCCAAATCTCGCCAACTCATTGAAGCTATTAGCATACTCCTTAACCGACATATTACCCTATCACAGTCTGAAGAACTTTTCCAACAGCATCCCATCTTCAGCTTGAGATAAAAACTTTTTCTCAAACTTATCCTTGAACTCATCCCATGTCTCTATGACACGCTTTGCCTCAGCTACTTCCCTTCAATACGAAGCCTCTCCTTTTAATTTCCAAGCGGCCAACTGAGTCCTCCTCCTGTCATCCATCTCTAAAAATCCAAATGTACATTCAGTATCTCTCAGCCAATTACAAGAATCAAAAAAACTCTCTGATCCAAAAATGGCTTGCCACCCATAGCAAAAAATCCTTATAGAGCTTAGCGAAATTAACCGCCGGATTAGGTGGACCTATCGCTGCTACAGCTGGAGGTGGGAGAATTTTCCTTGTCCTTCGGAAGGCGTCATTGCTTCAACATATCTATGGAACCATGCTAGAATAAAAACACCCTCCGAAAAATTAGGATCCCCAGACATGTTAAAAAGAAAAGAGACAAGGATTCAAAGAGGAATCAAGGAATTATAGTTATTGACTTAGGGGGATATTTTTCAAAAATAAGTTTTACTTGAAAATTCTTTACTTTTGAAAACACTATTTCAAAAACTTTTCTCTGATCTTGTAACCTTAGGCTCTGACACCGAATGAAAAACCCCCACACCCCTTAACGTTACCCATATGAGGATGCGTTAAGGTTTATGAAGTGCTTAGGTATAAAGTAACAACATAGAGACTAAAATTCACAAGAAATATAAAACACAACAGAAACTTCAAAACAAAGCAAGTCAAATCACTGTACTTATTACATTTCAAAATACCAGATAGTCATTGTTGAATATAACAGTATGATTTTTTTGTTTGATGATAAAAAAATATTATTTTATAATTGTGTTTGTAATTGTACTAATCTATATTTCATCTCATACAAAAATAAATAAATATTTTGAATAAAATACTATTGCACATAATTTAATATTCAAACAATGTTTTATTCAAATAAATATCTTATTTCAACATTTGAATAGTACAAACTTTTGAATCCACTATTGTACATTTCACTATAAATAATTCGTTCATCTCACATTTATCATTGGTTTCTCACCATAACACTCATTTCGCTCGGTTACATATTCATGTACAGACTCATACACACACACTGACACACTTTGTCTTCAGTTGCTTCAATATCCAGGCCAGTCACTTGTATACCTGTCACAGAAACTCATAGTAAACTGAAACAAAATAGAATTATCTATAGACAAATATAAGTTCATTTCAAATATTATTTGCCGTATAATTTTGGTATGTTTTTCATCATATTTCTGGACTCGGTTTGATATATATGTACACATTTATTTGAGTCCAGACTGCTTGTAATATTCACGGAGATTTGTTGTAAGTACCACTAGGTAGACTGAATACTAGTGCCTATAGATCAACCTCAATATAGCATAGTGGTCTGCTGATCAAGACCAACCACGACACACATTTGTATTCTGCTGATCTTGACCAGCCACGATACAACGTATAGTGGTCTGTTGGTTTAAATAGAAAAATATTTTTACACTTGTATGCAGTTATTTTTCAGGTGAACATGGTAAATGGGGATGCTAAGTACAAGCATATGTGAAGCAGTATAGAAGCTTGCACGTACATATGAGCACGTGTGCATGGTTATAACATCCTAGCACATGACAACAATTTTGGTGAACAATATATAATAGCTTCGTCATGAGGATTTCAATATAATGCATCCAAGTTCATACATATGCAAGGCATCAACACAAACCGTTTAATCTATGGCCAGCCTCAATTTTAAAAATGACTTGCCAAATATTATAATTCCAGTATATGTATAAGGGTCCAGGCATGTGCAAAAGCAGCTATAAGTGGCATGAGTAAATCTTCATGTGTCAAGTATTACAAGCATCAATAAACACAAACACATGTCTCGATCAAAAGTCCACATGGACAAGAGCACATGCAAACGAGTTTCTGAACACATGGCAGTTTATATATGTGGATGCAAAGGTGTAAATACACAAGGAAAGGATGCAGCAGCAAAGTCAAACACAGGCATATAGAGCACAATAGAGTGCATATCAATGGCATGCAAATACTTGAGCAACAACAAATCCAAGCAAGGTGAAAAAGAAGGGGTAATATGTACAACAAGGTACAAATGGACCAAGAAGCATGCATGCACATTAATACAACATGGAGGGTAGCACCAAGCACATATGGTGGCACAACATATGCATGGTGCAGCAAGCACTATGCTCATATATGCATGTGCACCAAGCTAGATTTGTTTTTAGCATAAAATGCAGTTGACACATGCATAGCCAAGGTGTTGAAATCAAAAATTGGCACAGCACCAAAAAGAGAGACTTGTGTAAAGATTAAAATGAAGATTAACAAACATATGCAAAACAGAAAGAATCACATGCAGATTTATAGTGGTTCGGCGTTAAAGAGCCTATGCCCACTTTACAAACTTTTATAAATCGTTTTAGCAGCTAAAAAAATGTTTGCAATGGTAGAATAGAAGAATTAAAATTATAAACAATTTTTGCTATCGTTTCTCTCTGTCAGAAAATTGAAGAATGATCCCTCTTTCTGAATCGGAAAGGAGTATTTATAAGTGACCCCGCATTCGATTTATCTTGGGGACGTGTTACCAAATCCCGAAGAATAGCTTCTGCTGAATAATTCGATCTTTCCCAAGGAACCGGTACTCCCATTCCCTATTGGCGTGGTGCAGCCATTGATTTTTATATTTTGAACCACCTTCAGGTAGTAAATATCTGTCATGACTCGTTCCTGAGGTGAACTTTATGGGCCATCTTTTGAATGCGTCATAGTTGGTTACGTTTATTCATTCCAAATTCCTCCCGGGCCGCGCTTGGAAGAGAGTGTTGATACTGGGCTTTAATGATTGGCCCTAGTCAAATAATTCAGTTGTAAATTCACCGGTTATCATGCTTTGATGGGCGGCCCGAAAAGCCCATCAACACAAGGCAACTAAAATAACTAGACCAAAGAATGAGAAGGCAAGCCAAGAAAGACACAAATGCTCCAAATATATGCAACTAGACAAGCCCAAGATGATAACTAGCCAAACAAAAAGTGGCAAGGGTAGTTAATACAAGAAAGGAGATTCATATGTACATAGCTCAGGTACAAGATAGATTTAAATTCACATGCGCAACAACACGGTAACAAGTGCACATATATGTGCACGGGAATAACTCAATGCAACAAGCAAAGGTACAAAACTCAAGTAGTAAAGCATGGTACGGAAAAAATACACAAAGCATTGTACACAAATATAGATAGCAAAAGAAAAATGCTACAACAAAGAGATAACATGGCAATAACAAGTCTGTATGCACAAGTATATGTGTGTGCATAAAATTTATACACACACATACACGTGTATGTACCGGCAACCATAACAGTGCAACCTTGAAGAAGGTGCTAAAGCCCATCAGTTAAAGAAGGTCAAACAAGACATAAGTGTACACATATATGACAGAGCAGCAGGAACTAGCAGGCAAGAAAGAAGTCAGAGCAAGCAACAACAAGGAAGTTTGCAAGAATATGTGCAAATGCAAACATAGGGTGTTTGAATGGTCACAAAAGAAAAGAAGTTTATTTTCGATTTTGAAATACAAATTGTCTGGTTAAAATTGGGAAAGATTTTAATTTGCATTCTTGGAAAATGTAAATTCGGCGAGAAAAGATTGGGATAAAACATTTTGATCATGCATGTATTCATAACTGCCTTTAATCACTATAGTGTAAAATTAGCAAATTATTTCTCCAAATGTACAGTGTGCTAAAACACGGCATAATATATCAATGTATATCACGCATGACTTTGTCAACGCAATCAGGGGGTCTGGTTTTGGTAAGAACATTACAAATATTCCAGAAATCGATCCAAGAGTATTTGGCAGGATCAATTTCAAAACTTTCCAGTAAATCAAATGGGAAAATCATGGAAAGCCTACGGGGGAAATTAGAGAAATTAAAGGGGTTTTAAACCCTATAAATTACACCATTCTCATCGCAGACAAAGTATCGAAACATACAACCAGTCAAGCAATTATCAAAGAAACAAGATTCAAAGTACTCACAACAGTTCAGAGTTTAGATCTCAAAGCAATGCCAAATCGCGGACCATAGGACAAGCATCAGAAGCCATCAAAGAATATCTTTCCAAATTTTAAAGTCGCGATTTGGCAGATAAGCAAAACCCTAAGTTTTATTCATCGACCATTGAAGTTCTAAATAGGAGGCCGATATTTCTTATAAAAGGGGGAGGGGCAATTTTCTTTTATTTAAAATAGCCTTGGGTTTTGTTTTTATTTGTTTTTAATTGTTTTTAAGTTGTTTTAATTTATGTAAATTGAGCTATATGTTTTCTAGTTTTCTAGACTAGGGAGTTTTTAGCTACAGGATTTTGTTGTTAAGAAAATCACAACTTAGGGTTTAAGTCATGTCATGATTCTGAGCATAGGATTAGAGCAGTAGCAGGGTTTGTGAGTTTACATAGTTTTGTAAATGGAAAACTGTTTTAGCACCTAGTAGAAATTTTGGGAATGCATAAGAAGGCAGGGTTTATCGAAGCTAGGTAATTCTTGTGTGTGATTTATCATTTCTATGGTTTCTTAATTATTCTTTGTTAGCTTTTATTTTTTAAATATCCAATAAACCCTATTCACCCCCGCCTCTAGGGTTAATCTTGATCCTACAGTCATCATCGTAAAACAAACATAATGTCTAGTGGAAAATATCAGAATACATAAGTAAAACCATAAAAACCATCCCTCTCATAAGCCAATACAATGATAGGAAGACAAGAAGTGAACTAATATATGAGTCTGAAAAGAGTCTGAATCCAAGCTGAACCGAATAATCAAGAATCACCGCTGAGACTGTCCACCCTGCAAACCTTGGGGAAGAGGCAGAAAAGGAAGAGAGAAAGACAAAACAAACTAGGTTAGACATGTGTCTCATGAGTTCTAGTAATTTCTAGCATGAGCATAGGTTAAGGAAGCATTTAGACAAATGAATAGTTCTAAGAGAAATAGACATAAAAAGCATAAATGAAATGGCAGGAAAAGGCAAACACGAAATAAGGTGGGCTTCTAATTCATATCCGAAAATTTGTTGCATAAACTACCCAGATATCATAATTAGGCTTTACCTAATTTCTACTCATTGATCGGCTCCTATACCCATAATGTGAACCTATGCCAACTGTGGAATTTAGGGTTATCAACCCCGAACCCATCAACTAAAAATGGCATAATTGTTAATCACAGGCGTTGCAACGGGTTATCTTCCCTAATTGAAACAATGCACGCTCATCGTTCTGTCAAAACAGTTCCGTACCCATCTCGTTTGAACCTCATGCTATATGGTACCGCAAACATTACGTAGCCTCTATCTAGTGTGGGACTCCATAATACCAAAGGGAAACTGACTAATACGGGTTCCCAACAAAAAATTCAACTGACACAAGTCACCCTTAGACTTGGTCTCCATTCATTAATTTTTTAGGCCTCTTATCTTTCCCAATAAGTCCCACACTACCGGAATGGACCGAGACTAGGATTTCATTTTGCTATTAGGCCTCTTATCTTCCCTAATCAATCCCACACTGCTGGAACGGACCTAATCGATGATCCATTTATCTTCCGCAATCAGCCTCACGCTATCAGAATGGACTCCCTCCATCTTAGCTTATTAATTTCATCAATTTTAACTTAACAAAATTTAAGTTTATTAATAATCCTAATATAACTACATGTTATATTAATAGGTTGTATTAACATTTCTAATTAATGTTATCTATTTGTCAACCTATTCCCACATCCATATAATTTCAATCTATTTCAGTTTGCACGTTCTCCAATTACATGTTGAGGTTTTATCCCCATTACAGTTCAATATGATTACAATACATAATTAGTATCAATATGCCAAAGTACTCCTTTTTATTCAATTTCAACATTATTCCAATTTAACACACAAATAACGATAAATGCCTATGCTATTTTCAGGCCTAGGCTCAATGCTAAAAGAAAATGAGAAAGGTCTAGGCTAATCACAAGGCCTAGACTCAAAATCGACAAAATAAAATAAAATAGGCATAATCTTAATGATAAATAGATTATAACAGAAAAGGGGATAAGAAGAAGGGGAATTATTTGTAAATAATAAACAACTAGAAAGAAATAGGCGTAGACAGTAAACAAATTACAGTAACTTATAGAAAAATTAATCATATAAATTTGTAAATAATTGTAAACATTGAAACTTGCAAATTAAAACTACTTAACCATCTAAACATTCTTATGTAGATAACTAATCTAAAAATTACATAAAAATCACATATCTGATGAACAAAGCTTCCCCTTTGGCTTTCTTCTTAGATCTAGCAGAACCTCTATTTCTAGAGGTGTTTATAAAAATAAATATTAAAACTTAAGAACTACTTCACCCCTTAAATTTTTTAATTATGTGGCATTTCCTAATTTTGAGGATATGCATGGGGAAGAAGAAGAAGAAAGAAAGAAGAGAGAATGGATGTGAATAAATAAGAGAGGCTTTGCAAGTTTATTTATAGGGTTTACTGGATGCCCTCAACTGTTCAAATCTAAGATTATATTTGGTGGAGCCATTTCATTGGACCAATAAGAAGGCACCATGCCAGCACTCACTTTAAAATAGACCAATAAAACAATGCAACCTTAGAAAATATTTGCTGGAATTATAATTAATTATCTATGCCTTGCGTGTTGGGAAAGGCCCGCAATTCCCTTCATTTGGGTCGACCCCACCGCTTTCTTAGGTCGACACAGGGGTCGACCTGTGGATTAACACATGTGTCGATCCAGTTGAGTTGGGTCACTCAGTGATTGTTTGTTCTTCTTATTTATTTATTTAATTTTCTGAATTCTTATTTAATTCATAAATAGTTCGTTTTAACTTCAATTTTGGTGAACAAAGTGTCCATTTTGATTAGAAAATTACAGTTGACCCAATGATGCTAGTTGCATTGTCTAATTATGAATATTATTTTGATTCATTTTTAGTTTATTAATCTTTTACATGTAATTATTGTTTATTAAAATTCGGGGTGTAACAATTTATGTGGTGGTACCTGGTATCACTTTTTCTCGAAGAGTGGAATGAATTTAAAATCCTTTTTTGGTTCCCGTTGCACCTTGTTATTTACCAAAGTCCCTAAAACGAAGCCTCCGGTGCTAATGGGTAAACTGAAATCTTTCTAGGTCATGCTTGAGTAACCTTATTTGGTACCGGAGCCTCAATAGAAGAATTATATCTTAAATGGTGCTTCCTTTTGGCATCAGAATGGCGAGGCTAATTTCAGTGTCAGAAGCTTAACCAACATGTATATGATGATATAATAGAGGTTTAGGAACATACGAAGCCTTAAATAGCTCAAAAACTAGAACCCAGGTTTCAGTGCTGTCATAATAGAAGACAAAAAATTTATGAAGAATATAAAAATCCTTATATGGATTTAAGAGGATTAGACCCAAATTCGTGCAATAGAAGTCCAGAGATTGTTTTCTAGAAACAAACAAAATCTTTATTGACTTAAGAAACCCAGATTTTGGTAATAATAAAAGCTCGTGGATTATTTTCTGAAATAAGCGAAGCCATCTTTCGGCTTAGAAACCCAGATTCGAGTAATAAGATTATAGAAGTCAAGAGATTACTTTTCTGGAGATAGACGAAGCCCATTTTGAATTAAGAAACTCAGATTTGGGTATTAAGATAATAAGAATCAAGGGATTACCTTCTAGAGATAGAGGAAGCCATTCTCGGCTTAATAAACTGGTATTCGGGTAACAATAAGAGTTCATAAATTATTTTCTGAAATGGATGGAGCTTTTTCCGGCTTAAGAAACCCATATTCGGTTAATAAGAAATAAAGGAGCAGATATTATTTTCTGGAAATATATGATGCCCCCCTTCAGCTTTTTAAGGGGAAACTCCAAATGTCAACTTTAAGTTTTGACGGAGCCATCTTTGGAATGTAAAGGAGAATTCATAATGTCCTTTCTGGTTTGGTTACGAAAGCGCTTTCTGTTTTGATTTATTTTTGGACATTATAGGTATTTTTCCAAAGCAAAGGCTTTGGTGTTCTTGTGCTCACCTTCTAAGCTTTCGATCCCTTCTTTGGAATAGGCCACAAACAGAGGTAGTATGTGCTTATGCCGAAGAAGAGACTGGTCTTGATCATGTAATGATCATAGGTCGAGCGTGCTTCCTTCGAGGCCGGGCGCATATCCTCGGGCTTACCCATCCCTCTTGCAGAGGGTGCCTTAACCTGGTCCTTGGATCTGATTAAGGACTTCGGTGCATTACCCTGGCCCTTTGGCGTGAATGATGACTTATCCACCTCCCACTAGGAGGCTGCATGGATATACCCTGGGATTGAGGATAGAAGTGCGAATTCCTAGGCTTAGCCACTCCTTTTTTAAGGTAAGGACCCGGGATATACTCAGGAGTTTCTAAAATAATCTGTTGTATAATGGGAACGTTTCTTCCCCAACCAAGTAGAAATTCTTATACATTTTTTTCCACTGGTTTAAAGAATTCCTTAATTCTTCACGTAGATTCACGTTTGTGAATTGGATTTTACTTCGGAATGGTTCTCGATTCATAAGATACCTCTATAATTTCCCTTGCTTAAAGGTGGTACATTCTCTTTTTAAGTGTCCTACACTGACTGGTTTCATGGCCATTCATTAGCTGATGGTATCAATAACTGCCTCCTTCATTCCATTCATACTTTATTTGTTTCTTCCTTGTTGGCCGGTAATTAAGTTCCTCATTGGTAAGGAAGAAGACATTTTCTCTTGAAGTGGGTAACTTATATTCCATAGTTGGGTTTGGTGGCTCAACTTTTGACTTCCTTTCTTTTGGTTGCGATAATGTGCTATCGTAAAAATTTTCCCTTTCGACCTTATTACAGAGAGGTATTGTGAAGAGAGTCTGTTCACGACGCTTCTACACTTTTATGATTTGATATGGGTATTGATCTTCTCGAGGCCTAGCTATAACATCTTTCCATTTTTGGATGAAAGCCTTATAATCCTTTGTTATTTCTTACTCAAAGATAGATCCCCGTGAGAAAGTTTGTATAGCCATTTTTATCTAATAAAATAATGTGTTGCTTTGATTATCAAAAAATGAAGTTGACTCTCCTTGAGATGAATTCTACCCAATTTTCGTAGAATCATAAACTTTTTCTATCTTTTGGTTAATCATATTCAAGGCTTGTGTTCGCAACATTCTTCTTTGTGAAACTTAAGTCCACATAAAATATTTCCTTTTAGAATGGCTTGGACGATATTTGTTCTGATTTGATTGATTGGTTATCTGTACCGAGGGACCGACTTACCAAGTTTATCACCTTCTTTTCCTCCGACGGTTGACTTAGTCTTTCATTCATTTTTTCTTGGTTATCCATATGTTGGCAATAAAAAGATGTCCCAACCTCTTTTCTTTTACTCGATTGTGGAGGTGTCTGTATATCCCAACTAGTTTGGTAGCTTATCCTACCGGGATGCTTTCTTATTGCCATTATCCCCATAACCTTTGTCCTTTGGTTCGTATGAATCATTGTTCAAGGTTTCTGCGATCCTTTGTAATCCGTTGAGGGTTCTTCTCTGTTTATATCCCATTGGTTTTTTTTTTCCTTAAGGACTAGTAAGACGCAGAGGAGGAAATAGGATTGGAGGTTCAAGCACTCCTTCTAGTTTCAAAAATGTTAGCCAAATTTATGGTTAACACCCCCAGAAAATGAGATCTGACCGTAGAACCCTTAATTCATGATGGGAATGAAATCAAACTCTGGAGTCACTATTTTTTAGGGTTCTTGCCAAAATGCTCATATTGGATACTGAAGAAAAACTCCCAATTGAGAAAAAAGCATGGCATGAGCTTTTCTTTAATTTCTGAATAGGAGACTTATCCATTTGTACTGTATATATCCTTAGAATTTCCTTGAGGTACTTGAGCAGTTTCTTTGGATATTCTAAGATCACAAAACTGAATTCTGAGAGGTTGGATCTTCTTAAACAATCATCAGATGGTAGGTTTTCGTGAGTTTTCCTTAATTTCTCATAGGCCTATTAGGATAGCAGGAGCGTAATCCTAATCTCAATCGAGCATCAAAATTTAGCAACACGCTAAACAAGGAGATCCTTACACAATTTCGGGTAATTATGGATAACAAGCTAAGGGCAGTCACCATTCCATAATCCAAGAATCTTAAGTGTGGTCATGGGGAAGGGCATAAAATAGATCTAACTATACATATAATTCACATTTCGTACCTACAATGTTAATGAACGATAGTAATAATAATATACATAATTAAAATATGATATCTCGTGATTACCTTTGTTGCCATGTATTTCCTCTTTATTGAGCTCAAGCAATGTTACAAATTCTTTCCCCAAATTGATTTGGAAATTAGGGTTTCACTTTGCAATAAGAGGTTGCTAATTTAAGAAATGAACTGAATGCCCTCTCCCACTTTTAAGTCTCTGGGGTCCTATTTATAGGTGTAGATAGACACTTCCATTGGCTTAAGTACTTTGCTTTGGTCACCCGATAGTATTTAATCACTAAGGCTTGGCAAGCGCATTTACTGCTTTACCATGAGAGCAAATCTAAATGGCCGCTTCTAAGGGCTTTACCGAAAGGAGATTTTGGTCGAATACGAAAGAAACGGTCATGCAGGAGTTTTGGCTTTTCTTAACTTTCATCCCATGCCCTGTCTTTAACGCTAAGGGGTCTTGGATCTGGATTTCTCACCCTTTGTGTTGTGCCTATCGTATCCTGTCTTCCTTAAACATTGGAGGCATGCACCGAAAGTCTTGCTTCATATCTCGAATGCTTCTCCTTCTTTGTTTCATCTTTGGCTGGTTCAGGAGATCCTCTCCTCATATTTCGTCCTTTCTGTTTATCTAAATGATCTTTATATTTCATCCTATTATCGCTTTAGAGATTTTCTGGTGGCCAGTCGAAGGCTTTCTTGGCATTGGGTATTCTTCTTCATTAGTATTTCCAGGGTAGAACCCTCCAGTTTCGGTCTGAATAGTTGCGAGAAGCATAGATATATGCTGATTATCAGCTTATAGTGGCAGCTATCCTCGAATCAGCATCTTCTTCGACATGGTCAATCTTCTTCTTTGATCTGGTGGTTCTTTATTTGACATTTAACCCTTTCGATGTGCTTGCCTTCTGCTCTTTTCTTCTCCCTTTTGACTTTGTTTCATGCTTCGGTGTGTGTTTTCCTTTCGACACCCTTATGGGATGGGCTTTTTTTTTCTAGTGCATTCTTTTAAAGCAGATAAACATTCTAAAATATAACTGAAGACCTTTATTTATTATAACTTTGCTTCTTTATAGTTCTCATCTCCTTCTTTGCTTCTTTTGATGCATTGTCCTTGGCTTACCTCCATCGTTTCTTCTTGCAGAGTCAATAGGTTTGAAGTTGTTGCCTTTTCAGTTGAGACCAACAAGGGCTTCCTGGTTCAAAGTTAGCGCCTTTTCATTTAAGACCGAAAGGGGCTTCCTTACCCAAAGGAAATTCTCATTTCCTTCCTATATTAAAAAAAAAAGATTTTATCGAAGGCCAAGTATTTCTTCTTTCAGGGTACTATTTTCTTTCCTATTTTTGGTGCAAACAACATAAATTTTCCATTTTCACCAAACATATCATTCTTCTAAATATCTTCCTTTTTCAGAACAAGTCATACTTTAGCAATATGGAAATTTGGTTTCTGTAGTCTATTTAAAACTAAGTCCATTTACATATTTTTCATAAAAAATAGGTCTTTGCGCGATTCTTGTAGTTACAAGACATTATTTTCTACTATCTCAAGGTAGATAATAAAAAATATAGTAGTCGCCCCTATTTTTTACTTGCCTTTTTCCTTCTATATTTCAGGCTTTCTTGTAATTACAACCATCGCATTTCTAAAGGATAAACAAAAATATGGAAAAAAAAAATCATTTTCATTCTTTCCTAAAAGGACTAAAATATCGCCTATACCCAAAAAGTTTAATAAAGGTTCATTTCCTTTTTTTGTAAGTTACCAGAATTAAAATTTCTGATAACTAACTCCATCTAGGTTGAACATTAATATTTTCCTTGTCTTTCCATCTTCGATTAAGCAATTAAGCGTAACAATGTTGCAACTATTCTTTTTTTTTTTTGGTCTTATAAATTTCCTATCATTACATTTCAATTTCCCAAGAAATAGGTTTTATATTCGTAATTAACATAAGAACATCAAAATTCTTATGAAGTAAAGAGAAATTGGAATTTTGTGATACTATATATCATCATATATAAAAATTATCCACACATCGAAAGCATTCCAAATCTACAAATCTAGTTCTAATATCCATTTTCTTCCTTTCTTTTTATTCCCTATTTGGACATAAAAATAAAATGTATATAGATCTATTAAATTCAAATTAAAAGAAAAGAGATTTGGATTTCAACCTAACAAATAGTATTAGGTCCAAGAGTTTACCTTTTAGGTGGCAGCTCTTTGATTTGAAGCGAACTAAAACCTTCGAATTCCATATATTTTTTAATTTTTGGAGAAGAAGAGAGAATGTTAGAGCATTCGAGCTTATTAGAAAATAGCAAGCTAAAAGTGAACTACGGTTTATTTATAGAAGTTCAACTAGCGCCAATCATCAGATGAAACCCTCAACTATCTTGACCATTCGAATTGGAGTAGGATATAATTATTAATCATGTTACTTTCGACCTTTGGCCCTAGGCGGTCTACTAACACGATCGACCAGCATAAGGTACGATCGATCAATGCCCCTCCATATGCGTTGTTTGAACCTATGTCATTTAATTTTTTATTATATATTTGCATTTTTATTTAATGTCAATTCATTCATCGTTATTTTCTTTTAACATTCCTTTATTTTCATTGATTCCTGCCTTATATTTTATTTATGAAATCACAAATTTCAAACCTACTTAACTGATTTAAGTTTTTCATATACATGTAATTATTTATTGGTAACACTAGTTTTAATCATTTAAGTTAATCGTAAACGTTTCCTAAACTTCAGAGAATTCAATTGCTGATTAATCATTTAATAAATTTCCTTAGTTAACTTCCTTTGTACCTGTCCATTCTAGTTAAATTATTAATTAGCCTCATTAATTAGTTGTTGATTGTATACCTATTCTCTTATTTAAATTTTGAATGTTGATACTTAACGTACACACTAATTAACTACATTCATTTATATATATATATATATATATATATATATATATATATATATATTGTATGGTTTGAAATTCATGTACCCGTTAGTTACCTATACTAATTGGTTAGTTGTATATATGCATTAATTCAAACACTAATTATGTGTCTCCATTAATTTAATTATTTGCCTGCATGTACACATTAATTCAAAATTAAATTTTAAATCCTAAATATTCATTTTTATTAATTATTTCCCAAATTTTATTTTAAATGTTGGCACATACTACAAAACAATCAAACTTTAATTGATTAATTGTCAAAATTACACACATAATTATTTCTATCGTTAAAACTTTAAATTTTGTTAACCAATTTTCCCCATGCTTCTACTGAAAAAAAGCATAGTTTAACCAACTTTGCATCCAATGTCATCATCAATTTCTTAACACACCATTACTAACATCCAAATTTAGAAAAATTAACATTTCTAAACCTGGTTGCTCACACTGTAAATGGGTATCATGATTTTTTTTTTTGTATTTCCATCATTCTCCTGTCCACCCTTTTCCCAGTAAACTAGAACCTTCTCTTATATCCCATTAAATTTCCAACTTTTCCAAGTGTAGTTTGCTTATGTTAAACTTCTGTTTTTAAAATTCAAGAACTATTCATTTAAAAATTCATTCCTTAAAGGCTTCTTAATTTTTTTTTCAATCAAGTATTTATTACTGTTTTACCGTGTCATTTTATGATGATTTTGTCCTATCATTGTCACTTGTTATAACTTGGATTCTAAGGTATAATTTTCATATCCAACATTAGCATTAGATCATTTCTATAGTACTTCCATTTTTAAATACGAACAAAACTTGGAATGCAACCTTTCTCATTTTCTTTTTCTCAACTTAGTTTTACCATTTTATGTTTTGTGTGCGTTGACCATTTACTACTATCCCTTATTAGTCTCATTTTGATAGTTTGTTCAAGCCTCTTGCAAGTACAACCAAAAACTTGTAGATTTTTACCTTAATACTTATTTTGTGGTTTACACACATATCAAGAAAACAATCCTTGATTCTTTGTAGTGTCCTTTGAACTATACGAGGTTCTCTTATTACTATTCCAAAAATAATCACTGTTATCTCCTTCATAATTTTATTCCTTCTCCCCGTCTTACCTAGGTATCAATTGCTATCTACTCTTGATTAAAAAAGTAATATGGATTTTATTCCTTTTCTTCAAAATTTAAAGCTCCAAAACTTTTTCCTTTCAACAGTTTATCCGTTTTCTTCGAACCATCCTTTTCAGCAGTATCCTTTCAGTGTTTCGAAAAAATTCTGAAAAAACCGGAGTAGAAAAGACCAATTATCCTCCTACAAATTCTTTTGCTTTCATATTCTTCCAGCCATCAAATATTAGCAAAGCCTTACTCTATCCTAAAGGGGGCTTCTAAAAATGAATGCAAATAAATGAGCATAGAATAGGAAAATGTGCGTTTTCCTTTGCTTAACCTCTTCATTTTAGGCTTCCTATATTGCTTTAAATGCAGCCTATCAGTTACAATAGTTTTTATTGCATTTTCAGTCTCATTCACTCTAATGCATTGGAGCTATTTTTTTTCATGAGAATTTGTCAATGCTAAGAATTTATGAATTTTAAAGAAGGATTTCTATTTTGCGTCAAGCAACAAGAAAATTTTATTTCATTTCTCTGTTGAAATATATAGTACAAAATGGTGTTTACTTATATTTTGTACATCTCTTTCGCTACATTTGCATCCACCATTACTTTAACAAAATGTATTTACTTATAATTTAGTTGATTCATAAAAAGACATATTAAAATTTCTTTTGTTACAATGAATTTAAGTTTGTGATAGTCCAACCTACTTACAAAAACGCTGTTGTTATTCCTACTAAATTATTACAGCCACTAAAGATTTAATTTCACTATTCTAGACTTTTTTTTGTGAATCCTTTACCATATTCCAAATTCCTATAACCTCTTCTTCTCAAAAGAATAAGTTATCAAAGCTTTCTTCCATTAATTCCCATATTGGTTTTACTTATATTGTCCAACGAAATAAAAGTATATTTTTGAAACCCACACTTTTTTCAAGCCCTGTCCAACGAAATAAAAGTATATTTTTGAAACCCACACTTTTTTCAAGCCCAATTTACTTTTTAAAATTATCATTCAAAATCTTTTTGGAAAGTTTATATTTCCATGCATTCAAAAACATGAATTTCATCTCAGATTATGCTCTTTTTAAAAACATTCTTTCCCTTCTTCTTTTTCAAAACAGTATGAGGGGCTATGCTCAAAGTGGATTTACAACTTTAATTTTACATTAAAACACTTACCTTCCAAATCTGGACATTCTTGAATAACTCCGTGCAAACATTGCCAACCTTTCTTTCTTACTAAAATCCTTTTCCCTTTTAAGTGTTTATCCCATTACTATATATTCCTTCTACCTATAACATATGGATATTCCACTACTTTCTCACTAACTCAACTTATTGTACATTACACTAGGATCTAACACCTTTGGGTTCTCTTATCCCAACCAGAAAATTATGTACAAATCACTCTCCATGGGATTTCCATATGTGCCACTTTATAAGTGGGATTACTACAATCTTACTATATATATAATATATATTGAAATAAAAATATCCTGAATCTATCTGAATACCGCTAATGGGGCAACCCATTGCCATACTGCACGAGAATTTAGTTAGGGATTTATGGTACATGATATGTCTTTCCCATTGCGGGTCGGCTCCGTGCAACCATAACTTTTCTAGTTTTGGAAGATTCTCTAAATATCGGTTAATTGACATGCCTTTAAGCAAATAATCTAAATAAACCGTATGACATTACGTTGCCTTCATCAACCGTCTCGATTGTTATAGATTAACCTGGGCCTATGAGGCATAAACTATATCCTTCCCCATTCTCGTCATCTAATAGATGATAACCCAATAGCCCTACGGCTACTATCATTTTTTGTACGCATGCGCCCTTTACTTTTTTCACATGAGTATCTAGCAATCCTTCGACCTTTTAGACTACCTAAACCAGTCACAATACGCCATTGATATACCATTTTCTACCAACTTTAGCTTTGATGGGTCACCCTATGGCAACATTAAAGGACCATCCTAGGTTATTCATGTCGTCATGTTGTGCTACATCACTTATTTCCTACTCCAAATTATCCAATGTACCATTATAAGGATGATCTTCCTAATATCCCAAAATATCTATAATGGTTCGCAACCCATTTGTCTACATCGCAGACTTACCCATAATCATATTTAAATGCATATATGAAGTTATAATTGTAATTTTTTTCCTATATTAGACCCTATGTTTAATTTTACTTTCTTATCCGCATAATTTATCTTTCATTCAATTCAATTTACTATTTTATTTCATTATTTTACCATTGTCTTTTATTATAACTTGGTTTATAAGTCACACATTAAATATTATGCTTAGGTCATTGTCTTTATAATTTATACATCAAGTATAAATTTGGGTCATTGCCTTTATGTTATAATTCATACATTAAGTACTATAATTGGGTTATTGTATTTTTATTATAATTAAAACATATGTATTATAACCTATATGTAGATCATAAGTGAATGCTTACTATCTCTCGCCTTTTGCGATGTTTGGGAATTTGCACGAATGACGAAAGCCTTAAAATTAGTAGGACTTAGTAGCTAGTGTCCTTTAATTCATATTATGGTTTAGAGTAAGGTATTAAGTGATCAATGGATCCGCCTTGGGCCTTAAGTGATCGTTCGGATCCAACCTTATGTTATAGTATGAGTGGGGCTATAAGTGGCTATATAGATAACCCACCTCCTTTATAGGATATTAAGTAGATGGGGAGCCTACCTTTAGTCTTGATGTTTGTTTGAAAGGTGGTTTAAAGATTTCATACTTATGCGTAAAAGTTCCATCTCAGTATTGCGATAAAGTTATCTTTGGGAAATGCTACCTTGTTATGGTAGTTAATCGTTGTGCATAAAATTTTCAAGGTTATGTTAGAATTACTAATCTTGTTGGACATACGAATTTGGGTCAAACCAAACGGGCGACATTTGTGTATTATGAACAGTGTTATGCATTTTCTACTTACCAAGACTTGTTTTCTGCCCCCTCCTTGTAACAACTCTTAGGTTTTTCTCGTGGAAGATAGGTCTTTGCAAGTGTTCAAGTGTGGTTTTCCGTTCTTATTCTCTCATGCCAGATATTGATGAGGTGATTTACTTTAAAGGTAGTTGCCTAAGTCGATACTTGTTATTCTATCTTGATTCCGCTGTAATTTAGTTATATTGTACTCCGGTTATACTCATGATCATTTATTTACAAGTACTAGATTTATATTCTCCATGGCTGAACGGATTTAAGTTTGAATTTTTATCAAAATTCAAGCTCAGAAAAGTGTAAAGTGTTACACTTTCAGTCCAGTTTCTAGCCTACATGTATCCTTTTCTGTAAAGTGTATGCCTATAATGACAAAAGTTGGAAAATGATGCTTTAATCTCCTTGCTTTCTTTTTATCAGCGGGTAATATTCCACTCATAAGGTATTCAACAACGAGTGCAATTCAATCATTTTCATAATGGTTATTTATCTCAAATGGGAGAACCTTTTTATAAGCATTTCACTCCTATTTTCATTTTCTTTATTTTCTTGAGCTTGAGACCTGATCAACACCATTGATTCTTTTCCTACTTTGGGAGTCTTTTCATTTATACAGGGATTAGCTTAATACCATACGGGGCAATTTTGGCTTTTGGTGCTCCTCGTAAGTTACCTAATTTGGCTAAGGATTTGAATTAGGAATTTTTTTCCCAAAGTACTTAGTGTATAGAGAATCTGAAAATGAGTTAACGTCTTTAAAATATTCTTTATGTATAAGGCAGATTTTGAAACCATTGTTTGAAAGATCTATTTTAACTAGTTTACAATTAGCTGGGAATCATTAAAGGTCTCGTTTTTAGGAATTGTTTTTTTAGGGCCAGAGCTAGCTTGGCTAACATAGATTTATATTCTGTCATGTGCTTTGTAGCCGGAAAACCCAATTTCATTGAGTAATGTAGCGATTCCTATCTGGAGTGATAATTAGGTTCCCTTCTCTGGAGCCTTGTACATTTGTGGTCTCATCCACAAATATCTATCACTTAGGTTTGAGATCTTTCTTTTTTCAGCTACTTATTAATGAATCTCATGCATTCAGTAAAATAACAACTACTTCTTTTCTTTGAATGTTTATCGATATAGGAATTAGAATCATATTAAGTAAGTTCTATTCCCTACTTTACAAATTTTTCTGTGGTTTCGGGCTTACCAAAAACTTGCTTAAGAATGAAATTAATTAATTAGACAGACTTAATAGTAAGATGTTAATTTTTGTGTCATAAAAATATGACAATATGCTACCTTCTTTATGATTGGGTACCTAATTTTTACATCCTTTATCATTTTACTCGTATAACATACCTGAAGCTAAATTCCGCTCTTTTTTTTTTTTGTGAAATAAAGCTGACTGCATGCTCAGAGATAGCCATATAAAGGTAAAGACCTTCCCCTTTATAGGGATGGGTATAACAAGTGGCCTCTCAACGTGATATTTTAGTTCTTTAAAAGCTTTCAAATATTCTTCTCCATATTTAAAGTTTTTGTTTTTGTAAGAATGAGATACACTTATCGGTAGTCATTGAAATGATCCTATCCAATTGTTACTCTCTTATTTAGACTCATTGCATCTCTACCTATTTCGGGCTCTTCTATTCTTTGATAAATATAATCTGATCAAGGTCGGCTTTTATTCCCGAGTGTTGACAATTTATATCCTAAAAACTTTCCGATGAATTTCCAAACGAACATTTTTATGGGTTGAGTTTTAGTTTATACTTCTGTAAAAACTTGAACATCTCCTTGAGGTCCATTACATGATTGCTTTCATTTTGGGGCATGAATAATATGTCATTCATATTTACTTCCATATTTTACTATTTTTATCCTTAAATTGTCTGTTTACCAATCTTTGGTAGGTTTTTCCCGCGTTCTTTAGCCCGAAAAAACATCGCTTTGTAGGAGTACATTACCTAACCTATAAAAAATCTTGTATATTCTTCATTTGTCTTGAACATAGAAATTTGATTACATTTAGAGTAAGCATCGATAAAAAATAAAAGCTTATGCCATTGATTGCACCAATCTTGTTGTCTATCTAAAGAAGGGGTAGAAATCCTTTAGGCATGCCTTGTATAAATCAGTATAGTCAACACAACATATCCATTTCTCATTTGATTTCTTGATTTGCGCTGAATTGGCCAATAATTTTCGATAAAGGATCTCTCTCTAATAAATATATTTTTGAGTAACTTCTTAACATCATCTTTTAAAGCATGCGACCATACTTATCAAACTATCTTTTTTTTTTCAAATAAGTATTCTTTTTGAATCCATGTTAAAGAATGACATATTATGGTAGGATCTCTTCCTATCACATTCTAGTGAGTATTAGTGAATACATATATACTAGCCTGAAGGAACTGAATTAGTTCTACTTTAATTTGGTCATTTAACTCTTTCCCAGTTTTCATTGTTTTTGTCAAATCGGTTAAGTCTAAGCATGCTTTCTCTGATCTTTTATATGCATTATTCTTGCATGTTCCGCTACAACTTGGTATTGTAACGACTCCTCTTATCCTATTTCAAACTCTTTAGTTCACTTTTTTCTTTTAGTTTTCTTTTCAAAAGAAACAGGTTCATTAGTTTACATTTAACTTCTCCATTAGCTCCAGTTTTTTCTTTATATAGTTGGATTGGTAAGCATACATCTAAAGGCTTTGCAATTTCAACTTCGATAGGTTAATTTTTCTTGAAGTCATAGCAAGAAATACGATATTCTTTATATTATTCAAGCGTAGAAAAAACATTTTGCAAGAACTAAACTGCTTCCCTCTCATAGACCTCCATCCATTCTTGGTTAAGAATTTTACTATCAAGTACTTTGGTGGAACAAAAGCATCAATGTATTCCATAGCTAGCCCTCAATAAAGAGCGTTATAGCAGGATAGTTAGTCTATGATAACAAAGAGAGCTTCGAAAATTCTCGAATGTGGAGAAAATCCATTTGCAGAAGATTTATTTTCCAAACGTGAGTTGACCATTTATTACATAACCCAAAGATAGGCTTAAAACTTAGTTCCAACTTTTCTTTTGATGGTTAAAAACATGTTTAAAATCACGTTAACTAGGATTTTTGTGTTCACAAAAATCTTGGCCACTACGGATAGTCCAGTATATGTAGTGACTGTGAGCGGTTCATTATGTAGGTGGAGTGCTGCCCTTAGCATTTGCGGAATAACGGTGAGGCAATGCATCCGAATTTGGAATTTAAGGGCTTTGGGTGGTAATTAGTCCTAAACATAAAACACTTCATCTCTAGCTCCCCTTATGTAGTGATTCATAGTTCCTTTGATGTTTTCAACCAAATGCAGGCCTCCTCGAAAAATATCAATCCTATTGATTGGGATAATGAAGATTGGTTGAGTATCATTTTCCATAAAGATAACAGTTATGACTGGGAGTCTTTAAGTTAAGCCAACATTTCTTATTAGAGCAATTATTATATTTCATGATTTAGTTTGTTAACACTAAGTGCCCGCGAGGATAACTGAATTGGTCAGGGTTGCTTAGCAACTATGGAACAATACCAGTTGTGGTCATGTATTCAAGTCCTAAATTGTCAAGCTATGTTTCCTGTAAGTTATGGAGCATTTATCCGCTAAGGACTGATGCTTCTTGTTGGGCTAGCTTAAAATGGAGACAAGTGTGGAAGGCAATTGAGTTCCCTCCTTTACTCCCTGAAGTAATGTTTTTTAGTTTTTTTACATTAAGTTAGTATCATTTTATCTAAATGACCACAACCTATTCTCTATGTGATGAATCTGCAAGGCAAGGGGAGAGCCCAAACACGTAATGCCCCTAAGAGGAGGATCAACCACTCAATACCTTCCTCGAGGCAGGCCTATCCAAATGCTGAATGGCCCATGGTACCATACATCTCAAATTAACCAACCTTTTCGTATCTACAAGTAGCCAGGTTGTCCAGGCAAACTTCTACGACAAGGAGGTGTAAACCTCATGTCCTCATGTCTTTAAAACAAGGAAAAGGCCATTAACACACACACACAAACATGCAATATTTCCTAGCGGGGACACTTAATTCGAAATTCCTAAATTAATGCAATGAATACGTATTTAAGATATGTAGTGTAACACCCCGGATTTTTCCGTTAACAGTAAATTAACAAATTAAAGTATAATTAAATTGTAACAGAAAAATTAAGGGAAACGGACATCACCATTGCGTTCGTCTCGGAATTCTGCTTGAGATAGAGTCCGAGTTTGCGCAAAACGGATAACGTATGAAGAAGATATTTTTAATTTAAATATTACAGCAAAACATGAAAAAAGAGAAGTAAGGAGTGGACAATAATTATTATTATTCTAAGACTTATTAACAAAAGCCTCTGTAGCTCAGTTGGTTAAGGCATTGGATTTGTAGCATGGAGGTCGGGGGTTCGAACCCCGGCGGCGACATAATTTTTATCTCTGTTTTAGAGAGGGCCAACTGAGCATGCAAATACATGTACGTATACAAATTCAAATTTTGAAAAGATAAGAACGTACATATAAGGAAATAAAGAAAATATATGTATATATATGAGAATATATATATATATATATATATATGCAAAAATATATGTATACAATAGATAAAATTCAAATAGACTAAAACAGCTCAATTTAAAGTTTAATTTTTGAAAATCGAACCCAGTCCCTCCTGGCTGGCCTGGTCTGTGTTTGGTCGAATTTCTGTGGGTTGCTTTGTCATTAGGGCTAGGTGGCAAGTTTTAATTGGTCTCTCTATCTAATGAATGGCTACGATCTAACCTAGCAACATCAATGGTTCTAATCAATTCCTAACCTCTATATAAACAACCCTAGACTAAACCCTAATCTATTCATTCAAATTAAGAGCATAGCCGCCATGTTGCTGAGGAACGACTAAGAGTAGCCGCCATCTAGAGAGAGAGGATTAGGGAGAAAGTTCTAAAGCCTAAAGCAATTCAAGCAACCTAAAGCTAATCAATTCAAAAAAGGAATCATATCTCTTAATTAGAGAATTTGCCGCAACCATTGTAAGTAGAGTATTACTTTGGTATGAACAAATGATTGTGTAGATATGTATGATTGAATTGTGGCAATGAAATTCGTATTTGTGCGATTTATATACTTTTGGATATTCTGAATTATGTCATTCAATTATAAAGAACTACATGCGGTAGTTCTATGCAAATATACGTTTGGAATATTGCGCAAATTATGTAGTCTATGTTGAAGCTACATGTATGTAGTTGATTGAAATTCATGCAAGTTTGGGGCTTTGTTATTATGCCATCATGATGTCTATTTTGTGCATAAATCATTTTACAAGTAATTGAGACAAGTTTGGTTGTTATAGTTCATATGAAACTATGTTGGAATTTTGACACCATAATCCATGTATTAAGTCATGCTTTTGCAAAACTTATGAATATGGCTAGGCTATGAATGATATTGGGCATAATTGAAATTCATGATTAAGTCTATCTTGTTTAAAAGAATTATATGATGACATATGTGAGACATGGCTAAGTTAGACACAAAAATCCTTTTTTTTTTTTTTTGCAAGTTAAAAGCAAACACCATGATTAGGAATATTTATGCATAAGTATACCATCGTTATGTGATTAAATTTAATTAAGTTGAACTATGCTTTTGTGTTAGTAACAAAGTATCCTCTTTGTAAACATGTAGAAACCTTATGAACATGACTTGTTTATATTTATGCCATGAACAAATTTAACTATACCTATGCCATGTTTATGCTAGAAGTATTTATGCCATGCTTATGTTTGACATTATGCCATGTTTATGCTAGAAGTATTTATGCCATGCTTATGTTTGACATTATGCCATGTTTATGCTAGAAGTATTTATGCCATGCTTATGTTTGACATTATGCCATGTTTATGCTAGAAGTATTTATGCCATGCTTATGTTTGACATTATGCCATGTCTATGCTAGAAGTATTTATGCCATGCTTATGTTTGACATTATGCCATGTTTATGCTAGAAGTATTTATGCCATGTTTGACATTATGCCATGTTTATGCTAAAAGTATTTATGCCATGCTTATGTTTGACATTATGCCTAAGTAAAAATATAGGTTCATGGGTCAATAATGATATCTCAATTACAAGTTCACATGCTTTGATTCATGTCACCTATGTTACCACTATGCAAGTACACCAGTTTCTATTATGTATTTCCAACGTCATATGCAAGTTCATGCGCTCACCTTCCCCTCTTTGTGTATGTAATCATGCTTTAAGCCTCCCCTTTTCGCATGGCTAAATTGGGCTTTAAAAGGCTAAGCCCAATATATATAAACGGACGTGTAAAACGGGGGAAAATAATGTTGGGTTAAAATTACTAATGAATGAAAACTAAAGTAGAAGGGCCCAAATTCAAGTATGGGTTGGGCCCATGATTGGTGTAACCTTTACACCATTAACTTAATAATGGGCCGCAAATATTTACATATAAGAAATAAAGAAGAATGACAAGATATATAAATGTAGAAAATACGATATGTTTAACCCGAGGTTGGATTGAGTTGTGATGTAAACCTGCCCGGAACCGCCCGGCTGTCCAGTAGTCACAACAATACCTATCCAATGTGGGAGGTTAAACATGGAGCCCAATAAGGACCCGAGGTTAGACTGAGTTGTGGCGTAAGACTGCCCGGAACCAACCGGCAACAGGCAGCCACAGCAATACCTGTCTAATGTGAGAGGTTAGGGCCTTAATAAGACAATTAAGGCTGAATCAGGATTGTTAGGATTAAGTGGACTAAGACTTAATCAAAATGGAACATGCTAAACTAAACGGACTGGTGGGGTTAGGTTAGAAAACACTTAACCAACTTAGCATGTTGGCTAGAGATAGAAAACCTAGTAACGGGGGACCCTTTTCAGCAGTAACCCTACACGGTGTATCATGATACCCTGAAACTAGGCAGGGTGGGGCACGATTACTGGGCTGATTGTAAGAGGTCAAAAATCGACGGCGGTGGTGTAGCAGTGTAGGTTCTAACGGAGTGCGGGCGTGCACACACTCCGGCGCAGAAAAATAAGGCACTGGACACCAGTAGCATACCTGTGCACTCTAAGGTTGTGTCGGGTTGCCACTATGGGACTTGATACACCCCATGGTGGGACCAGCATAGGTAACTACGACATCGGGGGCCGTAAGACACATGTAACTATGCGAGTAGGAGCCGATCATCATAGAATGGATCACATCACCCTGATTATGGGGTGCCAGTGGGAAACTAGTTTATATGGGTTCAGAGATTAACATGGGGTATGATAGTATATTCGACCCTAGACAACTTAACCAAGTTTATAGTGCATGCCCATTTCTTGTTTATACTTATCATACCCAGTTCTTTATTCATAGACAAAATAGTACTAGACTTACTCAGGCTTTATGTCTGACTCTATTTTTCTTTCGTCTTCTTTCTTCCGTTCCCCCCCCCCCCCCAGGTCCTCAGGGAGGGAACACAACAGCTTGACCTACCTCAACATCCAGCTTGAAGAAGAGAAATGTATTGCTTGGACTTTCCTGTTTTGAACTATGGCTTTGGACAATCCACTATGGGGCTTTTGCAGTTTATCTACGTTTTATTTATGCTTCTTTAAATAATGTACTCAAGACAGATTATGAAAGTGTTATGTTATGTTTTTGGAAAGGATGTTGTTGTAACACGTATTTGACTTTATGAAATAAAAGTTTGTTGTTCTTCCGCTGTTTACAAATATGTGTTCTTATATCTGTCTTGTATATCTGTGACTTGTACTTATAAACCTCCACCAAAATTAGGGCATTCCCTTTGAGAGTGACCCTAACGGAGGTGGGGTGTTTCACTTGGTATCAGAGCATAGGTTTACCAGATAAGATAAAAAGTTTTGGAAATTTATTTTCAAAAAGGAAATTTAAAGAAGCATTTTTAAAAGATAAAAATATTATTTTATTTTTAAAAAGGCAAAGTCCACTCCCCAAAGCCATAGGTACTATCTCTTATCCTTCGTTTTGAATCTATCCCTTTTGTTTCAGCATGTCCGAAGATCTTAACTTGCCGGAAGGAGTACCAATACCTGGTTGGTTTGGACGATTCTTAGAAGCTAGGGCCACTCAACCAGGTCCTACCGTTCCTCCTCCCCCAGCTGTAGGGAATCATCCAGCTGCAGCAGCACCTCTTCCTCCACCTCCTCTACGAGGAAACGCGTTTGCTAAGATATGTAAGGATTTTAAAGCTATGGGAGGAAGGGATTTCCATGGAACTGAGTCCTTCGTAGCAGCTAGAAATTGGCTGAAGGAAACTGAGGATCTATTCATCATCTTTGAGGTAGAGGACAGACAAAAAGTACAATTGGCGGTGTGGCTATTGAAGGGCGAGGCTTCCTACTGGTGGGAAGTCACTAATGCTGAAAGACCAGTAGAAACATGGGAGGACTTTAGGGCAAGGTTTGAGACCAAATTTCTCTCAGATGCGGAAAGAAGTTTGCAGTTGGAGAAATTCTTATTTCTTAAGCAAGGAGACAAGACTGTTAGAGAGTATGTGAATCAGTTTGATGAGCTGGCTAGGTTTGAGCTTGACCTAGTCAACACCCCGCACAAGAAGGCTCTCCGTTTCGTCAAAGGGTTAAATGAGCCATTACACAGTTTGGCCATGACACATATACCCATGGGGGCCACGTATGAAAGATTGGTGCAAATGGCATTGCTGAATGAGGAGGATAAGGGCAAGAAGGAGGCAAAGGCAGAAAGCTCTCAAGGGAAGAAAGAGGGTTTGCAGCCTAAGAAGACAGACTTTAAGAAAGACGGGGAAGGCAACAAAGAGAAGAGGACGTGTAATTTCTGTGGCAAAGTGGGGCACTTAGTAAAGGACTGCCGGAAAAAGAAGGCCAAGGAGAATGGTGGGTGCTTTTCTTGCGGTCAGACAGGCCACAGAGCTAAAGACTGCCCAAAGAAACGAGGGTAGGGGCAGGGGTCTGGATCCACTCCAGGGGCACAGGTTCATGTGCTGGAAGCGCCACCTTTGCAACAGCGAGGTACAAACACTTCTGTAGAAAGTGTAGTTTATCTTTATGATCACCCCGTTCGCACTTTATTTGATTCTGGCGCATCACACTCCTTTATCTCGTCTGCTTTAGTAGAATCTCTGCACCTAAAAACTAGTATGGTAGAGGACCCCTTAATTGTTTCAAACCCAATTGGGGGCCCAGCTCATTTGTCTATGATCTGTTTGGATTTGAAGATTTCTATTCTAAGTGTAGAATTTGAATGTAGTGCCTTTGTTTTGGGCTTTGCGGGGTATGGTTTGATTTTGGGTATGGATTGGCTATCCAGTAATGGGGCCATCCTTGATTGTGAGAAAAGGGTTGTTAGGCTCCTAACCCAGCTCAGTAATACTTTGGAAATTTCTTGTAATCCCTCGTATGCGGTTATGCTTAGTTATCTTGAGTCGCTAGATGCCTCTGTTGAAAATTTGCAATCAGTTAGAGTGGTCCGGGAATATCCGGATGTCTTCGAAGAGGTGAAGGGCTTGCCTCCGAAGCGGGAAATAGACTTCCGCATATATCTTGTAGATAAAGCAAAGCCCGTTGCGTTGCCCGTTAGACACATGGCTCCACGAGAAAGAAAAGAGCTCAGTAAACAGATTAAAGAGCTTCTAGAGAAGGGGTTCATTAGGTGGAGCATTTCAGAATAGGGCACTCTAGGAGTGTTCGCCACTAAGGCTGAAGGTTCATTTCACTTATGCATGAGTTGTAAAGAATCACTTTAGTATGTACATTTGGCAACATAGTTGGACTTAGGAAGGGACTCCCTTGTGACCTAAAAGGAGTCCATCATGCTTAGTTTCCTAGAATCATATGTGGTGGTTGGGTTGATTAATTCTTTGGGTGTCAGTCTGATGTTGATTTCGGTCTTCGGGGCTGATGCTTAGAGAGTTCTTCTCCTAATCAATATATATGTGGCATAGATTTCCAGTTTTGACATTGCCTAATGGGCACAAAATTTTTACTTGCTTCTATCATTCGACTATACCTTTAGGTAGGACCATTTCCTATCATTGAGAAAATTTGGAAAATGACCTATAGATTAGAGCTACCCGAGAAATTGGCCGGAGTCCACAACGTTTTTCACGTTTCACATCTCCGAAAATGTCTACATGAGTCTGCTGAAGTAGTAGAGCCAAATATCCTCGAAGAGGCCGAAGTGGAACGCGAAGCAACCATAAGAAAAGTTCCAACCCGCATACTAGGAACGGAAGTGAAGAAGCTACGCAACCGCGAAGTCAAACTCGTCAAAGTTCAGTGGAGCGACGCCGAGGGAGACGCGACTTGGGAAACTGAAGCTAGAATACGCACTGCTTACCCTTTTCTTTTCGAGGGTACGTCCTTGATCTTTCTTTTTCCTTAAGTTGCGCTTCTATCTATCTTTTTAGGTATATTTCCTCGACCGTATCTTTTAGGTAGAAAACCTTTGGATGAAAACATGTAGTTGAAACATGTTATGTATGAATGGTTGCAAGTGGTTGCAAGTGATTGCTAGTGGTTGCTCGTGGTTGCATATACACACACAATCTAGGTTTTAGATCGGCTCAGTCACTTCATATTGCATATGCATATATGTTTGCACTCGTATATGGTTGAATTGTAATGTGTTGTCATATGGATGTTGCATTTGTATGAAAGATTGTGCACCCATGTAGAATCATGAATAGGAAAAATCTGCATACATAATGGATACATGGCACTTACATGATTCGCATTAAGGAGGTCAACTGAATCAGTAGACCGCCTGATTTTGCATTAGATAAGTTCATGAACACACACACTTCGCATATGATCATGAAGCATTAGAAGTCTTTTAAGGACAATGGATGCTCGTGTTTGATGGATGAGTAGATGGATGATTGAATGTTAGGATTTACATTCTTCCTAAACTTGAAGATTTCGGGGACGAAATCCTTTTAAGTGGGGGAGAATGTAACACCCCGGATTTTTCCGTTAACAGTAAATTAACAAATTAAAGTATAATTAAATTGTAACAGAAAAATTAAGGGAAACGGACATCACCATTGCGTTCGTCTCGGAATTCTGCTTGAGATAGAGTCCGAGTTTGCGCAAAACGGATAACGTATGAAGAAGATATCTTTAATTTAAATATTACAGCAAAACATGAAAAAAGAGAAGTAAGGAGTGGACAATAATTATTATTATTCTAAGACTTATTAACAAAAGCCTCTGTAGCTCAGTTGGTTAAGGCATTGGATTTGTAGCATGGAGGTCGGGGGTTCGAACCCCGGCGGCGACATAATTTTTATCTCTGTTTTAGAGAGGGCCAACTGAGCATGCAAATACATGTACGTATACAAATTCAAATTTTGAAAAGATAAGAACGTACATATAAGGAAATAAAGAAAATATATGTATATATATGAGAATATATATATATATATATATATATATATATATATATGCAAAAATATATGTATACAATAGATAAAATTCAAATAGACTAAAACAGCTCAATTTAAAGTTTAATTTTTGAAAATCGAACCCAGTCCCTCCTGGCTGGCCTGGTCTGTGTTTGGTCGAATTTCTGTGGGTTGCTTTGTCATTAGGGCTAGGTGGCAAGTTTTAATTGGTCTCTCTATCTAATGAATGGCTACGATCTAACCTAGCAACATCAATGGTTCTAATCAATTCCTAACCTCTATATAAACAACCCTAGACTAAACCCTAATCTATTCATTCAAATTAAGAGCATAGCCGCCATGTTGCTGAGGAACGACTAAGAGTAGCCGCCATCTAGAGAGAGAGGATTAGGGAGAAAGTTCTAAAGCCTAAAGCAATTCAAGCAACCTAAAGCTAATCAATTCAACAAAGGAATCATATCTCTCAATTAGAGAATTTGCCGCAACCATTGTAAGTAGAGTATTACTTTGGTATGAACAAATGATTGTGTAGATATGCATGCTTGAATTGTGGCAATGAAATTCGTATTTGTGCGATTTATATACTTTTGGATATTCTGAATTATGTCATTCAATTATAAAGAACTACATGCGGTAGTTCTATGCAAATATACGTTTGGAATATTGCGCAAATTATGTAGTCTATGTTGAAGCTACATGTATGTAGTTGGTTGAAATTCATGCAAGTTTGGGGCTTTGTTATTATGCCATCATGATGTCTATTTTGTGCATAAATCATTTTACAAGTAATTGAGACAAGTTTGGTTGTTATAGTTCATATGAAACTATGTTGGAATTTTGACACCATAATCCATGTATTAAGTCATGCTTTTGCAAAACTTATGAATATGGCTAGGCTATGAATGATATTGGGCATAATTGAAATTCATGATTAAGTCTATCTTGTTTAAAAGAATTATATGATGACATATGTGAGACATGGCTAAGTTAGACACAAAAATCCTTTTTTTTTTTTGCAAGTTAAAAGCAAACACCATGATTAGGAATATTTATGCATAAGTATACCATCGTTATGTGATTAAATTTAATTAAGTTGAACTATGCTTTTGTGTTAGTAACAAAGTATCCTCTTTGTAAACATGTAGAAACCTTATGAACATGACTTGTTTATATTTATGCCATGAACAAATTTAACTATACCTATGCCATGTTTATGCTAGAAGTATTTATGCCATGCTTATGTTTGACATTATGCCATGTTTATGCTAGAAGTATTTATGCCATGCTTATGTTTGACATTATGCCATGTTTATGCTAGAAGTATTTATGCCATGCTTATGTTTGACATTATGCCATGTTTATGCTAGAAGTATTTATGCCATGCTTATGTTTGACATTATGCCATGTCTATGCTAGAAGTATTTATGCCATGCTTATGTTTGACATTATGCCATGTTTATGCTAGAAGTATTTATGCCATGTTTGACATTATGCCATGTTTATGCTAAAAGTATTTATGCCATGCTTATGTTTGACATTATGCCTAAGTAAAAATATAGGTTCATGGGTCAATAATGATATCTCAATTACAAGTTCACATGCTTTGATTCATGTCACCTATGTTACCACTATGCAAGTACACCAGTTTCTATTATGTATTTCCAACGTCATATGCAAGTTCATGCACTCACCTTCCCCTCTTTGTGTATGTAATCATGCTTTAAGCCTCCCCTTTTCGCATGGCTAAATTGGGCTTTAAAAGGCTAAGACCAATATATATAAACGGACGTGTAAAACGGGGGAAAATAATGTTGGGTTAAAATTACTAATGAATGAAAACTAAAGTAGAAGGGCCCAAATTCAAGTATGGGTTGGGCCCATGATTGGTGTAACCTTTACACCATTAACTTAATAATGGGCCGCAAATATTTACATATAAGAAATAAAGAAGAATGACAAGATGTATAAATGTAGAAAATACGATATGTTTAACCCGAGGTTGGATTGAGTTGTGATGTAAACCTGCCCGGAACCGCCCGGCTGTCCAGTAGTCACAACAATACCTATCCAATGTGGGAGGTTAAACATGAAGCCCAATAAGGACCCGAGGTTAGACTGAGTTGTGGCGTAAGACTGCCCGGAACCAACCGGCAACAGGCAGCCACAGCAATACCTGTCTAATGTGAGAGGTTAGGGCCTTAATAAGACAATTAAGGCTGAATCAGGATTGTTAGGATTAAGTGGACTAAGACTTAATCAAAATGGAACATGCTAAACTAAACGGACTGGTGGGGTTAGGTTAGAAAACACTTAACCAACTTAGCATGTTGGCTAGAGATAGAAAACCTAGTAACGGGGGACCCTTTTCAGCAGTAACCCTACACGGTGTATCATGATACCCTGAAACTAGGCAGGGTGGGGCACGATTACTGGGCTGATTGTAAGAGGTCAAAAATCGACGGCGGTGGTGTAGCAGTGTAGGTTCTAACGGAGTGCGGGCGTGCACACACTCCGGCGCAGAAAAATAAGGCACTGGACACCAGTAGCATACCTGTGCACTCTAAGGTTGTGTCGGGTTGCCACTATGGGACTTGATACACCCCATGGTGGGACCAGCATAGGTAACTACGACATCGGGGGCCGTAAGACACATGTAACTATGCGAGTAGGAGCCGATCATCATAGAATGGATCACATCACCCTGATTATGGGGTGCCAGTGGGAAACTAGTTTATATGGGTTCAGAGATTAACATGGGGTACGATAGTATATTCGACCCTAGACAACTTAACCAAGTTTATAGTGCATGCCCATTTCTTGTTTATACTTATCATACCCAGTTCTTTATTCATAGACAAAATAGTACTAGACTTACTCAGGCTTTATGTCTGACTCTATTTTTCTTTCGTCTTCTTTCTTCCGTTCCCCCCCCCCCAGGTCCTCAGGGAGGGAACACAGCAGCTTGACCTACCTCAACATCCAGCTTGAAGAAGAGAAATGTATTGCTTGGACTTTCCTGTTTTGAACTATGGCTTTGGACAATCCACTATGGGGCTTTTGCAGTTTATCTACGTTTTATTTATGCTTCTTTAAATAATGTACTCAAGACAGATTATGAAAGTGTTATGTTATGTTTTTGGAAAGGATGTTGTTGTAACACGTATTTGACTTTATGAAATAAAAGTTTGTTGTTCTTCCGCTGTTTACAAATATGTGTTCTTATATCTGTCTTGTATATCTGTGACTTGTACTTATAAACCTCCACCAAAATTAGGGCATTCCCTTTGAGAGTGACCCTAACGGAGGTGGGGTGTTTCATGTAGACCATATTATAAATATAAATATAAATAAATATGCAATAAATGGAAGTGCATGGAAAAAACACAATAATTGACACGACCCGAACTTCCCCGGTAAGGAGAGCACGAATTGCGTTGAGAACAGGACACATCGAAACGCAAATAGTTGAACATTTCATTGTTAATTACAAAAATTCCATCAAAATACAAGAATATACAGAGTATAAATGAATATTATACATTCGATAAATATCAGAGATTACAATAAATTACATAGCAACGGGAAAAAAATACAAAACACAACTGAAAGTAATACCCGGATACAGAGCTTTCCGAGCAACGTTCCAGCTGTAAACCAGGATCCTGTGAATATAAATCTGCAAAACCAAAACTACTAGCGGCCCGTGTCGAAAATAAGGGCACCCAAAGTTTAGGTTAAAACAATAAACTCCAGGTCAGTCATGTGATTGGTGTGAGAACTAAAAACAGTTATTGATCTTTACTTTAAAAGAGAGTAATTCAAGGGACCACGCTGTATAACACGGAACGGGTTTCCTCCCAAGAACACTAGTGCATATAACCAAACAGCGCAATGCTTTTTGGAAAAAATGAAGCTATTATAAGACCCAGGTCCCATCACACAATGCAACGCAAGTCGGAGTATAGGGTTTTCCCTTATAATAGCCAAACATGCTTGGTACGTTTTAAACAAATCATTTGATACTATTATAAGTGTATAGCGTCAAAACAATTTCAATCATAAATATCAATCATAGATGACATAAGCGCCCCATACCGCTATGTCGCCATACTAGGCTCTACAAATAAAACCGGAATATCTCGTATTGGAAATTGGACTTCCTTCATGAGTCGAGGCAAGGGGCAAGCTCCTCTCCGCTTCGAGACACTCTAGCAAATGTCTCAGGACTACTCTCCCTAGGTAACCCTTGGAATCGGCTGGGCCGGCCCTCTCTTACGTTTGAGGATTAGTTATTCCTGAACACACGTTTCCCGGTCCTTACAGACCTATAATCTGAGGCGCCTTGCATTTCAACAACCACAAAGGTGAAAATAATATAAATGTCAGCCAGTTTAAGCACTGACACCACCGTAGCTAGAAAGAAACGTCGTGTCCTCCCAGCGGTCACTATCCCGTTTTTGACTCATACCGAGGTGTGAGGCTCGTGAATTAACGCTATACACAAAGCTGCGCCACACAAGCCGTGCTTTAATCATCAAACACAAGACTTTGCTTTTCAACAGAAGCCTTGATCATCTGCCACGTAGGCGTGCCACACAGGCAATTCACTCCGTGCGACTGATGTCCATCGATATACAACATCTGAGCTCGTACGTCTCAGAGAAGGGCGTTAAGCAAGAGAATAAATTCTCCGCCGCCAAGTAGATGTATATTTAATAGAGATCAATCAATCATAGAATAAAATCCAATGTTAGACACATAGTCCATTTACATGTTCATTCTGTGTCTGAACGAAACCGGAGGAACTTTCCTCGCATATCCATCGATCTCCAAGTACGTCTGGACGATCACCAACTGATTCCCTCCTCTTGGGTGTACAGCCCAATCAAGATCATCAGTAATCACCCAAACGATGTGAAGACTTCTGATCTTCAACCACTGTCTTCATCTTCGATTTATCATCGAATCGGTTATTCAAAATGGTTATAAACCCGGCCTTTCCGAATAACCCGCGTATATAATAAACACATGTTACACAAACACAACATACGCCTCATTCCAATTCATCAGTCACTAACCGTAAATTAGCAAGAGAACAATTCCCGAAATATTAACCCCGAAGGCCGAAACCAACATCAGATCAATACCCCGGAAACCATCCTTCTAAGCTAACCTATAGTTAGTTTTTAAATTTCACATTCTTAGGGAAAGGTTCCCATTAATTTTATCAAAGATAAATTCTTCTAAAATTATTCTTTAATCTTCCTTTGGATATCATTTCAAACTAGTCGGGATTAGCGAACCACACCGAAGTAATTATTTATTTTATTTCCCAATCTCAACCTATTTATCCCATGGAGCAAGACTGGTAATACTCCATATCTAACACCACGGTGTTATCAGTAAAATTAATTACCATTTCACGTTCAAATCTAGTTAAAGATTTAACTATCGCTCTGGAGCAAAACTGGTGATACTCTCGATCTTTTCAATCTAATTAAAGATTCATTAAATCTCTAATTCAGTTTTAATCTCGAAAATCATTTCTTAATGATTATTCCAAGCTAAGGAATTAATCTTATCTTTATATGGGTTAAAGAACCACTGTCCTTTAAAACATGGTTCACGATAAACCCAAAATTACATTCCATTGTTAATCGGGCTAAAGAACAAGTGTTATTTAAGACACCGTTCACGATAAATCCAAAAATCAATCTTAAATTCAATTCCAATTTAAATATTAATCAATTGGAAAATCTCACTAAATCTTAATTAAAAGATTTATTCTTTTCTAAAGTGGGTTCAAGAATAGTGTTATTTTAAGGCACCATTCACGA
Source organism: Allium sativum (assembly GCA_030737875.1). Classification (NCBI taxonomy): domain Eukaryota; kingdom Viridiplantae; phylum Streptophyta; class Magnoliopsida; order Asparagales; family Amaryllidaceae; genus Allium; species Allium sativum. The sequence continues at coordinate 783,369,688 of CM060918.1, read as the reverse complement.
CGAACCTGAAATCTCATTTGATATTAAATACAAGGCTCTGAATAGAAAGTATATCAGCTTATATTCAATATCAAATTCAGAAATAAACAAATATCATATCGGAATAACGATATATATATATATATATCTTTCAAATTCCCTTAACCATATCTGTATAATCACGAAATCCAACATCGAAATATTTTGAAGATAATTTCGATTCAATTCATTTCCAACTTTATATATCGGAAATTCTGGTTATCTTCAAAACCATTTCAAATTAAATTTATTTATTACAAAAATAATTTGATTTTAATTCTAGTTCAAAACTAGTTCATTTCGATAAAAATCTATTTTTATCATTTCAAATATGGAGTTTTTCATCCCAATTTTCCCAAATCATTTCTTATGATTTTACACAAATTATTACTATTTTTAATAATTTTATCAAGGCCCGTACAGTCGATTTCCATCAATGGCCATCGAACTGCACTAACATCGACCTTTTACAAATTTGATTTGGACACAATTCCAAATCCAACCGTTAGATCTCATATTTCTAATATTCATTCGAAAGCTCTTTTCGATACGAACCCAACAGTTCTGGTTTTAGGAGAATCCGACGGTCGAATCTCCCGCAATGTCAATTCGAAGTCAATGGTCGAAATTCGCCAACTGCCGCGGCGTGGCGCATTCTATTCAGGCCATTATATATATAATATATATATTATATATATTTTGTCGATTTCCTTTTTAAAACGTATTTTATAAATCGTTTTAAATTCGTTTTTGAAACGATTTCAACTTCATATTCAATTTCGAATCAAAATTGAATATTCCACCTCATCGATATACAAATGACAATATTTTCAAAACGTTATATTTTGAAATCACTTCCTTTTCTATAATCATTATAAAAATGAATATAATCGATATAAATATCGTTCGCATTGAAATAGCGCATCTCTAATCAACACGGCTTTATATATTTCAATAACTTCGTTATTCTATTCAACAAATGAATATTTATTCTATTCAACACATGAATCTATATTTCTTTCAACACATGTCTAATCTCAACACATGACTATTTTTGTAATTTAATATATTTTATAAAATTTTGATTTCTATTGTTAAATTTTTATATCAAACTCTAACCGTAAATTAGCAAGAGAGCAATTCCCTAAATATTAACCCCGAAGGCCGAAACCAACATCAGATCAATATCCAGGAGACCACCCATCTTATCTATTTTCCAGTTAGTTTCTAATTTCATATATGATAAAGATGTAAATTTTATTGTTAAAATATTTCTTTATTTTCCCGATTGGAATGAGGCCCAATCAATTACCATATAATGTTAATTATATGAGTTCCATACAACACATGTATACAATAGTAATGATAAATAATCAACCATCATCCAAAGTGCACCACATAGCTGTCTGTCAACCTATCGATCGAAATACAATTAAATAATTGGGATCAGTGTACGTTAAATATCTTCCCAATACCCGTGTGGGGTTCCACATCAACAAACACGGATTTTATTTGTGCAGTTGGGCGATGTGTAAAATTTATCATCCCAATCCATATCAGCCAAAATAGTGTACATAAACAAATCGTCTGATTTGTAAATGAATATTTTATTCACACACGTTAAAAATTATATCTTTAACGATAAAATATTTTATTCAACCTATGAATATTCTATTCAGTTCATTTATTCAATAAATCGATCCTTTTATTTTTCTAACTTATTTTAGAAAATTTTGGCGGCATAACGGCACGATACTAGAAACGGGACAAGGCCTAGCCTTATCCCCAGTCTAATAATGGCCTACGCCATACACATACCAATTTTTATCAATCCCATTTCACCACAAACTAAATTCAAACCAATATTCCCATCAACTCAACAAACAAATCAAACAAGCAAACAAGTCGTCCATGGTCTGTGGATGACGGGCGTCGGGTGCTGCTAAGCACCATCTGCATCCTAGTATATATTTTTAACTAGAAAATGAAATTTAGAGTGAGAAGTTCTCACCTTGATTTTTCTCTAACACATTTTCTGACTTGCTGAATTATTGTTCGAGCTCCAGGCTTCGCACACAAGCTCTAATCTTCAATCCATCTTTCTTTCTAGCATAAGCACGCCATTCTTAACAACATTCGCTTAAGGGATTTTTTCCAAAAATGCTCCAATTTGCCAGAATTCGCGGAAGTACACGATTTTTACAACTTTTGGACAGCAGACTTTGAACGCGTTTTCTTAGCAGCTCCGAACTCCAAAACACGAATTCCATATGCACAAATCGAAGAGAAAGTCGTGCTCTATAACTTTGGTCGAACGGAGTTTTGGCTAAAAATGCACGGTTTGGGAGTTATGGGCGAAACAGTGAGAGGGTGTTTTGTGCAAAACGGGAAATTAGTGAACAATGTGATTTTTGAGGAGGAAGGGCCCACGGCCGGAGTTGGGTGGCCATAGGGGGGCGCCGGACCTGATGGACGTTGGGGAGGATGCTGGTGGCGGAGTGGGGTCCACGGAGGCGGGTGGTGGTGGTTTGGGGGTAGGGCTTGTGATTTTGAAGAGGGAAAGAGGAGGAGAGAGAGGGGAGGACGAAGAGGAGGAGGTGGCGTCGGAGTGAGGTGGTGGTGGCAGTGGAGGAGAGGCGACAGCGGGTTTTGGGGGAGGAGGCCATTTTTGAAAGAAAATGGTGAAAGTAGAAGAAGGAAAATAATGAAGTGTAAAGGAAGAGAAGTGGTTTATATGCTCGTTTCCCGCGTATCACCTGAATGCAAACGATCTCCGATTGCCGCGGATTCCGGACACGACATTGTAGACGTGAAGACGAGTCCAAAGAAACAAGTTTCGTCGAACTCCGAGATCGTTTGACCATCCGTTAAAATTCTCAAAAATACTCATACAAGCTCTAAAAATGCTATTTTGGCGCACCATTTCTTCTTGCACGTTCACATGCTAACTCCAAAAATCAAGCCCTCTTGGATTTAACCATTATTAGACGATACGAATCCAGAAAAAAAGTAGAATCAAATTTTGAGGTCGTATCAATAATGTTCCTTTGTAAAATGAGTACCCGTTTTACCCTGAACTGTTTTAGCTCGCACGGCTACATACTAACTCCGTTCGAAGCGCCCTTTAAAACTCAACAATGATTTGTCATTATGAATGCAGAAAAATTTATCTCGTCGAATTCTGAGCTCATATGCAAAATTTCACTTTTTAAGGGCTATGTTTTGCTAACCGAAAAGCTCCTGCCAATTGCTGCTATTCCGGATATCGGAATATATCGAAGCTTATACTTTTTGGAGTTCTAAACGGCATTTTGAACTCAATGGAAGTGGTTTCGAGTCCAAATTCATCCATATGCAAAATATGAATTTTTGGGTTATGTATAATTTCCATAGCGACTATTCCGAAATTTCAAATGGGCATAACTTTTTATCCCCGCAATGAAATTTCGATTTTTCGGATTCATTGGAAAGATATTCTCAATTGGATTCTAATATTTTAGGTTTCGCCAAAATCCGGTTTATTTTGCACCCAGTACATTCATTTGAACTTTGAAATCAAATTTTCGAACTACCGCGCCATTTTCAATTCCTTTTATAATTAAAATAAAATATTTATATTCTAAAGACGCTCTATATAAATATATATGTTCGAATTCTATTCAAAATAAATTTCTCGTTGATATTATTTAAAATAATTCATTTTAAATATTCAAAATTCGGTAAAATTGCCAAAATAAAAATTTTAAGTTGGCTCAGAATTTCCGGGTTGTTACAATCTCCCCCACTTAAAACTTTTCGTCCCCGAAAAGGATCGAAGCCGAAAGTTGTTTAACTAATCAACTCAACTTCCAGTATTTTCATTATGGCTTAAGTTCTTCAACTTTTCAGTTTCTAAGTACTTTCCAATTTTTTCAAAAATTTGGCTAACACCCTAGATTTTGAAAAAATTCGCCATAACCTCCCCTGCACCGGGGACTTCGGGATATTTCATATAGCCTCCCATGGCCTTCTTCAATCCAAAGAAAAAAAAAAGCCAATCGGCTCATAAAATCATCCAAACCCAAAGATATACAATAAACATGTACCTATTGGTCAGGCAAACAATTTTATTCTTTTGCTCTAGCCTCTTTGCTATGACCTGTGCAATGTAAGTACATGTATATGCATGCAATTGTAATCATTTTCCAATACAGTTCAATATTTGATTCAATTAGGCTAAATGGTTCAAAATTTTCAAACAAATAAACAAACAACACAACCCTCAATCAATTAGTGAATTAGAATTTCAAACACATAACTTTAATACAAAGTCAAAAATCATATTTTTGATGCCAAATCACAACAAATAACACTACGTAAGTTTTGGTTCTCACACCAGTCGATGGAAATATATAGAGATCCCACTTTCGAAACTCGAACACAAATACTGATGATGTTGCAATCATCATCAGAATTGTCCCCGGGCAACTAGAGTGTGATTCTATATCTATCTAATATATAAAAACTTCGAATATACGTTCATGACGCGTATATGAAAAATCTTTATATACTCGATTGTCCAAATTCAATACAAATAAAATATTCAAATACGTATACTTGGATTTTAGTTTCAAAACAAAATTGTTTTCATTTGAAAAATATACTCTTCACACTCGTTCTAGGATACTACTGATCCTATCTCTAACGAGTCATTCAAATTGGATATTACTAATCCACTATCTGATGAATTCTTTCGTATGGTTCTAATGTGTCCTGTTCTTGAGCTCTGTAAACCAAAGCTCCGATAACAAACTGACACGACCCGAACTTCCCCGGTAAGGAAAGCACGAATTGCGTTAAGAACAGGACACATCGACACGCAAACAAAAGAACATTTCATCGTTAAATACAACAATTCCATCAGAATACAAGAATATATAGTATAAATGAATATTATACATTCAATAAATATCAAAGATTACAATAAATTACATAGTAGTGGGAAAACAATACAAAACACAACTGAAAGTAATACACGGATACAAAGCTTTCCGAGCATCGTTCCAGCTGTAAACCAGGATCCTGTGAATATAAATCTGCAAAACCAAAACTACTAGCTGCCCGTATCGAAAATAAGGGCACTCAAAATTTAGGTTAAAACAATAAACTCCAGGTCAGTCATGTGTCTGGTGTGAGAACTAAAAAACAGTTATTAATCTTTACTTTAAAAGAGAGTAATTCAAGGGACCATGCCGTATAACACGGAACAGGTTTCCTCCCAAGAACACTAGTGCATATAACAAAATAGTGCAATGCTTTTTGGAAAAAATGAAGCTATTATAAGACCCAAGTCCCATCACACAATGCAACGCAAGCAGGAGAATAGGGTTTTCCCTTATAATAGCCAAACATGCTTGGTACGTTTAAAACAAATCATTTGATACTATTATAAGTGTATAGCGTCAAAACAATTTCAATCATAAATATCAATCATAGACGACATGAGCGCCCCATCCCACTATGTCGCCATACTAGGCTCTACAAATATAACTGAAATATCTCGTATTGGAAATTGGATTTCCGTCGTGAGTCGAGGCAAGGGGCAAGCTCCTCTCTGCTTTGAGACACTCTAGCAAATGTCTCAGGACTACTCTCCCTGGGTAACCCTTGGAATCGGCTGAGCCGGTCCTCTCTTACGTTTGAGGATTAGTTATTCCTGAACACACGTTTCCCGGTCCTTACAGACCTATAATCCGAGGCGCCTCGCATTCCAACAACAACAAAGGTGAAAATAATATAAATGTCAGCTAGTTTAAGCACTGACACCACCATAGCTAGAAAGAAACGCCGTGTCCTCCCAGCGGTTATCCCGTTTTTGACTCATACCGAGGTGTGAGGCTCGCGAATTAACGCTATACACAAAGCTATGCCACACAGGCCGTAATTTAATCATCAACCACAAGACTTTGCTTTTCAATAGAATCCTTGATCATCTTCCACTTAGGCGTGCCACACAGGAAATTCACTCTGTGCGACTGATGTCCATCGACATACAACCTATGAGCTCGTACGTCTCAGAGAAGGGCGTTAAGCAAGAGAATAAATTCTCCACCGCCAAGCAGATGTATATTTAATAGAGATCACTCAATCATAGAATAAAATCCAATGTCAGACACACGGTCCATTTACAATTTCGTTCTGGGTCTGAACGAAACCGGAGGCACTTTCCTCGCATATCCATCGATCTCCAAGTATGTCTGGACGATCACCAACTGATTCCCTCCTCTTGGGTGTACAGCCCAATAAGATCATCAGTAATCACCCAAACGATGTGAAGACTTCCGGTCTTCAACCACCGTCTTTATCTTCGACTTATCGTCGAATCGGTTATTCAGAATGGGTATAAACCCGGCCTTTACGAATAACCTGCGTATATAATAAACACGTGTTACACAAACACAACATACGCCTCATTCCAATTCATTAGTCACTAACCGTAAATTAGCAAGAGAACAATTCCCCAAATATTAACCCCGAAGGCCAAAACCAACATCAGATCCATACCCAGGAAACCATCTTTCTTAGTGAACCTACAGTTAGTTTCTAAATTTCACATTCTTAGGGAAAGGTTCCCATTAATTTTATGAAAGATAAATTCTTCTAAATTTATTCTTTAATCTTCCTTTGGATATCATTTCAAACTAGTCGGGATTAGCGAACCACACCGAAGTAATTATTAATTTTATTTCCCAATCCCAACCTATTTATCCCATGGAGCAAGACTGGTAATACTCCATATCTAACACCAAGGTGTTATCGGTAAAATTAATTACCATTTCACGTTCAAATCTAGTTAAAGATTTAACTATCGCTCTGGAGAAAAACTGGTGATACTCCATTTTCGATCTTTTCAATCTAATTAAAGATTCATTAAAACTCTAATTCAGTTTTAATCTCGAAAATCATTTCTTAATGATTATTCCAAGCTAAGGAATTAATTTTATCTTTAAATGGGTTAAAGAACCACTGTCGTTTAAAACACGGTTCACGATAAACCCAAAATTACATTCCATTGTTAATCGGGTAAAAGAACAAGTGTTATTTAAGACACCGTTCACGATAAACCCAAAAATCAATCTTAAATTCAATTCCAATTTAAAGATTAATCAACTAGAAAATCTCACTAAATCTTAATTAAAAGATTTATTCTTTTCTAAACTGGGTTCAAGAACTGTGTTATTTAAGGCACCATTCACGACGAACTCGAAATCTAATTTGATATTAAATACAAGGCTCTGAATAGAAAGTATATCGGCTTATATTCAATATCAAATTCTGAAATCAACAAATATCGTATTGGAATAACGATATATATATATATATATCTTTCAAATTCCCTTAACCATATCTGTATAATCACAAAATCCAACATCGAATTATTCCAAAGAAAATTTCGATTCAATTCATTTCCAACTTTATATATCGGAAATTCTGGTTATTTTCAAAACCATTTCAATTTCAATTTATTTATTTCAAAAATAAATTGATTTTAATTCTAGTTCAAAACTAGTTCATTTCGATAAAAATCTATTTTTATCTTTTCAAATATGGAGTTTTTCATCCCAATTTTTCCCAAATCATTTCTTTTGATTTTACACAAATTATTGCTATTTTTAATAATTTTATCAAGGCCCGTACAGTCGATTTCCATCAATAGCCATCCAACTGCACTTACATCGACCTTTTCCAAATTTGATTTGGACATAATTCCAAATCCAACCGTTAGATCTCAGATTTCTAATATTCATTTGAAAGCTCTTTACAATACAAACCCAACGGTTCTGGTTTTAGGAGAATCCGACGGTCGAATCTCCCGCAATGTCAATTCGAAGTCAATGGTCGAAATTCTCGAACTATCGCGGCGCGGCACATTCTATTCAGGCCATTATATATATAATATATATATATTACATATATTTTGTCGACTTTCTTTTTGAAACGTATTTATAAATCGTTTTAAATTCGTTTTCGAAACGATTTCAACTTCATATTCAATTTCGAATCAAAATTGAATATTCCACCTCATCGATATACAAATGACAATATTTTCAAAACGTTATATTTTGAAATCACTTCCTTTACTATAATCATTATAAAAACGAATATAATCGATATAAATATCGTTCGCATCGAAATAGCGCATCTCTAATCAACACGGCTTTATATATTTCAATAACTTCGTTATTCTATTCAACAAATGAATATTTATTCTATTCAACACATGAATCTATATTTCTTTCAACACATGATTAATCTCAACACATGACTATTTTTGTTATTTAATATATTTTATAAAATTTTGATTTCTATCGTTAAAATTTTATATCAAACTCTAACCGTAAATTAGCAAGAGAGCAATTCCCTAAATATTAACCCCGAAGGCTGAAACCAACATCAGATCAATATCCAGGAGACCACTCATCTTATCTATTTTCCAGTTAGTTTCTAATTTCATATATGATAAAGATGTAAATTTTATTGTTAAAATATTTCTTTATTTTCCTGATTAGAATGAGGCCCAATCAATTACCATATAATGTTAATTGTATGGATTTCGTACAACACGTGTACACAAAAGCAATGATAAATAATCAACCATCATCCAAAGTGCACCACACAACTGTCTGTCAACCTATCGATCGACATACAACTAAATAATCGGGATCAGTGTACGTTAAATATCATCCCAATACCCGTGTGGGGTTCCACATCAACAAACACAGATTTTATTTGTGCAGTTGGGCGATGTGTAAAATTTATCGTTCTAATCCATATCAGCCAAAACAGTGTACATAAACAAATCATCTGATTTGTAAATGAATATTTTATTCACACACACGTTAAAAATTATATTTTTAACGATAAAATATTTTATTCAACCTTTGAATATTCTATTCAGTTCATTTATCCAATAAATCGATCCTTTTATTTTTCTAACTTATTTTAGAAAATTTCGGCAGCATAACGGCACGATACTGGAAACGGGACAAGGCCTAGCCTTATCCCCAGTCTAATAATGGCCCACGCCATACAAATACCAATTTTTATCAATCCCATTTCACCACAAACTAAATTCAAACCAATATTCCCATCAACTCAACAAACAAATCAAACAAGCAAACAAGTCGTCCATGGTCTGTGGATGACGGGTGTTGGGTGCTGCTAAGCACTGTCCGCATCCTAGTATATATTTTTAACTAGAAAATGAAATTTAGAGTGAGAAGTTCTCACCTTGATTTTTCTCTAACATGTTTTGACTTGCTGAATTGTTGTTCGAGCTCCAGGCTTCGCACACAAGCTCTAATCTTCAATTCATCTTTTTTTCTAGCATAAGCGCGCCATTATGAACAACTTTCGCCTAAGGAACTTTTTGCCAAAAATGCTCCAATTCGCCAAAATTCGCGAAAGTACACGATTTTTACAGCTTTTGGACAGCAGACTTTCAATGCGTTTTCCGAGCAGCTCCGAACTCCAAAACACGACTTCAATATGTCCAAATCGAAGAGAAAATCGTGCTCAACAACTTTGGTCTATAAGAATTTTGGCTAAAAATGCACTGTTTGTGAGTTATGGGCGAAACAGTGACAGGGTGTTTGGTGCAAAACGGGAAATTAGTGAAAAATGTGATTTTTGAGGAAGAGGGGCCCACGGCCGGAGTTGGGTGGCCATAGGGGGGTGCCGGACCTGATGGACGTGGGGGAGGTTGCTGGTGGCAGGGTGGGGTCCACGGAGGCGGGTGGTGGTGTTTTGGGGGGTAGGGTTTGTGATTTTGAAGAGGGAAAGAGGAGGAGAGAGAGGGGAGGAGGAAGAGGAGGTGGCGCCAGAGGGAGGTGGTGGCGGCTAGAGGTAGTGGTGGCAGTGGAGGAGGGGCGGCAGCTGGTTTTGGGGGAGGAGGCCATTTTTGAAAGAAAATGGTGAAATTAGAAGGAAAATAATGAAGTGTAAAGGAAGAGAAGTTGTTTATATGCCCGTTTCCCGCGTATCGCTCGAATGCAAACGATCTCCGATTGCCGCGGATTCCGGATACGACATAGTAGACGTGAAGACGAATCCAACGAAACAAGTTTCGTCGAATTCTGAGTCCGTTTGACCGTACGTTAAAATTCTCAAAAATGCTCAGAGAAGCTCTAAAAATGCTATTTTGGCGCACCATTTCTTCTTGTACGCTCACATGCTAACTCCAAAAATCAAGCCCTCTTGGATTTAACCATTATTAGACGATACGGATCCAGATAAAAAAGTAGAATCGAATTCTGAGGTCGTATCAATAATGTTCCTTTGTAAAATGACTGCCCGTTTTACGCTGAACTGTTTTAGCTCGCACGGCCACATACTAACTCCATTCGACGCGCCCTTTGGAAATCAACAATGATTTGTCATTATGAATCCAGAAAAATTTATCTCGTCGAATTCTGAGCTCATATGCAAAATTTCACTTTTTAAGGGCTATGTTTTGCTAACCGAAAAGCTCCTGCCAATTGCCACTATTCCGGATATCGGAATATATCAAAGCTTATACTTTTTGGAGTTCTAAACGGCATTTTGAACATAATGGAAGTGGTTTCGAGTCCAAATTCATCCGTATGCAAAATATGACTTTTTTGGTTTATATATAATTTCCATAGCGACTATTCTGAAATTTCAACTAGGCATAACTTTTTATCCCCGCTATGGAATTTCGATTTTTCAGATTTGTTGGAAAGATATTCTCAATTGGATTCTAATATTTTTGGTTTCGCCAAAATCCGGTTTATTTTGCACCCGGTACATTCATTTGAACTTTGAAATCGAATTTTCGAACTACCACGCCATTTTCAATTCCTTTTATAATTAAAATAAAATATTTATATTCTAACGACGCTCTATATAAATATATACGTTCGAATTCTATTCAAAATAAATTTCTCGTCAATATTATTTAAAATAATTCATTTTAAATATTCAAAATTTGCTAAAATTGCCAAAATAAAAATTTTAAATTGGCTCAGAATTTCCGGGTTGTTACAATAATCGTATGAAATATCAATCTGCATACAAGATTATAGACTTATATTTCATATTCCCCACAATTCATGTCATGACACAAAATGTACAATCAAAGATTTACATATTTACTATAGTAGCAATAATAACACTTCCCAAAGACAGTTCTAATCTTTGGTATATATAATACTTCCATAAATAAAAGGGTTTAATTATAAATACAAATTTATATATTCATTTTAGTCCTATTTCACTTCTTTCTATTTTTACGTAAACTTTACATAAACATTGGGATCTCATTTACATGTAGTATATAACAGCCAAAACTCTATTTAGGGATAAAATAGTGATTTTATTGCATATGATTTATTGTAAATTAATCCACTGTTTCCATATAAATCTTGGTTTTGAGGTGAAAGATGAAAAAAAGTAAAGCTAACTATATTTCAATTTAGATGAAGAAACCAGAACATGATCCCTTTTCTATTTACATCCTCAATCCTAGCCCAAATAAACAACATAAATTGACACTTCCGTTTATTTAGAGATTTAAGGGAGTTTTATGTTTGGTTTTCAAAATCCTCAAATATCTTAGACATACACAATCCAAAATTTTAAACCAAACATGATTAGAAAAAAGATAAACTGTAAAGATCTCGCTCACATCTTATGAAGAAAAAAGTTGTGATTGACCATAATTGGAGCCCTCTTTTGGATAGATGCCATGCAAATTGATAAATCTATACTCTATATGTTTACATATGTATAAGAATCAGGAAAGAATCGTATACACTTGTAGAAGTTGGATTTAGAGTTATAAAACAAGAGAGAATAAGATGGAGAGGATAAAGAAACTAACATTTCCTAAAATCAGGATCTAAAAAGAGAAAAGAATGGTAGAAGATTGTGAGTTGGGAGTGTGTTTCTAGGGTTCTATTTAAAGATGCCAAAGTGTATAGGAATCATTTAGATTTAGATAATAAAATTCGAACTGTTCACAACGTCTAAACCAAAAAGAGAAAAGTGTAAAACACCTAACTGCTACATATTTGCTCATATGGAGTGGTCAACCTGGAAAACGACCCTGATAGGGTAGAGCGGTTGAAAAACCTCCTATTCTACGAAACATGAATTAAAGTTCATGCGTATTTTGGTTAATGCTATTTAATGTAGTGTTTATTTCTTTTAACTTGTCACTTTTCTTATTTATGCATATATAAACATAATTTTGAATTTGAGTCTAGAATATTCTTTATGCTTATTTATTTATTCCAATTAAAATTTTATTTAGTTTAAATTCAAGTTTACAAGTTCATTTGTTTTAAATTCAAAACTTGTTTTATTCATATCTTTTTCATATAAACTCCGTTTTCAGCAAACAAAACTTGAAAACGGGTCAGAATATCACCATGAACGTAATGGTATAACTTTCATAGCCAAATTCCATAAGTATTAAAAAAATTGTATTTTTAGCCTATTATAATTTTGACTTAATTATTATTATTTGGTTTTTTATATCTATTTATGGTATATTTTACAGGGTGTTACAAGAATGGTTTCTAATTTCAAAAATTCCTTTATAAATATTTTATTAGCAAAATATTTACTATAATCTAATTTTCACATAGAGTGTGAAAAATATTTCTTTATAAAATCAAAACAGTTTGATTTCGTATTTAAAACCAAATATCCAAATTCTATTAATATTTTTATTTGCAGAATTTTTCATATAGATCTCCTTTTTATTTCTAACACTTAAATCTCATTTATAATTCCCTTTATATAATTCTATTTATTCTATACAAATCCTTTTATATAATTCTATTCTATCTATACAAATCCTTTTATATGATTCTATTCATTTTATATAAATCCTTTTATATAATTCTATTCATTTTATATAATTCCTTCATTTCCAATATTCACTTTGAAAATTTCCTTTTTACATTCCAGTATTTCTTATGGTATTTAAAATACCAATTAACCAGACCAGTGTCATCATAATCAATCACATGTTTTATATCACATCATATATCACAATATATGAAAATAAACAGTATTATAAATATTGAGAATCCAGTTGGATCCCTCCAACTTGTTTCCCTGCATTCATAGATGTTAAACAATATAAATAACATCAATTTCATTTCAATATGAAATATTCTGATAAACAGAATCAATATTTGATTAACGATTTATATATATATCATTATCTACAATTTCAACCAATAAATCAGCAATTCAACCAAACAATTAACACACATCAATCAATCATCATTTATCAATACTAGAATTATATTTATAAAAATATAAATTGTACAGAGTTAGTGAGATTTACTCACATTAGACAATCATCGTTAAATAACTATAATTGTTAGTTGATTTAGATAGACAAATTATTTTGCTATAAATTGTAATGAGCTCCAATTCACTCCTGGTCAGTTCCATTGTGTAGCCGCCTTCCATACGATCCTAATGGATCCAGTCGCGTTTAATTCTGATCACGTATGCGAGAGATATAAATTTTACAAGTTTAAATACTATTTGAAATTAAAACAAACTTAATTTATTATTTTCCTTTGGGCCTCACCCTTTTAGAAATCTCTCGGCCCATCTATTCTTCCCAAAAACCCATCCGCTCACATATGTCTGCGTCTTCCCCAAATACTCCCGCTCCTCGTTTAACATTTCCTCCTCCAATTTCTTGATTTTCAAACCACACTTTCTCTTAACATGATCCAAAACAAATAGGACCAAGTATACTAAAATACTCCACATTCAAATCTCTATTGCCTCACACTAATTTCATACAGCTCGGACTCATCTGTTGAACTGCGACTTTGAGGTTTCAACAGAAATCTACTGTCGACTACCGAACACGGTGACCACGGAAATCTCAAGAAAAATCACTCCATTCAACTACTGAAATCATCACAACGTTCTTCTTATCACTTACCGTCGCCGAGCTCAACATCCTTAACGCACTTCGAGTTCCAGCTACCTTCCGCGGCTTCAGGACCTCGCGCACACTATACACCATTGATCAACACTTCCTCACTTCGAATCTATTCATATTTTACCCATGACCTCATTCGATCTCCCTAATTCATTTACAAACTCGAAATCCAGAATCGATGCTAGCATAACCCGAGATTTCGAACCCTAACTCAACCATATCCACGCTGTACGTTTTTCACAAATGAGAAACCCATGTCGAACTCAATAAAAAGCACATCAACTCAGAGATCTCCTCACAACGAATTCAAAAATATATGCTTTTGCAATTTCTAACAATTTATTTGAATTTATTTCATTTTCTGTAAATCTCAAAGAAATTGTTTTCCTGGAGAATATGGTCGCGGAAATTTTCTGTTGATTGTGGAAGTAAATGACCTAGGGTTAGAGGTGTTAGAGTATTTATAGATAGTTTTTAATATATTTTTTATTTATTATTCTATTCAATTTTAATCAATCGTTATGTGTATTTATCTTTTAAAAATTCCTATGATCACATAACATATCCAAAAATCATGATAATGGACATACAACAACAACTCGACATTACGGACCCAACGAAACTTGTTTCGTCCAATTCCGAATTCGTTTTCTCACACAACGTATTTTTAAAGTCAAATTATTAACTATTTTTCAGATTAAAAATCCGCACGGCCACACACTGACTCCAAAAATCACAAAAATTGGAATATAACAATAATTTAATATCCCGGATCCAACGAAATTAGTTTTGTCCAAAACGGAGGTCATTTGCAAAAATGACTATTTTTAAAGCTCTAAATAAACCCTTTTAAATATTAATATATTTAAAAATAATTAAATTAAATATAAATAAATAAATATTATCGTCTATATTCACATAGGACATCATATAACCCCAAAATAAATATATCAGGATTCATAAATCGATATTTCAAAATCGCAGATTAAATCGGTATTCAATTTATATTAAAAATCCATTTATAATATAAGTAAATCATTTTAAATTATAAAGGAATTCCATAGTGACTTTTCGAAAATTTGATTTGGACATAACTCAAAATCTACATGACGAAATCCTGATTTTTCTCTTCCATTAGAAAAATATACTTCACCCGCTCTGAACGTTTCTTGTTTCACAGAAATCTGATTTAAAACGGATTATGTATATTCATTTAAAGTTCGAATCACCAAATTTCGAACTACCATGCCATTACGGGCTCGTTTATAATTAAATTATAATTTATACGTTCTAACGTCGTTTAAATAATATATTCGTTATTCAAATTCAATTCAAAACTGTATTCAACCTTATGTATGATCCAATTCACAATGTATTGTGAATTCAGTTATTTTTGATTATTTCAGAATTATAATATATTTTAATATTATAAATATTAATTAAATATTCGATATTATTTAATTAAATAACCATTTAAATCTATAAATCATTTTTTAAATAAATTAATTATAATACCGTAAAAATATGGGTCGTCACATTTTCCCCCCTTAAAATAATTTCATCCTCGAAATTGCTAAGGTAGAAAACACACCCTATTTACTGGGTTAAAATTATTTGTTTCCATATTAACTTCAGTTTCACTAAACCAATTTATTTTAATTAAATTATTAATTCATTTTTATAAACGAAAATTTTCAAAAATTATGAAAATTTTCTAACACCCGAAATTTTCGAAAAATTTCGCCAGCATCTCCTTTGTACTGGTCAATAGCTCAAACTCCAACTCGCCTCTCTAGGCCTTCTTCAACCCAAAAGAAAATCAAATAGCTAAGTGGCTTGCCAATTCGGCTCATCAAAATCTCAAACCCATATATAATATAAACTGGTACCTTTTTTCTGGCATATCAATATATCATTTCCATGTGTTACCAATTCCGTATATATCAATGTCATCCCAATCATTCGGTTATACCTAAGCCAAAATCTATTCTTAAATCAGATTCCATTTTTAATTTCAACTCTTAACTTACCAGTCCAATTCCATTTCGGATTATCTCTAATCTAATCTAATTCGATATTTTCTATTCTAATTCATCTTCCACTTAACTGGTTTCAATTCAATTTCTATTTCTATTTGCTTTTACAAATTATAATTTAATTTGTCTTAATTCAAACAACCTTCTCCAGGGAATTTTAAATATTTTAGCTTTTCTAAAACCGACTATCCCTTTCCACGATTCAAAACAACTTGGGTTTTACAAAATAATTCAGAAACAAAGTCTTTGGTAGTAATCCGTCACTTAGCAACTCAAAATTTAACAATAATGATGTCGCGATTCATCATCAAGGTTATTTCCCAGCTATCGAAGTGAGTCAATAATATATCACTTTTAAAACCATTTCTAAATACTTCCATTTTGAAATCACTTTCAAAATATCCTTCACAATGCTCGTAAACAATTTAAAGTCTCCCATGATTTTAAAATTCTCATATATTTAATCCAAATCCATTTACAAACACTTTTCCAAGTCTCCAGGGTTTTAATTTCAATTCTGATTTAAATCCAAATTTAATTCGTTTCGTAACACTTATTCAAATTTTGATTGGTTATTTACATAACTGTTTCAATTATAGTTGTATTCGATTATAACAACCAACACATCCAATATATTATAATCATTCCAATATAAATCCTTTATATCAAAATATAATTTGTATAAAATTACTTCCTTTACCCTCTTTTCAAAACATATTGCGTCGATTCATCGTATCCGAGTGTTTAGAAACTCCTACCGATACAGTGGATCAAACTGATCGACCAGAACTCATAAACAACTCAACCAACAAATCTCCATAATATAAAACAATTTTTATATCAAATAAAAAATACGTGCTCATATATATACACTCAACTCAATCTAGGGCATTACTAACCCCATCTCTACTGAGTCACGCCACAGAGCCAAGGTAATTACTTAACCTTAAGCTCTGATACCAACTGTAACGACCCGGGTTTTCTTTGATAAATGTATAAATGTCGATTGATTATTGATCGATAGAATTTCCATCTGCAAATAATATCGTTGTTTGCACACATGTTTTTCTTTGATAGTAAAATCACCGACTATCAAGGTTTTTGACCATTTTTTCGTTGTCAATACGGAGAGACCGGGATCAGATTCATTATCTAAAAACCACTCTGTCTGGGAGTTAGCATTGTGATCAAATATGATGAAGATAATTGAAGACGTAGTTATGCAAGGGTTATCCTGTTTACATAATAGTGCCTTCGGTTTGTCCAGTACCAGGACGACCTGTTTGGAAGAATGTCTGATAGAGTATATTTAAATAGATCGCGTAAGTTGATCTCTTCAAACGTATTTACGTTTGGTGGCGGAGGAATTCATTTCTCTTAGCTGTATACCCATGGCATTTTTGGAGAAATCAATTTGTGATTTAGTGGTATGACGTTGTGACATTCAAAGTGAATGAAGATGTGGTTTGTAAAGGATATGTTATGGCCTCTAGCCTCACAACCAGAAATGGTATAAAATCGGGTAGGTCGCATGGCTAAGTGGTTAGCTGCCAATTAGGGTGTATTGTCACCTGATCTAGAGAAATTCCATTTACTTCTATAATCTATTTCGATGTTGTCCCTTTCAGGAAACGGCTGCTGATCCCAACCGTTGGTGATAATACATTCGGTACACTCAAGCGAAATGAGTGACTGGTCATGTTTAGCCTGGGTTGCAAGATGTTTTTGTTGAATGCGGTGTTTCCCTCTCTAGAGATACACTGTCGGAAGGTGGTCCTATAACTTGCCAGTTGGAATTCATTACCCAAGCGCCCGCGGTTTTTGAGTATATATTATGTATGTGGAACATGAGATGAAAGCATTCTGCTAGCTGATTATTATATTTTGTTGATAGACATTATTATAATATCAAACGAGTTTTATATAAAGATTACCATTCCTTTCAAAAGGTTTTTGAATGTTGGACCAAGTGTTTTGGGTTCTCATAAGGGAAAAACCCGTTCTGTTATACGGCGTGGTCTTATGAGATATCGTTTTATTTCTCAAACTGTTTTAAATGGTTTTATTCATACCAGTCCCATGACTGACCCGAAGTTTATTTTGTTTTGTTTTATCATAAACTCTTGGGTGCCCAATGTACGGGCAGTTAAGTAGTCAAGTTTTACAGTTATACTTGGAGAGCTTGGAGCAGAAGGCATCAAGATTATATTGCTATTGTTATTTCCGCTGTGTTGTAAGTGTTATACTTTGATAATGTTACTGTATACATATACTGATTTTATTTCGAAGATATGTATCTACTATATGTTGTTCGATCCGCTGTAAGATTCGTGTTTACTCTGATGTTGTATGGTCTTCTTCTTCTACCATGAATTTGTGTCGGTTACTCAGGATCACGAAAACCCAGGTCGTTACACAGTCAAAAGCATAAGCGTAGAAGAAGACAAAGCAAGTCAGTCATAGCCTACAGTTTTGTCTTCTCCTATTACCAGATCATCTTGGTTTCGCATTTACTTAGGAGAAAGAAGCAGTGATTCAAGGGCGTAATAACCCGAAAATCCAAGCCAATTTAAAATTTTTATTTTTGGCAATTTTAGCGAATTTTGATTATTTAAAATAGATTATTTTAAATAATAACGACGAGAAATTTATTTTGAATAGAATAGAACGTATTTATTTATATACGTCGTCGTTAGAATATAAATATTTTATTTATATATAAAAAAAGGAATTGAAAATGGCGCGGTAGTTCGATAATTCGATTTTCAAATTTCAAATGAATGTACCGGGTGCAAAATAAACCGGATTTTAGTGAAACCAGCTTACGATACATATCCCATTGTGTTCGGAATGTGGTATTACGCTATGGACGACAGTCGGCGGGTTTGATTTCGAGTCCAAACAAAAAAGTCAACCCCTTTAGAAAATAAAATATTAATATATATATATATATATTTTTAATAACACCCCCCCTAATTCCTTTTCCCTCCTCTCTCTCTTACTTTTTCGATCAGAAAGAAAAAAAACCTAGCCTAATCGATCGCGACCCCCCTAGGTGGTGCCGCCACAGCGATTCCCCCCTCCTCCTACCGACGTGCTACCCCCCTCTCCATCTGCCGACGCGCTACCCCCCCTCTCATATGCCAACGCGCTAACCCCCCCTATCCACCTGAGCGAAGCGCACCCCCCCTCCCGAACCCTAGCCACCCACCTGAGCTCGACCTCGCCAACCCCTCTCCGCCCAGTACACTGCAGCCCCCTTCCTTCTACGAAAAATCGAACTTAAGGTGCGTTCTTTTATTTTATTTTATTTACATTTATTTATTTTGTTTTCAGTTTTCTATATAGTAATCATGTTTAAAAATCTGATTTTGAATAAAAGGTTATAATTTTTATAAGCTAGAAAGATTATATTTTTATTTAGAAAAAGGTTTCAGTTTAAAAATAAATATGTGGAGTAGTAAAAATATGATCTTTAGTTGTAAATCTCATATATAAAAATATGATGTTGGATGAAGTAAAAAGAGGATTTTTATTTAGCTAAAAATTCAATTTTTATATATTGAATAGCAAAGTAAAAATTCGATTTTTATATATTGAATAGCAAAGTAAAAATTCGATTTTTATATATTGAATAGCAAAGTAAAATTCGATTTTTATATATTGAATAGCATAGTAAAAAATTCGATTTTTATATATTGAATAGCAAAGTAAAAATTCAATTTTTATATATTGAATAGCAAAGTAAAAATTCGATTTTTATATATTGAATATCGAAGTAAAAATGTGATTTTTATATATGTAGTGATTACAGATGATGAAAGTAAGGAAAGAAGGAACGGCGAAGACTTCTACATTTGAAGTGTCGTGGGGTCTTTGGTGAGAACTTCTCACCTTTAATTTAATTTTTCTAGTTAAAATATATACTAGGATGCAGACGGTGTTTAGTAGCACCCGACACCCGTCGTCCACAGACCATGGACGGCTTGTATGCTTGTTTGTTTGATTTTGATGTGTAGTTGATTATGTAATGTGATGTGAAATAAAATATTTATATAGTTAAAAATATTTTATAGTTAAAAATAGAATTTTTAACGTATATATGAAATGAAATAAATTAATATAGACAAATCGAACGATTTGTATATACACACACATTTGACTGATATTGATTGGGACGATAAATTTTACACATCGCCCAACTGCACAAATAAAATCTGTGTTTTATTATTTGAAACCCCACACGGGTATTGGGATGATATATGACATACACTAATCCCAATAATTAGTTGTATGTCGATCGATTGATTGACAAACTGTTATGAGCGTGAAATATTTATATTGGATGCTTATACAGTGTAGAACGCACTCTGGATGATGGTTGATTATTTATCGTTGTTATTTTATATATGTGTAGTGGAAAATTCATATAATCAACATTATATGGTAATTGATTGGGCCTTATTCCAGTTTTGAAATAGAAATATTTGAAATAGAATATTTGAAAAAGAAATATTTGAAATAGAATATTTGAAAATAGAAATATATGAAGCCGTGTTGATTAGATTGATGCCATTTTGACGCGGGCGATATTTATATCGATTTTATTCATTTTTCCATGAATATTGAAATTGATTTCGAAATTCGAATTATACTGAAAAGAATTGAAATTCGAATTATATTGAAAAGAATTGAATTTCGAATTAAACTGAATAGAATTGAAATTCGAATTAAACTGAATAGAATTGAATTTCGAATTAAACTGAATAGAATTGAAATTCGAATTAAACTGAATAGAATTGAAATTCGAATTAGATTGAAATAGAATTGAAATCGTTTTGAATTGAATTTAAAATGTATTGAAATTGAACCGAAAATCGATTTGAATTGAAATCAATTTGAAATGAATTTAAAACGAATTCATAAGGGAAAATTTTAATTTTGATTTGAATTTGAAATGAAGTGGAAATCGTTTCGAAAACGAATTTAAAATGATTTATAAAATACATTTTAAAAGGAAATCGACGAAGTATATATTATATATATTACATATATAATATAATGGCCTGAATAGAACGCGCCGCGCTGCGGTAGTACGTGAATTTCGACCATTGACTTCGAATGGATATTGCGGGAGATCCGACCATCGGATTCTCCTAAAACCGGAACCGTTGGGTTCGTATCGAAAAGAGCTTTCTAACAAATATTAGAAATTTGAAATCTAACGGTTGGATTTGGAATTATGTCCAAATCAAATTTGGAAAAGGTCGCTGTAAGTGCAGTTCGATGGCCGTTGATGGAAATCGACTGTACGGGCCTTGGTAAAATTATTAAAAATATCAATAATTGTTGTAAAATCATAAGAAATGATTTGTGAAGAATTGGGATGAAAAACTCCATATTTGAAAAGATAAAAATAGATTTTATCGAGATGAACTAGTTTTGAACTAGAATAATAATTTATTTATTTTTAAAAATAAATAAATTGGATTTGAAATGGGTTTGAAAATAACCAAGATTTCCAATAATTGCATTGGAATGGATTTGAATCGAAATTGTCTTCGGTATATTTCGATGTTGGATTTCGTGATTATACAGATATTGTTATGTAAATTTGAAAGATATATAAATATCGTTATTTCCAATACGATATTTGTTGGTCGTAGAATTTGATATTGAATATAAGCTGATATATTTTCTATTTAGAGCCTTGTATTTAATATCAAATGTGATTTGGGTTTGTCGTGAATGGTGTATTCATTAACACTATTCTTAAACCCAGTTGAGAAAAAGATTAAATCTTTTTATTTAGATTTAATGAAGTGTGCCAATTAAATAATATTTAATTGGAATTGAATTGGGATTGATTTTTGGGTTTATCGTGAACGGTGTTTTAAATAACACTGGTTCTTTAACCCGATAATTAATGGAATGTGATTTTGGGTTTATCGTGAACCGTGTTTTAAATGACATTGGTTCTTCAACCCAGTTAAAGACAGGATATTGATTTCTGTAAAGATTAAAACTAAGTGGGGTTTTAATGAATCTTTAATTAGATTGAAATTGTCGAGAATGGAGTATCACCAGTTTTGCTCCAGGCGATAGTTAAATCTTTAATTAGATTTGAATGTGAAATGGTAATTGAATTTACCAATAACACTATGGTGTTAGATTTGAAGTATTACCAGTTTTACTTCATGGGATGAATAGGTTGTGATTGGGAAATAAAATAAATGATTACTTCGGTGTGGTTCGCTAATCCCGACTAGTTTGGATTGGTTAAAGAATAAATTTAAAGAATTTATCTTTGATAAAATTTATGGGAACCTTTCCCAAAGTATAAGAGTATTTGAATAAAAGAATATTCTGAATTGGATTGAGGTGTATGTTGTGTTTGTGTAACACGTGTTTATTATATATGCGAGTTATTTAGAAAGACCAGGTTTATCCCATTCTGAATAACTAATTCGATGTGGTGTCGAAGATGAAGACGGGGGTTGAAGACCGGAGGTCTTCACGTCGTCTGGATAATTACTGATGATCTTGATTAGGATGTACACCCTAGAAGATGGAAACAGTTGGTGATCGTCCAGACGTACTCGGAGATCGATGGATATGCGGGGTACTAGGTGCCTCCGGTTTCGTTCAAACCCAGAACGAACGTGAGAATGAATTGTGCGTCTGACATTGGATTTTAGTCTGTGCAATTGATTTTTATTAAATATATATCTGTTTGGCGGCGGAGAATTTATTCTCTTGCTTAACGCCCTTCTCTGAGATGTACGAGCTCAGGGGTTATATGTTGATAGATATCAAAAGCATGGAGTGAATTTCCTGTGTGGCATGCCTAAGTGGCAATTGATTATGGCTTCTGTTGAAAAGAAAAGCCTTGTGGTGATGATCAAAGCACGACCTATGTGGCATAGCTTTGTGTAACGTTGATTCGCGAGCCTCACACTCCGGTTGTGAACCAGAAACGGGAGAAGGACCTCAGGGAGGACATGCGTTTCTTTCTAGTTAGACGTGGCGTCAGTGGTTTTACGCGCCATGACGAGTTTGACTTATGTGGTTGTTGCTGTTGCGAGGCGCCTCGGTAAGATCCGACGATCCGGGTCCGATGGAGTCATTCGTTGGTTCATTTACGCCCCAAAGGTTGGGGAAACGTAGTGTTCAGGCATAATAATCCACATCGGTGGACCGGCCCTGTTGCTCCAAGGCTTGTTTGCGTGCTTGCCTGAGGCTCGGGCTAGAGAGTTTCGAATTCGGTAGAGGACTATCTTTTGCCTCGGTTCACAGACGGAAATCCAATTTCCAAATACGTGACATTTGTGGTTTTGATTGTAGAGCCTAGTATGGCGACATGATATATGGTACTCATGCCATCTATGATTGATACTTATGATTTGAAGTTGATTTATACACTATGCACTTATAGTAGTATCAAATGATTTGTTTTAAACGTACTAAGCATGTTTGGCTATTATAAGGGAAAACCCTATCCCCCGGCTTGCGTTGCATTGTGTGATAGGACCTGGGTCTTATAATAGCTTCATTTTTCCAAAAAGCATTGCGCTGTTTTGTTATATGCACTGGTATTCTTGGGAGGAAACCCGTTCCGTGTTATACGGCGTGGTCCCTTGATATATCTGATTTAAAGTAAAGTTTTAAAGAACTGTTTTAGTTCTCACATCAGTCACATGACTGACCTGGAGTTTATTGTTTTAACCTAAACTCTAGGTGCCCTTATTTTCGACACGGGCAGCTATTAGTTTCGGTTTTGCAGATTTATCTTCACAGGAACCTGGTTTACAGCTTGAATGATATCCGGAAAGCTTTGTATCCATATATCTCCTTCAGTTGTGTTTTGTATTATTTTCTGCTGCTGTATAATGTATTGTAATCTCTGATATTTTATAATGTGTAATATTGTTTATACTCTGTATATTCTTGTAATCTGATGGAATTGTTGTAATATACAATGAAATGTTCTTCGGTCTGCGTTCTAATGTGCTTGTCCTCGACTCAATCCGGGCTTTCCTCACCAGGGAAGTTCGGGCCGTTTCAGATTGGTATCAGAGCTTTGGTTTACAAAGCTCAGAGAACGAGACACATTAGAACCATACGAAAGAATTCATCAAAAATTGGATTAGTAATATCCAATGAGAATGACTCGTTGGAGATAGGATCAGTATTATCCTAGAACGGGTGTGAAGAGTATATCTTCAAAGTGAAAACAAATTTTGTTTTGAAAATTTAAATCGTTTTATACGTATTTGAATAATTATTTATATTGAATTTGGACAATCCAGTATATATAGATTTTGATTATACGTCTGATCCACGGGTATTCGAAGTTTTAATATACTGGATAGATATAGAATCACACTCTAGTCGCCCGGAGAAGATACTGATGATTGAGATCTCATCATCAGTGTTTTTGTTCGAGTTTCGAAAGTGGGATTTCTATATATTTCCATTAGACTGGTGTGAGAACCAAAATTAAATAGGGCTTATTATTTTGATTTGGCATCAAAAATCTGATTTTTGACTATGTATCAAAGTTATGAATTTGAAACGTTTATCAACTAATTGATTGTTGGTAGTGTTGTTTGATTATAGTTTGATTAATTAAATGTTGAACCATATAGCCAAATTGATCAAAAAGTGAGTTGTATTGAAAATTGTTAGAATTTGCATGCATATACATGTACTTACATTGAATAGGTCATAGCAAAGAGGCTAGAGCAGAAGAATAAAATTGTTTGCCCGACAAATAGGTACATGTTTATTGTATTTCTTGAGTTTTGGGTGATTTTGTGAGCCAATTGGCTTTTTATTTTTCTTTTAGATTGAAGAAGGCCATGGGAGGCTATATGAAATATCCCGAAGTCCCCGGTGCAGGGGAGGTTATGGCGAAATTTTTCAAAAATTTAGGGTGTTAGCCAAATTTTTGAAAAATTTGAAAAGATCTTAGAAACTGAAAAGTTGAAGAACTTAAGCCGTAATGGAAATATGGAAAGTTGAGTTGATTAGTTAAACAACTTTCGACTTCGTTCCTTTTCGGGGACGAAAAGTTTTAAGTGGGAGAGATTGTAATAACCCGAAAATCCAAGCCAATTTAAAAATTTTATTTTTGGCAATTTTAGCGAATTTTGATTATTTAAAATAGATTATTTTAAATAATAACGACGAGAAATTTATTCTGAATAGAATAGAATGTATATATTTATATACGTCGTCGTTAGAATATAAATATTTTATTTATATATAAAAAAAGGAATTGAAAATGGCGTGGTAGTTCGATAATTCGATTTCAAATTTCAAATGAATGTACCAGGTGCAAAATAAACCGGATTTTAGTGAAACAAAAATATTAGAATCTATTTGTGAATATCTTTCCAACGAATCTGAAAGATTGGAATTTCATAGCGGGAATAAAAAGTTATGCCCAGTTGAAATTTCAGAATAGTCGCTAGGGAATTTCGGCCCTTAAAATGGCCATTTTGCAAACGACCTCGGATTTCGACGAATCCACTTTTGTTAGATCCACGATGTCAAGTTATTGCTAGGTTTCAAATTTCATAATTTTTCGAATCAATATGTGAGCATGGCAAAGGGAAACGCGTTTGACCAATTTCAATTGATTTTAATCAACTGGAAAATGACCATTTTTCAAACGGTCTCAGAATTTGACGAAACTAGTTTTGTTAGGACCGTATCGTCAATACGAGGCTAGAAAAAAAAATCTGGAATTTTTCGAGTTAGTGTGTGACCCCGGTAAATTGAAATGTGTGTTCAAGTTCAATATATAGAGTTATATTTTGATTTTGACGAAAACTGATCAGAACGATCGAACCAGCTTACGATACATATCCCATTGTGTTCGGAATGTGGGTATTACGCTATGGACGACAGTCGGCGGGTTTGATTTCGAGTCCGAACAAAAAAGTCAACCCCTTTTGGAAATAAAATATTAATATATATATATATATATTTTTAATAACACCCCCCAATTCCTTTTCCCTCCTCTCTCTCTTACTTTTTCGATCAGAAAGAAAAAAAACCTAGCATAATCGATCGCGACCCCCCCTAGGCGGCGCCGCCATCGCGATTCCCCCCTCCTCCTACCAACGCGCTACCCCCCCTCTCCATCTGCCGACGCGCTACCCCCCCCCCCCTCTGCATCTGCCGACGCGCTAACCCCCCTCTCCACCTGAGCGACACGCAAACCACCCCCCCCCGAACCCTAGCCACCCACCTGAGCACGACCTCGCCAACCCCTCTCCGCCCAGTACACCGCAGCCCCCTTCCTTCTACGAAAAATCGAATTTAAGGTGTGTTCTTTTATTTTATTTTATTTTATTTACATTTATTTATTTTATTTTCAGTTTACTATATAGTAATCATGTTTAAAAATCTGATTTTGAATAAAAGATTATAATTTTTATAAGCTAGAAAGATTATATTTTTATTTAGAAAAAGGTTTCAGTTTTAAAAGAAATATGTGGAGTAGTAAAAATATGATCTTTAGTTGTAAATCTCATATATAAAAATATGATGTTGGATGAAGTAAAAAGAGGATTTTTAATTAGCTAAAAATTCGATTTTTATATATTGAATAGCAAAGTAAAAATTCGATTTTTATATATTGAATAGCAAAGTAAAAATTCGATTTTTATATATTGAATAGCAAAGTAAAAAATCGATTTTTATATATTGGATAGCAAAGTAAAAATTCGATTTTTATATATTGAATAGCAAAGTAAAAAATTCGATTTTTATATATTGAATAGCAAAGTAAAAAATTCGATTTTTATATATTGAATAGCAAAGTAAAAATTCGATTTTTATATATTGAATAGCAAAGTAAAATTTCGATTTTTATATATTGAATAGCGAAGTAAAAATGTGATTTTTATATATGTAGTGATTATGGATGATCAAAGTAAGGGAAGAAGGAATGGCGAAGACGTCTACATTTGAAGTGTCGTGGAGTTGGGATAGCTTTGGTGAGAACTTCTCACCTTTAATTTAATTTTTCTAGTTAAAATATATACTAGGATGCAGACGGTGTTTAGTAGCACCAGACACCCGTCGTCCACAGACCGTGGACGGCTTGTATGCTTGTTTGTTTGATTTTGACGTATAGTAGATTGTGTAATCTGATGTGAAATGAAATAAAATATTTATATAGTTAAAAATATTTTATAGTTAAAAATAGAATTTTTAACGTATGTATGAAATGAAATAAATTAATATAGACAAATCGAACGATTTGTATATATACACACATTTGACGGATATTGATTGGGACGATAAATTTTACACGTCGCCCAACTGCACAAATAAAATCTGTGTTTGATTGTTTGAAACCCCACACGGGTATTGGGATGATATATGACATACACTAATCCCAATAATTAGTTGTATGTCGATCGATTGATTGACAAACTGTTATGAGCGTTAAATATTTATATTTGATGCTTATACAGTGTAGAACGCACTCTGGATGATGGTTGATTATTTATCGTTGTTATTTTATATATGCGTTGTGGAAAATCAATATAATCAACATTATATGATAATTGATTGGGCCTCATTCCAATTTTGAAATAGAAATATTTGAAATAGAATATTTGAAAAAGAAATATTTGAAATAGAATGTTTGAAAATAGAAATATATGAAGCCGTGTTGATTAGATTGACGCCATTTTGACGCGAGCGATATTTATATCGATTTTATTCATTTTTCCATGAATATTGAAAGAGATTTTGAAATTTGAATTATATTGAAAAGAATTGAAATTCAATTTATATTGAAAAGAATTGAATTTCGAATTAAAATGAATAGAATTGAAATTCGAATTAAACTGAATAGAATTGAATTTCGAATTAAACTGAATAGAATTGAAATTCTAATTAAACTGAATAGAATTGAAATTCGAATTAGATTGAAATAGAATTGAAATTGTTTGGAATTGAATTTAAAACATATTGAAATTGAACCGAAAATCGATTTGAATTGAAATCAATTTGAAATGAATTTAAAACGAATTCATAAGGGAAAAATTCAATTTTGATTTGAATTTGAAATGAAGTCGAAATTGTTTCGAAAACGAATTTAAAATGATTTATAAAATACGTTTTAAAAGGAAATCGACGAAGTATATATTATATATATTACATATATAATATAATGGCCTGACTAGAACGCGCCGCACTGTGGTAGTACGTGAATTTCGACCATTGACTTCGAATGGATATTGCGGGAGATCCGACCATCGGATTCTCCTAAAACCAGAACCGTTGGGTTCGTATCGAAATGAGCTTTCTAACGAATATTAGAAATTTGAAATCTAACGGTTGGATTTGGAATTATATCCAAATCAAATTTGGAAAAGGTCGCTGTAAGTGCAGTTCGATGGCCGTTGATGGAAATCGACTGTACGGGCCTTGATAAAATTATTAAAAATATCAATAATTGGTGTAAAATCATGAGAAATGATTTGTGAAGAATTGGGATGAAAAACTCCATATTTGAAAAGATAAAAATAGATATTTATCGAGATTTGAAATGGTTTTGAAAATAACCAGGATTTCCAATAATTGCATTGGAATGGATTTGAATCGAAATTGTCTTCGGAATATTTCGATGTTGGATTTCGTGGTTATACAGATATTGTTATGGAAATTTGAAAGATATATAAATATCGTTATTTCCAATACGATATTTGTTGGACGTAGAATTTGATATTAAATATAAGCCGATATATTTTCTATTTAGAGCCTTGTATTTAATATCAAATGTGATTTGGGTTTGTTGTGAATGGTGTCTTCATTAACATTGTTCTTAAACCCAGTTGAGAAAAATATTATATCTTTTTATTTAGATTTAGTGAAGTGTGCCAATTAAATAATATTTAATCGGAACTGAATTGGGATTGATTTTTGGGTTTATCGTGAACAGTGTTTTAAATAACACTGGTTCTTTAACCCGATAATTAATGGAATGTGATTTTGGGTTTATC
Source organism: Allium sativum (assembly GCA_030737875.1). NCBI lineage: Eukaryota > Viridiplantae > Streptophyta > Magnoliopsida > Asparagales > Amaryllidaceae > Allium > Allium sativum. The sequence goes on along the minus strand of CM060918.1, from coordinate 783,340,628 downwards.
GTGAACCGTGTATTAAAAGACATTGGTTCTTCAACCTTGTTAAAGACAGGATATTGATTTCTGTAAAGATTAAAACTAAGTGGGGTTTTAATGAATCTTTAATTAGATTGAAATGGTCGAGAATGGAGTATCACCAGTTTTGCTCCAGGCGATAGTTAAATCTTTAATTGGATTTGAATGTGAAATGGTAATTGAATTTACCGATAACACTGTGCTGTTAGATATGAAGTATTACCAGTTTTACTTCATAGGATGAATAGGTTGTGATCGGGAAATAAAATAAATGATTACTTCGGTGTGGTTCGCTAATCCCGACTAGTTTGGATTGGTTAAAGAATAAATTTAAAGAATTTATCTTTGATAAAATTTATGGGAACCTTTCCCAAAGTATAAGAGTATTTGAATAAAAGAATATTTTGAATTGGATAGAGGCGTATGTTTTGTTTGTGTAACACGTGTTTATTATATACGCGAGTTGTTCAGAAGGACCGGGTTTATCCCATTCTGAATAACTAATTCGACGTGGTACGAAGATGAAGACGATGGTTTAAGACTAGAGGTCTTCACGTCGTCCGGATAATTACTGATGATCTTGATTGGGCTGTACACCCAAGAAGATGGAAACAGTTGGTGATCGTCCAGACGTACTTGGAGATCGATGGATATGCGGGGTACTAGGTGCCTCCGGTTTAGTTCAGACTCAGAACGAACGTGAGAATGGACTGTGTGTCCGACATTGGATTTTAGTCTGTGTGATTGATTTCTATTAAATATATATCTGTTTGGCGGCCTAGAATTCATTCTCTTGCTTAACGCCCTTTTCTGAGACGTACGAGCTCAGGGATTATATGTTGATAGATATCAAACGCATGGAGTGAATTGCCTGTGTGGCATGCCTAAGTGGCAATTGATCAAGGCTTCTGTTGAAAAGCAAAGTCTTGTGGTGATGATCAAAGCACGGTCTGTGTGGCATAGCTTTGTGTAACGTTGATTCGCGAGCCTCACACCCCGGTTGTGAACCAGAAACGGGAGAAGGACCTCAGGGAGGACATGCGTTTCTTTCTAGTTAGAAGTGGCGTCAGTGGTTTTACACGCCCTGACGAGTTTGACTTATGTGGTTGTTGCTATTGCGAGGCTCATCGGTTAGATCGGACGATCCGGGTCCGATGGAGTCATTCATTGGCTAATTTACGCCCCAAAGGACGGGGAAACGTAGTGTTCAGGCATAATAATCCACATCGGTTGACCGGCCCTGTTGCTCCAAGGCTTGTCTGCGCGCTTGCTTGAGGCTCGGGCTAGAGAGTCTCGAATTCGGTAGTGGATTATCTTTTGCCTCGGTTCATAGACGGAAATCCAATTTCCGAATACGTGACATTTGCGGTTTTGATTGTAGAGCCTAGTATGGCGACATGATATATGGTACCCATGCCGTCTATGATTGATACTTATGATTTAAAGTTGTTTTATACATTATGCACTTATAGTAGTATCAAATGATTTTTTTTAAACTTACTAAGCATGTTTGGCTATTATAAGGGAAAATCCTATCCCCCGGCTTGCGTTGCATTGTGTGATAGGACCTGGGTCATATAATAGCTTCATTTTTTCAAAAAGCATTGCGCTGTTTTGTTATATGCACTGGTATTCTTGGGAGGAAACCCGTTCCATGTTATATGGCGTGGTCCCTTGATATATCTGATTTAAAGTAAAATTTTAAAGAACTGTTTTGTTTCTTACACTAGTCACATGACTGATCTGGAGTTTATTGTTTTAACCTATACTCTGGGTGCCCTTATTTTCGACACGGGCAGCTAGTAGTTTTGGTTTTGCAGATTTATCTTCATAGGAACCTGGTTTACAGCTGGAATGATATCCGTAAAGCTTTGTATCTGTATATCTCCTTCAGTTGTGTTTTGTATTATTTTCCGTTGCTGCATAATGTACTGTAATCTCTGATATTTTATAATGTGTAATATTGTTTATACTCTGTATATTCTTGTAATCTGATGGAATTGTTGTAATATATTATGAAATGTTCTTCTGTCTGCGTTCTAATGTGGCTTGTCCTCGACTCAATCCGGTCTTTCCTCACCGCGGAAGTTCGGGTCGTTTCAAAGTGCCTTGATGAGTTCAATTTTGTCATTCTCTAAAGTACGGATTTGTCTGATGTTCTCCCTATTTAACCTTTGGAGATCATGAGCAAGCATATTCTAAGCATTTAACCGCCTTACAGCATGATTCCTAACAATATTAATTTCCTCCTTCATTTGATCTTTGATGGTGTCAAGTTGAGCCAGCATACAATCTTTCATGGCATCCATCATGCCATCCACAATCCAATTATCATACGGGTCTACTTCCAAATCAAGATTCATGCCTTGCAAGCACCAACCCTCCAATCGTCCAACAAACACAAGGTTACATGGTTCAGGGGCATAATGAGGCCTGTGTATAATTGCTTGAAGATCCGCAGAAGTCGAAACAGAAAATGGAGAAATCAAAGACGGTTGACCAGAATTAGTCTGAATATTTGGCATGGAAGACCTGTCAAGCTTCGGGAACTCCCTAAATTGCCTTTGTTCAGATCCTTTCTTTTCTTCCTTTCCCTATGGATCTTCTCTACCCTCTTCCTCCTCAGTCTTTTAGCAAAGAAAGTTTCATCCTCGGATCAGGGAGAAGTGATAAATTTGATTGCAAATTGGTATGTGTATAATCAAATTTAAAACTGCCAAAAAATTCTATTTAAAAAGTGGAATCATGCTCAATCCCGGATAATTCAAGCAAACTCATCCAAAGCAAGATTACAATCTAAGGCCTAAGGGGATGGAAGCAACCTAATTCAGAATACTCCCTATAAACTGCTAAAAGTATAACAGTCCGAGACAGATAGCAAAGGCATTTTCAACTTTTAGAGAAATGGCAAGACATGGATTTGCAAATCAACGTCGTTGGTGAACAATAAGACCACACAAAATTATCATTTCAGCATAATCAACATCGGCAGGGACCATCACACATATCCAACGACCCTTAGAACCTACTTGGAGTTTAAAAATCAAAATGAAACCTGAATCTTGAAACTTCGAGTTTGAGTAGCTGAAACACCCCACCTCCGTTAGGGTCACTCTCAAAGGGAATGCCCAAATTTTGGTGGAGGTTTATAAGTATAAATCACAGATATACAAGACAGATATAATAACACATATTTTTGAACAGTGGAAAACAACAACTTTTATTCCATTCAAATACGTGTTACACCAACCATACCATAATTGTCTTACAACATTTCCAAAAACATAACATCTTCATAACTGTCTTGATTACATTATTTAAAGAAGCATAAAGAAAAAATAAATAAACTGCAAAAGCCCCATAATCACTGTCCAAAGCCATAGTCCAAAACGAAAAGATCCAAGCAATACATTCTTTCTCTTCAAGCTGGATATGAAGGCTGGTCAAGCTGCGGTATTCCCTCCCTGTGGTCCTGGGGGGGGGGGGTAAACGGAAGAAAAGAAGACGAAAGAAAAGTAGAGTCAGACATAAAGCCTGAGTAAGTCTAGGACTATTCAGTCTATGAATAAAGAACTGGGTATGATAAGTATAAACTAGAAATGGGAAAGCACCATAAACCAAGTTAAGTTGTCTAGGGTCGAATATACTATCGTACCCGATATTAATCTCTGTACCCATATAAACTAGTTCCCAACAGGCACCCCATACTCAGGGTGAAGTGATCCATTTAATGATGATCGGCTCCTACTCGCATAGTTACATGTGTCTTACGGCCCCCGATGTTGTAGTTACCTATGCTGGTCCCACCATGGGGTGTATCAAGTCCCATGGTGGCGGCCCGACACAACCCTAGAATGCACAGGTATGCTACTGGTGCCCAGTGCCTTATTTTTCTGCGCTGGAGTGTGTGCACGCCCGCACCCCATTAGAACCTACACTGCTGCACCACCGCCATCGATTTGACCTCTTACAGTCAGCCCAGTAATCGTGCCCCACCCTGCCTAGTTTCAGGGTATCATGATACGCCTTGTAGGGTTACTGCTGAAAAGGGTCCCCCGCTACTAGGTTTTCTATTTCTAGCCAACATGCTAAGTTGGTTAAGTGTTTTATAAACCTAACCCCCAATCAGTCTGTTTAGTTTAGCATGTTCTATTTTGATTAAGTCTTAATTCACTTAATCCTATCAATCCTGACTCAGCCTTAATTGTCTTATTAAAGCCTTGACCTCTCTCATTAGACAGGTATTGTTGTGGCTGCCTGTTGCCGGTTGGGTCCGGGCAGTCTTACGCCACAACTCAGTCTAACCTCGGGTCCTTATTGGGCTCCGTGTTTAACCACCCACATTGGATAGGTATTGTTGTGACTACTGGACAGCCGGGCGGTTCCGGGCAGGTTTACATCACAACTCAATCCAACCTCGGGTTAAACACATCATATTTTCTACATTTACATATTTTGTCTCTTTTCTTTTTATATGTAAATATTTGCGGCCCATTATTCAAATTCATCTTTACTGATTAAGATTTATCTATGCCACTTAATTGTTTTTCAAGGTTGTTGGCGTGCGTCCAACATGCCAACACATATGTTCTATATTTTAGCCCAAACGTCATTACCCCCGTTTTATACATTCGTTCCAATGTATGGTGTGTTGGGTTTAATACTTAAACCCAATTTAGCCATATGAAAAGGGGAGGCTATAACATGGTGTTTATAAGGTGACATAAAAAGGGGAGTGTGAACACATGAACTTGCAACATAACGATCTAATTAACATAAGATAGGCATATGTGAGCTTGCGATTGTAACAACATATAATATAAGCAATACTTAAACATGAATCATTCTATTCACATAATAATGGTATAAACAAAACATGTAGTCATGGCATAAATACTTAAACATGAACCACTCTAATCATATAATTATGGCATAATCATAATTGAACATGAGTCCTTATATGGTCATGGCATAAACATAATTGAATATGAATCCTACTATTCATATAATCATGGTTTTTTATCCTATCTATGTAACTTGTAAGGGGATGTAATTCTAGTGTAATTTCTAATGTAACTTATGTGCCAAATATATTATCATATGATTAAGATAACAACATAAGCCTAGAAAACATGTTTTTAACTAGGCATAATAACAAACATAGTTTAGTCATGTTCATAAAATTAATGCAAGCTTACAAAGATGCTTGCTTTTGTCACTAACACAAAATCATGATTTTTATACTTGAACTATGATGCCAATTTCAACATAACCTTCATATGAATCATAATACTTAGGTGAATCAAATTACACTAAAGATGACCATAGAATTTTACATCATGTGTCATAACAATAGATCATAGACTTGCATGAATTTCAAAATAAACTATTACAACATATAGTTGTTGTTTCAACATGAATCTTATACTTGCATTTATCAAATGGGTGTTGTAAATAACTACCACAAACATGTAGTTTTCAACATGAATCATATGCTTGCATGAGTCCCAATCAAAATTCCACAACATGTGGTTGTCAACATAAACCATATACTTGTATGAATCAAACCATAGCATTGCCAAATCGTTTAGAATCAAAATAACATACAAATATAAGTCATTATCGCCACAATTCCATTTCGTTTCCAACGCAAATCGCGTACTTGCAAATATCCAATCGTATACCATAATATTCCCAAATCGTTTCGCATCAAAGCAACATACAAGTATAGATTATTATCGCCACAATTCCATTTCTTACATTACACAAATCAACACAATTATTTAATTCACATCGGAATAGCACTCTACTTACAGCGTATGACAAATCTTCAATTCAGGAATCTGAATTCTGAATTTGGAGATGCTATCCTTTGTTGTAGGCGTTGCTTTAATTTGATTAACGTTGCTTTAAGCTTTTGATTTATCTCCTAATTGTCTCTCTATTTTCTGACGGCTATCCTCAGTCTCTCCTCAGCAGCATGACGTTCTCATCTCCATTTTAGTTTATGTGAATTAGGGTTAGACTTAGGTCCTTTTTATAGAGTTTCTGAGTTGATTTAGACCGTCGATGGAGCTTGGTGTAATAATAGTCGTTCGTTCAAAGAAGAGACCAACCAGGAGCTGACACCTAGCCCTAGTGACAAGGCAGGGCTCAGAAAATCGACCAAACACAGACTAGGCCAGCCAGGGTGGGCTGGGTTCGACCTGGCTCAGGGGCCAGGTCGACTCACAGGTCGACCCCTAGGTCGACTGGGGAGTCGACCTGCCTAGGCAGGTCGACACCCAGGTCGACTCCCAGGTCGACCTGGCCTAGCAGGTCGACCCTAGGGTCGACCCCCAGGTCGACCTGGTGGGTTTGGGCGGGAGTTTTCTCGCCTACTCTGATTGGGCAGAATTTTAAATCTGGTTTCGAAATTTGAATTTTCTGAAACTTCGTCGAGCCATAATTTGGTCATACTGGCTCCGTTTTTCGAAAACTCGGACTCTATTTCGCGTATTTTTCCGAGACGAATGCAATGGCGTATCCCGTTTCCCTTAATACTTTGTTTTGAAATTAGTTATACTTTAATTTGTGAATTTCACTGTTATAAAATACACGGGGTGTTACATTCTCCCCCACTTAAAAGGATTTCGTCCCGAAATCTTCAAGTTCAGGAAGAATGTACATCCAAACATCCATCTACTCATCCATCAAACACGAGCATCCATTGTCCTTAAAAGAATTCTAATGTTTCATGATAATATGCGAAGTGTGTGTGTACATGTACTTATCTAATGCAAAATCAGGCGGTCTACTGATTCAGTTGACCTCCTTAATGCGAATTATGTAAGTGCTATGAATCCATTATGTATGCAAATCCTCTTATTCATGATTCTACATGAGTGCACAATCATTCATACAAATGCAACATCCATATGACAACATATTAAAGTTCAACCATATACAAATGCAAACATATATGCATATGCAATATGAAGTGATTGAGCCGATCTAAAACCTAGATTGTGTGTGTATATGCAACCACGAGCAACCACTAGCAATCACTTGTAACCACTTGCAACCATCGTCCATAACATGTTTCAGTTACATGTTTTCATCCAAAGGGTTTCTTCCTAAAAGATAGGGTCGAGGAGATATACCTAAAAAAGATAGATAAAAGCGCAACTTAAGGAAAAAGGAAAGATCAAAGATGTACCCTCGAAAAGAAAAGGGTAGGCTGCGCGTATTTTAGCTTCAGTTTCCCAAGTTGCATCTCTTTCGGCGTCGCTCCACTGAACTTTGACGAGCTTGACTTCGCGGTTGCGTAGCTTCTTCACTTCCGTTCCTAATATGCGGATTGGAACTTTCCTTATGGTTGCTTCGCGTTCCACTTCAGCTTCCTCTAGGATATTTGGCTCTACTTCTTCAGCAGACTCATGTAGACATTTTCGGAGATGTGAAACTTGAAAGACGTTGTGAACTCCGGCCAATTTTTCGGGTAGCTCTAATCCATAGGCCATTTTCCCAATTTTCTCAATGATAGGGAATGGCCCTATGAACCTCGGTGCTAGCTTTCCTGTGGTTCCAAAACGAACAACATTCCTTAGCGGAGATACCTTAAGAAAAACTCTGTCCCCAACCTCAAATTCAAGGTCGGTCCTCCTCTTGTCGGCGTAGGATTTTGTCTGTCTTGGGCCGTCTTCATCCTTCTTCATATTAAGTCTACTTTTTCTGAAGTCTCTCGGATCATATCTGGTCCAAGTATGAGCTTATCAGTAGACTCCCACCAACAAGTGGGCGATCGGCATGGTCTTCCATATAAAGCTTCGAAGGGCGCCATTCCGATGGTTGCTTGATAGCTGTTGTTGTAGGCAAATTCTACCAAAGGAAGATGGTCTTCCCACGTCCCTCCGAAGTCAAGGACGCACAGTCTTAAAAGGTCCTCCAAAACTCTGTTCACTCTTTCTGTTTGGCCATCGGTTTGGGGATGATAGGCTGTGCTCAAGCATAACTGTGTGCCTACCGCTTCTTGCAGACTCCGCCAAAACTCACTGGTGAAGATAGGGTCTCGGTCGCTAACAATGTTGGATGGTATTCCATGGAGTCGAACGATTTCCTTGAGGTAAAGAGATGCTAGAGATGAGGCAGTTCTTCTACTTTTGACAGGTAAAAAGTGGGCGCTTTTGGTAAGCCTATCCACTATTACCCAAATGCTAGTGTTGCCTCTCCTAGACCTAGGCATCCCATCGATGAAGTCCATTGAGATGCTATCCCACTTCCACTGCGGGACCTCTAGAGGATGTAGCAGACCGCCAGGCTTTTTCTGTTCCTCCTTAACCTGTTGGCACACCATACACTTAGAAACGAATTCTGCCACGTCCTTTTTCATGCCGTTCCAGAAGAAAGTTCTTTTTATGTCCTTGTACATTTTATCTTCGCCTGGGTGTATCGTCATCTTAGAGTGATGTGCTTCCTCGAGAACCTTCTTTACTAAATCCCTTGTCTGTGGGACGCATAGTCTTCCGTCTCGCCTTAGCCAACCCTTATCGTCGATGGAGTATCTGTTGAGGTGACTTGAAGTCTCACCCCTAATTAGCCTATCAATCGTCTCCACAAGCTGAGGGTCCTCGCGTTGTGTTGTCCCTATCGAGTCCACTAAAGTCGGGCGTACTTCGAGAGATGCTAGCAAGCCTGGTACAAAATCGGAGGAAGGCCTAAAGTTGAAGCTGGCTATAAACTCTAGGCTTTGTCTTTCAACAAACAACGGGCTTAGGGTCAGTTTCTTTCGGCTCAACGCGTCTGCCACTACGTTGCCTTTGCCCGGAGTATAGGAGATCTCGAAATCATACGAGGCAAGAAACTCCATCCATCTCTGTTGCCTCAAATTAAGATCTTTCTGCGAGAAAAGATATTTCAACGATTTATGGTCAGTGTAAAGTTAAAACCTCTCACCTAGGAGATAGTGTCGCCAAGACTTGAGTGCAAAGACGATGGCGGCTAGTTCAAGATCGTGGGTGGGGTAGTTCTTTTCGTGCACTTTCAACTGCCTCCCGCCATAAGCTACTACCCTTCCTTCTTGCATTAAGACGGCGCCTAGCCCTGTCCCACATGCATCTGTATAAACAGTGAACATCTTGCTTCCATCTGGCAACGTCAAAACTGGGGGTGTTGTAAGAGCCCTTTTCAGTCGCTGGAAAGCAAACTCGCAATCCAAGTCCCAATTGAACACTAGATTCTTCTTTGTCATTTTCGTGAGCGAAGCTGAGATTTTCGCAAAACCCCTTATGAACTTTCGATAGAAACCTGCTAGTCCTAGAAAACTTCGGACCTCTGTTGCATTCCTTGGTGTCTTCCAATCCTGTACCGCCACTACCTTAGCAGGGTCCACTGCTAACCCTTGCTTGGATACTATGTGCCCAAGGAACCTCACTTCTTCTCTCCAAAAGTGGCATTTGGAGAATTTGGCTTTTAGCTGATGGACTCGCAGAGTTTCCATGATTGCCCTTAAGTGCTGAGCATGTTCCTCTTCATTCTTTGAGAAGATAAGGATATCGTCTACGAAGACCACTACGAACTTATTGAGGAAATCTCTAAATACCCTACTCATCAGGTCCACGAAGTAAGCAGGTGCATTTGTCAAGCCGAAAGGCATGACAAGCCATTCAAAGAAGCCGTCTGGGGTTCTGAATGCCGTTTTATCGATACTATCTTCAGCCACCCTTAGCTGATGAAAACCGGTCGCTAAATCGAGTTGGGAGAAAACAGACGCTCCTACAAGCTGATCAAACAGATCGTCAATTCTGGGGAAAGGGTGCCTATTCTTTTTCGTTAGCTTGTTGAGCTCCCTATAGTCAACACATAGACGGAGTGAACCATCTGCCTTTGTAGCGAACACCACTGGAGCGCCCCATTCTGAAATGCTCCTCCTAATGAACCCCTTTTCTAGAAGCTCTTCAATCTGTTTACTGAGCTCTTTCCTTTCCCATGGAGCCATGTGTCTAACGGGCAACGCAAAGGGCTTTGCATTATCTACAAGATATATGCGGAAGTCTATCTCCTGCTTCGAAGGCAAGCCCTTCACCTCTTCGAAGACATCCGGATATTCCCGGACCACTCTAACCGATTGCAAATTTTCAACGGAGGCATCTAGCGATTCAAGGTAACTAAGCATAACCGCATACGAGGGATTACAAGAAATCTCCAAAGTATTACCGAGCTGGGTTAGGAGCCTAACAACCCTTTTCTCACAATCAAGGATGGCCCCATTACTGGATAGCCAATCCATGCCCAAAATCAAACCATATCCCGAAAAGCCCAAAACAAAGGCACTACATTCAAATTCTACGCTTAGAATAGAAATTTTTAATCCCAAACAGATCATAAACAAATGAGCTGGGCCCCCAATTGGGTTTGAAACAATTAAGGGGTCCTCTACCATACTAGTTTTTAGGTGCAGAGATTCTACTAAAGCAGACGAGATAAAGGAGTGTGATGCGCCGGAATCAAATAAAGTGCGAATGGGGTGATCATAAAGGTAAACTACACTTTCTACAGAAGTATTTGTACCTCGCTGTTGCAGAGGTGGGGCTTCTAGCACATGAACTTGTGCCCCCGAGGTGGATCCAGCCCTCTGCCCCTGTCCTCGTTTCTTTGGGCAGTCCTTTGCCATGTGGCCTGTCTCACCACAAGAAAAGCACCCACCATTCATCTTGGCCTTCTTTTTCCGGCAATCTTTCGCTAAGTGCCCCACTTTGCCACAGAAATTACACTTCCTCTTCTCTTTGTTGCCTTTCCCGCCCTTCTTAAAGTCTGTCTTCTTAGGCTGCAAACCTTCCTTCTTCCCTTGAGAGTTTTCTGCCTTTGCCTCCTTCTTGCCCGTATCCTCTTCGTTCAGCAACGCCATCTGTACCAACCTTTCATACGTAGCTCGCATGGGTATATGGGTCATGGCCAAACTGTGTAATGGCTCATTCAACCCTTTGACAAAATGGAGAGCCTTCTTGTGCGGGGTGTTGACTAGGTCCAGTCCAAACCTAGCCAGCTCATCGAACTGATTAACATACTCTTTGACTGTCTTGTTCCCTTGCTTAAGAAATAAGAATTTTTCCAACTGCAAACTCCTTTCCGCGTCTGAGAGAAATTTAGCCTCAAACCTTTCCCTAAAGTCCTCCCATGTTTCCACTGGTCTTTCTGCATTAGTGACTTCCCACCAGTAGGAAGCCTCGCCTTTAAGTAGCCATACTGCCAGTTGTACTTTCTGTCTATCCTCTACCTCAAAGATGATGAATAAGTCCTCGGTTTCTTTTAGCCAATTTCTAGCTGCCACGAAGGACTCAGTTCCATGAAAATCCTTTCCTCCCATAGCATTAAAATCTTTACATATCTTAGCAAAGGTGTTTCCCCGCGGAGGAGGTGGAGGAAGAGGTGCTGCTGCTGGATGATTTCCTGCAGCTGGGGGAGGAGGAACGGTAGGACCTGGCTGAGTGGCCCTTGCTTCTAAGAACCGTCTAAACCAACCAGGTATTGGTACACCCTCTGGCAAGTTAAGTTCTTCGGACATGCTGAAACAAAAAAGATAGATTCAAAACGAAGGATAAGAGATAGTTCCTATGGCTTTGGTGGGGGGGGGGGGACTTTGCCTTTTAAAATAAAATAATATTTCATCTTAAAAATGCTTCTTTAAATTTCTTTTTGAAAAATAAATTTTCAAAACTTTTTATCTTATCTGGTAAACCTATGCTCTGATACCAAGTGAAACACCCCACCTCCGTTAGGGTCACTCTCAAAGGGAATGCCCTAATTTTGGTGGAGGTTTATAAGTATAAATCACAGATATACAAGACAGATATAATAACACATATTTTTGAACAGCGGAAAACAACAACTTTTATTCCATTCAAATACGTGTTACACCAACCATACCATAATTGTCTTACAACATTTCCAAAAACATAACATCTTCATAACTGTCTTGATTACATTATTTAAAGAAGCATAAAGAAAACATAAATAAACTGCAAAAGCCCCATAATCACTGTCCAAAGCCATAGTCCAAAACGAAAAGATCCAAGCAATACATTCTTTCTCTTCAAGTTGGATATGAAGGCTGGTCAAGCTGCGGTATTCCCTCCCTATGGACCTGGGGGGGGGGGGCGGAAGAAAAGAAGACGAAAGAAAAGTAGAGTCAGACATAAAGCCTAAGTAAGTCTAGGACTATTCAGTCTATGAATAAAGAACTGGGTATGATAAGTATAAACTAGAAATGGGAAAGCACCATAAACCAAGTTAAGTTGTCTAGGGTCGAATATACTATCGTACCCCATATTAATCTCTGTACCCATATAAACTAGTTCCCAACAGGCACCCCATACTCAGGGTGAAGTGATCCATTTTATGATGATCGGCACCTACTCGCATAGTTACATGTGTCTTACGGCCCCCGATGTTGTAGTTACCTATGCTGGTCCCACCATGGGGTGTATCAAGTCCCATGGTGGCGGCCCGACACAACCCTAGAATGCACAGGTATGCTATTGGTGCCCAGTGCCTTATTTTTCTACGCCGGAGTGTGTGCACGCCCGCACCCCGTTAGAACCTACACTGCTGCACCACCGCCATCGATTTGACCTCTTACAGTCAGCCCAGTAATCGTGCCCCACCCTGCCTAGTTTCAGGGTATCATGATATGCCTTGTAGGGTTACTGCTGAAAAGGGTCCCCCGCTACTAGGTTTTCTATTTCTAGCCAACATGCTAAGTTGGTTAAGTGTTTTATAAACCTAACCCCCAATCAGTCTGTTTAGTTTAGCATGTTCTATTTTGATTAAGTCTTAATTCACTTAATCCTGTCAATCCTGACTCAGCCTTAATTGTCTTATTAAATCCTTGACCTCTCACATTAGACAGGTATTGTTGTGGCTGCCTGTTGCCGGTTGGGTCCGGGCAGTCTTACGCCACAACTCAGTCTAACCTCGGGTCCTTATTGGGCTCCGTGTTTAACCACCCACATTGGATAGGTATTGTTGTGACTACTGGACAGCCGGGCGATTCCGGGCAGGTTTACATCACAACTCAATCCAACCTCGGGTTAAACACATTGTATTTTCTACATTTACATATTTTGTCTCTTTTCTTTTTATATGTAAATATTTGCGGCCCATTATTCAAATTCATCTTTATTGATTAAGATTTATTTATGCCACTTAATTGTTTTTCAAGGTTGTTGGCGTGCGTCCAACATGCCAACACATATGTTCTATATTTTAGCCCAAACGTCATTACCCCCGTTTTATACGTTCGTTCCAATGTAAGGTGTGTTGGGTTTAATACTTAAACCCAATTTAGCCATATGAAAAGGGGAGGCTATAACATGGTGTTTATAAGGTGACATAAAAAGGGGAGTGTGAACGCATGAACTTGCAACATAACGATCTAATTAACATAAGATAGGCATATGTGAGCTTGCGATTGTAACAACATATAATATAAGCAATACTTAAACATGAATCATTCTATTCACATAATAATGGTATAAACAAAACATGTAGTCATGGCATAAATACTTAAACATGAACCACTCTAATCATATAATTATGGCATAATCATAATTGAACATGAGTCCTTATATGGTCATGGCATAAACATAATTGAATATGAATCCTACTCTTCATATAATCATGGTTTTTTATCCTATCTATGTAACTTGTAAGGGGAAGTAATTCTAGTGTAATTTCTAATGTAACTTATGTGCCAAATATATTATCATATGATTAAGATAACAACATAAGCCTAGAAAACATGTTTTTAACTAGGCATAATAACAAACATAGTTTAGTCATGTTCATAAAATTAATGCAAGCTTACAAAGACGCTTGCTTTTGTCTCTAACACAAAATCATGATTTTTATACTTGAACTATGATGCCAATTTCAACATAACCTTCATATGAATCATAATACTTAGGTGAATCAAATTACACTAAAGATGACCATAGAATTTTACATCATGTGTCATAACAATAGATCATAGACTTGCATGAATTTCCAAATAAACTATTACAACATATAGTTGTTGTTTCAACATGAATCTTATACTTGCATTTATCAAATGGGCGTTGTAAATAACTACCACAAACATGTAATTTTCAACATGAATCATATGCTTGCATGAGTCCCAATCAAAATTCCACAACATGTGGTTGTCAACATAAACCATATACTTGTATGAATCAAACCATAGCATTGCCAAATCGTTTAGAATCAAAATAACATACAAATATAAGTCATTATCGCCACAATTCCATTTCGTTTCCAACGCAAATCGCGTACTTGCAAATATCCAATCGTATACCATAATATTCCCAAATCGTTTCGCATCAAAGCAACATACAAGTATAGATTATTATCGCCACAATTCCATTTCTTACATTACAAAAATCAACACAATTATTTAATTCACATCGGAATAGCACTCTACTTACAGCGTATGACGAATCTTCAATTCAGGAATCTGAATTCTGAATTTGGAGATGCTATCCTTTTTTGTAGGCGTTGCTTTAATTTGATTAACGTTGCTTTAAGCTTTTGATTTATCTCCTAATTGTCTCTCTATTTTCTGACGGCTATCCTCAGTCTCTCCTCAGCAGCATGACGGTCTCATCTCCATTTTAGTTTATGTGAATTAGGGTTAGACTTAGGTCCTTTTTATAGAGTTTCTGAGTTGATTTAGACCGTCGATGGAGTTTGGTGTAATAACAGTCGTTCGTTCAAAGAAGAGACCAACCAGGAGCTGACACCTAGCCCTAGTGACAAGGCAGGGCTCAGAAAATCGACCAAACACAGACTAGGCCAGCCAGGGTGGGCTGGGTTCGACCTGGCTCAGGGGCCAGGTCGACTCCTAGGTCGACCCCCAGGTCGACTGGTGAGTCGACCTGCCTGGGCAGGTCGACACCCAGGTCGACTCCCAGGTCGACCTGGCCTGGCAGGTCGACCCTAGGGTCGACCCCCAGGTCGACCTGGTGGGTTTGGGCGGGAATTTTCCCGCCTACTCTGATTGTGCTGAATTTTAAATCTATTTTCGAAATTTGAATTTTCTGAAACTTCGTCGGGCCATAATATGGTCATACTGGCTCCGTTTTTCGAAAACTCGGACTCTATTTCGCGTTTTTTTCCGAGACGAACGCATTGGCGTATCTCGTTTCCCTTAATACTTTGTTTTGAAATTAGTTATACTTTAATTTGTGAATTTCACTGTTATAAAATACACGGGATGTTACATTAGCTAGGTCAAACAAATTTGCTGAAAAATCAATTATGTATGGAATTTAACCTTAAAGAGCCACCATTAGTAAGCTCGAAGTAAAAAAGAGAAGAAGTATAAGAAAGAATGACGGCTTAAGCCAAAGAGTAATATACGGGTAAAAAGCAAATGGACCAAATTCGAGTTAGAGGCCCAATAACAATCCATGAAACTATGTGATTTAAGCATGTTACAATCTAAAGTGTAACACGATCGAAGGATTAACACAACATAACACATGTTGGAATTGTCCAAATCGAAGCCTATATCATCCTTAATGAATACAAGCTTCGAGGGGCAAATGTTAAACCATACAATATGGATCAAGTGAAACAACATGTGTCTGAGTCATGAAAGGTCCTTAGGTCATAGCCGAGCTTTTCATTGGTAATAGCTCATTATAAGAATTATTATCAATGCAGTGTTTTAGCCAGTTCACATAGTTTGGGTTGCTAATCTCTTTGGATCGCCCTGCTCTTGGACTTCTTCTATATTTAGGTCATCTAAAATGCCCTTTAAGTCACCCAAAACATGCTCGTCCATTATCATCAAAAACGACAATACAACACTCATGTCGGTTGAACCGGAAGTAAGAACGAGCACAAGTAAAGAACAGGCATGACGTGAGGAATCGAGCTAGAAACAGGGGTCACCACTCTAGCGCTAAGAAGCATAGACAAAGAATCACCCGCACACCCTTGGGAACCGTTCGCGCACAAAAACAGCTCGCTCCACTTATTGGTAAGGTCGTCTACTCATCAAAACCGAGTCAAGCATAGCTGTTTGGCTTTTCCATATAGATAGGTCGTTCATACGAAGAAGGGATGAAAACTATAGCAGGCCGCGCATCTTCCACAGTCGCTCGCTCAAGTCGCTCCAGTTGATTGTATGCATTTCTCTAGGCGAGTAACCCCAAGAACAATGGATTGAACATTCATCCTTTGCTTATCTGTATCCTCGACATTGGTCTTTTGCCCATTCCCTGGTTTAGCTACTAATGCTTTAATCAGTCACGATCGCTCCAATCAAGTCCTACCAATCAGCCTGCTGTAAAAGGCTTAACATGTGTCCCCGGCCGCCTTCGTACCAACCCTGATATTTTTGACCAATCACTTGTGCACCCTTCACCCAACCGCCAGTTCAGTCTCTTAAGAACCATGCAGCTGCTCGCCCCTATAGAGTCGCTCACACAAGACAGCTAGATACATCTATTGACAATTGGCTACAACTAAGCGGTGGCATTCTCGTAATTGAGGGGACAAACGATCCATCGCCTGTAGATATGAATTTCAGAGGACTCACCTATAAATAGACCAGGGCTTCCACTTCAAAAGGGGATGGATTCCTTGACCCCGAAGGGCTGCAGAAATCATTCCTCCACCATCCTAAAAGCTTCTCAAGATCTATCAACGGACGCCAAAGCTCTTTCTCTCTTCCTCCAACATCAAGTAGATTTCTTCTTCTCTAAACACTATTAAGTCCCACTCCAATTCGCTTTAAGTGATCTCCAACTTCCACTGCTCCTCTTCAAAGCTCGGATTTAATGCCATTTTCGTAACGGAATCAAGGAGAATGATCTAGTCACAAGATTTAACTTGTTCTCCTTGAAACTAAGTGAGATCTAAAGCAAAAGAGAGTTAAAACGGGAAATCACCATAAAGAGAGTAAACAAGTGTGATTAATAAGATGCATATGATGATGCTCTATGTAAATTGTTCCATGATAATGAGAACGTCTTCAAAAGTGGGCGTACATCTTTTCTAAGAACGAACCACTATAAAAAACCCGCGTCTCTTGTTTTTTCCCATTCTTTATTTGCATTTGTATTGTGGCCCCATTTTCATTCTTGATACCATTTGAAAAAGTGTGATTTCACACCTTTGATGTTTGAACCATTTTTGGTGAAAACAGTATGAGAGTCGTAGGTTGTGGATTGAGTAATGCAGACAAGACCGTGCTCTCAAAAGATACTTGTTGTATGCCAGTCAAGGGGGACATTGTTAATATTGTCTCGCATGTTGCTAAGGTAGGAACAACGGTTTGAGTAAATAGTCTCACACCACAGAATAAATTGAAGAAGTGGAGTATAAATATGAGTTGGTAGGCACGTAATAACAGAGATTCCTTTGGTTATCAAGATGTGTGTGCCAAGCCATATGTGCATGCCCTATGTGGAAGTAATAAGGGTTTTGTTCCGACCGTCGTTACATAACGATTTACTTGTTTAGGTGAATTATCTTTTGATTGCTTGGTTGTTGATTTACAATTTAGAAAATGGTAAGTAAATTTATTTGCAGAAAATTATCTAACAAATAGGGAAACTTATAAAGGGACCCAATGAAATTTCTCTTCCTCGTTAGTTTATTTGTAATATATTCCTATTATATAAATTTGGACGTTAAACCAGATTGTTAGACTCATTTATTATATGACATTGTTATATGTTGAAACTTGATCCCCTTAGTGATAAATATAAATAAACAATATTAGTTAAGTGTTTGGTGGTCGTTGGCCTCCGTTAACAATTTTGAAATATTGTTAGTTGCCATTTCACTTAAAGACTGAGTTTTAGATTCGATAAGGATTCCAGTCTAACCTTTTGGTTGTCCAGAAATATTTTTGCACTTAACCAAATATTGAGATTCTCTATTTTATTCCAATCTTTTTATTTGGTTTCTCTATAACGTTAAGATATATTTTAGTGTTGTCTAATCTAAACTAAATAATATTTTAGAGATTTCTAACGATTATTTAATAAGGTTTTTGAATTGTTTAATTATTTGTTAAAAACTATTTTGAAGTTATTTGTATATAATACAAATATTAACTTCAAGTTGTTTATAAGTAATTATACTATGATAAATTATTTATTTAATAATTAATATTTTGGAATTTATAATTATCAAAAATATTATGAAATTGGTAATTATCATTTTAATAAATGTTTTGGAATTAATATTATGCTTTATTTATAACAGCTGGATAGTTAATTTATAAATTAATTAGGATACTTTAAATAAATTAAATCATTTTTATTGTATTTTAAAATAATAAATTGATATATTAAAAAATCTCATTTTGCGAAAGAGATCCATATACTATTTCCATAAGCGAATCAAGTTTTATAAAGGATTTTATAAAATTAGTAAAAAATGAACAAGTTTTATAAATGACTTTAGTAAAATAATAAAATAATTTTGGAAAATATTTCAGGGATTTACAAGAAAAGTTATAAGTGGTTAGATTTATATAAAATGGAAATTCATAAGATAAGAAGAGAGATTAACGAACAAAAGGATGTTTGTAATTTTAATAAAGATTTTTAACTAAGAAAATTATAAAACAGAAATGATTTAACTTTTAAATTAACCCTTCTAAATCCTATTTAGCTTTGAGGGATAAAATCTTAGGTCTTTGTGTAACGACCCGTATTTTTGGTAGTCAAATATTTAATTTAATTTATTATTTTAAATATTATATTTGGGATATTTTTGGATTTTAAAATTTATTTCGTTATTAAAAATGAAGTTTGAATGTTATATATTTATATAATTATAAATCGAGCTCGAAATGGCACGGCAGTTCGTAATATGGAGTTTTGAATTTCAACTGAATATACAGGATCCGATATAAGTCTGATTTTTGTGAAACAAGAAACGTTGGAACTGTGGTGACTATAATTTTAATATGGAAGAGAAAAATTCAGATTTCAGGTTATAGATTGTTAGTTATGGTTAAATCAAATTTTAAAATAGTCGTTATGGAAATCATTATTCAAATTATAGGCCTTTAAAATGGCCATTTTGCAAACGGTCTCCATTTTCGATGAAATCAGTTTCATTAGAACAATAATGTTAAATTTTTGAATGGTATTAAACTGCGTGGCAAACCGATGTCGTATGTGACAACGATAGCCATAAATGCGCGTTCACTTTCTATAGCGCGTAATTAAATTAATTTAATTCAATAAAGGAATATTTGTGTATAACTTGAACAGACGATCGAATTAGGCCACGAAACCAATTCCATTGAATTTGTATCGACATTTAGTGCCAGGATAGGTATATAGTTTGTAATTTTTATAGACCGCTTAATTTGGTGTCCAAAATGGCATTGTAGTGCGTATAAAAGTAGTGTACCGGGAAACAACCTTGGAATGCGAAAAAACTGATGTTATTGGGTTCGTGTTAAATAATTATTGTAGTATTTTAATTTCTGTGTCAATCGGACTTATCGTTTGATTGTGGCAATGATAAACGCCTAAATCAATTATATTATTTTGGTCAATTCAGACACGAGTAACTTTAAACGAATAAACGACTGGCCAAATGAACTCCGATTTCGATGAAACAAGATTCATTGGATCTGTAAGGAAGAGGTCTAGTAAAATGTAAAGGCCTCATAATTATTGGATTTTTCTGTAATTACAGGGATTTTAAATGCTTAATTTTTCATCGATAATTATAAAGGATTTTTCACAAACAATGTCGGAAATCGACGGAACCTGTCCCATTTGGTCGGGAATATTTTTTTATGCTAGGATTACCTTGTTTTGTAAAAAAGGACATCGTAAAAGGGGTTTTTTTTTTGCAAAAAGCTTCGCGAAAGTTGGTGTATATTAAAATATTAATATAATCTTCCCAAACTACTATATATATGGATGCTGAAACCCTTCTTTGTTGCGTCAAACTCCATTCGTTGATCAACAAAAAACTGGCCGCCAACCTTGCTAAACGAATGGATGAAAAGCTCTCAACTTCTCTCTAGTTTTTCTTTAAATCCACGGGACTTTACATAGAATGTTCAACCATGAAAGTGATTAGCTCAATGAGAGCTCGAGTCTGATCGGCTATGATCGAATATAAGTTAGAGGCTTGATCGGAATTCCATCTGAAGTTATCGGCAGTCATGGAGAAATAACTAAGGAGTTTAGGCACCGGAATTGTTGAAGGTTGTGCGAAGCAGGAGGGGGATTCTGGCGTACTCACCGCCATTGAGTGATGGGGGTCTGATACACCTATGGTGATGCGGTCTACCGCACTGAGGTGGTGTGGATCGAGGCAGGTAGATGCATTAGTGGTTTGATGGTGGAAGAGGTGACCAGGGTTCGAGCCATTCAAGGCGAGTGAGGAGGCAGGTCAGGCGCAACCCATGGTTGGGTCAGATCGGAGTTCGATCGTCAGAAAGGTGGCGCGATGAGAGATTGTTGCTAGAGCGTGAGTTCTGGAAGGTCAGACAACGTGAATCATGAAGGCAAGAGGAACCCTAAGTATTAAAACGTAGTTCAGTTAATTATTATTTCCATTAAGGAGACTAATGAGGTATTAAATATGAAACTATGAACAGATATGGGTTCTTAGTCAAATAACATTGTGCGAGAGCCAAAGGGAACAAGTGGAGGACGCGGGGAGGAGATAGAATTTTTCTATTTTATTCCAGCATAATTAGCTTTAATTAAATAATAGTTAAGAATTAATTAGTGATTAAGTTAAATTTTCATTTAAGGGAGTTGACCATTGCAAATTTAATCATGCAGGAACGTGATACCTAGAAGCAAAACAATGGAAACTGGAAAATTCAAAACATTTAGGGCCTAAAATTCTCCGGGCTAACGTAATTAGTTAAAAATCCTAAATAGAAACTAAATTATTTTAATTAAGAATCTATTAACTAAACATAAATTCGTTGCAGGTGTTAAGGCAGCAGGAGATACATTGCAGCGTGTTTTGAGTTGTGTAGTTGAAATGGGAAGAAGGTGAAAACATCAGCCTATTTGCAAGGACGTGATTAAAGTTTAATTAACGTTATTGAGGAGTAATTAAGAAATTATTTATTTAACTAAAATAGGTTAAGGTTACTTGAACAAAATTGGTAATGGAACCAAATAAGATACGACCTACCGTATAGTATAAACTTTACACCATAAGAAGTTTATTGTAATATGGTTAATCAATTAGTTCTAAACAGAGTCTATATAGGGAACTCTCAGTTTAAATGAACCGGATAAGTATGAGTAATCGACCTGGTAAACAGTTTTAACCATAGTGACTATTTATAACCACTGTCTAGCTAAGAACAATAGTTAGTTTATGTTAAAATATTAATGAGGGAATAATTATATAACTGAACTATATTAACTTTAAAATGATAATAACTCCATCGTGTGTTATACAGAAATGGATAAACCAAGTTGTGTTGGGATCATCTCGACAAAACACTACATTATGGAGCTAGACTGGACAAATATTGAATCAATAGGAATTTTCAGTTGAATTAAACACTCGTTTAATTTAACTGAAGCCAAACCAGTTTAGAAATAAATGAAATCAAGGTGAGTTAAACTCACTCAGTTCTTCCCATTTATATTTTATATAAATTGGTTTTTATTTTGTGTGCTCTGATTACTGATGGTTGACTGTTTGCTAGTTATATATATTTTTTGTTGATTTAACCGATGAAATTAAACTGGTGTTTAATTTCAGTGAAATACCAAATCATTATTTTAACATTGGATCCAACAGAGGTAACTTACCTTATTGGTGATGTTTATTCATAAACGTGTTTAATTGTTTGAACTGGTTGAATTGTTTTGTTTATTGGTTGTTGTTAAATGGTCGTCATTTATTGTTATCAGTTAAACGGAAATGAATGATCTGATTTGAGCTAACCAATTTGAATACAGGGAAGAACAGGTTGGGGGCATCCAACGGGATTCCTCAAATATTTTTTATTTATTTTCATATTATCATATATGAACTGTCATGTTTAGGTTATTGATTTGATTTGTGATTATTAACTGAAAATTTAATCTGTGTTTTGTTTTAACTAATGGGCAATATTGGTTGAGTAATCGGCAGTAAATGGCCTAAGAGTAAACTGATTTGTTTATATCGATTTAGCATCAGGTGGATCGATAGAACTGAAGTTATACAATTTATTTTGTAACTGGAGATAGCTTTTTAAAGATATTATAATAAATAAAATTTTGTTTAAAGAAAATAAATATTTATTATTTATTTAATTAATTTATAATTATTATTAACTGATTTTATAAAGTAAATTATGATGTCAATCAAATTTATAAACAAGTGAAGAGAAATTATTCTAATAGTTAATTTGGATAATTGTTTTGTTAATAAAAAATTAAATGTAATTATTTAAATTAACTACATTATTAATTAATTTAGAAAGAGAACTAATTGGAATCGGTTAACAAGGGTACCGTGTTTAGAGTTGACTAAATGGACCATTTTCAACTGGAATTAATTATTAAATTAGTTTGTTTGGATTAATCTAATATAATAGTTTAAAGAACATTTGTTTAATTTTAATGGGTTTTAAAAAAGGAATTTACTATTTATTTTAGGGAATAAAGAAATTAACCATTCAGGTAGTTAATGATTTAAAATAGATTATTAATTTAATTAATAATAAATTAGAAAATTAGTTTTTAATTAAAATGCATTTAAAAAGGTAATCGAAATTGGAATTAAATCTAGTTGAATGGCGAAAGGAGTTTATGTACGGTTTTATATTTAAACCCATTTTTTTATAATGAAGTTATAAAAGGGAATTCAAGTGGATACGATAGCTTGAATCAAATGTTTACATAATATTCAAATCTAGTAAAAGGAGATTTGAGATGAAATGGGGTTTATATTAAACCAGAAATATATAAACGGGGTTTATAAAAAAGGTTAAGTGGTAAATCGTTAATTTTTAGATTAACGTTACTTAATAATGGGGTTAAGTAGAATTGGGGAATTAAAATAAGATTTCCAAAGCGGGAAATGGTTGAAATAATTAGGAAAGGATTGGTGAAAGTGAATTTGGTAAGAGAAGGGGATCATAGGATTTGAGAACCAAACCTAAATTATAAAAAGAATTTGTTTTATAGATGTAAAGGTTAAAAAGTGGTATTTTATAAAGAAATTATTTAATGATTAAATTAAGAAATAATAGGTATTTCCGAGAATAGATTTCCAAAAAGATAAGCAGGTTTTATGGAACCGTATTTTGAATAAAATAGTTAAATGAAATGTGTATTAATATTAGAATGAAGTATCGGTTTTGGATTACAACTCGTATATATCTTAAGATATGAACGTTGTTGATCAAGGTTTGAGAGATAATTAAAATACCCAACTTGAACAACATCAAGATTATCTAAGGATGATATTTGTTGTAATGGTGAAAGAGGTTAGTAAAATTTATTATTTCATTAGAGAAATAATAACGCAACAGTTCGGTGAAAATTTGGAATATATATATATATATATATATATATATATATATATTAATGATGATTCCAAAGAAAAAGGGAAAAATGGGGGATTGCGTAAAATTATAACAATATTCACAAGGTTAAAGGGAAATGCAAAGTTGAGTATTGAAATAGATTTACTCTATATGAATAAGCATTTGTTATTGTTATCAAGTAATGAACGAAGATATTTTGTAATGTTGTTTTACGAATAACAGGTTGAATTGATTTCCCAATATTAGATAATAACATGGCTAATGTTTTGAAAGTGAAAATAGAAAATTAGATATTATATAGGATTTTCCTATGTTATCAAATGATTTTGTTTAAAGAAAAATCTTAAGAAGCGAAAAACTATATTCATACTATCGAAATATTTAAGAGTTTAAATTTACTTTTGTTTAAATGAAAGGCCAAATGATGCTGAATACTGAAGACCTGGATCGAATTTATATTCGAAAACCATTCTGACCAACCAACACATGAAGATATCCGAAGATGATCGAGATGAAGCATTAAAGACCATAGATTTTCATAAATGGAAGAACCGCTAATAATCTTTCGTTAGCTCCCAGAGATAAGTTGTGGTTCTATCGTGGTTGGAATATAGGGATTGCAAGGACTACTCGCTGCTAATCTATAGGCTGATTCCTTGGATGTGGTAGGAGGGTGCCTTCGGTTCGTCTTGTTCCTGGATGACATGTATGGACGGATGTCTGACAGAGTATTTTTAAAGGAGTTACGTACGTTGATTTCTTCAAATGTGCCATAGTTGCTGGCGAAGAAATGGTTTTTCTCTAGCCAAATAACTAGAGTATTTTTATGGATGCTAATTAGTGATATATGGGGGATCTGACATTGTGGCATTCAAAGGGAATGATGACCCGTTGTTCAAAAGTTAATCTAAACCTTAAGCCTCACCAACTGGGAAATGACAAAAATCGGGCAGGCAGCATGACTATGTGGTTCGCTCCCATTAGGGTGTATAATCACCTATCTAGAGAAATTTCATTTCTTTCTTTAATCTATTTCGATGTTGTCCCTTTCGGGAAACGGTGGTTCGAGCCCAACCGTTGGTGATATACATTCGATACTCAAGCGAAATGAGTGGTCGGTCATGTGTGGGCCGAGTTGCAAGACGGTCTTGTTGAACCCAGTGTATTCCCCTCTAGAGATACACTATTGGCAGGTGATTGCATACCTTGTCAAAGTCGGAATCCAATCTCCAATAAGCGCCCGCGGTTTTGATTGTATACTATATATGTGGAGCGTGGGATGCATGCGTTCCGCTAGATTAATATCTACTTGTATTTAGACACTATTATAATATCAGAAAAGATATTGATTTCAAAAATGTTTTTGGGTTATTGTAAGGTAAAAACCGTCCATATTTATGTGTGGATTTGGTCTTACGATTATCCTTTTTCTTTCGAAAAGATTTTTGAACTTTAAAATCAAGTTGGATGATCCCTCTTAATAATATGCGATTTTTTTTTCTCACCCTAGTTCACCAGAATGACCCGTTGTTTTGTAAATGCTCGGGTTAGACCGGGTTGTAATGGTTCAGGTCATCGATTGTTAAGAAGAAACGAGCTGGAAGAGTTCAAACGTGTGATACTACATAACTATTATTCCGCTGTATTATATATGAGGACAGGTTATTATAACTGTGCAGATGTGTGATGTACTCTGATGATTTTTAGTATTTTAAAAGCTCTCAGTAAAGTTATATTTCTATATTATATTTTGTTCCACTACGATGTGAGACTCTAATTCTGTGATGTGGTGTTTCTTCTTTTTCTTCTTGTATTCTAACTTTCTTTCTTATTTCACCCTCTAATTTTTCCCAATAACTATCCAGTGTTTTTGGTGTTTGGAAGGTCAGCATGAGTAACGGTAAATGTTTTTATGTCGATTTTCGGGGCCAAAAATTCTTGGGTCATTACAGTGGTATCAGAGTGGTTTAGAAATAACATTGGCTCTATGGTATAACTCGACAGATATAGGGTTAGTAATACCCTAGATTGAGATTGAGTGTATATATATGAGAGGGTATTTGTAAATTTTATATATAAATGTTTT
The DNA here is from genome assembly GCA_030737875.1 of Allium sativum. Classification (NCBI taxonomy): domain Eukaryota; kingdom Viridiplantae; phylum Streptophyta; class Magnoliopsida; order Asparagales; family Amaryllidaceae; genus Allium; species Allium sativum. The sequence continues at coordinate 783,314,994 of CM060918.1, read as the reverse complement.
GTATTGTGTTGATTGATCGGTTCGAGTGTTAAGAAGCATTGAACTAGCAATGGATACAATATTGTTTTGTAAAGAGGGTAAATGAAATAATTTTACCTAAATTATATTTTGGTATAGGAAAAGAAATAATTTTATCAAATTATTGAGATACTAGTGTGTTTGATCGATTTGAATGAATTTAAATCAGACTGAAAATTTGAATTAAAAATTTGAATTGAAAATTTGCTGGGTTAAGTTAAATTAAATGAATCGTGATATTGAAATTAAATTAAATTAATTGGAAATCTGATGAATAAATAATAATCAAATAGAAATCAATCGGATATTAATCGATTCATGTTCAAATATGTGAAACCAAAATAAAATATTAATATTGAATGTAAATTCAATTGATTTGATTGTGTATCTGTTATTGATTGTGAATTGGTTTTCATTGGATGACAGTTTGTTTGAATGGAATAACCAACAATTTAATGGAGTTAAACGAATTATAAACTAAAGAATAAATTTCCAGTATAACTAAACTGGAATGGAAACTGCATATGAATTGGAATTTATGATTTAATCCTGCATTTGATAATGAATTGATACTATTTGTTTAATTATGGAATTGGCGTAGTTATACTTATTGATTATTTAAATATTACTTAAGAATTTCATATATTTATCACTTATATATGGATTGAGTTAAGTACAGGTGCCGATGGCTAGGCATATTGATATTGGTTGAGTAAATCGCATATAGATTGAGCAACTATGCTCAATAGCGCTCGTAAAATGTATGCCTATGCGAAAATATAAAATTTTGGGTTTTGATTTTTGTTTTTCGACTGTGTGGGTTGATGTATATACATTATTTGTTCCTACGATATCGCAGATGTCACTCCGTACAGGGGAGACTCGGCCGAATTGTTTTGGGAATTTAAAGTGTTAGAAAATTTTCGATATTTTTGAAAATATTTATTTATGTTAATAAATTGGTTTTTGATTCAAAATAAACAGGATTTCAACATTAATGGGATTTGTAGCATTTTTCTTACCTTAGCAATTTCGAGGACGAAATTATTTTAAGGGGGGAAGAATGTAACGACCCGTATTTTTGGTAGTCAAATATTTAATTTAATTTATTATTTTAAATATTATATTGGGATATTTTTGGATTTTAAAATTTAATTCGTTATAAAAAACGAAGTTCGAACGTTATATATTTATATAATTATAAATCGAGCTCGAAATGCGCGGCAGTTCGTAATATGGAGCTCTGAACTTCAACTGAATATACAGGATCCAATATAAGTCGGATTTCTGTGTAACAAGAAACGTTGGAACCGTGGTGATTATAGCTTTCACATGGAAGAGAAAAATTCAGATTTTGGGTTATAGATTGTTAGTTATGGCTAAACCAAATTTTAAAATAGTCGCTATGGAAATCGTTATTTAAATTATAGGCCTTTAAAATGGACATTTTGCAAACAGTCTCCGTTTTCGTTGAAATCAGTTTCATTGGAACCATAACGTTAAAATTTTGAACGACATTAAATTGTGTGGCAAACTGATGTCGTATGTGACCACGGTAGCCGTAAACGCCCGTTCATTTTCTATAGCGCGCAATTAAATTAATTTAATTCAATAAAGGAATATTTGTGTATAACTTGAACCGACGATCGAATTAGGCCACGAAACCAATTCCATTGAATTCGTATCGACTTTTAGAGTCAGGATACGTATATAGTTTGTTATTTTTATGGACTGGGTAATTTGGTATCCAAAATGGCATTGTTGTGCGTATAAAAGTAGCGTACCAGGAACCAGTCTCGGAATGCGACGAAACTGGTGTCGTTGGGTTCGTATTAATTAATTATTTTAGGATTTCAATTTCCATGTCAATCGGACTTACCATTTGATCGTGGCAACGATAAACGCCCAAATCAATTATATTATTTTGGCCGATTCAGACAGGGGTAACTTTAAACGAATAAATGACTAGCCAAATGAACTCTGATTTGGATGAAACAAAATTCATTAGATCCGTAGGGAAGAGGGCTAGTAAAATGTCAGGGCTTCATAATTATTTGATTTTTCTGTAATTATAGGGATTTTAAATGCTTAATTTTTCATCGATAATTATAAAGTAATTTTCACAAATGATGTCGGAATTTGACGGAACCTATCCCATTGGGTCCAGAATATTTTTTATGTTAGGATTACCTTGTTTTGTAAAAAAACAGACATCGTACGAGGTGTTTTTTTTTGCAAAAAGCTTCACAAAAGTTGGTGTATATTGAAATATTAATATAATCTTCCCAAACTACTATATATATATGGATGTTGAAACCCTTCTTTATTGCATCAAATGACATTCTTTGGTCAACGAAAAACTGGCCGCCACCCTTGCTAAACGAATGGCTGAAAAGCTATCAACTTCTCTCTTGTTTTTCTTTAAATCCACGGATCTTTAGATAAAATATTCAACTACAAAAGTGATCAGCTCAATGAGAGCTCGAGTCTGATCGAATATAAGTTAGAGGCTTGATCGGAATTCCATTTGAAGTTATCGGCAGTCATGGAGAAATAACTAAGGATTTGAGGCACCGGAAATGTCGAAGGTTGTGCGAAGTAGGAGGGGGGTTCTGGCGTACTCACAACCGTTGAGTGATGGGGGTCTGATGCACCTACGGTGATGCGGTCTACCGCACTGAGGTGGTGTGGATCGAGGCCGGTAGGTGCAGTAGTGGTTTGATGGTAGAAGAGGTGACCAGGGTTCGAGCCATTCCAGGCGCGTGAGGAGGTAGGTCAGGCGCAACCGCCGGTTGGGTCAGATCGGAGTTCGATCGTCAGGAGGGTGAAGCGATGTGAAATTATTGCTGGAGCGTGAGTTCTGGAAGGTCAGACAACGTGAATCATGAAGGCGTGAGGAACCCTAAGTAGTAAAACGTAGTTCAGTTAATTATTATTTCCATTAAGGAGACTAATGAGGTACTAATTGTGAAACTAAGAACAGATATGGGTTCTTAGTCAAAGAACAATGTGCGAGAGCCAAAGGGAACAAATGGAGGACGCCGGGAGGAGGTAGAATTTATCGTCCTATTTTATTCCAGCGTAATTAGCTTTAATTAAATACCAATTAAGAATTAATTAATGATTAAGTTAAATTTTCATTTAAGGGAGTTGATTGATGCAAATTTAATCATGCAGGAACGTGATACTTGGAAGCAAAACAATGGAAACTGGAAAATTCAAAGCATTTCGGGCCTTATATTCTCTGAGCTAATGTAATTAGTTAAAAACCCTAATTAGAAACTAAATTATTTTAATTAATAGTCTATTAACTCAAACATAAATTCATTGCAGGTGTTAAGGCAGTAGGAGATACATTGCAGCGTGTTTTGAGTTGTGTAGTTGAAATGGGAAGAAGGTGAAAACATCGGCCTGTTTGTAAGGACATGATTAAAGTTTAATTAACGTTACAGAGGAGTAATTAAGAAATTATTTATTTAACTAAAATAGGTTAAGGTTAGTTGAACAAAATTGGGAATGGAACCAAATAAGATACGACCGGTCGTATAGTATAAACTTTACACCGTAAGAAGCTTATTGTAATATGGTTAATCAGTTAGTTCTAAATAGAGTCTATAAGGGAACTTTGAGTTTAAACGAATGGGATAAGTATGAGTAATCGATTTGGTAAACTGTTTTAACCAAAGTGACTATTTATAACCGCTGTCTAGCTAAGTACAATAATTAGTTTATGTTAAAATATTAAATAGGGAATAATTGTATAACTGAACTATATTAACTTTAAAATGATAATAACTCCATCGTGTGTTATACAGAAATAGACAAACCAAGTTGTGTTGGGATCGTCTTGACAAAACACTGCATTATGGAGCTAGATTGGGCAAATATCTAATCAATATGAATTTTCAGTCGAATTAAACACTCGTTTAATTTAGCTGAAGCCGAACCAGTTCAGAAATAAATGAAATCAAGGTGAGTTAAACTCACTCAGTTCTTCCTATTTATATTTTATATAAATTGGGTTTTTATTTTGTGTACTTTGATTGATGATGGTTGACTGTTTCCTAGCTATATATATTTATTTGTTGATTTAACCGATGAAATTAAACTAGTGTTTAATTTCAGTGAAATACCAAATCGTTATTTTAACGATTGGAACCAACAGAGGTAACTTACTTATTGGTGACGTTTATTCATAAATGTGTTTAATTGTTTGAACTGGTTGAATTGTTTTTTTTATTGGTTGCTGTTAAATGGTCGTCATTTATTGTTACCAGTTAAATGGAATTGAATGAATTGATTTGAGCTAACCAATTTGAATACAGGGAAGAACAGGTTGGGGGATCCAACGAGATTCCTCAATTTTTTTTTTATTATTTTCATATTATCATATATGAACTGTCATGATTGGGTGATTGATTTGATTAGTGATCATTGACTGAAAATTTAACCTGTGTTTTGTTTTAACCAATGGGCAATATTGGTTAAGTAATCAATAGTAAATGGCCTAAGAGTAAACTGATTTGTTTATATCGATTTACCATCAGGTGGATCGATAGAACTGAAGTTATAAAATTTATTTTATAACTAGAGATAGTATTTTAAATATATTATATTAAATAAAAGTTTGTTTAAAGAAAATAAATATTTATTATTTATTTATTTAATTTATAATTAATTGTTATAAAGTAAATTCTGATGTCAATCAGATTTATAAACAAGTGAAGAGAAATTAATCTAATAGTTAATTTAGATATATGTTTTGCTAATAAACAATTAAATGTAATTAATTAATTAATTAATTTAAAAAGAGAACTAATTGGAATTAGGTACATGAGGTAACCATGTTTAGAGTTGACTAAATGGACCGTTTTCAACTGGAATTAATTGTTAAATTAGTTTGTTTGGATTAATCTAATATAATAGTTTAAAGAACATTTGTTTAATTTTAATAGGGTTTTAAAAAAGGAATTTACTATTTATTTTAGGGAATAAAGAAATTAACCATTGAGGTGGTTAATGATTCAAAATAGATTAATAATTTAATTAATAATAAATTAGAAAATTACTTTTTAATTGAAATGCAATTAAAAAGGTAATCAAAATTGGAATGAAATCTAGTTGAACGGAAAAAGGAGTTTATGTATGGGTTTTATATTTAAAACACAAAATTTTATAACTAAGTTATAAAAGGGAATTCAAGCAGATATGATAGCTTGAATCAAATGTTTACTTAATATTCGAATCTAGTAAAAGGGGATTTGAGATGAAAAGGGGTTTATATTAAACTAGAAATATATAAACCGAGTTTATAAAAGGAGGTGAAGTGGTAATTCATTCATTTTAGATTAATGTTACTTAATAATGGGGTTAAGTAGAATAGGGGAATTGAAAAAGGATTTCCAAAGCGGGAAATGTTTGAAAGAATTAGGAAAGGATTGGTGAAAGTGAAATTGGTAAGAGAAGGGGATAATAGGATTTGAGAACCAAACCTGAATTATAAAAAGAATTTGTTTTAAAGAGGTAAAGGTTAAAAAGTGGTATTTTATAAAGAAATTATATAATGATTAAATGAAGGAATAATAAATATATCCGAGAAGAGATTTCGAAAAAGATAAGCAGATTTTATGGAACCGTATTTTGAATAAAATAGTTAAATGGAATGTGTATTGATATTAGAATGGTGTATCGGTTTTGGATTACAACTCGTATCTGTCTTAAGATATGAATATTGTTGATCAATGCAACTACCTGGATTTTTTGGCTATTTAAATTCGAATATTTAAATTTATTTTAAATATTATATTAGAAGTATTATTGGATTTTAATATTGAATTTCCTTACAAAACGACGATTAAACGTCTAAATTTATATTTAATATAAAACGAGCTCGAAACACCGCGGTAGTTCGTAATTTTCGATTTGGACTTCAACTGAATATACATAATCCATTTTAAGTCGAAATTCTATGAAACAAGAAACGTTAGAATCATTTTGACTATAATTTTCTAATGACAGAGAAAAATCAAGATTTCAGTTTATATATTGTACGTTATGCCCAAATTAAATTTTAAAATAGTCGCTATGAATTTCGATTATAAACGATAACTTTTTGTAAAAGGATTTCCTTTTAAACTTGGATATCGTTTAACTCGAAATGTCAACAGTAAATTATGATTTCATATTAGTTTATATTTGGAATTTTTATATTATTTTATTTAGATATATGTGATAATAATAACTTATTATTATTAAATTAAATGTATTTGTAATTTATTTATATTTTATTCGGTGTTATATAAGTCGTATAAATAATTATTTTTCAAAACGACTTCCGTTTTCGACGAAACGAATTTTATTGGAATACGTATGGTTAGTTATTGCTAGTTTTCCAGTTTGGAGCCAAACAGTGTTGTTTTGTCGGTAGATGAAATTGAAAGGTGAACCGATAAATTAAAATGTCATCGTTGTGCAAACGGAGTCCGTTTTTAATGAAATTAATTCTATCGGATACGGAACGACAAGACGTAGCGGTACGTAAATTTTCATTTCGTTGGATGTTCATGTATGCCTGTGCGAATTGAGGACATACAACGATAATTAGCGGTAAAATTAAATTAACCATATATGTATATATAAGACAATGTAGTTGAGACATCGGGCTAAATTGACAAGTTCAAAATACCAAATAGCAGTGCAAAATGAAAAAACTAAGCTTCAAGTTCGAAGCACCAATTTCACATAAAAACTTCATTTCATAATAAAACTGGAACACTACAATAATAAGTTGAAAAGCACAACCCGGTAGGCAAAACAAATCTGGTGATATAATTGCTAAAATAAAAGTAACTAAATAGCTCTAATAGCTTAAAGCCCAAGTAATGCAGTACCAACGTCACCCTAAAACCAAAGTACCGCAAACCTATTCACTTCACTTCTAAGTGTTTACCTGCATATCTACGAATGTTTAACACATGCTATCCTATGTATGTACTTCTGCAAGACCAAAATAGACAAGCACATTAACCTAGCCTACTTTGTAGAAATGACAGCACACACTGGCCAATCATGCACAGCTAATACAAAGCTTCACATGCCTACCAACGTATAAAGTAAAATCAAACATCACCGAGATTTGAAAACATACGCAGATGCCTATTCTGTTTCAAGCTACCTAACTATTTCATTTTTCCCATTTAACATATATGCAGAACAAATATACATGTGAAGACCTAAAAATCAAATTGAACAGCTAACCTAAAACAAAACTGCAAACCTACTCTGTAAAATTTGTACTCAAATCTGGGAAATACAAACCGTGCCGACCATGGTGTACCTTAGTGGTAGTGACATTATACCAAACAACTTGCCAGCCAAACTTCCCACCCTTATAAATAAGTTGCCTCGTCCCTTTTGCTTTCCGTCCTATGCACGCTGTACACTGTCGTTACCTCCCATTTCTTCATTTCAGCAAGATTCAATCTGACACCTCTAATAAAAATTTAAAAAAGAGAGAGAGAGAGGGCTGTTGCGTTAAAAGGAATGGCAATAGCACGGGGATGTTGGGTGAGTTCGTGGGTGGGAAGCTAGCTGGGAGCTTTTGTGAAATGGAGGTGGATCCGTTGTGATGGACATGCGGAGAGCAGGAGAGGGGCTGTTACTGCGTGTTTTCATGCATGGGAAAAATGCTTTGGGAGGGTAAAGGGAGTTGCAGGTTGGGTATGGAGTTTGGGCTGTACGGGTTTGGGTTGTATGACCGAAGTACTGGCCAGAGAAGTAAGCAAGTGAATGATGGGAACAAAGCATGGAAGTGGCGGTTGAAAGTATGGGGAGAAAAATGGTACTGGGTATGCATACGTTAGAAATTGGAGTGGCAACGGAAATTGGGTGGGGAAGATGAGGCTGTCACTTGCGGCATTGGGCCATATGCATGGGAAGTGTAGGCTGTAGTGGCTTTGGGCCTTTATTTAAAAAGAAAAAAAAGAAAAAATAAAAAATAAAAAGAAAAGAGTAAATAAAAGGGGAACGAAGAAAGATGAAACAGTGGGGAAGTGGGCTCTTTTTGGTGTCAGCGCATATAATATAGAAGGGGAAAAGGGAGTCTTCCTTCCAAGCGGATATGGATATTGACGTTGGCTTTATCATGCATTTGACTTGCGAGGTACAAAATAAGAATAAAAATAAACAAAAGGGGATGATGAAACACGGTGAAGATAGGTTCCATTAGTAGCAGGGTTGTTTGAGTTAGTTAAAGGGCACGACGAAACAACGTGAAGCAAAAGGGAGGTGAGTACTATTACGGTCTCTCTCTATATATACATTTACATTACAATATACGTTCAGGGTTGGCGTTAACTAACGTAATGAAATATTATTCAGGGTTAATTATAAATTGCGTTAACATTAATGTAAATAACTCCTTGTATTGTTATCAGAACTGAACGAGCCAAGGAGCTTTGGAATCACGTTACCAAGCACCACGTTATGGAGCAGGTCTGGTCAGAATTGAAGACAATTCTATTTTTTAATTAAATTAAACATCAGTTTAATTTAATTAAAAACAGGCATTTAACCGACAAAATTAAACCAAGGTGAGTTAAACTCACTCAGTTTTCCTACTTATATTTTACATAAGTCGGGTTTATTATTTGTGTAACAACCCGGAAATGCGTGCTAGTTTAAAAATTTTATTTTGGCAATTTTGATGAATTTTGAATATTTAAAATGAATTATTTTAAATAATATCGACGAAAATTTATTTTGAATAGAATTCGAACGTATATATTTATATACGGCGTCGTTAGAATATAAATAATTATTTATAATTATAAAATGAATTGAAAATGGCGTGGTAGTTCGATAATTCGATTTGAAATTTCAAGTAAATGTATTGGGTGCAAAATAAACTGGATTTTGGCGAAACCAAAAATATTTGAATCTAATTGAGAATATCTTTCCAACGAATCCAGGAAATCAAAATTTCATAGCGGGAATCAAAAGATATGTCCATTTGAAAATTCAGAATAGTCGCTATAGAATTCTGGCCCTTAAAAATAGAAATTTTGCAAACGACCTCGGTTTTCGACGAAACCACTTTTGTTGGATCCGTGATGTCAAGTTATTGCAAGGTTTCAAACTTCGTAATTTTTCGAATCAATATGTGAGCGAGGAAAAGGAAAACGCGTTTGACCAGTTTCAGTTGATTTTAATCGACTGGAAAATGGCCATTTTTCAAACGGTCTCAGAATTTGACGAAATTAGTTTTGTTAGGACCGTATCGTCAATACGAAGCTAGAAAATATTTTTCGGGAATTTTTAGAGTTAGTATGTGGCCCTGGTAAATTGAAATGTACGGTTAAAATTCAATATAATGATTTAAATGTTAATTTAAACGAAAACTGATCGTAACAGCCGAGCTGGGTTACGAAACATATCCCATTGTGCTCGAAATGGGGGTATTTAGCTAGGGGCGACAGTCGTTGGGTTTGATTTCGAGTTCGTATAAACACAAGGGTATTTTCGAAATTAAATAAATTAAAATATAAATATATATAACCCCAAACAAAGTCAAACCCCTATTCAATTTTCAATCGGGGTCAAAGCCGCCATTCTCTTCCCAACGTACGGCGGAAACTCATCGATTCTTCCCCCTTAATTTCTGATCGATATATTCAATGAAATTTCCGACCCCCTGAGCGAAAATCAAAGCCCTCTTTTGGATCTGCTAATCCATATAAATTTGCTGAACCATCGTTTTGTCAATCAAGAGGAATATCCTCTCAAAGGGGCCCCGTTCAAATTGGATTGGTGACACGAGGAGGGGGTCGATCTGTGCCATCTTGCCAGTGATGGACGGCGACGCCAAGCTCTGCGGCGGGGTCATCATGGATCTTCGTCCGGCCTCCTGGTTTTGCTCGTGCAGGTGAATGTTGATGCGGAGCAGATGGATTCTTTTCTGCCGTGAGGAACTGAGGAAAGAAAGGTTTAACATTTTACTTATTTTCAGTTTTTATTTTATTTTAACAGTTTAAATAAAATCAGATTTTAAAATATATAATAGTATCTATAAAATCAATTTTTATAAAATATATAACAATGGAAATCAAATCAGTTTTATAATATAATACCATAGTTTAAAGATTTGTTTTTATAAATAAAAATATTGGTTTTTAAAAATATAAGTATGCTTTGTTTTAAAAATATAAATATGAAACAAGATTGTGTTTGAATATGAAACTAGCATTATTTCTGAATATAAAAGAGCATTGATTTTTCTTAAAATATATATTAATACGAAGATGAGATTTTTTATAATACAAAGAAGGGATTTTTATAATGTAAAAATATGGTTTTTAGTTTTATAAAAATGCGATTTTAGTTATATAAAAAGTGGCAATATAAAAATGTGATTTTTACCTATTTAGTATTGAAATAAAAACGTGATTTTTAATCTGAACAGCGTGAAAAGAAGTGCGTTGGAACGGATTGAAATCAAAAAGGAAAGTCAAACGGTTCGGAAAATTCAGAAATGAAATGGCGGAGTGGAACCCTCGGTGAGAACTTCTCACTTTAATTCTTGTTTTCTAGTTAAAATTATATACTAGGATGCAGACGGTGCTTAGCAGCACCCGACACCCGTCGTCCACAGACCATGGATGACTTGTTTGTTTGCTTGCTATGTTGTGAAATTGAATGTGTGTTGTGGACTGAAATAAAATATTTTATAGTGGAAAATATTTTTTAGTTAAAAATATAATTTTTAACGTGTATATAAAATAAAATATTTATAAAAAAATCAAACGATTTGTTTATATACACTGATTTGACTGATATGGATTGGGACGATAAATTTTACACATCGCCCAACTACACAAATAAAAATCTGTGTTTGTTGATTTGAAACCCCACACGAGTATTGGGATAAAATATGGCGTACACTAATCCCAGTAATTAGTTGTATGTCGATCGATTGATTGATAGGCTGTTATAAGCGTTAGATATCTATATTTGATGCTTATACAAAGTAGTGCACTTTGGATGATTGTTGATTATTTATCGTTGCTATTTATATACATGTGTTGTATGAAATCCATATAGTTAACGCTATATGGTGATTGATTGGGCCTCATTCCAATTTAGAAAATAAAGAATATTATAAAATAAAGGTTCATGTGTTGACAATACTCATCCGTTGAGATTAGTCATGCGTTGAACGAAATATTTTAACAATAAAATTTACATCTTTATCATATATAAAATTAGAAACTAACTGGAAAATAGATAAGATGAGTGGTCTCCTGGATATTGATCTGATGTTGGTTTCGGCCTTCAGGGTTAATATTTAGGGAATCGTTCTCTTACTAATTTACTGTTGGGGTCTGATTTGAAATCAAACGATAGATGCCATAATTTTTATAAAATATAATAGATAACAAAAATAGTCGCGTGTTGACAGTACTCATCCGTTGAGATTAGTCATGTATTGAAAGAAATATAGATTCATGTGCTGAATAGAATAAATATTCATTTGTTGAATAGAATAACGAAGTTATTGAACAATATAAAGCCGTGTTGATTAGAAATATGCTATTTTGACGCGAACGATATTGATGTCGATTATATTCGTTTATAAAATGAATTCAAATTGAACTGAATATAAAACGAATTCGAATTGAATTGAATATAAAACGAATTCGAATTGAATTGAATATAAAACGAATTCGAATTGAATTGAATATAAAGTGAATTCGAATTGAATTAAATATAAAATGAATTCGAATTGAATTGAATATAAAATGAATTCGAATTGGAATTGAATAGAATCGAATTTGAATTGAAATCAATTTGAAATGAATTTAAAACGAATTTATATTGGGAAAAATTCAATTTTGATTTGAATTTGAAATGAAGTTGAAATCGTTTTGAAAACGAATTTAAACGATTTATAAAATTCGTTTTAAATAGAAATCGATGAAGTATATATTATATATATAATATATATATATATAATATAATGGCCTGAATAGAACGCCTCGCGCCGCGGCAGTTCGCGAATTTCGACCATTGACTTCGAACGGACATTACGGGAGATCCGACCGTCGGATTCTCCTGAAACTGGAAACTTTGGGTTTGTATCGAAAAGAGCTTTCCAATGAATATTTTAAATTTGAAATGTAACGGTTGGATTTGGAGACGCGTCCAAATCAAATTTAGAGAAGGTCGCTGTAAGTGCAGTTCGACGACCATTATTGGAAATTGACTGTACGGGCCTTGATAAAATTATTAAAAATATCTATAGTTTGTGTATAATCAAAATATATGAATTGGAAAGAACCGGGATGGAAAATTCCCTATTTGAAAGGATAAAAATATATTTTTATCGAAATGAACTATTTATGAACTAGAATTAAAATCCAATATTTTAAATTAAATAAAGTGGGTTTGAAGTGGTTTTAAAAATAATCAGAATTTGATATGGAATATAAGCCGATATATTTTCTATTCAGAGCCTTGTATTTAATATCAAATGGAATTTTGGGTTTATCGTGAACTGTGTTTTAAATGACATTAGTTCTTTAACCCAGTTAAAGATTAAAACTAAGTGGAGTTTTAGCGAATCTTTAATTAGATTGAAATGAGAATTGGTAATTTAAATTATCAAAATTTGGAAATGATCGAAAGGGGAGTATCACCAGTTTTGCTCCGAGCAATAGTTAAATCTTTAATTAGATTTGAACATGAAATGGTAATTAAATTTACCGATAACAACGTGGTGTTAGTTATGGGGTAATAACAGTTTTGCTACATGGGATGAATAGGTTGGGGTTGGGAAATAAAATAAATAATTACTACGGTGTGGTTCGCTAATCTCGACTAGTTTGGAAAACCACAATTTGGGTTGATATGACATCCAAAGGAAGATTAAAGAATAAATTGTAAAGAATTTATCTTTGATAAAATTAATGGGAACCTTTCCCTAAGAATATGAAATTTAGAAACTAGTTGTAGGTTAGTTAAGAAGAATGGTTTCCTGGGTATTGATCTGATGTTGGTTTCGGCCTTCGGGGTAAATATTTGGGGAATTGTTCTCTTACTAATTTACGGTTAGTGACTGATGAATTGGAATGATGCGTATGTTGTGTTTTATAGCATTTGATTTTAAGATATGCGAGTTATTCAGAAAGGCCGGGTATAACCCATCCTGAATAACTGATTCGACGATGAGTCGAAGAGATGGAAGACGGTGCAAGACCGACGATCTTCACATCAAATGGATGGTGCTACTGATGCTCACGATGGGAGTAGCTACCTTGAAGGGGGCTGAAGTGGTAGCCGTACGGACGTACTTGTTGATTGTACGAATATGCGAGGAAAGTGCCTCCGGTGCTTTCAGACCTAGAACGGCCTTGTAAATGGATGGTGTGTCTGACATTGTATTCCTTTATATTGTATTCGTTGATCTCTGCTAAATATATATCTGTTTGGCGATGGAGAATTTATTCTCTTGCTTAACGCCCTTCTCTGAGACATACGATCTCAAAGGTTATATACTGGCAGAAATCAGTGGTATGATATGGATTGATAGTGTGGCATGCTGAGATGCAGTGATCCAGACTTTTGTTGAAAAGCAAAGTTTGGTGGATGATGATCAAAGCGCAGCTTTAATATAGCACGGCTTTGTGTATAGCGTTGATTCGCGAGCCTCACACCCCGGTATGGTGGTAAACTGATGGTTTGATCAGTATGCTTTTTAGAGGACGGGCACCTTAGTGGTGTCGTGGATTCGGTCGACAGAGATTGAGCTTAGTGCTCAGAGGGATAGGGTAAGCGGTGTTTTCTCTCGCCGAGACGTAAGCCGCAGTGATACTCGATTTCCCAAAAGTGCGGATGTGCATTACGGTGTTTTCTCTAGCTGAGACGTAAGCCGTTGTAGATGGCACTACGCGATCGATCTTTCGAATCAGGAGCCACCATAATGGAAATCCAACTTCCAAATATGGTATTTTGTGGTTTTGATTGTAGAGCCTAGTATTGGCGACATGATATATGGTACCCATGCCGTCTATGATTGATATATTTATATTTGAAGTTGTTTTCTTCACTTATAATAATAATATAAGATGAAATTTCGTGTATCAAGCATATTTGGCTATTATAAGGTAAAAACCCTATCCTTCGGCTTGCGTTGCATTGTGTGATGGGACCTGGGTCTTATAATAGTTTCATTTTTCTTTATTTAGAATTGCGTTGTTGTTTTATGCACTGGTGTTCTTGGGAAGAAACCCGTTCCGTGTTATACGGCGTGGTCCCTTGATTTGCCTAACTTTTAAAATAAAGATAAATAACCGTTTTAGTTCTCACACCAGTCCCATGACTGACCTAGAGTTTATTGTTTTAACCTAAACTCTGGGTGCCCTTATTTCGACATGGGCAGCTAGTAGTTTTGGTTTTGCAGATTTATATTCACAGGATCCTGATTTACAGCTGGAACGATGCTCGGAAAGCTCTGTATCCGTGTGTTACTTTCAGTTGTGTTTTGTATTATTTTTCCACTGCTATATAATTTATTGTAATCTCTGATATTTATCGAATGTAATTTATCTAACTATACTTTGTATATTCTTGTATCTGGTGGAATTGTTGTAATAACAATGAAATGTTCTTCCGTCTGCGTTCTATTTTGTCGTGTTCCTTAAACAGTCAGGCGTTTCGAAAGGTCTAGATCGGTTTAATGATCGATTCGGATCGAGCGAAATTCCTTGTTGTCACATTTGGTATCAGAGCTCTGGTTTACAGAGCTCGAGAACAAGACACATTAGAACCATACGAAAGAATTCATCAGAGATTGGATTAGTAGTATCCAATGAGGATGACTCGTTAGAGATGGGATCAGTAGTATCCTAGAACGAGTGTGAAGAGTATATTTTTAAAATGAAGATAACTTTGTTTTGGAAATTTAAATCATTTTATATGTATTTGAATATTTACTTATATTCAATTTGGGCAATCTAGTATAGGGAGATTTTAAGTATAGGCCTGACGGGGCGTATATTCGAAGCCTCAGATACTAGATGGATATAGGATCCCACTCTAGTCACCCGGAGACAATACTGATGATTGGTATCACATCATCAGTGTTTGTGTTCGAGTCTCAAAAGTGAATATCTATATAATTTCCAATCGACTGGTGTGAGAACAAAGTTTAACTGAAATTTACTGCTGGTGACTTGACACTGAAATCTGAGTTTTGAGTATATAAAAATCGTATATATTTGAAGATCTAATCAACAAATTGATTGATGGATGTGATGTTTGATTATTGATTCAACTAATAAAAATACTGGAATGATAAATGAAGTATAATCAAGATGATTGTTAAGTGAAACATAATGCAAACTCTCTTGACAAAAATCCTAAAAATATTATATAGGATATGGACGACTATGGCTTATCTCATACTGAATTCTGGATGACCCCGAAACAAGCGAGGAGAGCTCACCAGAAAGAAGAAAAAGAACGTGAGTTGAACTTAGGAACGTACGTGGGTATTTATTGTCGTATATGCAGAAAAGAAGGACATTATGTCGTTCGGTGCACTGAGAGAAAGAAGAGCAGGGAGAAAATGATGAGAATGGACATAGTTTGTTTCAAGTGCAAAGAGACGGGGCATTTCGTACATAAGTGTCCGATGGTAAAGAAGAAACCCAAAAATCTAGAAAGGAAAAGAAATATTTTCAATGCAAAGAAGTAGGGTATCTAGCTCGAGATTGCCCGTTAAAGAAGGGTGATAAGAAATCCAAGGGAAAGGAGCTATCAACTTTGGAAATCATGCAATAAGAAGGCACGACTTCCTAGAAAGCTGGGTTTTAATGAAATGAACTAGCGTTTTGGATATATGTATGTATGTATGATGCTTGTATGAACGTAATTATGCTTTTTGTTTTAAAATGTATTGGTATTGTATAATATAACTAAGGTAAGAAAAATGTTGAACCAAGTTGAATTTAGCACCAAACATCGAACTGTATTGAAAATTTATCGCATTTGCTTGCATATACATGTACTTACATTGAACAGGTCATAGCAAGGAGGCTAGAGCAGAGAAATAAAATTGTTTGCCTGACAAATAGGTACATGTTTACCATAATTTACTGTTTTGTTTGGGTGATGATGATTTTATGAGCCGATTGGCTAGCCGCTTGGCTTTTTCTTTTTCTTTTTGAGATCAGAGGGCCTGTAGGGCAATTTCGGGATTTTCCCGGTGCTCCCGGTGCAGGGGAGGTTATGGCGAAATTTTTCGAAAATTTAGGGTGTTAGCCAAATTTTTGAAAAATTTGAAAAGTTCTTAGAAACTGAAAAGTTGAAGAACTTAAGCCGTAGAGAAAATAATGAAAGTTGAGTTGGTTTTTAAAACAACTTTCGGCTTCGTTCCTTTTCGGGGACGAAAAGTTTTAAGTGGGGGAGATTGTAACAACCCGGAAATGCGAGCCAGTTTAAAATTTTTATTTTGGCAATTTTGATGAAATTTGAATATTTAAAATGAATTATTTTAAATAATATCGACGAAAATTTATTTTGAATAGAATTCAAACGTATATATTTATATACGTCATCGTTAGAATATAAATAATTATTTATAATTATAAAATGAATTGAAAATGGCGTGGTAGTTCGATAATTCGATTTCAAATTTCAAGTAAATGTACCGGGTGCAAAATAAACCGGATTTTGGTGAAACCAAAAATATTTGAATCTAATTGAGAATATATTTCCAACAAATCCGGAAAATCAAAATTTCATAGTGGGAATCAAAAGATATGTCCAGTTGAAAATTCAGAATAGTCGCTATGGAATTCTGGCCCTTAAAAATAGAAATTTTGCAAACGACCTCGGTTTTCGATGAAACAACTTTTGTTGGATCCGTGATGTCAAGTTATTTCAAGGTTTCAAATTTCGTAATTTTTCGAATCAATATGTGAGTGTGGCAAAGGAAAACGTGTTTGACCAGTTTCAGTTGATTTTAATCGACTGGAAAATGGCCATTTTTCAAACGGTCTCAGAATTTGACGAAATTAGTTTTGTTAGGACCGTATCGTCAATACGAAGCTAGAAAATATTTTTCGGGAATTTTTAGAGTTAGTATGTGGCCTTGGTAAATTGAAATGTACGTTTAAAATTCAATATAATGATTTAAATGTTAATTTAAACGAAAACTGATCGTAACAGTCGAGTTGGGTTACGAAATATATCCCGTTGTGTTCGAAATGGGGGCATTTAGCTAGGGGCGACAGTCGTTGGGTTTGATTTCGAGTTCGTATAAACACAAGGGTATTTTCGAAATTAAATAAATTAAAATATAAATATATATAACCCCAAACAAAGTCAAACCCCTATTCAATTTTCAATCGGGGTCAAAGCCGCCGTTCTCTTCCCAACGTAAGGCGGAAACTCGTCGATTCTTCCCCGTTAATTTCTAATTGATATATTCAATGAAATTTCCGACCCCTTGAGTGAAAATCAAAGCCCTCTTTTGGATCTGCTAATCCATATAAATTTGTTGAACCATCATTATGTCAATCGAGAGGAATAGCCTCTCATAGGGGCCCCATTCAAATTGGATTTGCGACACGAGGAGGGGGTCGATCTGCGCCATCTCGCCGGTGATGGACGGCGACGCCAAGCTCTGCGGCGGGGTCAACATGGATCATCGTCCAGCCTCCTGGTTTTGCTCGTGCAGATGAATGTTGATGCAGAGCAGATGGATTCTTTTCTTCCGTGAGGAACTAAGGAAAGAAAGGTTTAACGTTTTACTTATTTTCGGTTTTTATTTTATTTTAATAGTTTAAATAAAATCAGATTTTAAAATATATAATAACATTTATAAAATCAGTTTTATAAAATATATAACATTGGAAATCAAAACAGTTTTATAATATAATACCATAGTTTAAAGATTTGTTTTTATAAATAAAAATATTGGTTTTTAAAAATATAAATACGCTTTGTTTTTAAAATATAAATATGAAACAAGATTGTGTTTGAATATGAAACTAGCATTGTTTCTGAATATAAAAGAGCATTGATTTTTCTTAAAATATATATTAATACGAAGATGAGATTTTTTATAATACAAAGAAGGGATTTTTATAACGTAAAAATATGATTTTTAGTTTTATAAAAATACGAATTTAGTTATATAAAAAGTGGCAATATAAAAATGTGATTTTTACCTATTTAGCGTTGAAATAAAAATGTGATTTTTAATCTGAACAGCGTTAAAAGAAGTGCGTTGGAATGGATTGAAATCAAAAAGGAATGTCAAATGGTTTGGAAATTCAGAAATGAAATGGCGGAGTGGAACCCCTCGGTGAGAATTTCTCACTTTAATTCTTGTTTTCTAGTTAAAATTATATACTAGGATGCAGACGGTGCTTAGCAGCACCCGACATCCGTCGTCCACAGACCATGGATGACTTGTTTTTTTGGTTGCTATGTTGTGAAAATGAATGTGTGTTGTGGACTGAAATAAAATATTTTATAGTGGAAAATATTTTATTGTTAAAAATATAATTTTTAACGTATATATAAAATAAAAATTTTATAAACAAATCAGACGATTTGTTTGTATACACTGATTTGGCTGATATGGATTGGGACGATAAATTTTACACATCGCCCAATTACACAAATAAAAATCTGTGTTTGTTGATTTGAAACCCCACACGGGTATTGGGATAAAATACGGCGTACAATAATCCCAGTAATTAGTTGTATGTCGATCGATTTATTGACAGGCTGTTATAAGCATTAGATATCTATATTTGATGCTTATACAGAGTAGTGCACTTTTGATGATTGTTGATTATTTATCATTGCTATTTATATACATGTATTGTATGAAATCCATATAGTTAATGCTATATGGTGATTGATTGGGCCTCATTCCAATTTAGAAAATAAAGAATATTATAAAATAAAGGTTCATGTTTTGACAATACTCATCCTTTGAGATTAGTCATGTGTTGAACGAAATATTTTAACAATAAAATTTACATCTTTATCATATATAAATTTAGAAACTAACTGGAAAATAGATAAGATGAGTGGTCTCCTGGATATTGATCTGATGTTGGTTTCGGCCTTCGGGGTTAATATTCAGGGAATCGTTCTCTTACTAATTTACTGTTAGAGTCTGATTTGAAATCAAACGATAGATGCCATAATTTTTATAAAATATAATAGATAACAAAAATAGTCGCGTGTTGACAGTACTCATCCGTTGAAATTAGTCATGTATTGAAAGAAATATAGATTCATGTGTTGAATAGAATAAATATTCATTTGTTGAATAGAATAACGAAGTTATTGAACAATATAAAGCCGTGTTGATTAGAAATGCGCTATTTTGACGCAAACGATATTGATATCGATTATATTCGTTTATAAAATGAATTCAAATTGAACTGAATATAAAACGAATTCGAATTGAATTGAATATAAAACGAATTCGAATTGAATTGAATATAAAACGAATTTGAATTGAATTGAATATAAATTGAATTCGAATTGAATTGAATATAAAACGAATTCGAATTGGAATTGAATAGAATCGAATTTGAATTGAAATCAATTTGAAATGAATTTAAAACGAACTTATATTGGGAAAATTCAATTTTGATTTGAATCTGAAATGAAGTTGAAATCGTTTTGAAAACGAATTTCAACGATTTATAAAATTCGTTTTGAATAGAAATCGACGAAGTATATATTATATATAATATAATGGCCTGAATAGAACGCGCTGCGCCACGGTAGTTCCCGAATTTCGACCATTGACTTCGAACGGACATTACGGGAGATCCGACCGTCGGATTCTCCTGAAACCGGAACAGTTGGGTTCGTATCGAAAAGAGCTTTCCAATAAATATTTGAAATTTGAAATGTAACGGTTGGATTTGGAGATGCGTCCAAATCAAATTTAGAAAAGGTCGTTGTAAGTGCAGTTCGACGACCGTTATTGGAAATCGACTGTATGGGCCTTGATAAAATTATTAAAAATATCTATAATTTGTGTAAAATCAAAATATATGAACTGGAAAAAACTGGGATGAAAAATTCCCTATTTGAAAGGATAAAAATATATTTTTATCGAAATGAACTAGTTATGAACAAGAATTAAAATCCAATATTTTTAATTAAATAAATTGGGTTTGAATTGGTTTTAAAAATAATCAGAATTTGATATGGAATATAAGTCGATATATTTTCTATTCAGAGCCTTGTATTTAATATCAAATGGAATTTTGGGTTTATCGTGAACAGTGTTTTAAATGACATTAGTTCTTTAACCCAGTTAAATATTAAAACTAAGTGGAGTTTTAATGAATCTTTTATTAGATTGAAATGAGAATTGGTAATTTAAATTATCAAAATTTGGAAATGATCGAAAGGGGAGTATCACCAGTTTTGCTCCGAGCGATAGTTAAATCTTTAATTAGATTTGAACGTGAAATGGTAATTAAATTTACCGATAACACCGTGGTGTTAGTTATGGGGTAATAACAGTTTTGCTCCATGGGATGAATAGGTTAGGATTGGGAAATAAAATAAATAATTACTTCGGTGTGGTTCGCTAATCTCGACTAGTTTGGAAAACCATAATTTGGTTTGGTATGACACCCAAAGGAAGATTAAAGAATAAATTGTAAAGAATTTATCTTTGATAAAATTAATGGGAACCTTTCCCTAAGAATATGAAACTTAGAAACTAGCTGTAGGTTAGTTAAGAAGAATGGTTTCCTAGGTATTGATCTGATGTTGGTTTCGGCCTTCGGGGTTAATACTTGGGGAATTCTTCTCTTACTAATTTACGGTTAGTGAATGATGAATTGGAATGAGGCGTATGTTGTGTTTTATAGCATTTGATTATAAGATACGTGAGTTATTCTGAAAGGCCGGGTATAACCCATCCTGAATAACTGATTCGACGATGAGTCGAAGAGATGGGAGACGGTGCAAGACAGACGATCTTCACATCGAATGGACAAGTGCTACTGATGCTCACGATGGGAGTAGCTACCTTGAAGGGGGTTGAAGTGATAGCCGTCTGGACGTACTTGTTGATTGTACGAATATGCGAGGAAAGTGCCACCGGTTTCGTTCAGACCTAGAACGGCCATGTAAATGGATGGTGTGTCTGACATTGTATTCCTTTATGTTGTATTCGTTGATCTCTGCTAAATATATATCTGTTTGGCGACGGAGAAATTATTCTCTTGCTTAACACCCTTCTCTGAGATATACGAGCTCAGAGGTTATATATTGGCAGAAATCAGTGGTATGATATGGATTGATAGTGTGGCATCCTGAGATGCAGTGATCCAGATTTTTGTTGAAAGCAAAGTTTGGTGGATGATGAACAAAGCGCAGCCTTAATATAGCACGGCTTTGTGTATAGCGTTGTATAGCACGGCTTTGTGTATAGTAAAGTTTGGTGGATGATGAACAAAGCGCAGCCTTAATATAGCATGGTTTTCAGTTGTGTTTTGTATTATTTTTCCGCTGCTATGTAATTTATTGTAATCTCTGATATTTATCGAATGTAATTTATTCAATTATACTCTGCATATTCTCGTATCTGATGGAATTGTTGTAATAACAATGAAATGTTCTTCCGTCTGCGTTCTATTTTGTCGTGTTCTCAAAACAATCAGGCATTTCGAAAGGTCTAGATCGGTTTAACGATCGATTCAGATCGAGCGAAATTCCTTGTTGTCACAATTTGTATGCTATCTTTGCTTGTTGTTGGTTGGTTTGATGATTGTTTGGGTTTTTATATCTATTATTTAAATTAAACGTTGTTCGATTTAAATGAAACGATATCATTATTTTTAATGATTATCTCCAATAAAGGTAACTTACCTTGTTGGTTACACTTATAATAATATAAACGTATTTAAATTAAGATGGATACTTGAATTATTATTGGTTGATCGCTATCAGTTGAGTTGATTTTTTATCTGCATATGATCATTATATGAACTGTTGAACCCATATGATTGGATTATTGAATTGGTTATTGATTGTGAAACCCAAATTCAACATTTGTTTGGTTATTAACCAATGGGTGATATAGATTGAGGAATTT
Organism: Allium sativum; assembly: GCA_030737875.1. Taxonomy (NCBI): domain Eukaryota; kingdom Viridiplantae; phylum Streptophyta; class Magnoliopsida; order Asparagales; family Amaryllidaceae; genus Allium; species Allium sativum. Next base: position 783,292,829 of record CM060918.1, on the reverse strand, counting down.
ATAGAAGATGGCCAAAATATAAACTGTTTTGTAAAGATTATTTTACCATCAGAAATGAAGTTATGAAATTTATTTTATAGCTGAATATAGATTTTTAAATATATTTTTAAATAAAGTTAAAAAGGGAATAAACCAACTATATATCGTTTGTTTTAACCGCTATTCTTGTACCAAAATCTACTGTGTGCGAAGCACGTGCTTCATCGAAATTACTGAATAATCTTATAAAGTTGATTCTTATATTAATAAGATTGATAAGCAAGTGGGCGGGAATTAACGTGACAATTAATAACCGGGATTTATTGTTTTTAAGAAACAACTATAATGACATTATTTAGAAATAGATTATTGTTTAGTTAATAATATTTATTAATAAAAAGACGAGTTAGGGTTGATAAATGAGTTTATGATTCTGACCAAGCCAACTGTTTTAAACGGAATTGATTATTAAATTAAATTAGTTTGTTTCGATTAATATAATGAAGTAAATTAGCAAATAATTATTTAACTTAATGAGATTTTAAAAAGGAAATTTAATTCTAGTTAATTGTGAAGTAAATCATAATTTAGTTTAAGAAATTAATTCTTAAATGAAGTTCATTTAAGTAAGTAACCAAAGTAGTAATGAATATAATTGAATTTTAAAGTGAGTTTATAACCGAGATGGTAAATTAAGTTATAAAAAAGATTTTAAGCAAATACGATAAGCTTAAATAAATGTTTCTTAATATTTGAATTAAATAAAGGAAGCCGACATGAAAAAGGGTTTGATGTTAAACCAAAGTTGTATAAATGAGTTTATGAAAAAGGATGTGAAGTTAAAGCATTAATTTTAAATTAACATTGCTTAATAATGACATTAAGTACAGTTAATAAGATTTGAAATAAGAATTCCTACAATGATTAAAAGGGTTTAGGAAAAGGATGCTGGTAATTGAATCTGGTAAAGATCGAGCAATAAGATTTGTAATAAAAATCCGGATAAATAAATAGTTTAAAGTAGTTTAAGTTAAAAAGTTAATGTCTTATTAATCATTTACAAAATCTAGTAATAATAATATATTTAAAAAGGATATTTCAAAAGTAAGGAGGTTTTATAAAACCATATTTTAATAAAATAGTGAAATGGTAATGGTTGGTATTAGAATGAATATGAGTTTTTAAATTACAATTCATATCTATCTTAAGATAAGAATGTTGTTGATCAAGGTCTGAGAGGTAATTAAAATACCCCAACTTGAATGACTTCAGGATTTTCGAAGGATGATATTAGTTTTAATGGTGATGATGTTAGAGTAATTTATTTGGGAAATAATGGAGTAACGTTATTTGAAGAGTTTGAGTATATATATACGATAGGATTTCAAACTTAAAGGGATTTTTAAAGAGGCTCGGGGATACGAATGATATTTTCATAATAAAAGAAATGAAAGGCGATTCGTGAAAATATAACGGTACTTTAAAATAAAAAGGCGAGATTTGGAATGAGTTTTATTCTGAGAAGGAAAGCGATGATTTTGGTTATAAGGTAACGAACCAAGAAAGATATCGTAATGATTGTTTATGATGATAAGTTGAATCGATTTTTCCAAATGAGAGATAATAAGTAGTAAATGTTTTGAATGATATTTAAAGTTAGAATCTTAAGATATTTTACCGAGTATATAAATGAGATGATTTGAGAATATTAATATATTATTTTAATGGCTAAGTGATGCTGTGTAATAAACCAACGGATTTATTTTATTTTAATGATTGTTTATTTTGTAGTTAAATAACCGACTATCAAAATCTGACCCAACGGTATTGGTATGGAAAGACTGGGATTGAATTTATATTCGAAAGCCATTCTGACCAATAAATTCGAATACGTTGAAGATACTGATCGAGATGGAGCAATTGAAGACCGTAGATCTTCATAAAGCGGAAGAGTTACTTACAATCTTTGGCTGATCCCTAGAGATATACTATGATTCTGTCGTTGTTGAAATCAACGGGTTGCAAGGACTACTCGCTACTGATCTATAGGGTGGCTCCTAGGATGCGGTAGGAGGGTGCCTTCGATTAATCCTGTTCCTGGATGACCTGTATGGACGATGTGAATGGTGGCCAGATGTTCCAAAAGTCGATTATAACCCCAAGCCTCATCATCCGGGAAATGACAAAAATCAGGCAGTTTGCATGGCTATGTGGGTCGCACCCATTAGGGTGTATAATCACCTATCTAGAGAAATTCCTTTTGATTGTTTAATCTGTCGATGTTGTCCCTTTTCGGGAAACGGTGGGTAGCTCCCAACCATTGGTGATATACATTCGATACACTTAAGCGAAATTAGTGGTCGGTCATGTGTGGGCCGGGTTGCAAGACATTCTTTTTGAACCCAGTATATTTGCCTCTAGAGATACACTATCGGCAGGTGATCCCATGCCTTGTCATAGACGGAATCCAACCTCCAACAGGAGCCCGCGGTTTTGTCTGTATACTATATATGTGGAGCGTGAGATGCAAGTGTTCCGCTAGATTTTATTTATTTGTATTTAGACACTATGTGTAACACCCCACCTCCATTAAGGTCACTCACAAAGGGAATGCCTTAACTTCAGTGGAGCGTTTTAGGTAAACAGACACAGAATATCACAAGACAGATACTAAAATTTTTGCAGCGGAAATAAATAACTTTATTAAATCACCAAAATACTTTGTTACATAATACCATGAGTCATAAATCCCTTACAACAAAACACTTCTGTCTTACATTATCAGAGTACATAGGTATTTTAAAAGAAAAACATCGTTCCCCAAATTACAGAGCAAGCCACATAAGAGACAGAGGTTCGAGCCATACTTCAGAAGTAGCTCCTAGAAGATGATATACAAATCCTGACTAATCCTGGGTGTTTCCTCCCTTAGCACCTGGGGGGGGGGGGGGAAGGAAAGAGATGGAAAAAGGGGGGTCATACATAAAGTCTGGCGAGTGCGATAACTTTAACAACATAATTAACAAAGTAACAAGGATAAGGCATAAGTTGGAAAATAAGGAAATGACCATGAACCATTGAGTATGACAGAGTAAACGAGGAAACAAGATGAACAACGATAACATTAAAGGCACACCTAAACCACTACAAGATAATTACTATACTGCACCACCACTAGTATAACAGGATTAGGTGTTACCCTAATGTTTAAACTGAAATAGAATCAAAACAGAATAATCTATACAGAAACAGAATGCTAGTTATGGGCCTTAACCACCCCAACATACAGAAGGTACAGAAGTAGAATACTAATAACGGGCCTTTACCACCCAACTAATGGGCCTTTACCACCCCAACAGACAGAAGGTACGGAAACAGAATCTGAAACGGAATCAGAGACGGAAACAGAATAATCCCTACAGAAACAGAATGTAGAATTAGGTGTACACTTTTAATGGGCTTTTACCACCCCAACAGACAGTACCACGCAGAAACAGACAGGTGTTACCACCCAACAGAAACAGACGGTACCAACAGAAACAGACAGAACTAAGTGTACCCTAAGTCCTACCCCAAGCGATCGGCTCCTTATCCCGTAGATACCCGTGCTGGTCCCACAGTGGGGTGTATCACTCCCCAAAGTCGCAACCCGATACTACCAGAGATGCACGGCTTATACCTACACGATGCAACATCGTCTTACCTACCAGCCCGGGCCCACACATGCACATGAATCCGTTGGACTTGCGTTGCCACCGCTCCCCCATTTTGGCCTCTTACAGTCAAGCCCAGTACGCGTGTCCCGTCCTCGACTTAGGTCGATCCTACAGAGATACTTATGGGTTACTAGTTGAAACGGGCCCCCATGATTTGACACAAGCTATCCACCTAAGCTTGGTCCCCTCTAGTATTTCCCACTTAACCCACTTCTTATTCATGTTTCAATTACATGCTTCAGTTTTGGTTAAGTATTTCTAATCGTATTTCAAATGCCACCCAGGGCACCCTCTAGATTCCACATGCCACCCAAGACACCCACTTAACCCCCTCATGTCCCACTACATGTTTATCTGGTTAAGTGTTTCTTAATTCATTAAGACTGTAACCTCATAAAGACCTCTCACATTAGACTGACATTTGTGGCAACTGGATTTGCCGGGCGGGTCCGGGCAGTCTTACATCACGAAAGGGCCTAACCTCATGTCTTTACAATTGTTACGTATTTAGTTTATGCCTAAGACCTCTCACATTAGACTGACATTTGTGGCAGCTGGATTTGCCTGGCAAGTCCGGGCAGTCTTACACCATAAATGAGCCTAACCTCGTGTCTTAGACGATTAATTAAACCTAATTAATCATTCCCCCAATTTGAATTATGTTCCCTATTCAAATTATCAATCAATTCCAAATGTAACGATGTCCATAATTGACTCAATTATGTCCATCCATTTATGGTATGTAAAATCATACCAATTTCATCACTAATTAATTTTATTCCTGAAAATTAATTACATGCCTTTTTAGGTCATTACATGCCAAATTCACAATATGTGTGTATCCACTATTATCCCATCGTACCCCCGTCATTCGTTCGCTTAGCACGGCATATTCATATTAGACTAGCAATTAGTCTAATACTTAAAAAAGGGAATAAACGTCACAAAGTCACATACACACAATAATAGATCTAATTTACATCTAACTTGCAATTAAGAATTACAACATACTCGCATAGTCTTTGTATTAACAAGGATCCAAAAATCATAGATCTAAAAAAGTGTGAACTTACATGTATGAACATAGTTTTACACCCAACTAGCCTAGGTAATTATCACCAACTTACATAAACTGTGTATGTTGTGAACCTAAGCATAAAGGTGTCATCTTGCATAACTATGGTTCCAATAAAAGTGTTAACTTGAGTGAACTATGGATCCACATAAAGGTGTAAACTTGCATAACTAGGCATGTCATAGATTCAACATAAAAATGTCAACTTGAATTTGGATCTAAACTTTAAAGGTGTGAACTTGTATGAATCCAAATTATCACTTAAACTTGCAAATGAACATAATACTTATACGATCTAGCATATGTTCCACAACCATATTCGCATAAAAACTGATGTTATAAACCTAGGTGGTTGGATTATAAAAAAGGGATGCATTAACACAAGTTAACATCATGAGCTACTAGCATATATTTTAGATTCAAACATACATAACATCATATGTGAAACTGGCATAACATCATATATAAAACTTGCATAACATCATATATAAGACTTGCATAAGCCAATACTACAACTTGGATGATAGCAACATAACTTTACATCATAAATGATAGCATCACAACATAACGTCATAGAGATTTCAATCATAATCCTACAACATAATCACAACATACAATCAATACTTCATATCACATCAATACAATCCGCATTATATCTTAATCCAATTAAATTACTAATTATCTTGTTAAAACTATCGAACTCACAACTCAAAAGCAGCCTTGAGTTTTGAATTCTGATTTATGGAGTTGGATTAGCGCTCCTTTGATGAAGATTCATTGTTAGGGTTGAATAGTTCTGATTTGGTTGGTGTTCTTCCTCTTTATTTTGGTGGCGGCTGCTCTAGGGTTCAAGACAACATCATGACGGTCATAGTTTTAGTTTTAATTCTGATTTAGGATTTGATTATATGGGTCTTTTTATAGAGTTTTGAAATAATTTAAGCCGTCGGATGTTCTTAGGGTTAATCAAAGCCATTCAGTCCAGATTAAAACTATCCAGAAACTCTATTGACTCATTAACTAGTCAGAAATGACTCAGCACTTACTCACCGTTCGAACCAGACGGCTGTGCAGGTTTTCTCTCGGCCTGGACGCACTTGGGAAGTGCGCTAATGCAAATTTGTACTTGCGCACTTCCCAAGTGCGCCAGTGCATTTTTTTTCAAACTTCATTCGTCCATATCTTCTTCATACATTATCCATTTTACGCAAACTCGGACTTTATCTCAAGTAGAATTCCGAGACGAACGCAATGGAATGTCCCGTTTCCCTTAATTCCCACATTTGAAATTAACTATTCTAAAATTTAGTTAATCTGATTATTCGAAAATTCGGGGTGTTACATTCTCCCCTACTTAAAGGATTTCGTCCCCGAAATCTTCAAGTTAAGAAGAATGTGTCCTACCATCCAATCACCCATCTACTCAACCATCATCCACAAGCATCCATTGTCCTTAGAAAACTTCTAATGCCGTATGAACATATGCAAAAAAGTGTGTGTATATGTTCCTTATCTAATGCAAAGATTAGGCGGTCTACTGATTCAGTTCACCTCCTTAATGCAAACCATGATAGTGCCATGCGTCCATTATGTATGCGAAAGAACCCTATCGATACATATTATTTCTACATGTGTGCACAACCATTCACCAAAATGCAACATCCATATGATGGTACAACCATAATTCATCCATTAACTTAAATATGTACAAACATTTATATGCAATATGCAATATGAAGTGACTGAGCCGATCTAGTGCCTAATGTGTGTATATATGCGTCCATAGGCAACCACTAGCAAGCACTTGCAACCATCAAACATAACATGTCTCAAACACATGTTTACATCCATGGGTTTCCTATCTAAAGGTCAAAGATTCGGTTGATGGGATACAAACAAATGGTACAACTAAAACCAAAGCTCTGTCCCCATTTGATATCGGTTAAGAGAATAATTCCCTAAGTCTCAGCCCCGAAGACTGAAATCAACATCAGACTACCACTCAGAAAATTACCCCCATTAAACAATGTCAAAACTGGAAATCTACTTCATGCTTCGAGTAGAAACCCCTATCCTTCAGAAATATTCAGATACTTGCAGACTACTGGGACAGATCAGATTACAGAATGATTCTCAGAAAGCTAAGCATAACAGACCCTTGCAGGTTACAAGAAACTTTGGGGGTCTTCCCGCGATAAGTTAGAAACTTAACGACCCTCTACACAGAAAGCTGGTCCATTTAGACCCAACCAATAGCCCATAAACTTGAGCACACAAATGTCACATTCCAATTTTTGACGCCTAACACAGATAATTTCAAACCCCTACAAATCACTAACAATTGAGCCAAATCACAAATGGGGTTCGAAACAACTACGAGATCAGAAACAAGACGAGTATTAAAGTGCAGAGTATCAATTATAGAATCAAAATGCAAGAATCGGAAAGAGTTTTAACTCAACAATCAGATAAGGAAATTAAACCATCTTCAGAAATTTTTCTTATTTCTATCCTATCCACCAGCCTCGAGGGTATTCGCCTATCCTCCAGAAGTAGGTCCTTCCCTATGCCCTTTCCTTGGGTAGTCCTTAATCAGATGTCCCGCTTCGCCACAGTTGAAGCAAGTGCCCTTCCTTTTCCTGCAATCCTTGTTCAGATGGGTCGAGCTTCCACAAGTAAAGCACATCTTCTCCTTCCTATCTTCAGACTTCTCATCCTTCTTTTGTGTTTCCTTTTTGGGCCCCGTTTTCTTGTTCTGTGGTCCTTCGTGCTTTTCTACTTTTTTCTCACTTTTGGCTTCCTCTTCATGCATTAACGCCATGTCAACCAATTTCTCGAAGGTAGCCCCCATGGGAATGTGGGTCATAGCTAACCTATGAAGCAGCTCGTTTAAACCCTTAACAAATCTTAAGGCCTTCTTTTCTGGAGTATTCACCAAGTCTAAGCCAAACCTTGCCAATTGGTTGAATTTGTTAACGTACTCTTTCACCGATAGATTCCCTTGCTTCAGCGCCAAAAACCTTTCCATGTATAGATTTTCTTCAGCCCGTGAGAGAAACTTCGCCTCAAACCTCTTCCTAAAATCTAGCCATGTATCGACTGGACGTCCCCCATTAGTGACCTCCCACCAAAATGAGGCCTCATCCTTCATTAGCCAGGCAGCTAGCTGGACTTTTCTTCAATCATCCACTTCAAAATTCCAAATAATTCTTCCACCTCCTTTAGCCAGTTACGAGCTTCAACAAATGTCTCCATCCCGTGAAAAGGTTTTCCACCCATTGCTCTAAAGTCCTTACATAATTTTGCAAAATTATCGACACGAGGAGGAGGAGGTGGATTTGCTGGACCTGTGGCGGTGGCCCAAGCCTCAAGATATTGACGGAACCAACCGGGCACATGAACGCCCTCTGGTATCTCAGACACTTCAAACATGCTGAAACGAAAAAGGAAAGATTCAATACAAAAAGGACTAAAGGAAAGATATATGGCTCTTGGGGTTATGCTTTCTAAAATATACTTTTCTCTTGAAAATACTTTCTTTAAAACATACTTCTGAAAGTACTTCTTTATAAAAATTGTTTTGAAATATAGTTTTTCAAAAATTCATATCTGTTCTAGTAACCTTCAGCTCTGATACCACGTGTAACACCCCACCTCCATTAAGGTCACTCACAAAGGGAATGCCTTAACTTCAGTGGAGCGTTTTAGGTAAACAGACACAGAATATCACAAGGCAGATATTAAAATTTTTGCAGTAGAAATAAATAACATTATTAAATCACCAAAATACTTTGTTACATAATACCATGAGTCATAAAACCCTTACAACAAAACACTTTTGTCTTACATTATCAGAGTAAATAGGTATTTTAAAAGAAAAACATCATTCCCCAAATTACAGAGCAAGCCACATAAGAGACAGAGGTTCGAGCCATACTTCAGAAGTAGCTCCTAGAAGATGATATCCGAATCCTGACTAAACCTGGGTGTTTCCTCCCTGAGCACCTGGGGTGAAAAGGAAAGAGATGGAAAAAGGGGGGTCATACATAAAGTCTGGCGAGTGCGATAACTCTAACAATATAATTAACAAAGTAACTAGGCTAAGGCATAAGTTGGAAAACAAGGAAATGACCATGAACTATTGTGTATGACAGAGTAAACGAGGAAACACAAATATATTGCACCATCACTAGTATAACAGGATTAGGTGTTACCCTAATGTTTAAACAGAAATAGAATTGAAACAGAATAATCTATATAGAAACAGAATGCTAGTAATTGGTCTTAACCACCCCAACGTACATAAGGTACAGAAGTAGAATACTAATAATGGGCCTTTAACACCCAACTAATGGGCCTTTACCACCCCAATAGACAGAAGGTACGGAAACAGAATCTGAAATGGAATCAGAGACGGAAAGAGAATAATCCCTACGGAAACAAAATGTAGGATTAGGTGTACACTAGTAATGGCCCTTTACCACCCCAACAGAAAGCACTACGCAGAAATAGACAGATGTTACCACCCAACAGAAACAGATGGTACCAACAGAAATAGACAAAACTAAGTGTACCCTAAGTCCTACCCCAAGAGATCGGCCCCCTAACCCGTAGATACCCGTGCTGGTCCCACAGAGGGGTATATCACTCCCCAAAGTGGCAACCCGATACTATCAGAGATGCATGGCTTATACCTACATGATGCAACAACGTCTTACCTACCAGCCTGGGCCCACACACGCACATGAACCCGTTGGACTTGCGTTGCCACTGCTCTGCCGTTTTGGCCTCTTACAGTCAAGCCCAGTACGCGTGTCCCGTCCTCGACTTAGGTCGAGCCTACGGAGATACTTATGGGTTACTGGTTGAAACGGGCCCCCATGATTTGACACAAGCTATCCACCTAAGCTTGGTCCCCTCTAGTATTTCCCACTTAACCTACTTCTTATTCATGTTTCAATTACATGCTTCAGTTTTGGTTAAGTATTTCTAATCGTATTTCAAATGCCACCCAAGGCACCCTCTAGATTCCACATGCCACCCAAGGCACCCACTTAACCCCCTCATGTCCCACTACATGTTTATCTGGTTAAGTGTTTCTTAATTCATTAAGACCGTAACCTCATAAAGACCTCTCACATTAGACTGGCATTTGTGGTAGCTGGATTTGCCGGGCGGGTCCGGGCAGTCTTACACCACAAAAGGGCCTAACCTCGTGTCTTTACAATTGTTACGTATTTAGTTTGTGCCTAAGACCTATCACATTAGACTGACATTTGTGGCAGCTGGATTTGCTGGGCGGGTCCGGGAAGTCTTACACCACAAATGAGCCTAACCTCGTGTCTTAGACGATTAATTACACCTAATTAATCATTCCCCCAATTTGAATTACATTCCCTATTCAAATTATCAATCAATTCCAAATTTAACGATGTCCATAATTGACTCAATTATGTCCATCCATTTATGGTATGTAAAATCATACCAATTTCATCACTAATTAATTTTATTCCTTAAAATTAATTACATGCTTTTTTAGGCCATTACATGCCAAATTCACAATATGTGTGTATCCACTATTATCCCCATCGTACCCCCGTCATTCGTTCACTTAACACGACATATTCATATTAGACTAGCAATTAGTCTAATACTTAAAAAAGGGAATAAACGTCACAAAGTCACATACACACAATAATAGATCTAATTTGCATCTAACTTGCAATTAAGAATTACAACATACTCGCATAGTCTTTGTATAAAAAGGATCCAAAAATCATAGATCTAAAAAAAGTGTGAACTTGCATGTATGAACATAGTTTTACACCCAACTAGCCTAGGTAATTATCACCAACTTTCATAAACTATGTATGTCGTCAACCTAAGCATAAAGGTGTCATCTTGCATAACTATGGATCCAATAAAGGTGTTAACTTGAGTAAACTATGGATCCACATAAAGGTGTAAACTTGCATAACTAGGCATGTCATAGATTCAACATAAAAATTTCAACTTGAATATGGATCTAAACTTTAAAGGTGTGAACTTGCATGAATCCAAATTATCAATTAAACTTGCATATGAACATAATACTTATACGAACTAGCATATGTTCCACATCCATATTCGCATAAAAACTGATGTTATAAACCCAGGTGGTTGGATTATGAAAAAGGGATTCATTAACACAAGTTAACATCATGAATTACTAGCATATATTTTAGATCCAAACTTACATAACATCATATGTGAAACTAGCATAACATCATATGTAAAACTTGCATAACATCATATATAAGACTTGCATAAGCCAAAATTACAACTTGGATGATAGCAACATAACTTTACATCATAAATGATAGCATCACAACATAACGTCATTGAGATTTCAATCATAATCCTACAATATAATCACAACATCCAATCAATACTTCATATCACATCAATACAATCCACATTATATCTTAATCCAATTAAATTTCTAATTATCTTGTTAAAATTATCAAGCTCACAACTTAAAAGCAGTCTTGAGTTCTGAATTCTGATTTCTGGAGTTGAATTAGCGCTCCTTTGATGAAGATTCGCTGTTAGGGCAGAATAGTTCTGATTTGTTTGTTGTTCTTCCTCTTTATTTTGGTGGCGGCTGCTCTAGGGTTCAAGACAACAGCATGACGGCCATAGTTTTAGTTTTAATTCTGATTTAGGGTTTGAGTCTATGGGTCTTTTTATAGAGTTTTGAATTAATTTAAGCCGTCAGATGTTCTTAGGGTTAATCCAAACCATTCAGTCCAGATTAGAACTATCCAGAAACCCTAATGACTCATTAACTAGTCAGAAATGACTCAGCACTGACTCACCGTTCGAACCAGATGGTTGTGTAGGTTTTCTCTCGGCTTGGGCGCACTTGGGAAGTGCGCCAATGCAAATTTGTACTGGCGCACTTCCCAAGTGCGCCAGTGCATTTTTTCTCAAACTTCGTTTGTCCATATCTTCTTCATACGGTATCCGTTTTACGCAAACTCGGACTCTGTTTCAAGCAGAATTCCGAGACAAACGCAATGGAACGACCCGTTTCCCATAATTCCAACATTTGAAAATAAGTATTCTTAAATTTAGTTAATTTGATTATTCAAAAATTCGGGGTGTTACACTAACATAATATCATAATAAGATATTGTTTTCAAAATGTTTTTGGTTATCGTAAGGTAAAAACCGTCCGTATTTATGTGTGGATTTGGTCTTACGATTATCCTTTCTCACTAAAAGGATTTTAACTTTAAAATCAAGTTGGATGATATTATAAACTTAGCGAGTTTTTCTCACTCTGGTTCACCAAACTGACCCGGTGTTTGTAAATGCTCGGGTTAGACCGGGTTGTACAGGTTCAGGTTATAGGATGCTGTGAAGTCCAAAGACGAGTTGAAGGGGTTCAGACATATGATGTTATACTGTTATTATTCCGCTATGTGTTATATATGAGGACAAGCGATTATAACTGTCCAGATATATGGATGTACTCTAACGTTGTAAGTATTATTTCAAGTTCTTAATAAAAGTTATTTCTATATTATATTTTGTTCCGCTGCGATGTGAGACTCTAATGGTGTTGTATTGTTATTCTTCTTCTTCTATTCTAATATTTCTTTCTTTCTTATCTCACTCTATAATTTCTTTCTAATAACTTTTTAGTGTTTTCGATTCTTGAATGTTCGACAAGGTATTTTTGTGTCGATTTTCGGGATCGAAAATCTCTGTTCGTTACAGTGGTATCAGAGCAATGGTTTAGGAATAACCTTGCCTTTGTGGTGTAACTCGATAGAGATTGGGTTAGTAATACCCTAGATCGAGATTGAGTGTATATATACGAGAGCGTATTTGTAAATTTGATATAAAAATGTTTCTTTTGTATTGTTTGATCGGTTCAAGTTGAACTGGCGAATTGATACGATATTGTTTTGTAAAAAGGGTAAATGAAATAATTTTGCCCAAACTATATTTTATATAAAGGAAACATTTTTAAATTTTAGAATATTGGTTTATTGATTGATTTAAATGGAATTAAAATAAGACTGGCATTAGACTGGCATTTGTGGCAGTTGGACTTGCTGGGCGGGTCCGGGCAGTCTTACACCACAAAAGAGTCAAACCTCGTGTCTTAGACGATTAATTACTCCTAATTAATCACCCCCAATTTGAGTTACTTTCCCTATTCAAATTATCAATCAATTCCAAATTTAGCGATGTCCATAATTGACTCAATTATGTCCATCCATTTATGGTATGTAAAATCATACCAATTTCACCACAATTTTATTTTATGCCTTTTAAGGCATTTATGCCAATTAAACATTTTTAATATTATCCCCTTTTTCCCCACGTAGTACGTTTGTTCGTTTAACGTAAAGATATACGTTAGACTCGAATAGTCTAACTCATGAAATAAAAGAAAACATCACATATATACACATAATTAAAAAATAAATCTAACATAGGGGTGAACTTGTGTAACAACCCGTATTTTCAATAACCTGTTATAACATAAATCGAGGCAGAATTTAATTCTAAAATGTGAATCAAGGGAAACGGGCTATGCCATTGCGTTCGTCTCGGAAAAATACGCGAAATAGAGTCCGAATTTTCGAAAATCGGAGTCCGTATGACCTGATTAAGGCCCAACGAAGTTTTCAGAAAATTCCTAAGTAAAAACAGATTTGAATTTCAAGTTCAAAATTGGGAATTAGGGCAAACTGGCGCAGGCGGGAAAATTCCCGCCAGGACCCCCATGTCGACAGGCATGTCGACAGGGTCCCCAGGGTGTCGACAGCCCTGTCGACAGCCCTGTCGACACGGGGTGGCCGGGCAGTTTTGCCTGGCGCACCATTTCTGATCTGGGCTTGGTTGTGTTGAGCTTGGGGGCCAGATTCAGTTTAGAGGGCTGAGATTGGAACTAGGGTTTAATCCTATGGTCTAAATCACTATCCTAATCTATAAATAAGAACCTAACCTACCCTAAATCACTCATTATTCATTCTAGCAACTAAACTATGCCAAAATCAAAACTCTCATGGCCTCCACCCTCTTCATACAATTCCTAAACAAATTCCTAAGAGATTTCCATGCATACAAGTGTATTTAGGCTTGTATGATCCTCTTTAGCTTGCATTAAAGTCTTGTTTCTCTATTGTCATCATAAAGGAGGAGTCTTGATCAAGTTTGCTTGCATTTTGGGGTTTTATTTTGTTGCATAAGGGGTTTCTTACGTTTGCTATACTCATTTGAGTCCGCATAAGCATTGTAAGCCCTCTTACCTTCATTTTAGAAACTCTAAAGTTAATATGTGATGAAAGTTGGGATTTATGCATGTTTAATAAGTTATGCATGCTTATGCGAGTTCAATATGCCATGTTACACATGTTTAATAAGTTATGCATGCTTATGCGAGTTCAATATGCCATGTTACACATGTTTGATAAGTTATGCATGTTTATGCAAGTTCACTATGCCATGATTTGCAAGTTTAACAAGTTATGCATGTTTATGCAAGTTCACTAAGCCATGATTTGCAAGTTTATTGAGTTATGCATGTTTATGCAAGTTCACTAAGCCATGATCTGCAAGTTTATTGAGTTATGCATGTTTATGCAAGTTCACTAAGCCATGATTTGCAAGTTTATTGAGTTATGCATGTTTATGCAAGTTCACCATGCCATGATTTGCAAGTTTATTGGATTATGCATGTTTATGCAAGTTCACTATGCCATGATTTGCAAGTTTATTGAGTTATGCATGATTATGCAAGTTCACTATGCCAGGATTTGCAAGTTTATTGGGTTATGCATGTTTATGCAAGTTCACTATGCCATGTTATGCATGTTTAATAAGTTATGCATGCTTATGCAAGTTCACAATGACACGTTATGCATGTTTGACAAGTTATGCATGTTTATGCAAGTTCCCTATGCCATGTTAGGCAAGTTTAACATGTTATGCATGTTTATGGTAATATGCAAGTTCACTATGCTAAGTTATGCAAGTCTAACATGTTATGCATGTTTGTTGTGATATGCAAGTTCATCATGTATGTTATGCCAAGTTCCCTCTTCCTATCCTTTATGCGTTATTACGAATATGTAAGCGATAGAATGACGTTGGGGGGTTTGGGTAAACTTAAAATACATGAAAATATAAGATTGGGAATTTACCTATTAAGTTAGGTCTACCCCTTGGGAATTTACCTATTAAGTTAGGTCTATCCAAGTATTTGTTGACTTGTAATTATGTTTTGAAATAAAGTGGACATGACACTTAGAGAACATAAGTGTGGCCAACTCGAGGTTGGGTTGAGTTTGTAGCGTAATTCTACCCGGAACCTACCGGCCTAACTAGTGGCTACAAACAATAGGACCCAATGTGAGAAGTTGGTCATGTGGTGCCAAGACCCGAGGTTAGACCAAGTTGTGGTGTAAATCTACCCGGAACCCACCGGCTTAACTAGGTAACCACAACAAAGTCTAATGTGAGAGGTTAAGGTGCATTAAATTAATTAATGCCTCATGATTAGGGTTAAGTCAGGGTCCACTAATACTTAATCAATTTGGGGATTCGAGGGATTGAAATGGGGTTAAGTTGTGAACTGTCGGTTACACTTAACCAATTTAATCCATTTGGGGATTTGAGGGATTGAAATGGGGTTAAGTTGTACTTAACCAATTTAATCCATGATTAGTGAAGGGTTAAATCGCACTTAACCCTCTTAGGAAACCCTAGCGACGTGGTCTGTTCCAGCAGTAATCCCAGTTTGGTATCATCACAACCCTAGAGGCTAGGCTAGGGCGGGGCACGATTACTGGACGGATGTAAGCGACCAAAGCGACGGCTGAGTGGTACAGCGGTGCGGGTCCAAGCGGGCTACGGACGTGCACGTAATCCGGTATTGGACAAACTCGAGGCACGGGTACCAGTAGGTTTGGACTGTGCATTATTGCTTCAGTGTCTGGGGTTGACACCCGAGGGCTTGATACACCCGAAGGTGGACCCAGCACAGTCTGACTACATCCATATGTGGGCCGTATGGACACCAACACTTGACGTGTTAGGCTTATAGGGAGCCGATCGACTAGACCGTTTGGTTGGACCTTATATTAAGGTCACTTCATGTTATTGGGTCAAAGTTTGGGCCAAGGGATCAATACCTGCTATGTTGGTTTGCTAGTACACCGTGGTGCAAAACTTAACCTTGTTTATGCGATGACACCTCTATCTATCTTGTAGTTAATTTATCATGCCAGTATGTTGTTATCTATGATCATCTCGGTTTCCATCATGTTGTTAACTTTATTAGTTTATAGACTGATCGTAGCAGGGCTTATTCAGTCTTTTTGACTGACCTGTTTTCTTTCGCCTCTTTTCTTCCGTTCCCCCCCCCCCCCCCCGGGTTCTCAGGGAGGGAATACAGGAGCCTAGCTTGGATCTTAGCTGCTCTCTTGGATAGCTCATGTATGCTTTGGACTTGAGCTCGCTATGGTTTTTCCACTTTGGGGATAGCTACTTTTATGTTTTCCTTTTCAGTTTCAGATAATGTTATTTTATGTACTAGACTTGTTTATTTGGGAAAGTGACATTTTGATGTACCAGACTTGTGTTTTGAAATGGTTTAAAAATCTTCCGCTGTTTTATCTACTTACTCTGTTTATTTACATATATATATGTCATGTCCTGCCTTGTTATATCATTATGCATGTTTACCTTGTTTTAAAACGCCCCACCAAAGTCAGAGTTGCTTGCAAGAGCCACCCTGGCGGAGGTGGGGTGTTACATTTGGTATCAGAGCATATGGTTTACGAGAAGGGATAAAAAGGTTTTTAAAACTTTTGAAAAACTATTTTCAAAACCAAGTATAAAGTATTTTCCAAAGAAAAGTCTAGTTATTTTTAAAGGCTATTCCCCAAAAGCCATTAGCACTATCCTTTGACCCCTCGTTTGAACTCTTTTCTTTTCGTTTCCAGCATGTCTGATAATCTCATCTTGCCCGAAGGAGTAACAATACCCGATTGGTTTCGTCGGTACTTGGAAGTCACGGCACTGGTCCCGGGTGTCTCTAATGTTGTCTTTCCAGTCAAGGCCGCTGTTCCTCCTCCTCCTTCCGTAGCTGATGTTCCTTTTCTCCCTCAGCCTCCACAAGCGGATTTTGCGGAAACTTATAAGAACTTTAAGATGATGGGTGGCAAGAATTTTAGTGGAACAGAGACTTTTGTAGAGGCAAGGAATTGGTTGAAAGAGACCGAAGATCTTTTAGCCACCTTTGATATAGGTGACCGCAGGAAGGTTTTATTAGCAGTATGGTTGCTAAAGGAAGAAGCTGCATGTTGGTGGGTAGTCACCACCGCTACTAGGCCAATTGAGACTTGGGATGACTTTAGAGGAAGGTTTGGACTGAGGTTCTTATCACTGAAGCAAGAGGACATGACTATTAGGGAATACATAGATAAGTTTAATCAACTGGCTCGGGTCGATACAGTTCAGAAGAAGGCCCTACACTTTGCTCTAGGATTAAACGAGCCATTACATGGTTTGGCCATGTCTCATATACCCTTGGGGGCGACTTTCGAGAATTTGGTGAATATGGCCCTACTTCAAGAAGAAGATAACAATGACAAGAAAGAGGTCAAGGCGAATGAGTCTCAAGGCAAGAGGGTAAATTCCGGGAAACGAGGCAAGAATAACAACAACCGCAAGGACAAGCCAAGAGAGAATAGGAAATGCAACTTCTGTGGTAAAGTTGGACATATATCCAGGGAATGTAGGAAGAAGAAGAGAAAGCGGGGCGAATGCTTTCATTGTGGTGAGTCTGGACATCTCAGCAAGGATTGCCCGAGGAAACAAGGGCAAGGTCAGACTCAGTGTGTAGGACTATCTGGAGGGCGAGTTCATCCCCTCAACACCGTTCTTCCAGCTCATGATAGAGGTAGTGTTTCTGTTTACATTTTCTGACTTTCCCTGTTCGTACTTTGTTTGATTCTGGCACATCGCATAGTTTTATTTCATCTGATCTAGTTGAAAGTTTGCACCTAAGTACTAGTCTAGTTGATGATCCCGTATGTGTTTCAAATCCAATTGGGGCTTCTGCCCGTTTGTCTGTGGTCTGAGTGGAGTTGAAAATTTCTATCTTGAATATAGAATTCTCGTGGGATGTTTATATTCTCGGTTTCAGGGGATATGGGTTGGTTTTGGGCATGGAATGGTTGTCCTGTTTTGGAGCCATTCTTGGTTTTTGTATATAGGGTTGTGAGGCTCATGACTCGCCTCGGTAATACCCTAGAAATTTCTATCAACCTTATGGGTCCCGTCATGTTATGTTATCTTGAATCCCTCAACTCGTCTATCGATAGTTTGCAATCTGTGAGGGTGGTCCGAGAATATCCTGATATCTTGGGGGAAGTAAAGGGGTTACCCCTAGACGTGGGATAGATTTCCGCATTATCTGGTTGGTAATACCAAGCCAGTTTCGTGGCCGGTTAGGCACATGACCTCACGAGATGAGAGTTAAGAAAGCAAGTCAAGGAGTTGCTTGAGAAGAACTTCCTGAGACGAAGCATTTTCGAGTAGGGTGCTCCAGTAGCATTTGTTACTAATGTGGACAGTTTGCTTCGCTTATGTGTTGATTATCGTGAGAAGGATAGACAACCGTTACCAAGGATCGATGATTTGTTTGATCAGCTTGTAGGAGCATCTATTTTCTTTTGATCCAGCTACCGGATTCCATCAGCTTAGGATGGTTGAGGATGGAATTGACAAGACTGCGTTCAGGACTCTAGATGGATTTTTGGAATGGCTAGTCATGCTATTTGGTTTGACTAATGCACCCGCATATTACGTGAACTTGATGGGTAGGGTGTTTAGGGAGTCCTTGAACAAGTTTGTCGTGGTCGTCGTAGACGATATTTTGATCTCCTTAAAAGAACGAGGAAGAGCATGCTAGACATCTCAAGGAGGTGATGGATACGCTTAGAGCCACCAGTTGAAGGTCAAGTTCTCCAAATGTCATTTTGGAGGAAAGAAGTTGGATTTCTTGGGCACATAGTTCCTAAGTAAGGCTTAGCGGTGGATTCCGCTAAAGTGGTTGCGGTTTAAGACCGGAAAACCCTGAGGAGGGCAACTGAAGTAAGAAGCTTTCTCCGTTTGGCTAGTTAGTTAGCATTCCCTAAGCTTAGACTTACTCTTCAGGACCAAGAAGGGGGTTTCACAGGAAGAAGACCCGCAGTTAGTCAAGAACATGGACCAGTTGATTCGAGGCGAGATGTTAAGTCACCTTGCTAGATATATTATAGATGACAAGGGATGACTAAGGCGCGATGAGAGATTATGTGTTCCTCGAGTGGAAGACTTGGTAAAGAAGGTTCTTGAAGATGAGCATCACTCGAGGAGGTGGCCGAGTTGGTCTCAGGATGCATGTTGTGCCACCAGGTTAAGGCCAAGTCATAGAAGCCCGGCGGGCCATTACCTCCATTGGAGGTTCCGCAAGGGAAGTGTGAAAACATCTCGATAGATTATGAGGATAGATTACCTAGATCAAAGAAAGGGAATACGGGTATGTGGGTCATAATAGGTAGACTCACGAAGAGTGCTCATTTCAGTCCGGAGAAGAGCGAGAGGACTGCATCATGGTTAGCAACGGTTTACCCTCAAGAAGTTGGCCAGTCTTGAAATAGCCTACAGGAAGCCATGGGTAGGCAACTGAATCTAGGTATGGCCTATCACTCATAGGCGGATGGTTCATTTCGATTAAGCATGAGTTATAGAAAATCACGTTTATAAGGGCAATTGGCAACGTGGATTGGTATTTTCAAGAAAAGTTCTGCTGCGTGGAATACTTTATAGTAAGTAGACAAGATCCAGGATTCACTAGTGAATTTTGGAGAGCTTGCATGAAATCATGAGGTTACCGTTATGTTTAAGCCAAGTATACAGAAAGGAGAATAAGTGGAAAAGGAAGACGAGAGGCGATAATGAAATGAGTTCCAACTCGAATTTGGTAAATAGGAGTTAGGAAGCTAAGGAATCATGAAGTAAAAGACGGTCAAAGCACAGTGGAGTTAAGCTCAAGGAAACTTGACTAAGAAGACTGAAGACTAGATACGCGCGTCATATCTCTTTTTAAGAGTGCATCCTTGATCCTTGTTTTCCTGTGGAGCTTGCTTGCAAGTTATCTTTTGTATATATCCTCTCGGTCCCATTCTCGATCTTATTTCTGTTGTAAACTCCATAAGGGGGTTATGACTCATCGGTTAGTACTATATGTCAGAGTTTGAATGGATTTCTTGTAATCCAAAAAGGAGTTTATCTAGTTTATCTAGTTTATCGTGTTTATCTTGTCATGAGAACCTTAGGTAGAAACCCTTTGGATGAAACATGTATTTGAAACATGTTATGCTCGATGTTTGCAAGTGGTTGCAAGTGTTTGCAAGTGGTTACTCGTGGATGCATTATACACATTAGGCACTAGATCGGCTCACACACTCTTCATGTTGCATATGCATGAGTGCTTACACTTATTCATGGTTGAAACTTGTTGTGCTACCACATGGATGTTGCATATGGATGAATGTTATGTGCACTCATATAGATACTATGAATTATGTTAGGAATTTGCATACATATGGATTCATTTCACTGACATACATATGCATTAAGGAGGTTTACTGTATCAGTAACCGCCTGATCTTTGCATTAGATAAGTACATATACACACACTTTTGCATATGTTCATACAACATTTAGAATCTTTTAAGGACAATGATTGCTCGTGGATGATGCTTTGAGTAGATGGATGATTGGATGGTAGGATACGTTCTTCCTAACTTGAAGATTTCGGGGACGAAATCCTTTAAGGAGGGGAGAATGTAACAACCCGTATTTTCAATAACCTGTTATAACATAAATCGAGGCAGAATTTAATTCTAAAATGTGAATCAAGGGAAACGGGCTATGCCATTGCGTTCGTCTCGGAAAAATACGCGAAATAGAGTCCGAGTTTTCGAAAATCGGAGTCCGTATGACTCGATTAAGGCCCAACGAAGTTTTCAGAAAATTCCTAAGTAAAAACAGATTTGAATTTCAAGTTCAAAATTGGGAATTAAGGCAAACTGGCGCAGGCGGGAAAATTCCCGCCAGGACCCCCATGTCGACAGGCATGTCGACAGGGTCCCCAGGGTGTCGACAGCATTGTCGACACGGGGTGGCCGGGCAGTTTTGCCTGGCGCACCATTTCTGATCTGGGCTTGGTTGTGTTGAGCTTGGGGGCCAGATTCGGTTTAGAGGGCTGAGATTGGAACTAGGGTTTAATCCTATGGTCTAAATCACTATCCTAATCTATAAATAAGACCCTAACCTACCCTAAATCACTCATTATTCATTCTAGCAACTAAACTATGCCAAAATCAAAACTCTCATGGCCTCCACCCTCTTCATACAATTCCTAAACAAATTCCTAAGAGATTTCCATGCACACAAGTGCATTTAGGCTTGTATGATCCTCTTTAGCTTGCATTAAAGTCTTGTTTCTCTATTGTCATCATAAAGGAGGAGTCTTGATCAAGTTTGCTTGCATTTTGGGGTTTTATTTTGTTGCATAAGGGGTTTCTTACGTTTGCTATACTCATTTGAGTCCGCATAAGCATTGTAAGCCCTCTTACCTTCATTTTAGAAACTCTAAAGTTAATATGTGATGAAAGTTGGGATTTATGCATGTTTAATAAGTTATGCATGCTTATGCGAGTTCAATATGCCATGTTACACATGTTTAATAAGTTATGCATGCTTATGCGAGTTCAATATGCCATGTTACACATGTTTGATAAGTTATGCATGTTTATGCAAGTTCACTATGCCATGATTTGCAAGTTTAACAAGTTATGCATGTTTATGCAAGTTCACTAAGCCATGATTTGCAAGTTTATTGAGTTATGCATGTTTATGCAAGTTCACTAAGCCATGATTTGCAAGTTTATTGAGTTATGCATGTTTATGCAAGTTCACTAAGCCATGATTTGCAAGTTTATTGAGTTATGCATGTTTATGCAAGTTCACCATGCCATGATTTGCAAGTTTATTGGGTTATGCATGTTTATGCAAGTTCACTATGCCATGATTTGCAAGTTTATTGAGTTATGCATGATTATGCAAGTTCACTATGCCATGATTTGCAAGTTTATTGGGTTATGCATGTTTATGCAAGTTCACTATGCCATGTTATGCATGTTTAATAAGTTATGCATGCTTATGCAAGTTCACAATGACACGTTATGCATGTTTGACAAGTTATGCATGTTTATGCAAGTTCCCTATGCCATGTTAGGCAAGTTTAACATGTTATGCATGTTTATGGTAATATGCAAGTTCACTATGCTAAGTTATGCAAGTCTAACATGTTATGCATGTTTGTTGTGATATGCAAGTTCATCATGTATGTTATGCCAAGTTCCCTCTTCCTATCCTTTATGCGTTATTACGAATATGTAAGCGATAGAATGACGTTGGGGGGTTTGGGTAAACTTAAAATACATGAAAATATAAGATTGGGAATTTACCTATTAAGTTAGGTCTACCCCTTGGGAATTTACCTATTAAGTTAGGTCTACCCATGTATTTGTTGACTTGTAATTATGTTTTGAAATAAAGTGGACATGACACTTAGAGAACATAAGTGTGGCCAACTCGAGGTTGGGTTGAGTTTGTAGCGTAATTCTACCCGGAACCTACCGGCCTAACTAGTGGCTACAAACAATAGGACCCAATGTGAGAAGTTGGTCATGTGGTGCCAAGACCCGAGGTTAGACCAAGTTGTGGTGTAAATCTACCCGGAACCCATCGGCTTAACTAGGTAACCACAACAAAGTCTAATGTGAGAGGTTAAGGTGCATTAAATTAATTAATGCCTCATGATTAGGGTTAAGTCAGGGTCCACTAATACTTAATCAATTTGGGGATTCGAGGGATTGAAATGGAGTTAAGTTGTGAACTGTCGGTTACACTTAACCAATTTAATCCATTTGGGGATTTGAGGGATTGAAATGGGGTTAAGTTGTACTTAACCAATTTAATCCATGATTAGTGAAGGGTTAAATCGCACTTAACCCTCTTAGAAAACCCTAGCGACGTGGTCTGTTCCAGCAGTAATCCCAGTTTGGTATCATCACAACCCTAGAGGCTAGGCTAGGGCGGGGCACGATTACTGGACGGATGTAAGCGACCAAAGCGACGGCTGAGTGGTACAGCGGTGCGGGTCCAGGCGGGCTACGGACGTGCACGTAATCCGGTATTGGACAAACTCGAGGCACGGGTACCAGTAGGTTTGGACTGTGCATTATTGCTTCAGTGTCTGGGGTTGACACCCGAGGGCTTGATACACCCGAAGGTGGACCCAGCACAGTCTGACTACATCCATATGTGGGCCGTATGGACACCAACACTTGACGTGTTAGGCTTATAGGGAGCCGATCGACTAGACCGTTTGGTTGGACCTTATATTAAGGTCACTTCATGTTATTGGGTCAAAGCTTGGGCCAAGGGATCAATACCTGCTATGTTGGTTTGCTAGTACACCGTGGTGCAAAACTTAACCTTGTTTATGCGATGACACCTCTATCTATCTTGTAGTTAATTTATCATGCCAGTATGTTGTTATCTATGATCATCTCAGTTTCCATCATGCTGTTAACTTTATTAGTTTATAGACTGATCATAGCAGGGCTTACTCAGTCTTTGACTGACCTGTTTTCTTTCGCCTCTTTTCTTCCGTTCCCCCCCCCCCTGGGTTCTCAGGGAGGGAATACAGGAGCCTAGCTTGGATCTTAGCTGCTCTCTTGGATAGCTCATGTATGCTTTGGACTTGAGCTCGCTATGGTTTTTCCACTTTGGTGATAGCTACTTTTATGTTTTCCTTTTCAGTTTCAGATAATGTTATTTTATGTACTAGACTTGTTTATTTGGGAAAGTGACATTTTGATGTACCAGACATGTGTTTTGAAATGGTTTAAAAATCTTCCGCTGTTTTATCTACTTACTCTGTTTATTTACATATATATATATGTCATGTCCTGCCTTGTTATATCATTATGCATGTTTACCTTGTTTTAAAACGCCCCACCAAAGTCAGAGTTGCTTGCAAGAGCCACCCTGGCGGAGGTGGGGTGTTACAACTTGCATATGTGAATGATGTTCTACATCTAAAACTTGCATAGGCCAAGATTACAACTTGCATAACAACATATGTCATGGTTCCAAATTTAAAGGTGTGAACTTGATAAGAAAATGGCCACAAACTTGCGTAAACATCATGTATAACATAGATCCAAATCTAAAGGTGTGAACTTGATGAAATAAGGACCACAAACTTGCATAGACAACATATGTCATAAAACTATATCTAAAGGGGTTAAACTTGCATAGGTAATAACTTAACATGATTCATGTCCAACTCATAAATTCACATATGTGATTTATACATCGCAATAATGGTGTAAACTAATATCTAACACGTAAAGTATCATGTCATAGCCTAATCTTTCAATTAAATTCTCACATAATCTAGGTACCATAGCCATGTAAAGTCACATATAATTCTACCCAAAATTGTATATGGTTCATGTTTGAATCAACATCTAAACTTTCCTACGTATGATTTATCATATGAATCAATATCGCAAACTAGCATAAGAAACATGACGGTTTGATTGTATATAAGATTACAACATGGATGATAGAACCATAACTTCGCATCACAACATAACATCATAAATATTTCAATCATAATCCTACAACATAATTACAACATGCAATCAATACTTCATATCACATCCATACAATCCGCGTTATAACTTAATCTAATTAAATTACTAATTATTTTGCTAAAACTATCGAACTCACAACTCAAAAGCAGTCTTGAGTTCTGAATTCTGATTTCTCGAGTTGAATTAGCGCTCCTTTGATGAAGAATCACTGTTAGGGTTGAATAGTTCTGATTTGGTTGGTGTTCTTCCTCTTTAATTTGGCGGCGGCTGCTCTAGGGTTCAAGACAACAGCATGACGGCCACAGGTTTAGTTTTAATTCTGATTTAGGGTTTGAGTCTATGGGTCTTTTTATAGAGTTATGAAATAATTTAAGCCGTCGGATGTTCTTAGGGTTAATCAAAACCATTCAATTATGATAGGGTGATGAGTCGGCCCTAATGACTCAGCAAGGAGTCAGAATGGACTCAATAACACGGGTCACGTCTGAGATTAATTATTCTTTAATTTAGTTAATTCGATTATTCAAAAATCTGGGGTGTTACATTCTCCCCTCCTTAAAGGATTTCGCCCCCGAAATCTCCAAGTTAAGGAGAATGTATATCCTACCATCCAAACAACCATCTACTCAACCATCAAACACGGGCATCCATTGTCCTTATAAAATTTCTATTGCTGTATGAACATATGAAAAAAGTGTGTGTATATGTTCCTTATCTAATGCAAAATCAGGCGGTCTACTTATTCAGTTGACCTCCTTAATACAAACCATGATAGTGCCATGCGTCCATTATGTATGCGAAAGAACCCTATCGATACATATCATTACTACATGTGTGCACAACCATTCACCAAAATGCAACATCCATATGATGGCACAACCATTATTCATCCATTACTTAAATATGTACACACATTTATATGCAATATGCAATATGAAGTGACTGAGCCGATCTAGTGCCTAAAGTGTGTGTATATGCATCCACGAGCAAACACTTGCATCCACTTGCATCCATCATACATAACATGTCTCAAACACATGTTTCAACCATAGGACTATCCTATCTAAAGGTCAAAGATACTAGCGAGAGGACGTACTAAAGATAAGATTAGTACAAGATAAACGATAATGGAGAAATTAAAAGACATACCCTCGAAAAGAAAAGGGTATAATGAACGCATCTTCGCTTTAGTCTCCCTAGTAGCGTTGCTCTCATCATCTCCCCATTGCACTTTGACTAGTTTGACCTCTCAATTTCTCAATTTCTTAATCTCCGACCCAAGAATGCGCGTAGAAGCTCGTCGAATCATTGCATCACGCTCAATCTCCATCTCTCTAAGCAAGCTCGGCTCTACCACCTCTGCGGTCTCGTGCAAGCACTTCCTCAAGTGTGATACATGGAATACGTCGTGTACACCACTAAGTCTCTCGGGAAACTCCACCCTATACGCCGTCTGCCCAATCCTTTCCTTAATAGGAAACAGCCCTACAAACCTTGGTGCTAACTTCCCAATGGACCCAAAGCGAATGACGTTCCGTAATGGAGACACTTTGACAAAGACCATGTCCCCAACATCAAACTCAAGATCTGACCTCCTCTTGTCCGCATAAGATTTCTGCCTATCTTGTGTCATCCTCATCCTTCTTCGGATCAAATCAATCTTTTCCGAAGTCTCTCTAATCATATCGGGCCCAATCAAGATCTTATCCGTAGATTCCCACCAACATGTAGGCGAACGACACGGCCGTCCATAAAGAGCTTTAAATGGTGCCATGCCAATGCTAGACTGAAAGCTATTATTATATGCGAATTCTACCAACGGAAGATGTTCCTCCCATGTACCTCCGAAATCTAAGACACATAACCTCAACAAGTGCTCTAGAATACGATTCACCCTCTCGGTCTGGCCGTCCGTCTGAGGATGATATGCGGTACTCAAACTTAACTGAGTCCCTACCGCCTCTTGCAAGCTTCTCCAAAATTCGCTAGTGAAAATAGGATCGCGGTCGCTCACTATGCTAGAAGGAACACCATGCAAACGAACTATTTCTCGAATGTATACGGAGGCTAACCATGGAGCAGTCCTCTTACTCTTCACGGGAATGAAATGGGCGCTCTTAGTAAGTCTGTCTACCATGACCCAAATACCCGTATTACCCTTCCTCGATCTTGGTAATCCATCAACAAAGTCCATCGAAACACTTTCCCACTTCCATTGTGGGACCTCCAATGGGTGTAGCAATCCACCGGGCTTCTTTTGCTCTGCTTTTACTTGTTGGCACACCAAGCATCTAGCGACATACTCAGCCACATCATTCTTCATGCCGGGCCAAAAGTAAACTCGTCTCATGTCCATGTACATCTTGTCCTCGCCGGGATGGATGGTCATCTTTGAACGATGGGCATCATCAAGAATGGTCTTCATCAGATTCTCGTCTCATGGTACACAAAGTCTACTGTCCCTACGCAACCAACCCTTATCATCTAGGGTATACCTACGGAGATGGCTCGATGACTCCCCTCCTTTGATCTTTTCTACTAACTCAACCAACTGTGGGTCGTCTTGCTGTGCCTCGCTGATCCATCCCAAAAGCATAGGTCTGACCTCTAAGGATGCTAGCAAACCAGGTACGAAGTCAATGGAAGGTGTAAAGTCAAACGTAGAGATGAACTCTAAACTTTGCCGCTCAACAAACAATGGACTCAAGGATAATCTTTTTCTACTTAAGGCATCTGCCACTACGTTACCCTTGCCAGGGGTATATGCTATCTCGAAATCGTAGGATGCTAAGAACTCCATCCACCTTTGCTGCCTTAAGTTCAAGTCTTTCTGAGAGAACAAGTATTTTAACGACTTGTCAGTGAACAATTCGAATTTCTCGCCAAGAAGTTAATGACGCCAAGACTTAAGCGCGAAAACAATAGCGGCCAACTCTAGGTCATGTGTGGGGTAATTTCTTTCATGCACTCCCAACTGCCTTCCACCATAGGCTATTACCCTTCCCTCTTGCATTAAGACTGCGCCTAGTCCTGTCCCACAAGTGTCAGTATAAACGGTAAAAGGCTTACCTCCATCTGGTAATACTAAGACTGGGGCTGTGGTCAAAGCTCTCTTTAAACGTTGGAACGCATCATCACAATCTACGTCCCACGTGAAGACTAAGTTCTTCTTCGTCAAGCGTGTTAATGGAGCTGATATTTTTGCGAAGTCTCTGATTAACTTCCTATAGTAGCCAGCCACCCCTAAGAAACTCCTCACCTCGGTCGCATTTTTAGGAACCTTCCAATCTTGGATGGCCACTATCTTCGCGGGATCCACAGCTATCCCTTCTTTGGAAACCACGTGCCCTAAGAATCGCACTTCTTTCCTCCAAAAGTGATGTTTAGAAAATTTAGCTTTAAGGCTATGCGCTCGATGAGTCTCCAACACTTCCCTAAGATGTAGGGCATGCTCTTCCTCGCTTTTAGAAAAGATAAAGATGTCATCTACAAAGACTACCACAAATTTATTAAGGTACTCCCTAAACACTCTACTCATCAAGTCAACAAAGTATGCGGGGGCGTTTGTCAAACCGAAGGGCATCACCAACCACTCGAAGAAACCGTCTGGAGTCCTAAAGGCAGACTTGTCTATGCTATTCTCAGCCACTCTCAACTGATGGAAACCAGTGGCTAAGTCCAACTACGAAAATACGGAGGTGCCAACTAACTGATCGAAAAGATCGTCAATCCTCAGCAGTGGGTGTCTATTCTTCTTAGTAAGCTTATTAAGTTCTCTATAGTCCACACAAAGTCTAAGGGACCCATCCGCCTTCGTGGCAAATACTACTGGAGCACCCCACTCCGATATACTACGTCTGATGAACCCCTTCTCAAGCAACTCTTTCACTTGCTTACTGAGTTCTCTTCTCTCTCTTGGAGCCATGTGGCGCACTGGCAATGCAACTGGCTTTGCATTGTCCACTAGATATATTCGAAAGTCTATCTCACGTTTTGGGGGTAAACCCCTCACCTCATCGAAGACATCAGCATATTCATTGACTATGGGAACAGAATGCAAATCATCATCGGATGCGTCAAGGGATTCTAGGTAACTAAGCATTACTGGACCTCTAGGGTCACAAGAAATATCAAGGGTCTTTCCCGAACGAGTTAATCTAACTACCCTTCTTTCAAAATCTAGGATGGCCCCATATCTAGTTAACCAATCCATACCTAGAATTAAGCCCTAGCCCATGAAGCCAAGAACAAAAGCGTTGCACTCAAACTCAACGCCCAATATAAACACTCTCAAATCCCGACAAATCATAGAAAGATGAGCCGAACCACCAATAGGATTTGAGATTACTAAGGGATCAGTAACAAGACTAGTATCTAGGTGCAGTGTTTCAATTAATGATGTAGAGATAAACGAATGCGATGCACCAGAATCGAATAAAGTACAGACAAGATGATCAAACAGAAAAACTAAACTTTCAACGGAAATTGCTCTACCTCGCTCTTGCAGCGGTGGGACCACGAGAGCCTAAACTTGTCCCCTTGCCTGCCCGGGTTCCATAAGAGGTTGCACCTGTCCTCCCGAGGTAGACCCTGCCCTCTGCCCTTTCTTTGGGCAGTCCTTAATAAGATATCCTGCCTCGCCACAGTGGAAACAACTGGTCTTCTTCTTCTTCCTACAATCTTTTCTTAGATGGCCGGGTGTCCCACAGTTAAAGCACTTCTTCTTCCCCTTAGCGTTATTGCCTTTGCCACCTTTCTTGTTCTATTGTTGCGGCTTCTTTTGATCCCCTTTCTTCTCGAGTGCCTTATTAGCATTGGCGCCCTTCTCCTCTTCATGCATAAGTGCCATGTCAACTAACTTCTCAAACGTAGCCCCCATGGGAATGTGGGTCATAGCTAACCCATGAAGCAGCTCGTTTAAACACTTAACAAATCTTAGAGCCTTTATTTCTGGAGTGTTCACCAAGTCTAAGCCAAACCTTGCCAATTGGTTGAATTTGTTAACGTACTCTTTCACCGATAAATTCCCATGCTTCAGTGACAAGAACCTTTCCATGTATAGATTCTCTTCAGCCCATGAGAGAAACTTTTCCTCAAACCTCTACCTAAAATCTTGCCATGTATCGACTGGACGACCCCCATTAGTGACCTCCCACCAAAATGAGGCCTCATCCTTCATTAGCCACGCAGCTAGCTGGACTTTCCTTCCGTCATCCACTTCAAAAATTCCAACCAATTCTTCCACCTCCTTTAGCCAATTACGAGCTTCAACAAATGTCTACGTCCCGTGAAAAGGTTTTCCACCTATTGCTCTAAAGTCCTTACATATCTTTGCGAAATTATCAACATGAGGAGGAGGAGGAGGATTTGCTGGACCTGCGGCGGCGGTCCTAGCCTCAAGATATTGACGGAACCAACCAGGCACATGAACGCCCTCTGGTATCTCAGATGCTTCAGACATGCTGAAACGAAAAAAGGAAGGATTCAATACAAAAAGGACTGAAGGAAAGATATATGGCTCTTGGGGTTATGTTTTCTAAAATATTTTTTCTCTTGAAAATACTTTCCTTAAATCATACTTTTGAAGGTACTTCTTTATAAAAATTGTTTTGAAAAATAGTTTTTCAAAAATTCATATCTGTTCTGGTAGCCTTCAGCTCTGATACCACGTGTAACACCCCACCACCATTAAGGTCACTAGCAAAGGGAATGCCTCAACTTCAGTGGAGCATTTTAAGTAAGTATAGAACAGAAAATCACAACAAGACAGATATAAAGCAGTACTTGAAACTTAAAACTTTATTTCATTGCAGCGGATAAACCCATATGTTTGATTACATCATCAAAATCATAAAACCAAAGTCAAGTACATTATATACATCTTGATAAAACAAAGTACATAAACCGAAAGACATAATCCCCAACATTAAAATAGCCATAAATAAAGAGAAGCTGAACTTTACTTCAGCGGTCCAAGAAATCTTCTACAAGCAGTCCAAGATCAAGCTCCACTGGTGCTAGTTCCAACCTGAGCACCTGGGGGGGGGGGGGGAAGAGATGGAAAAAGGGGGGTCAGACATAAAGTCTGGCAAGTGAGATAATTCTAACAATATAATTAACAAAGT
Source organism: Allium sativum (assembly GCA_030737875.1). Taxonomy (NCBI): domain Eukaryota; kingdom Viridiplantae; phylum Streptophyta; class Magnoliopsida; order Asparagales; family Amaryllidaceae; genus Allium; species Allium sativum. The sequence continues at coordinate 783,262,147 of CM060918.1, read as the reverse complement.
AACTAGGCTAAGGCATAAGTTGGAAAATAAGGAAATGACCATAAACCATTGAGTATGGCAGAATAAACAAGGAAATAAGATGAATAATGATATCGTTAAAGCGCACCTAACCCACTAAGATGAATTTACTAAACTACACCAACACTATAGGATAATATCTATACTGCACCGCCACTAGATTACTGCACCACCACTAGTCACTCTAAGGTTGATCCCGCCTACAGACTTAATAATGATATTGGTAGTTTCGCGCACCCCTAGCTGCCTTCATAGGTGCCGTCTGCCCCTATGTCCACTAGGTGTACCCACCACCCCCAAGCGATCGGCTCCCTAACTCATAGATACCCGTGCTGGCCCCACAGTGGGGTGTATCACTCCCCAAAGTGGCAATCCAATACAACAAAGAATGCACAGCTTATACCTACACGATGCAACAACGTCTTACCTACCAGCCCGGGTCCACACACGCATATGAACCCGTTGGACTTGCGTTGCCAACGCTAACCCGGTTTGGCCTCTTACAGTCAAGCCCAGTATGCGTGTCCCGTCCTCGACTTAGGTCGAGCCCACAAAGACACGTATGGGTTACTGGTTGAAACGGGCCCCCTTTACTTGACACAAGCTATCCACCTAAGCTTGGTCCCCTCTAGTACATCCCACTTAACCCACTTCTTATTCATGTTTCAATTACATGTTTCATATTTTGGTTAAGTGTTTCTAATCGTATTTCCACATGCCACCCAAGGCACCCACTTAACCCCATCATGTCCCACTACATGCTTATCTGGTTAAGTGTTTCTTAATTCATTATGAACGTAACCTCATAAAGACCTCTCACATTAGACTGGCATTTGTGGCAGCTGGATTTGTCGGGCAGGTCCGGGCAGTCTTACACCGCAAAAGAGCCTAACCTCGTGTCTTTACAATTGTTACGTATTTAGTTTATGCCTAAGAACTCTCGCATTAGACTGGCATTTGTGGCAGCTGGATTTGCCGGGCGTGTCCGCGCAGTCTTACACCACAAAAGAGTCTAACCTCGTGTCTTAGACGCCTAATTAATCACCCCCAATTTGAATTACTTTCCCTATTCAAATTATCAATCAATTCCAAATTTAGCGATGTCCATAATTGACTCAATTATGTCCATCCATTTATGGTATGTAAAATCATACCAATTTCGCCACAATTTTATTTTATGCCTTTTAAGGCATTTATGCCAATTAAACATTTTTAATATTATCCCCTTTTTCCCCACGTTGTACGTTTGTTCGTTTAACGTAAAGATATACGTTAGACTCGAATAGTCTAATTCATGAAATAAAAGAAAACATCACATATACATACATAATTAAAACATAGATCTAACATAGGGGTGAACTTGCATATGTGAATGATGTTCTACATCTAAAACTTGCATAGGCCAAGATTACAACTTGCATAACAACATATGTCATGGTTCCAGATTTAAAGGTGTGAACTTGATGAGAAAATGGCCACAAACTTGCATAAACATCATGTATAACATAGATCCAAATCTAAAGGTGTGAACTTGATGAAATAAGGGCCATAAACTTGCATAGACAACATATGTCATAAACCTATATCTAAAGGGGTTAAACTTGCATAGGTAATAACATAACATGATTCATGTCCAACTCATAAATTCACATATGTGATTTATACATCACAACAATGGTGTAAACTAATATCTATCTTGTAAAGTATCATGTCATAGCCTAATCTTTCAATTAAATTCTCACATAATCTAGGTGCCATAGCCATGTAAAGTCACATATAATTAAACCCAAAATTGTATATGGTTCATGTTTGAATCAACATCTAAACTTTCCTACATATGATTTATCATATGAATCAATATCGCAAACTAGCATAAGAAACATGACGGTTTGATTGTATATAAGATTACAACATGGATGATAGCAACATAACTTCGCATCACAACATAACATCATAGGTATTTCAATCATAATCCTACAACATAATTACAACATGCAATCAATACTTCATATCACATCCATACAATCCGCGTTATAACTTAATCTAATTAAATTACTAATTATTTTGCTAAAACTATCGAACTCACAACTCAAAAGTAGTCTTTGGTTCTGATTTCTGTAGTTGAATTAGCGCTCCTTTGATGAAGAATCACTGTTAGGGTTGAATAGTTCTGATTTGGTTGTTGTTCTTCCTCTTTAATTTGGTGGCGACTGCTCTAGGGTTCAAGACAACAGCATGACGGCCATAGGTTTAGTTTTAATTCTGATTTAGGGTTTGAGTCTATGGGTCTTTTTATAGAGTTATGAATTAATTTAAGCCGTCGGATGTTCTTAGGGTTAATCAACAACATGGGTCAGCCTGAACCAGAAAGCTGTGCAGGCTCCAGCCTCGGCCTGGGCGCACTTGGCAGGTGCGCCAGTGTTAATATGTACTGGTGCACTTCACAAGTGCGCCAGTGCATTTTTCTTCTTCTTTACTTTGCCACCAAACTTCGTTCGTCCATAACTCTTTCATCCGGTACTCGTTTTCCCCAAACTCCGACTCTATCTTTACTAGAATTCCGAGATGAACATAATGGCGCAACCCATTCCCCATAATTCTCACGTCTGAGATTAATTATTCTTTAATTTAGTTAATTCGATTATTCAAAAATTCGGGGTGTTACACACACTGGCCAATCACGCACAGCTAATACAAAGCTTCACATGCCTACCAACGTACAAAGTAAAATCAAACATCACCGAGATTTGAAAACATACGCAGATGCCTATTCTATTTCAAGCTGCCTACCTATTTCATTTTTCCCATTTAACATTTATGCAGAACAAATATACACGTGAAGACCTAAAAATCAAATTGAACAGCTAACCTAAAACAAAACTGCAAACCTACTCTCTAAAATTTGTACTCAGATATGGGAAATACAAACCGTGCCAACCACGGTGTACCTTAGTGGTAGTGACATTGTACCAAACAACTTGCCAGCCAAACTTCCCACCCTTATAAATAAGTTGCCTTGTCCCTTTTGCTTTCCGTCCTATGCACGCTGTACACTCTCGTTACCTCCCATTTCTTCATTTCAGCAAGATTCAATCTGACGCCTCCAATAAAAATTAAAAAAAGAAGAAGAGAAAGTTGTTGCGTTAAAAGGAATGGCAACAGCACAGGGACGTTGGGTGAGTTCGTGGGTGGGAAGCTAGCTGGGAGCTTTTGTGAAACGGAGGTTGAACCATTGTGATGGACATGCAGAGAGCAGGAGAGGGTCTGTTAGTGCGTGTTTTCATGCATGGGATAAATTCTTCGGGAGGGTAAAGGGAGTTGCAGCTTGGGTATGGAGTTTGGGCTGTACGGGTTTGGGCTGTACGACTGAAGTACTAGCCAGAGAAGTAATCAAGTGAATGATGGGAACAAAGCATGGAAGTGGCAGTTGAAAGTATGGGGAGAGAAATGGTACTGGGTATGCATACGTTAGGAATTGGAGTGGCAACAGAAATTGGGTGGGCAAGATGAGGCAGTCACTTGCGGCATTGGGCCATATGCATGGGAAGTGTGGGCTGTAGTGGCCTTGGGCCTTTATTTAAAAAGAGAAAAAAGAGAAAATAAAAGAGTAAATAAAAAGGGGAACGAAGAAAGATGAAACAGTGGGGAAGTGGTCTCTTTTTGGTGTCTGCGCATATAATATGAATGGGGAAGAAGGAGTCTACCTTCCAGGTGGATATGGATATTGGCGTTGGCTTTATCATGCATTGGGCTTGCGAGGAACAAAATAAGAATAAAAATAAACAAAAGGGGACGATGAAACACGGTGAAGATAGGTTCCATTGGTAGTAGGGTTGTTCGAGTTAGTTAAAGGGCATGACGATACAACGTGAAGCAAAAGGCGAGTCAGTACTATTACGGTCTCTCTCTACATATACATTTACGTTACAATATGCATTCGGGGTTGGTGTTAACTCACGTAATGAAATATTATTCAGGGTTAACTATAAATCGCGTTAACATTAATGTAAATAACTCCTTGTATTGTTATCAGAACTGAACGAGCCAAGGAGCTTTGGAATCACGTTACCAAGCACCACGTTATGGAGCAGGTCTGGTCAGAATTGAAGACAACTCTAATTTTCAATTAAATTAAACGTCAGTTTAATTTAATTAAAAATAGGTGTTTAACCGACAAAATTAAACCAAGGTGAGTTGGGTTTATTATATAAGTTGGGTTTATTATTTGTATGCCCAATGCATGATAAAGCCAACTATATATCGTTTGTTTTAGCTGCTATTCTTGTACCAAAATCTACCATGTGCAAAGCACGGGCTTCATCGAAATTACTGAATAATCTTATAAAGCTGATTCTTATATTAATAAGATTGATAAGCAAGTGGGCGGGAATTAACGTGACGATTAATAACCAGGATTTATTGTTTTTAAGAAACAGCTATAATGACATTATTTAGAAATAGATTATTGTTTAGTTAATAATAATCATTAATAATATTTATTAATAAAAAGACGAGTTAGGGTTTATAAATGAGTTAATGATGTTGGCCAAGCCATCTATTTTAAATGGAATTGATTATTAAATTAAATTAGTTTGTTTCGATTAATCTAATGAAGTAATTTAGCAAATAATTGTTTAACTTAATGGGATTTTAAAAAGGAAATTTAATTCTAGTTAATTTTGAAGTAAATCATAATCTAATTTAAGAAATTACTTCTTAAATGAAGTTCATTTAAGTAAGTAACCAAAGTATTAATGAATATAATTGAATTTTAAAGTGAGTTTATAAATGGGTTTTCATTTAAACCGATATGGTAAACTAAGTTATAAAAGTGATTTTAAGCAAATACGATAAGCTTAAGTAAATGTTACTTAATATTTGAATTAAGTAAAGGAAGTCGAGATGAAAAAGGGTTTGATGTTAAACCAAAGTTGTATAAATGAGTTTATGAAAAAGGATGTGAAGTTAAAGTAATAATTTTAAATTAACGTTGCTTAATAATGACATTAAGTGGAGTTGATAAGATTTGAAATAAGATTTCCCAGAATGATAAAAAGGGTTTAGAAAAAGGATGCTGGTAATTGAATCTGGTAAAGATCGAGCAATAAGATTTGTAATAAAAATCCGGATAAATAAATAGTTTAAAGTAGTTTAAGTTTAAAAGTTAATGTCTTATTAATCGTTTACAAAATCTAGTAATAATAGTATATTTAAAAAGGAGATTTCAAAAGTAAGGAGGTTTTATAAAACCGTATTTTAATAAAATAGTGAAATGGTAATGGTTGGTATTAGAATGAATATGAGTTTTTAAATTACAATTCATATCTATCTTAAAATAAGAATGTTGTTGACCAAGGTTTGAGAGGTAATTAAAATACCCCAAATTGAACGACTTCAGGATTTTCGAAGGATGATATTAGTTGTAATGGTGATGATGTTATAGTAATTTATTTGGGAAATAATAGAGTAACGTTATTTGAAGAGTTTGAGTATATATATACGATGGGATTTCAAACTTAAAGGGATTTTTAAAAAGGCTCGGGGATATGAATGATATTTTCATAATAAAAGAAATGAAAGGCGATTCGTGAAAATATAACGGTACTTTAAAAATAAAAAGACGAGATTTGGAATGAGTTTTATTCTGAGAAGGAAAGCGACGATTTTGGTTATAAGGTAACGTACCAAGAAAGATATCGTAATAATTGTTTTCGATGATAAGTTGAATCGATTTTTCCAAATGAGAGATAATAAGTAGTAAATGTTTTGAATGATATTTAAAGTTAGAATCTTAAGATATTTTACCAAGTATATAAATGAAATGATTTGAGAATATTAATATATTATTTTAGTGGCTAAGCGATGCTGTGTAATAAACCAACGGATTTATTTTATTTTAATGATTGTTTATTTTGATAGTTAAATAACCGACTATCAAAATCTGACCCAACGGTATTGGTATGGAAAGACCGGGATCGAATTTATATTCGAAAACCATTCCGACAAATAAATACGAATACGTTGAAGATACTGATCGAGATGGAGCAATTGAAGACCGTAGATCTTCATAAAGTGGAAGAGTTACTTACAATCTCTGGCTGATCCCTAGAGATATACTATGGTTCTGTCGTGGTCGAAATCTACAGGTTGCAAGGACTACTCGCTACTGATCTATAGGGTGACTCCTAGGATGCGGTAGGAGGGTGCCTTCGATTCATCCTGTTCCTGGATGCCTATACGGATGATGTGAATGGTGGCCAGATGTTCCAAAAGTCGATTATAACCCTAAGCCTCATCAACCGGGAAATGACAAAAATCGAGCAGGTAGCACGGCTATGTGGGTCGCACCCATTAGGGTGTATAATCACATATCTAGAGAAATTCCTTTTGATTCTTTAATCTATCGATGCTGTCCCTTTTCGGGAAACGGTGGGTAGCTCCCAACTGTTGGTGATATACATTCGATACACTCAAGCGAAATGAGTGGTCAGTCATGTGTGGGCCGGGTTGCAAGACGTTCTGGTTGAACCCTGTGTATTTGCCTCTAGAGATACACTATTAGCATGTGATCCCATACCTTGTCATAGACGGAATCCAAACTCTAATAGGAGCCCGCGGTTTTGTTTGTATACTATATATGTGGAGCGTGAGATGCAAGCGTTCTGCTAGATTTTATTTATTTGTATTTAGACGCTATCATAATATCATAATAAGATATTGTTTTCAAAATGTTTTGGGTTATCGTAAGGTAAAAACCATCCGTATTTATGTGTGGATTTGGTTTTACGATTTTCCTTTCTTTCGAAAAGGATTTTAACTTTAAAATCAAGTTGGATGATATTATAAACTTAGCGAGTTTTTCTCACTCTGGTTCACCAGACTGACCCGGTGTTTGTAAATGCTCGGGTTAGACCGGGTTGTACAGGTTCAGGTTATAGGATGCTGTGAAATCCAAAGACGAGTTGAAGGAGTTCAGACATATGATGTTATACCGTTATTATTCCACTATGTGTTATATATGAGGACAAGCTATTATAACTGTCCAGATATATGGATGTACTCTGATGTTGTAAGTATTATTTCAAGTTCTTAATAAAAGTTATTTCTATATTATATTTTGTTCCGCTGCGATGTGAGACTCTGATGTTGTTGTGTTGTTATTCTTCTTCTTATATTCTAATATTTCTTTCGTTCTTATCTCACCCTCTAATTTCTTTCTAATAACATTCTGGTGTTTCCGATACTTGAATGTTCGACATGGTATTTTTGTGTCGATTTTCGGGATTGAAAATCTTTGTTATTTACAATCAAGTTCTGAGAGGTAATTAAAATACCCCTACTTGAACAACATCAGAATTATCTGAGGATGATATATGTTGTAATTGTGAAAGAGGTTAGTAAATTAAACTATTTCATTAGAGAAATAATAATGCAAAAGTTTTGGTGAAAATTTGGAAAATATATATATAATGATGATTCCAAAGAAAAATGGAAAAGGGGGGATTGTGTAAAATTATAACGATATTCACAAGGTTAAAGGGAAATGCAAATTTGAGTATTGAAATAGGTTTATCTATATGAATAAGCATTTGTTATTGTTATCAAGTAATGAACGAAGATATTTTGTAATGTTGTTTTACGAATAACAAGTTGTATTGATTTCCCAATATTAGATAATAACATAGCTAATGTTTTGAAAGTGAAAATAGAAAATTGGATATAATATAGGATTTTTCTAAGTTATCAAATGAATTTGTTTAAAGAAAAATCTTTTGTTAAATAAGAAGCGAAAAACTATATTCATACTATCGAAATATTTAGGATTTTAAATTTACTGTTGTTTAAATGAAAGGCCAAATGATGCTGAATACTGAACCAGTTAGCTCATTGGACGTTCATGATTGAATCGCTGTTTATTTTGATAGTTAAAAAACCGCTATCAAATCTGTCCAATACGATTGTTGGTACGTAAAGACTAAGATCGAATTTATATTCGAAAACCATCCGACCAACCAATACGTGAAGATATCAGAAGATGATCAAAATGAAGCATTGAAGATGGTAGATTTTCATAAATGGAATAACCGCTAATAATCTTTGGTTAGATCCCAAAGATAAGTTGTGGTTCTATCGTGGTTGGAATCTAGGGATTGCAAGGACTACTCGCTACTAATCTATAGGGTGATTCCTTGGATGTGATAGGAGGGTGCCTCGGTTCATCCTGTTTCTGGATGACTTGTATGGACGGATGTCTGACAGAGTATTTTCAAAGGAATTACTTACGTTGATTTCTTCAAACCTACCATAGTTAATGGCGGAGAAATGGTTTTTCTCTAGCCAAATAACTAGAGTATTTTTGTGGATGTCAATTAGTGATATCTGGTGGATCTGACAATTTGGCATTCAAAGTGAATGATGACCCGATGTTCAAAAGTTAATCTAAACCTCAGGCCTCACCAACAGGGAAATGAAAAAAATAAGGCAAGCAGAATGGCTATGTGGGTCGCTCCCATTAGGATGTATAACCACCTCTCTAGAGAAATTTCATTTCCTTCTTTAATCTGTTTCGATGTTGTCCCTTTTGGGAAACAGTAGTTTGAGCCCAACTGTTGGTGATATACATTCGATACACTCAAGCAATATGAGTGGTCGGTCATGTGTGGGACGGGTTGCAAGACGTTCTTGTTGAACCCAATGTATTCCCCTCTAGAGATACACTATCAGCAGGTGGTTCCATACTATGTCATTGTCGGAATCCAATCTCCAATAAGCGCCTGCGGTTTTGATTGTATACTATATATGTGGAGTGTGAGATGCAAGGGTTCCACTAGATTAATATCTACTTGTATTTAGACACTATTATAATATCATAAAAGATACTGATTTCAAAAATATTTTTGGGTTATCATAAGGTAAAAACCGTCCGTATTTATGTGTAGATTTGGTCTTACGATTATCCTTTTCTTTCGAAAAGATTTTTGAAATTTAAAATCAAGTTGGATGATCCCCTTAATACTGTGTGAGTTTTTTTTCTCACTTTGGTTCACCAGACTGACCCAGTGTTTTGTAAATGCTCAGGTTAGACCGGGTTGTACAGGTTCAGGTCATCGACTGTTGTGAAGAAACGAACTGGTAGAGCTTAGACGTGTGATATTACATAACTACTATTCCCCTGTGTTGTATACGAGGACATGTTATTATAACTGTCCAGATGTGTGATGTGCTCCGAGCTCTCAGTAAAGTTATATTTCTATATTATATTTTGTTCCGCTGCAATGTGAGACTCTGATTCTATGTTGTGGTGTTTCTTCTTTTTCTTCTTCCATTCTAACTTTCTTTCTTTCTTTCTTATCTCACCCTCTAATTTCTTTCCAATAACTATCCAGTGTTTTCGGTGTTTGGAAGGTTGGCATGAGTAATGGTAAATGTATTTATGTCAATTTTGGGGCCGAAAATCCTTAGGTCATTACACTTTGAGTCATTTAATTTGATTTAAAATAAAGAAGCTCTCCCTAACGCTTTATGAATATACATGTACATGTGATACAAGTATGTACAATGTAGCCATATTTTCTATGTATTGAAAATATAATGTCTTGTGAATATACTTATGCTTTTGACATAAGTGTACAATTGTATTTCCTATGTATAGAAAATATAATGTTTTGTGAATATACTTATGCCATTGAGATACGTATATGGTTATATTTTCTGAACATTGAAAATATACCGTTTTTGTGAATATACTTATACTATTGAGATAAGTGTATGCATATATTTTCTATGTTTTGGAAATATAATGTTTTTGAGAATATACTTATACCACTAAGATAAGTATGTGAAATTGATTTCTAAGTATTTACCAAGTGATTTAGTTAATGATTATTAATTAAATGGGCTTGTCGACTACTTGAGTGCCTTACCAAGCTAGTTACCATACTGAATTTTAAATCTTGATTTGATGTTTTTTTGTATTTGGTAGTTATTATCAAATATTGGTTAGTTTTAAAACGATCATCGTCGGTTCGGAGAGGTCGGGATTGAATAACATTACCATTGAGAACCAGTTCACATCATCTTATGCATTCTGGGGTGAAGACAGCGCAAAGTCCAGCATTCAAAGGCAATGATTTTCATATTGAACAGATTTCTTTTCAATAATCTATGGTTAACTCCTAGATTTGATAAAGTAGCAGTGGTCCCTTTTGTTCTAAAATCTTTGTATCACAAGGGATACTCGCTACTAATCTTTGGGGTGATCCACGAATAAGATGCAGCCAGAGAAGTACCTTCAATTTGTCATGTTCCTTGGCAACTTGTATGTACCTGTGTATGACATTGCATTTTTAATACCACGTACATCGGCTTGTAGAAATATATACTTGTTTATAGTGTGAGAGGTAAACCTTCTTATATTTAACACCTTCCTTAAGGCATATGAAGTCAAGGGTTTTACTTTTATGGAAATCAATTATTATATTGTCAGCAATGATAGTGTGACACTCAAAATGGGATTTGTTTCTTTGTGAAAGGTAATACATTACCTTAGGCCTCACACAACGGAAATGAAAAAAATAAAGTTGATGCAGCAGGGTTATATGGGTCGCACCAATTAGGATATAGACATCTCCTTTTTAGTTTTCCTATATATATTGAGATTTTTATATATGTTATGGACAAGGATAAATCTTGAACGACTGAGATGATGAGATATATGGTACTAACTAAGAAAGACGTAGCTGGTACTATTTTGGCGGAGGACAAGTTAGTTGAACATGGTACATTCCTCTAGAGATGTACTCTATAGAAAATAGTTCTTTAACCTATCGTTGTTGGAATCCAATCCCAATATGTATCTTTATGAATATAGTTATATACCTAAAAATGAATTTGATTTTAACAAATGTTCCAACTCCAATAATTTTAGCATGTTACTTAAAAAAGGTTTCCAAAGACACTTTATTAGAAATAATATCAAATGATTCGATAAAAATTATTGGTTATCTAAGGTGAAAATATATTCGTGTTTATGAAAATCATGGTCCTATAAGATATCTTTTATTTCAAAGGGTTTATTAAGTTATAATTAATTTCATCTAGTGTGAGTTCTCTCACATTAGTATTCCTGATCGACTAGGGTATTGGTTTCCTATGATACTTGGGTCAGACCAAGTATATTTTCCAAATTATTGAATTACTTTGGAGCTTCATAAGAGGACACGGAGACCCGAGACATACTCTTGCATTTTTTTCATACATTCCATTATACTTGTAACACCCCGTAATTTTAACAACACTAAAGATGATGAAATTAAAGGATACTTAATTAAATATTCAGAATTGATTAAAACGGGCTGCGCCATAGCGTTCATCTCGGAATTCTGCTTAAGATAGACTTTGAGTTTGCGTAAACGAACACCGTATGAAGAAGATATTAAGGTTTGAAGTTTGTATACATATAATTCAGTTATATATATATAATAAGCTCATAATTAAAAATCAGTTCAAATTCAAAGGCGGAATATCTAGGAGGTAATTGGACCCATTGGGGGACAACACACCCTAGGGGTGTTGATCCATGGGTTGACACCATAAGCGGGTGTCGACACCCATGTTGATACCCACTCCAGATTCGAACCAGGATCATTTCTGTGTATGTGGGCTTGTTTTATGACTAGATTCGTGACCCCTAGGCTATAAATAAGACCCTATTCTCAGTGTTTTATTCATTCTAAAACAATGGAGAACTAGGTGCTGCCTCTGCCTAGATTGAGAATAGCCTTTTCTTCTTCAACAAACAAGTCATTCAGGTGTAGAGATCTGTGATTCAACATATGCAATTCCTCTTCTATTTCTTAGATCCAATCATAGTGAGTCTACATTATTTTTAGATATAAATACTTAAAAGATAATCTTGACATAACTATAACTTGGATCTAAGCCTGCGACTATTTGAATCATATCAAATCTGCTATAACCTGTGTATCTAAGTTATTCTGACTTGACAATGAACTAGATCTAATCATGTACCTATTTATCATGTCAGATATGTCATTGCATGTAGATCTAATTCACTATTTAGATCTCATTATGCCTGTTCCTATTACGTTTGTGGCTAAATTAGTTCTAGTGTCACCACAGATCTGTTAATAGTTGGGTATCTAATTCATTGTTCCAATTTCATCATGCATGTTTATGATGTCCCTATTATTTTAGAATCAGTTCTCTTATCGCATGTTCATCAAATCTGTTCCTATATGCCTATCTTGTTATAATGCCTAACTTTGTCACTATATGTTTATTAGTTGCTATGTCTATTTTTGCCATGATATGTCAATCTTATGAGTATGTTCATTTCTATCCTCTTCCGTTCTTCTTTTCCCTTTTATTTTTATAGCCAAGCTAACTTTGAGCCTAGGCATGCCGTTGAAATATGCAAACGCGTGAAATTGGGAACGAGGGGAAAACGTTAAAATTGGGGTGTAACTTTTATTGGGAAATTTGGGCATAAATTGAATGTAATACAGGAATGTAGGTTTGGGGCATAAACTGCAATTGTGATTAAAAACCTGAATTTGGGGAATATGGTTCATTATGAACATAACTTGGATAAGGGGAACGTAAACCTATAATGACGAAGGAATAATTGGATAATAACGGAAATGCCTAGAATTACAGCAATTAGAAACTGTAATCGCGCTAAGACATGAGGTTAGAGTACACTTATGCTGGAAGTCTTCCCAGAACCGACTGGCATATCCAGCGACCACAAGTGGTGAATCTAATGTGAGGGGTCTAAGTGCATAAAACACGTGATGTGCTAAGACACGAGGTTAAGTCCGACTTGTGGAAGAAGTCTGCCCGGAACCGACCGACATATCCAACATCCACAAGCTATAGGCTTAATGTGGGAGATCTTGCACATTATAACCATAAATGAATATGGTAATGAACTGGAATACTTAACCAAGTTGAATCCAAAGGGATTATATGAAATTGTTAACTTCAGTAGGGGTTAAGTAAACTTGTATGAGTCAGTGGGAGGGTTAAGTATATCTTTGGGGTAGTGGGTAATATTTATATATATAGGGCCACAATCTTAACCTGTGGGGTTATGCAATCTTTTACTCTGGTATGGCATAACCTGTGGAAAACTTAGTAGTGGAGATACAAGCGTAGGAGGAAGCTTGTACCATCTTGTGTGTGGGACCCGTTTCAGTCATTAATCCATATATAGGCATCAAACGAGAACTCTGAACTAGGTCGTAGTCGGGGCACACTTATTGGGCTGATTGTAATAGATATAAACTTGGGGGACGGTGTGGGAGGCGCATACTGGCGGAGTCATTTGCGTGCGTGGGTCCGGCAGAGGAAGATAAGACACCGTGACATCTGTAGATATGGTTGTGCACATCCTGAAAACGAATGGTTGCCACTTTAGGAAGTGATACATCCTACCGTGGGGCTAGGACAGGGTATCTACGGAGTAGGGAGCCGATCGATTGAGGTAGTAATTAGGGTACATCTAGACTCTGGTATGTTTAGGAGCCCATTAATACCCTTAGTGGTAACACGGTATGTTTAGTTGGGTTGCTTGTTGATTGTATGGAGTTATACCTCTCACTAGATGTACTTCTAAGTATAACATCTTGTGGTGTTGGGATCATCTCATTCTAGTTATACTAGTATTGGTGCAGGGAGAAGGAAAAGTGTTAAAGAAGCGCTATTTATTCTATACTATTTATCATGTGTATCTTATCTTACCTGCCTTATATGCTGTTATCCTCTTATCCAGTTTACATGCCAGTCATGATGCTTTTACTTTTTTATATGCCAAAAGTAGCTGGACTTTCCAGACTTATGTCTGACCTATTTTGTTTTCTCTTCTTTCTCTTTTGTTCCCCCTCCCCTTCCCCTCGCCCCCCAGGTTCTCAGGGTAGGAATACTCAAGCTTGGTCAGGATTCTGCTTAGCTTTGCTTGGAGCTGCTTAGATGTATTGCTCGATTTCTTATCTTTCTACTATGGCTATATTTTTGGGGAACTATGCTCTTTTCATTATTATTGTACTCTGATTATTTAAGTACAAGGCAGAAGTTTTAGGATTGATGTATTGGGCTTTATGTATTTCAGACTTATGATGTACTATGTTTTGAACCACGATGTTTTCTGTTTAAATAAAGTTTTAAATTCCGCTGCTATTTTATATCTTCCTTGTAATATTTCTATTTCTATTTACCTATAACGCTTTACGAAACCTGATGCATTTTCTTAATGAGTGACATTAACGGACGTGGAGTGTCACAGTGCTCGTTATTGTACATATCGACAATTATAAGGACATTTTGTTATAACTATATATACTGATTTATAGATTAGTACTTTGACTGATGTATGCAAAATACAACTTTCTCTTTGTGTAAAGTGCAATGTTTATATTATATATTGTGTTTTGTTGTGAAATTCTATTCTTCTATCATTTTCTTTTCTTTAACTGTCTATCTGCCTAACACTTGGATGTTTGGCATGTGAATACCATGGATATATTACTGTCAACTCTTGAGGGTCGAAATGGAAAGTCGTCACATAGCTCTAATTATTAAAGAAGTGTTTAGTGTGTTTTATATTTATTGACAAAATAATGTAATAATTTAAACGTGTCAGTTATTAGTACTTTAGTCAAACAAGGTGTTGTCTTCGTATGTTAGAGAAAACAAAATATCACATTTATTAATTGAGAAATGTGTTTTGGAATTTAATTTAATTTTTGTTCATATTAATGTGTGATTGGTATTGATACAATCACATTTGATGATCGAGAATTAATACTATAGATGACCACAACATGTGTAGTGGTTAGTTTCGAGTCCTAGAATAAGGGATCTTACATGACATTATCCATATGCGACATTGATAATGTCCGACATAAATAATATGCAATATTAAGGAGGATTTGCATGGATGAGGGTCGGCACTACCTTCTTACATTGTTTGCTTGGACCTATAAGTGACATGCGACATTACTTGGTAGTCGATATAAATGATTGTTGACAAAAATGAGGCACAATATTTATCAATGGTTATGTAAATTAAAAGATGTGCGGGCAGTGTGAAACATTCATAGAAAGAAGTAACAAAGAAAGAGAGATATTGATAGACTATAGTATAGTAACGTTTCGACAGAGTTATGGAGTGGATCGCTTTCTTCATCATGATTATATGACCTTTAACATTGACAAGGGTATCAACATTGATATCCTTATTATGGACTCAGAGCATATTTCATTGCCTTAAAGTTATTCTTGAGATGCCCTTCAAAGGCAACACAGTTACTTATCAATTACTCCATTATCCTTTAAATTGTATATGTTTGTTCTCCTTTGGAATTATGTGGGTAATATTTTCCCCTTGTATAGAATAAATTTATAACACTTTAGTGTAAAGGTAGAAATTCCATTGTTATGTTAACTTTTTGCTTTTTCTTTCCTATATAACATAGACAAATGATAGTTTTTCATGGTAAACTTAGTTTTAATATTTAGTTAAGACATATGAACTGATATTTTTGGTAAACATTGAAATTCCTCATACTTTACATTGGATATCACTGTAAAGTTATCTTGAATGGAAATTTCTCTTCCACTATTATTACTTATATTAGTGCTTACACAATTGTCTCGGTTATAATAATGTCCAGGGAATGAGAAACAATAGATCAAAAGTTAAAAGTATAGAAAACCATATAATAATAGTTTATATCTATAAAAATATACTTACAGACAATAACAGGAGATAGAAGACTCTTTAGGAGTAATTATAAAAAAACATAAATCCTAATTTAACAATAATGGTAGAAAATGCAACATCTTTATCTTGTAATAATAAGAAAAGTCAGGAAAATTCTACTGGAAACAATAGAAGACTAGAAAATTATCTAAAAATAACAGTAGAATACAAGAATAATACCCAAAAAAAATGATAGAAGATCGCAAATCATTATCCAACAACAATGGTAGAATACAAGAAACCATTACTTAACAATAATGATTTAAGGCCAGGAATCGTTATCTACTAATAATGATAGAAGATTGTAAGTCCTTATTTGAAAATAATGATGAAGATCAAAAATCCTTATCTGGCAATCATGATAAAAGACTTCAAATTCTTATTTAGCTAAGAATCATTATCTGTTAACAGAAGAAGACTAGAAAATTACTATAGAAATAACACGAGAAGAGAATAAAAGAGCAGTAAACGTTCTTTTAATTAATGAAAGGAGAATGGAAATCCTAATCTAGTTATAGTAATATAAGATCAAAGTCCTTATCTGGTGGTAATTGAAAAGGGTCAGAAATCCTTATTTGGTAATGACAAAAGAAAGTCCATAAAATCGTCAATTGTAAGGAATATAGAATGAAATTTCTTTCTTGGAGGTTCAGTATATTTTGGAGTAAATTTAATCAATTTTAGCTCTAAAGGGTTGTTTTGACTCATTTTTTTGTTAGATTTCATTTGACTCGGATTGATTGTTTGGTCACCGTCTTCGGTGACAATTTTGACCTACTATCTTATGCATACGTTTAACTATCTTAAGCTGGACCAAAGTCTTATTCATCCTCCCTCTTGTAGGTTCTCTAGTAAGAACTAAATGCTTTGAGCTTTAGATGCTTCCTCCTTCTGGAAGGTGTTTTAGTGAGGCTTGTAGAGCGACACCAAAGGCTTAATGCTTTTGATGGACCAAAAGCTCCCTAACTTGAGGAGATATTTCATTGAGGCTCACAAAATAGCATTGAAAGCTTAATGCTTTGGATGAACCAAAGACTTACTCCTTTTTATAAGGTGCCTAATAAGGCTTATGGAGGGGTATTAAATTGATTAACGCTTGGGAAGGACCAAAGGCTTCCTTCCTCTAGAAGATACTTTATTAAGGTCAGTGGAAAGTCTCTGAAGGATTAACTTTTTAGATGGGATAAAGACTTTCTCCCTCTAGAAGGCACTTCAATAAGGCTGGTGGAGAGGCACTAAAGGAGCTCTTTCGATGGATCAAAGAATTCCTGCTTATAGAAAGTGCTTCAGTGGGGCCTGCGAAGTGGCGTAGAAAGCTTAATGCTCTAGATGGAACGAAGAGTTCGTCTCTTTAGGTGGTGCTTCATTTAGGCCTACGGAGTGGCACTAAAGGCTTAACACTTTTGATGAATAGACGACTTCGTCCCACTAGGAGCTTCTTTAAAAATCACAAAGGCTTTCGTTTTTTTATTCAATTCTTGCTGCTAGGGAATGTGGATCTTAGGCAAAAAAGAAAAACGCTAGAGGGAGGGTGAATGTAACAACCCGTATTTTTGATAACCTGTTATATCGTAAATCGAGGCAGAATTTTATTTATAAATCTGAATTAAGGGAAACGGGCTATGCCATTGCATTCGTCTCGGAAAAATACGCGAAATAGAGTCCGAGTTTTTGAAAATCGGAGTCCGTATGACCCGGTTAAGGCCCGAAGAAGTTTTCTGAAAATTCAAAGTTCAAAACATATTTAAAATTCAGGTTCAAATTTTGAAATTGGGGCCATTGGGCGCAGGTGGGAAAATTCCCGCCTAGCTAACCCAGTCGACAGGCCTGTCGACTGGGCAGTCGACTTGGCTAGAACCAAGTCGACAGCCCTATCGACTTGGGTGTCGACAGGGCTCGGCCAGTTTGGCCTGATGCACCATTTTTGAGTTTGGCTGTGTTTTGGGGCTGTTTTCTGGAAGCTTCTGAGATCTAATGGTCCTAATCTAACCTAGGGTTAATCTAAGGGTCTAAAACACATCCTAATCCTATAAATAAGCCCCTAACCTAACCCTAAATCATCATTATTCATTCAAGTAACTAAACTATGGCAAAATCATTCCTCTCATGGCCTCCACTCTCTTCATAAAATTCCTAAGTTATTTCTATGAGAGATTTTCAATGCATACAAGTGTTTTCAAGCTTGTATGAGCATCATTAGCTTGCATTCAAGTCAAGTTTCCATATTTACATCATAAAGCAAGAGTTTTGATCATTTTGGCTCAAGGGTTTTTCTATTGGAGCTTGCATTTTGGGTTTATTTGATTGCATAAGGGCTTTGTCTCAATCTATGTATTTTTGTGTCTTCATAAGCATTGTAAGCCCTTTTCTACTTTCATATTTAAACTCTAAAGTTAAATGAATGATGCAAGTTTGGTTGATCATTATGATATGCAAGTTTGCCATGATATGCAAGTTTACTATGTCATGTTATACAAGTTTGATATGTTATGATATGCAAGTTTATCATGTTATATATGTTATGCAAGTATGCCATGTTATGATATGCAAGTTTACCATATTATGCTATGCAAGTTTGCCGTGTTGTGATATGCAAGTTTATCATGTTATGTTATGCAAGTTTGATATGCAAGTTTGTCATATGATATGTAAGTTACGTTAGGCAAGTTTGGGGTTGATCATTTTGCTCAAGTTATCATGTTATGCAAGCTTATCTTGGGTTTATGAGCTTAAAGCTTCAAGCTTTATGCTAAGGTTGCATTTTGGCAACATGTAAGTTATCATATCCCTTATGATAACTTGCATGTGAGGCTAAATGCGAACTTATGGCAACTTTTACATGTCATTTATCACCATGTATCACCAATATGTTAAGTTTGGTTTTATGCATGCTTTTGAGGCCTAAAAATGTAATATGCAAGTATATGAACATATGTACATTTCATATGCCATCATGATTAAACTTGTGGCTTCAACACCTTTATGTCATGATTATGCCAAGTTCCCTCTTTCTATCCTTTATGCGCTATTGCGATATGTAAGCGATGGGATTGCGTTTGGGGTTGGGTAAACTTAAAGGACATAAAAACATAAGAGTGGGAATTTACCTATTAAGTTAGGTCTACCCATTGGGAATTTACCTATTATGTTAGGTCTACCCAAATGCTTGAAAACTTGTAATATGTTTTGGAAACATAATGGACATGACACTTAGAAAATATAAGTGTGACCAACTCGAGGTTGGGTTGAGTTTGTAGCGTAAAACTACCCGGAACCGACCGGCTTAACTAGTTGCTACAAACAATAGGACCCAATGTGAGAAGTTGGTCATGTTGTACCTTGAACCCGAGGTTAGACCAAGTTGTGGTGTAAATCTATCCGGAACCGACCGGCTTAACTAGTAACCGCAACAAAGTCTAATGTGAGAGGTTAAGGCACATTAATTAATTAATGCCTCATGATTAGGGTTAAGTCATGGTCCACTTAATACTTAACCAATTTGGACTTGGTGGATTAATCGGGGTTAAGCCGTGAACCTATCGTTACACTTAACCAAGTTAATCCATGATTAGTAAAAGGGTTAAGTTAACCTACACATAGCCAATCTGAACTCGGTAATTTAACGGGGTTAAGTTGAAATATACTTAACCAATCCAACTCAGTAATTTGATAAGGCTGAGAACCGATTTGATACCTGGTCTGGATAAACTAACTTGATTGATAAATTAAACGAACCTGTTTTGCGGATCTGTAGGACCCACACCAAGATAGGCAAGTTTGTAAATCTGTTATTTGATCCGTTAGTCTGAAAACTGATCGTCTGAACTTTGTATGTCTGAACTCTTTTAATAAGTTAATCTGAATCTGATAGTCTGGGGACACAAGGGGGAATACTTATGTCATTTGTTGTTTGGGACCCATATTAGTCAGTAACCCTTTCTGGTATCAAAACTTTGACCCAACTATAGGTAGGGTCCGGGCACGCTTACTGAACTAATTATAAGTGGTTCATTCTGATAATGGCGATGGGTGTTGATGGTGCGTTCCAACCGGGTCATGTGCGTGCATGGATCCCGATCTGCCTCTGAGGATGTAAGACGCCGTGACTTCTGTAAATATGCCTGTGCCAATTGGTTGCCACTTTAGGGAGTGATACACCCTATCGTGGGGCCGACATAGGATATTTATGTATTAGGGAGACAATCGCTTGGGTAGGATTTAGGGTACACTTAGCTCTGTCTGATTCTGTTGGTACCGTCTGTTTTGTTGGGTGGTAACACCCATCTGTTTCTGCGTGGTACCGTTCTGTTAGGGTGGTAAAGGCCCATTATTGTTAGCATTCCGTTTCTGTACTTTATCTGTTAGGGTGGTAAAAGCCCATTTTTCCCAAACTCTATCTCTGTATGGACCATTCTGTTCCGTCCTGTTTTGATGTAAACTTTGGGGTAACACCTAATCCTGTTATACTAGAATTGGTACCAAGAAGTTGGATCTTGATTTAAGTCAAACACCTGATACTGGGCCAAGTTTAGGCCAAGGGATAAATTATTGTTTATACATGACATGTTAGAATGCTGGTACACCTGTGGTGAAAAAACTTCACCTTGATTATGCGATGACTCCTTTGAACTATCTGTTAGATATTCACCATGCTAGTATGTAATTATCCTTATGTTCATCCATGCTTCTCATGCCAGTTAACTTTATCAGTTTACATTGATTGTAGTAGGGCTTACTCAGTCTTTTTGACTGACCTGTTTTTCTTTCGCCTCTTTTCTTCCGTTCCCCCCCCCCCAAGGTTCTCAGGGAGGGAATATTGGAGCTTAGCTTGGATTTCTGATCGCTTGCTTGTGGGATTTTAGCTCATGTACGGTCTTGACATGAAGCTAGCTATGGTTATCACTTATTTTGGGGATAGTACTTATGTATTTCAGTTTTTCAGTGATGTTGTTTTTATCTAGACTTGTTTATTTGGAAAATTGACATTATGTTGTACCAGACTTGTTTTGAAATGGTTTGAAATCTTCCTCTGTTTTATCTATGTTATTTACTCTGTTTACATATATACATATGTTCTTGTTCTACCTTGATATATCATTATGCATGTTTACCCGATTCAAACGCCCCTCCAAAGTCAGAGTGCTTGCAAGAGCCACCCTGGCGGAGGTGGAGTGTTACATTTGGTATCAGAGCATATGGTTTACGAGAAGGAACAAAAAGGTTTTTAAAACTTTTGGAAAACTATTTTCAAAACCAAGTATAAAGTAGTTTCCAAAGAAAAGTCTAGTTTATTTTAAAGGCTATTCCCCAAAAAACCATTAGCACAATCCTTAGTTATCTATTCTTAGTTCCCTCATTCTGAATCTATCTTTTCCTTCGTTTCAGTATGACAGATAACTTTGTTATCCCAGAGGGAGTGCAAGTTCCTGTTTGGTATAGGAGACTTATGGAGGCTAGGGCGACCGAAGCCGGCCCCGCAAATGTTACTCCTCCTCCGGTGGTTAATGTTCCTCCTCATCCTGTCGCTGAGGTTCCTCCTCCTCCTCCCCCTCAGCATCCTCCAGTAGAGTTCACGAAGATTTGCAAGCACTTCAAAGCAATGGGTGGCAAGAACTTTCTAGGTACCGAGACTTTTGTAGAGGCCCGGAATTGGTTGAAAGAGACCGAGGATTTATTCGCTATCTTTGGATTAGATGATCAGAGAAAGATCTTGTTGGCGGTTTGGCTCATGAAGGATGAAGCCGCTTATTGGTGGGATATCACCACCGCGACTAGGCCCATTGAGACTTGGGCCGATTTCAGGACAAGATTCGGGCTTAAATTTCTGTCTTCTGCTGAAGAGAATTTGCAAATGGAGAGTTTTATTGCTTTGAAGCAAGGAGACATGTCTGTCAAAGAATATGTGAACAAGTTCAATCAGTTAGCTCGTTTTGGCTTGGATATGGTGAGTACTACTCAGAAGAAGGCTCTTCGTTTTGCTAGAGGATTGAATGAGCCGTTACAGGAGTTAGCTATGTCTCATGTGCCCATGGGGGCCACGTTTGAGAGTTTTGTAGATATGGCCCTACTCAATGAAGAGAACAAGAGTGCAAAGAAGGAGGTCAAGGTGAATGAGTCTCAGAACAAGAAAACGGGGCCCAAAAAGGAAATGCAAAAGAAGGAGGAGAAGTCTGAAGATAAGAAGGAAAAGAAGTGCTTTACTTGTGGAAGCTCAACTCATCTAAACAAGGATTGCAGAAAGAGGAAGGGCACTTGCTTTAACTGTGGAGAGATGGGACACTTCACTAGGGACTGCCCGAAGAAGAAAGGGGCTACATCGGAAGGAACGGTGAATACTCTCATGGCGAGTGAATAGATTAGGGCTAGAATAATTTGTCTGTAGGATGTTTAATTTTCCTTGTCTGATTTTCAGTTTGAAACTCTTTTTCTGGTATTTTGATTCTGTAATGGAAACTCGGTACTTTAATGCTAGTCTTGCTTCTGATCTGGTAATAGTCTCAAACTCCCTGAGAGTTATAACTCATCTGTTTGTGATAAATTGGGGTTTGAGAGTATCTGTGTTGGGCATGAGGGTGACTATGAAGAATACATTCTGGGTTTCTACCATGCTTAGTTTCCTAAGAATCATTTGGGGAAATCTGATCTGTACTAGTAGTCTGTAAGTATATGTACCAAGTTTTTGTTTTATCTGTACTCGCTTCCATCACTCGACTGTATCTTGTTGAGATAGGAATCCTATGGATGTAAACATGTGTTTGAGACATGTTATGTTTGATGGTTGCAAGTGGATGCAAGTGGTTGCTCGTGGATGCATAAACACACACTAGGCACTAGATCGGCTTGAAATACACTCTCATATTGCATATGGACGTGTGTACATTTTCAATTCTTATGGTTGCAAGATGGTCAATTCGGCACATGGATGTTGCATATGGACGAATGTTTGTGCACACATATAGTATTATATGATTAGGACTATTTGCATACATAATGGATTCATTTCACTAACATACTTTGCATTGATGATCTTTGCATTAGATAAGAACATATATACACACACCTTTTGCATATGTTCATACCGCATTAGAATCTTTAAGGAAAATGATTGCTCGTGAATGATGATTTGAGTAGATGGATGATGGATGGTAGGATGCGTTCTTCCTAACTTGAAGATTTCGAGGACGAAATCCTTTAAGGAGGGGAGAATGTAACAACCCGTATTTTTTATAACCTTTTATATCGTAAATCGAGGTAGAATTTAATTTATAAATCTGAATCAAGGGAAACGGGCTATGCCATTGCGTTCGTCTCGGAAAAATACGTGAAATAGAGTCCGAGTTTTCGAAAATTGGAGTCCGTATGACTCGGTTAAGGATCGAAGAAGTTTTCTGAAAATTCAAAGTTCAAAACAGATTTAAAATTCAGGTTCAAATTTTGAAATTGGGGCCATTGGGCGCAGGTGGGAAAATTCCCGCTTAGCTAACCCAGTCGACAGGCCTGTTGACTGGGCAGTCGACATGGCTAGGACCAAGTCGACAGCCCTGTCGACTTGGGTGTCGACAAGGGGTGCTCGGCCAGTTTGGCCTGATGCACCATTTTTGAGTTTGGCTGTGTTTTGGGGCTGTTTTCTGGAAGCTTCCGAGATCTGATGGTCCTAATCTAACCTAGGGTTAATCTAAGGGTCTAAAACACATCCTAATCCTATAAATAAGCCCCTAACCTAACCCTAAATCATCATTATTCATTCAAGTAACTAAACTATGGCAAAATCATTCCTCTCATGGCCTCCACTCTCTTCATAAAATTCCTAAGTTATTTCTATGAGAGATTTTCAATGCATACAAGTGTTTTCAAGCTTGTATGAGCATCATTAGCTTGCATTCAAGTCAAGTTTCCATATTTACATCATAAAGCAAGAGTTTTGATCATTTTGGCTCAAGGGTTTTTCTATTGGAGCTTGCATTTTGGGTTTATTTGATTGCATAAGGGCTTTGTCTCAATCTATGTATTTTTGTGTCTTCATAAGCATTGTAAGCCCTTTTCTACTTTCATATTTAAACTCTAAAGTTAAATGAATGCAAGTTTGGTTGATCATTATGATATGCAAGTTTGCCATGATATGCAAGTTTACTATGTCATGTTATACAAGTTTGATATGTTGTAACACCCCGTATTTCAGTTAATGCTAAAATTCACTAATTTCAGAATAAATAATCTCAAATGTGAGAATTGGGGGAAACCGGCTGCGTCATTGCGTTCGTCTCGGAAAAATACGCAGAATAGAGTCCGAAATTTTGTAAATCGGAGTCCGTATGGCCCAGTTATGGCCCAATGAAGTTGGCAGAAAAATCAAGTTAAAAACAGATTTAGGAATGCAAAACTAGATTTCGAAATTGGAGCCAGCAGGGGGCCAGGCGGGAAACTTCCCGCCCTACCCATGTCGACAGGGCTGTCGACAGGCCTGTCGACTGGGGAGTCGACTTGCCTGTCGACTTGCCTGTCGACCTGGGCGCGGCGTCCAGTGAACCTGGGTGCACCAGGTTGGGTTTTAGGCTGGCTTGGAGGGCTGGGTTCTAGAGATTTCCTAAATCTAACGGACCTAATCTAACCTAGGGTTAATCTAAGGGCCTAAAACACTCACCTAATCTATAAATACACCCTAAACCTACCCTAATCCATACTAAAAATAGGAATGATGGCCTCATTCCGCCAAAATCAAACTTGAGAGAGCCTCCACTAGTTTATGAAGGAAGTTGCAAGCTAATCACTCTCTAATAAATCTCTAATCATCACCATCTTCATATTTAGCAACTAATTCCACTTCATAAGTTTGCTAATCTTGGGTTTGGTGAGTTTCTATCACTTTAACATCAATTGCTAAAGTAAGTAGATTGGGTGTAATGAGACTTATGGTCTTAAATGCGGATTAGTGAGTTTGAATCATTTGTAATGATATGCTACTCTATGTTTTCCTATGTTTATGCATGTTTAACAAGTGGGTTTATGCATGTTTGATAAGTTGGTTTATGCATGTTTAACAAGTGGGTTTATGCATGTTTAATAAGTGGGTTTATGCATATCTAATAAGTGGGTTTATGCATGTTTAGCAAGTGAGTTATGCAAGTTCATATGCAAGTTATGTGTATGATGTTATGTAAGTTATGTGTAGGTTGTTATGCAAGTTCATATGCAAGTTATGTATATGCTTAAATGCAAGTTTAACATGATATGCAAGTTATGCATGCTTATGCAAGTATGTGAATGCTTATGCAAGTTATGTATATGCTTAAATGCAAGTTTAACATGATATGCAAGTTATGCATGCTTATGCAAGTATGTGAATGCTTATGCAAGAATGTGAATGCTTATGCAAGTTATGTGTATGCTCAAATGCATGTTTAACATGTTATGCAAGTTATGAGAATGCTTATATGCAAGTTCAACATGTTATGCAAGATATGTGTATAATAATATGCAAGTTTGGGTTAAATGTAGTTGGGTTAATATATGCTCATATATGCAAGTTGACATCCTCTTAACCCATGACAAAGTTATATGCTAAGATTTGGTTAAACCCATGATATTTGTGATGGATCTTCCCTTTATTATGTCATGAAATGAGAACGATTTACGTGGGGAACGATGGGGTTAATAAATATGTTAATAAAAGTATGATTGGGTATGATTAAGCATACCATAAAAAAATAAATTAACATAAGTGGGAATTTACCTATTGAGTTAGGTCTACCCCATGGGAATTTACCTATTGAGTTAGGTCTACCCATGTTATGAAAAACTTGATATTAATTAGGGATAATTAATATGGGGGTGATTAATTAGGTGTAATTAATCAACTAAGACACGAGGTTGGACCCTTTTGTAGCGGAAGTCTGCCCGGAACCGACCGGCCATCCAGCGGCTACAAATGATTGGCCCAATGTGAGAGGTCTTAGTCATAAATTAAATACGTGATTAAAGTAAAGACACGAGGTTAGACCCTTTTTATGACAGAAGTCTGCCCGGAACCAACCGGCATATCCAGCAGTCATAAAAGATGGTCTAATGTGAGAGGTCTTTATGAGGTCATGATCTTAATTAATTAATTAAGAAACACTTAACCATATTAGCATGTAGAGGGACATGAGGGGTTAAGTGGGTGCCTTGGGTGGCATGTGGAAATCTAGTGGGTTGCCTTGGGTGGCAATAGAAAATACGATTAGAATACTTAACCAAGTGGAAACATGTAATTAAACATGATTAAAGGGTTAAGTGGGATACACTAGATAAGTGACAAGCTTAAGTGGGTAGCTTGTGGGGGCCCATTTCAACCAATATCCCAAACGTATCTTTGTGGGCTCGACTCTAGTCGGTTGACGGGACACGCATATTGGGCTTGACTATAAGAGGCCAAACGGGTTAGCGGTGGCAACGCAGGATCAACGGGTTTCATATGCGTGTGTGGACCCGGGCTGGTTGGTAAGTCATTGTTGCATCGTGTAGATATAAAGCCGTGCACCGTTGATATTATCAGGTGGCCACTTTGGGGAATGATACACCCCACTGTGGGACCAGCACGGGTATCTACGGTAGGGAGCCGATCGCTGGGAAGTAGTGGATACACCTAATAAAGATAGGGGCAGACGGCACCTATGTAGGGGTACATGAAACTACTAGGTAAAATTTTCTAAGTCCTTGGGAGGGATCAACCTTTAAGTAGAAATGACTGGTGTGGTGCAGTTAGTAATTATCCTTGGGGTGGGTAGATACGTCTTTACAGTTATCTTAGTTTATCCTAAGTCTACCAAGCTGCTTAGTGTAGCTATTCATCCCCAGACATTACCGTAGGTCAAGTTTATGTCTTCTCTGATTACTTTAATGATTGTATTGTTAAAGTTATAGGACTCGCTCAGACTTATGTCTGACCCCGTTGTTTTTATCTTTTTCCCAACCCTCAGGTCCTACGGTGGATCCTAGCAGTAGTGGAGCTTGATCGGATTGCTGTTCCAGTCTTTAGGAGCTTGGATAGATGTAAAGCTCCAGTTACCCAGTTATCTTTTCTTTTGTCTTGGCTATTGTATGAGAGAGTGGGATTATGTATTTCTTTATTTTGATGGATATTGTACTTGACTTTTATTGTGGTTTTATGATGTAACCAGACATGTTTACTTCCGCTGATATGAGATGATGTTTTAAATTTCAAGTACTATTTATATCTGTCTTGTTGTAATTTTTCTGTTCTATATTCACTAAAATACTCCACCGATGCTATGGCATTCCCTTAGAGAGTGACCATAGCGGGCGTAGGGTGTTACATATGTTATGATATGCAAGTTTATCATGTTATATATGTTATGCAAGTATGCCATGTTATGATATGCAAGTTTACCATATTATGCTATGCAAGTTTGCCATGTTGTGATATGCAAGTTTATCATGTTATGTTATGCAAGTTTGATATGCAAGTTTGTCATATGATAGTAAGTTACGTTAGGCAAGTTTGGGGTTGATCATTTTGCTCATGTTATCATGTTATGCAAGCTTATCTTGGGTTTATGAGCTTAAAGCTTCAAGCTTTATGCTAAGGTTGCATTTTGGCAACATGTAAGTTATCATATCCCTTATGATAACTTGCATGTGAGGCTAAATGCGAACTTATGGCAACTTTTACATGTCATTTATCACCATGTATCACCAATATGTTAAGTTTGGTTTTATGCATGCTTTTGAGGCCTAAAAATGTAATATGCAAGTATATGAACATATGTACATTTCATATGCCACCATGATTAAACTTGTGGCTTCAACACCTTTATGTCATGATTATGCCAAGTTCCCTCTTTCTATCCTTTATGCGCTATTGCGATATGTAAGCGATGGGATTGCGTTTGGGGTTGGGTAAACTTAAAGGACATAAAAACATAAGATTGGGAATTTACCTATTAAGTTAGGTCTACCCATTGGGAATTTACCTATTAAGTTAGGTCTACCGAAATGCTTGCAAGCTTGTAATATGTTTTGGAAACATAATGGACATGACACTTAGAAAATATAAGTGTGACCAACTCAAGGTTGGGTTGAGTTTGTAGCGTAAAACTACCCGGAACCGACCGGCTTAACTAGTTGCTACAAACAATAGGACCCAATGTGAGAAGTTGGTCATGTTGTACCTTGAACCCGAGGTTAGACCAAGTTGTGGTGTAAAGCTACCCGGAACCGACCGGCTTAACTAGTAACCGCAACAAAGTCTAATGTGAGAGGTTAAGGCACAATAATTAATTAATGCCTCATGATTAGGGTTAAGTCATGGTCCACTTAATACTTAACCAATTTGGACTTGGTGGATTAATCGGGGTTAAGCCGTGAACCCATCGTTACACTTAACCAAGTTAATCCATGATTAGTAAAAGGGTTAAGTTAACCTACACTTAGCCAATCTGAACTCGGTAATTTAACGGGGTTAAGTTGAACTATACTTAACCAATCCAACTCAGTAATTTGATAAGGCTGAGAACCGATTTGATACCTGGTCTGGATAAACTAACTTGATTGATAAATTAAACGAACCTGTTTTGCGGATCTGTAGGACCCACACCAAGATAGGCAAGTTTGTAAATCTGTTATCTGATCCGTTAGTCTGAAAACTGATCGTCTGAACTTTGTATGTCTGAACTCTGTTAATAAGTTAATCTGAATCTGATAGTCTGGGGACACAAGGGGGAATACTTGTGTCATTTGTTGTTTGGGACCCATATTAGTCAGTAACCCTTTCTGGTATCAAAACTTTGACCCAACTGTAGGTAGGGTCCGGGCACGCTTACTGAACTAATTATAAGTGGTTCATTTTGATAATGGCGATGGGTGTTGATGGTGCGTTCCAATCGGGTCATGTGCGTGCATAGATCCCGGTCTGCCTCTGAGGATGTAAGACGCCGTGACATCTGTAAATATGCCTGTGCCAATTGGTTGCCACTTTAGGGAGTGATACACCCTATCGTGGGGCCGACATAGGATATTTATGTATTAGGGAGCCGATCGCTTGGGTAGGATTTAGGGTACACTTAGCTCTGTCTGATTATGTTGGTACCGTCTGTTTTGTTGGGTGGTAACACCCGTCTGTTTCTGCGTGGTACCGTTCTGTTAGGGTGGTAAAGGCCCATTATTGTTAGCATTCTGTTTCTGTACTTTATCTGTTAGGGTGGTAAAAGCCCATTTTTCCCAAACTCTATCTCTGTATGGACCATTCTGTTCCGTCCTGTTTTGATGTAAACATTGGGGTAACACCTAATCCTGTTATACTAGAATTGGTACCAAGAAGTTGGATCTTGATTTAAGTCAAACACCTGATACTGGGCCAAGTTTAGGCCAAGGGATAAATTCTTGTTTATACATGACATGTTAGAATGCTGGTACACCTGTGGTGAAAAAACTTCACCTTGATTATGCGATGACTCCTTTGAACTATCTGTTAGATATTCACCATGCTAGTATGTAATTATCCTTATGTTCATCCCTGCTTCTCATGCCAGTTAACTTTATCAGTTTACATTGATTGTAGTAGGGCTTACTCAGTCTTTTTGACTGACCTGTTTTTCTTTCGCCTCTTTTCTTCCGTTCCCCCCCCCCCAGGTTCTCAGGGAGGGAATATTGGAGCTTAGCTTGGATTTCTGATCGCTTGCTTGTGGGATTTTAGCTCATGTACGGTCTTGACATGAAGCTAGCTATTGTTATCACTTATTTTGTGGATAGTACTTATGTATTTCAGTTTTTCAGTGATGTTGTTTTTATCTAGACTTGTTTATTTGGAAAATTGACATTATGTTGTACCAGACTTGTTTTGAAATGGTTTGAAATCTTCCGCTGTTTTATCTATGTTATTTACTCTGTTTACATATATACATATGTTCTTGTTCTACCTTGATATATCATTATGCATGTTTACCCGATTCAAACGCCCCTCCAAAGTCAGAGTGCTTGCAAGAGCCACCCTGGCGGAGGTGGAGTGTTACAGTGAATAGTGTTTATAAGGAATTTATGAAAATCTTAAACTAATTTGATCTACTATATGAATCATAAAATTATTATCACATCAAAGATGATCATAAATACATAATCAAACATAGACATAAAAATAAGTAAATATAAAACACAAAAAAGGAAATAACACACAGGATTTTAAACTGGTTCGGATTACTCCTATGTCCAGTCCCACACAATGCTGGATTGTGTAGAGTTTTATTATTATCACTCTCCAAGTACAATCCCATGATTTCATAGCTACAAGGTTATCACCTCCCAAAAAACCCTTGATTTCATGGCTACAAGGTTAGTACCTCTCAAAACACCCTTGATTTCACGTCTACAAGGTTAACACTGCTCTCTTTCCTTGATTTCAAGGCTATAAGGAACACACCCTTTCAAATAATTCCCAAAGGATTACAATAGCCCTAGAGCTCTTCAATAGCACTTCAATTTAGAGAGTATTTGATAGAAATTGAGAAGAGAAGAAGTATGATATAATCTAAGTAGAAATCGACAAAGTATAAGTGTAGAAATCAAGAAAATGATGCATATTAATGATGGTACATAAAGTGGTGAAGATGGAGAAGAAGAACGAATAAAAAATTCGAAATCAGCCCCTATTTATAGTGTCTCAATGATTGCAATGTTTCAGACACATTACAAATAATGAAAAGAAACTTCCTCTGAAAATTGATATTATGACGGTTGTATATCGACATATGTTTCATATTTTTATTTTGAAAACTATTTTCCAAGTGTTTAAACATATATTATTCTGGAAATTCTTAAATCAAAACTTAGTAATTTATATGAATATTCTAAAGTGTAAAATCATATGGAAACAAAATAATATATTATATAAACATAGTTATAAAGTTATCAGATTTAAAACTATATAACTTATATTATTAAAACTTTATAAACATATATGTTTGAAATCATAAGTAAGATAATAGTTTGAAAATAATTTGAAATCGGGATTTGAATTTAGAAAACAGAATTTGAACCTGGAGTGCTATTTAGAGTCTTACATATAAATTAGACTCAATTACTATATTTTCCTTGAAATCTTGATAACTCGATAACTCATGAGTCTTGAATCTCTTCTGAATCATGAATCTTCTTGGAACTCTAAAACTGTAGAGTCTTCAGTATTTAAGTCATGTATATAAACCCTGCATATATATATATATTCTAGATAGAAATATTAATACATATTTTATAATCAAATAATACTGATAATTGATATAAGGTTGTTGTGACCAAAACTCCAATCTCGAACAATCTCTTGTTGTGATCAAAACTCCATTTTCGAACAATCTCCCCCTTTTTTATGATGACAACCTTGATTTATAAAATATTCATACCTGTTGATACTTTTTGATCGGATCCTTCGATTGTTGCTCCTTTCACCATGAATCCTACATGCTCACCCTTAAACTAAGCCTAAATAATCGTCATTTTATAATTTCTCCCCCTTGTCATCAACAAAAAGAACCTCTAAATTTACTCCCCCTAAATATGTACCATAAATAACTATATCCTATATCTATCGATATATTCTAAGGTTATAATACTTAATTCTATTCATGTATACATGACTCCCTCTAAATTCATGCCTAAATAATATCCTTATAACTATTCTAGTACTTATTCTAAAATATAAAAAAACTCGATAGGAAACAAACATTGTATGAACAAATTAATTTAGACTTTGTTTTACACGACAATCGATACAAACCCTACAAATTACAATGTTTTACGAGAATATGAATATACTATAATTGTTTCTATTACATCGCATGTACGAAAAAACGAAAAAATAAACGTGTGGCAACCCCAATTTCGACAAATGGATTTTTTTTTAAATTCCAATCTATCGAAACTTGGATTGGTTTGCTCTAGTATCCTGCAGAAAAGACAGAGACATAAAATATGTCCGAGCTCAGAAAACATCTCACAGCGGAATGGATAAAATATAATATAAATCAAAGTATAGCCTTACCGTATTAATAATACTGCCTAACCAGTATCCGAAGCTATAACGTCTCATGTCCCTGCCACAAATCTAACATGCGAGTATGTCATGAGGAGGGGGTCAGAACACAAGTTCTGGTGACTGGGATTAAACTATACACTTTGGGTAATCCTACATATACCATTCAATCATATTATCTTATTTATTAGGTTACTTGGGTTCATAGCACTCAAAGCTTACACACACGTCGTACCAAATTACTTCGCAGTGAACTAACCTAATACAGTATATGTGTAGCTACCCCCAATATCGAGGTACACCCCATGGAACCCTACTCGCACTGTCTCCACGGTAACACTATCGCAGTATACGCAGTCCCTCATCCTACGTCGTAGTGACGTACGGATAACAATATTACGTTTTGCATATATCTATCATTACTATGCTACGCAAACGTATGGACTACCACCTTTGTTCGAATCAGACTCCATAACGGAGTAATGCCCTCAAGTCTACGATACATCACCCAGAGCCGATATGCATGTATTTAGACTGTCCACCATATGTGTCTTCATTTGTAGCTCGATGCCTCAATCGCACGTCCCCTTATGTGCACCGAGTTCCTTGGCAGGGCGATACAAGAAACACAGAACTCGGTCAAGGGCTTTTCCATATTTGTACGGGCCTGTCTCTAAAGATCCTCGATATACAGACATACATGGGGTCTATTTTCGTGGTGGCTATGGCCCTACCTCGGTCCATCCCTCAACTAGTAAAGACTACCAGAGCTAAGTGACTTTCCCTACGCAAACAATCTAAATATCCATGTGGAGTCTCCCTTCAACCCTCTACCCCGATAGTGAAGGGTGAAATGGTATCTTGGGTTTAGCTCGAGTCTTTCCGCATCCCACTGGCTGTCGATGATGGGTATCCAACGATCTACTATCCTTGTTGGTCGTGACCCTTCACCTCCCCTTTGAGGCAACCGCCAAATCACCCTGGTGTCACCGCGTTACATCATTCTGATTGCATAGCTGCATCTGCAGTCGAGGCCCACCCACCTAGTAGTTACACGCAGACTAAAGCTCTTTGAGCACAGCCTAAGACATCTGTCACCGCACAGAGGACGACTAGGAGAACCTTACGTACCTCAGGAAGTCGCGTGCTTCCCTTCTAGTCCTTTGGAGCCGTTAGAACAATCAGATGAATGTTCTCTCCCCTCGTGCTTTACAACACCTCGATGATCAACTTCGTTGGGTTATTCACCCTCAACCGTATGGACTGG
This sequence comes from Allium sativum, assembly GCA_030737875.1. Classification (NCBI taxonomy): domain Eukaryota; kingdom Viridiplantae; phylum Streptophyta; class Magnoliopsida; order Asparagales; family Amaryllidaceae; genus Allium; species Allium sativum. The sequence goes on along the minus strand of CM060918.1, from coordinate 783,229,063 downwards.
TCTAAGCGCTTTACTTCAGCATGTTGATAGACCATATGCATAAACATTATTTTACGCGCTTACCTCACCTTACCAGGTTTCCAGTTTACTTGGTTATTTTAATTCATATTGAATTCTTATTCAAATTACCAAGTTTCTCTTGCTTATTAATTTCAGTCGTACAAATTAATCCATTTAAGTTTATTAATAAGCCCCAACATGTTATTCTCTATATTGTGGCCCAAGGTCTGTAATCTACAATCTCTTTTATATTCTTGTTTGATTTCATCATTACAATAACATATTTTACTTAATATGTAATTAAGTACGTCTAATTCACATGTTTTCTAATTAACATGTCACTTACCATTTATGATTAAATATAACTTATTTTATTTCATAAGTTTTCCTCATTCTTTCTCATTTAATCATAATTCCATTTTACGTTGTCAATGCAACTTATCGTTGTTTTCTTTTAACTTAGTTCTATTAACTAAGGCCAATTAATAAGTTTCTCTACCCGTTTATTATAACCTATGTTATAATTTCCTCTTGTCCCTAAAACATTCTTGTCAATGGGTTTCAGACTTCCAAACTTATAGATCACTTAATTTATATTTAAGTACAATATATTTTCCCCCTTTTCTTAACTGGTTTCAGGTTTCCCCCTTTACTGATTACTTAATTCACAATTAAGCATTTGTAACAACCCGAATTTTATAACATGTTAAAACAAGAAATCAGGGCATAATTAAATTATAAAATAAGAATCAAGAGAAACCGGTTGCGCTATTGTGTTCTTCCCGGAATTCTGGTTGGAAACGAGTCCGAAATTTCGTAAATTGGTGTCCGTATGACCGAGATATGGCCTCTAGAAGTTTCACGAAAAATCAGAAAACGAAAACAGTTCAAATTCGAATTCGAATTTCGAATTTAGCCCCAAACAGGCTGGGCGGAAAACTTCCCGCCCAGGACCCAGGTCGACTGGGGATTCGACTGGGTAGTCGACCTCCCCAGGACCAGGTCAACTGCCTAGTCGACCTGGGTGTCGACCTGGGGGTTGACCTCCTTGGTCGGGCCAGGTTGGCCTGGTGCACCTGCTTGCTTGTGTGGTCTGGTGGGTTGGCCTGTGACGATTTTCAGTGGTTCAGATCTAAACTAGGGTAAATCCTATGGCCTAAACTAGTCCTAACTCCTATAAAACCACCCTAAGACCTAACATAAATCACTAAAAATCATTCTAGCAACTAAGTGCTGCCAAAATGCTCCTAAATCATGGCCTCCATCTTCATCATTGAGAGCTTGAGGGTTCTAAACTAAATCTAAGGAAAAGGAGCAATCTTTCTCCATTAAATCAAAGGAGCAACTTATTTCTCAAGGCTTCTAGTGTTGCTACATCATTCCTAGAGCTTCTACAACAAATTAAGAGCGTAGATCAACGTCGCTACAAAGTTTCTATGACGATTCTTGCCCCTAATTCACTAGCCACGCTTTGTAAGTTCTAGATGCTTTTAGATTGAAACGATAACTTGAATATGGCATGTGATAAGTCGAAATTTGATCTATGCATGATAATCGATCCATGATCATTCTTGTTCATTTTGAATCTTAACCTTTGGGAATGTTGCTATGGCATTAATTTGGACTTATGCATGTTGCAAATCACTCTTTCATGTCCTTATCATGCATGTAATGATGATTTTCTCTCGGATCTTGTTTTATGCAAAGTTTCTACCTTCCCCTATTTATTTTCTTTTGATGAACCTTGGTCGATTTCGGACCTAGGCCTAAACTACGATTTACGTGCGATTTGTATACGGGGGAATATTGGGATTTCACCTATTTGGGTATAGATGTGGATGGTCGAATTTGTGCATAACATGAACAAGTAAAATTTGGGGTATTGCTAATATTATTTGCAAGTTTGGGCATACATGAGTTGACATATGAATTAAATCACGGGTTTTGACACTATGCACGTTAAATCAAGGTGTTGGGCTTATGTTGACTAGGCATAAGTAGAATTGGAAACATGAACCATGATTTGGGTTTATTTGGGCATGAACTTGACAACATGTAACTTTGGCTAGAACTTTATAGGGATTGGATGTCATAAACTTGGCATACATGCAAATAGGCGAGAATTGGACATATGTAAAGTGGCTAGAATTGGGTACATATTTTCATGGGCATGTAATGTGGAACTTGGGCATATGTTTAGTAATATGTAAAGTGGGGATCTTGACTTAAATGACACATATGTAATTGACAATCTAACGGATGCCTTCGACACGAGGTTAGACTTGAGTTGTGGTGTAATTCTGCCCGGAACCGCCCGGCATATCCAGTGACCACAACAATAATAGTCTAATGTGAGAGGTCGCAGGCAAAAATTAGATTGTGGTAATGCTTGAACCTGAGGTTGGAATGGGTTTGCGGTGTAATTCTTCCCGGAACCGCCCGGCATATCCAGTGACCGCAAATAAGTCCAATGTGAGATGTTCATGCATTAATAAATAATAAATGAATATGACATGGACGGGTGGGTTAAGTAACTTAATTAGACTAATGACACTTAACCAATATGACATGGACGGGTGGGTTAAGTAACTTAATTAGACTAATGACACTTAACCAATATGACATGGACGGGTGGGTTAAGTAACTTAATTAGACTAATGACACTTAACCAATATGACATGGACGGGTGGGTTAAGTAACTTAATTAGACTAATGACACTTAACCAATATGACATGGACGGGTGGGTTAAGTAACTTGATTAGACTTATGACACTTAACCAATATAACGTGGATGGGTGGGTTAAGTAAAAACCAGACTTGATTTCTTGATGACACTTAACCATATAGCACGATTAGGGGATGGGTTAGTTTAACCTGAATGGGTCGATAACACCCGACTAGTATAATGCGATGCATGGTAAGGTTAAGTAAACTCACGAGGGTAACACTTAACCATTATAATTTGAATAGTGGATGGGGTTAGGTTAACATATACTTAACCAATCTAACATGATAACTTGATGGGGTTAAGTCATGAATCGCCTGAATATACTTAACCAATCTAACATGATAACTTGATGGGGTTAAGTCATAAAGACTGGTAAGTCCTAGCTACTTTCAGCCTAAAAACAGGTAAAGGTAACATGACATGTATAAACTGAAAGTGAACATAAACATGATGACAAGATAACAAGATAAACTCAAGTAACAAGATAACCAAGGTAACAGGATAACCATGGTAACAAGATAACAAGATAAACTCGGAATAGCATCGCATGTCTAACGTCCTCTACACCAACCGTACTAGCATCCTAACTCATATCATCCCTACCATGTATATATATATTCCCTTGCCGTATATCGTACGGGTTCCACCACGTTATTCTGTACCACTACAACGTAGTGTCACCATCCTTGAAATCGCTCGGACTGCCATCCTTGTTCTGGCCAGATTCCCTTATCATGAATTATCGCGTGTTCAACTAGGATTTACGCCACCTAGGACCACTAGGGATTACGCTACCTATTGGACGTTTTCCAGATTCGAATCAGGGTTTATGCCACCTAGGGCCACTAGGGATTATGCTACCTATCGAACAACGCCCTTTTTCCACGTAACGATCTAATCGATCGGCTCCTTACAAGTCCTAGCTCGTCGTGTGTCGGTGTCATACGGCCCAATCACGAATGTAGCTACTCTGTGCTAGGTCCACCCTAGGGTGTATCAAGCCCTAGGGTGTCAACCACTGACACCATTCCAAGCACGCACAGTGTACAACTATTGGTGCCCACGCCTGCTTTTTCAACTCCGGACTATGTGCACGACCATAGCCCGCCTGAACCTACAATGGCGCACCAAACTCAGGCGTCGTTTTGGTCGCTTACAATCAGCCCAGCAATCGTGCCCCAACCTAGTCTAGTCCCTAGGGTATCGTGATACATCAAAGAGGGTTACTGCTTTATTATTGCAAGATAGGGTATCGTGATTTTCTGCTTTAAGATCATCATCTATGGCTTGGACTTTTCTTGGCTACGGCTATTTTACTGCTTTACTTAGGGAATAATTTATGACTATGGTTTTATGCTTCTTTATTATTGCAAGATAGGTTTCGATGTAAGTAATTTAATGGCACTTTGATGTAAAAGGTTTTAGACCTTACTACTTTTATAAAGTAATGAAATCATGTTTTCTTCAGCTGTTTTATATGTTCTGTCTTGTAATATTTTTGTGCATGTTTACCTAGATAATACTCCACCAAAGCTAGTGCATTCCCTTTGTGAGTGACCCTGGTGGGGGTGGGGTGTTACAGCATTCCTTAACTCAATTCACCAGTTATCCCATCCTCTTACTAGTTTTTTAAAACATAAGTTATAATATTCACTTGTCACTAGGACAAGTCTACCTATTATACAACATTTTTATTAATGTTATTTATTTGTAATAGGTTATTATCATTCCCCTTTTTAACCATTTTCTTTTACTGTTGTATTCCAGTATCCTTCATTCACTGTGATATATATATACATATATATATATATTCCTTATTTTAATTAAGGAAAACACTTCATGCGCCTTATTAGTTTGATAGAAGGAATCAATGATTTATTTTTATAATGTATTCCCATTTAAATCCATGGTAGCAAGTAATTTCTTTACTTTTCTTTATTTACCATGGCTTACTTGCAACAACATTTTCAGAAATTGGTCATTTAGGAAGACACATCACTTTTCCTTCTTACACTAACACAGTCCCCTACATCCCTTCCTTTCTTATTTTTTGAGCTAGAAATTTAATTATCATCATTTCCATTTATTCATATCTTGTTATATACATATATATATAAGCACTAGACCTCTCACATTAAGCCTACACTTGTAGACGCTGGATTTGCCGGGCGGGTCCAAACAGACTTGTACCATAAGTTAACTTAACCTCGTGTCTTAGCACCATTACATGTTTTTAATTGTGAAAATAAGGCTCAGGTCCCTAAAAGCAAACTTAATTAGGCTAACATCCGGTCATAAACTTATTATAAATTAGGTCCCTATTTTTCAAAACTTCATGAAATAATAATTAAAAAAATTAAAAAAATTCGTAAATTAATATTAAAAAAATTATGCATTTTACAAAAAATTAAGTCCAGAAAACACGGCAAAACACAAAAAGCAGCAAGAAAATGGCGAAAAAGTGCAGTTAAATGCATCATTTTATGCACATATTTGATTTTGTTGCATGCGTATGTGCATGTATTCCCGTGCTTCCTTCCGCATTGATTTATTTGCATATTTCTATGCAAGTATTGCACATTTTTTGCATAGAAGAATGCAATAATTCATAACAGTGAAACTCAGTTCATTTTTATTTGCATTCAAGTGAGCAAATAAAACTGAAAACATGCACAAATGTGTGCAACATATTTGTAGGCAAAAACGTTAACTGAATTCCCTTTATGCAATAGTTGCATACATGTATGCAACTGTTGGCAATAGTTGCATACATGTACGCAACTTTTTTTTTCGATTGGCGTGGATCTCTGAGATTATTTTATGATTTTAGAATATATTTTTATGCACTGCCGCCTTGTTTTTCTTGCAGGAAATGGAGGAGGCGAAGGGAAGAAAGGAGGAAGCGGAACTTTCAAGATGTGTCAGGCAGACTTCCGCCACTAATGCAACCTAACCTCGTGCCATAAGTGCAGTTACAATTTCTAATTGTAATCCTAGGCATGTTTGTTCTTTAACAATTATTCCCGTTTCATGAAAATTTTAGGCATATTATCATTTTTACTATAATCTAATTTACATGTCGTCCAATTTGGCCTATATTTTGTCGCATGTTCATTATAACATATTTTTAATTCTATTTTGACATGTAAACATTCAGTTGGGTAATTATTCAAATTCATAAATCTAAACATGTCATTTATTCTATAATATGCCGCAAGTGTAACATATAATTATAACAACAACAATTATTGCCCATGTTCTAACCATTTCTAACAAGTTGTTTTTTTTCCAACATGTAATCATTCCAATAATTTAATAGAATCAACATATGAATTTCCTGATCTATTCATATTAACGTCCCAACTTGTTATAATAGAAATTTATAATTAAACTCGAAATTTCACAATTTATTAAAAGGGGAATGCTAAATGATGGTCATAACATTATCTAAAGGCAATGATTTAAACCCACTGACCTTTAAGCTTTCCCTAATTTTTGGATCCGATCTGTTCCATCATCCATGGTTTCCCCTTTTCCTTCGATTAGATTCACAACCTTGCTTTGAATAATCTTTTATTAACGTTGATCCTCTCCTCCAGATGTGGATTCATAACTTTCTAGGCTAATATTTTAATTTTAGAATAGATTTGAGAAGAGAGAGAGAGAGCCATGACAGGGCTCCAGCATAGCCGCCAAATTATATGGTTTAGGGTTAGGTTTAAGGTCTTATTTATAAGAGTATGGAGCAACCAGGACCCTTAGATTTAAATAAAACTCCATCTGAGCTAACCACGTCAAACGACCAATAGGAAATGGCCACGTCGCAACAAAAACAAACGTTCACCAATCAAAACACGCCACGTGTGCTAAATGATGCACAGGGGTTGATATCCCTGCTTGGGTGTCGACACCTCTGCCGTATATATATAAATATATTCTTTGATTTGAAATTTGATTTATTTATAATACATGTAATCTTCTTGCATATAAATCAAATTTCAAACATTCCTTCTTTGTTTGCTTCTTTGTTCACGCGCAACCCTTAATTTGAATTATGTTCATTTGTATTCAACTCTTATGCGTATGCTAATTTTTTATAAGTGAACAATTATTTATCTCAAACCAATTAATATATATATATATATATATATATATATTCCTCCTTTGAAACATTCTCCCAATTAAACCACTTATTAACCCTTTTCATGCTATACCGCTGTTTAATTAAACCGCCTTCCCACTAAGCTAAGTTTTAATTGCTTTCACACTAAGCCACTTTTTAGCCATTCCCTTAAATAAAATATGGCACTGGTGGGGATCAAACTCTGAACCTCTTGTATGCAAGTCACATGTTCCAACCAACTGATCTACTTGGTCTTATGTTAACAAGGCTTAGAATAGTGCTAGACATCATTCTTTTCTCAATCCTTTTTTTTTCATGTTTTGTTGCAATAATTAATTTAAAGATATCTCTTTCATTATAAATCAGTTTTTTGTAAACTATATGTTTAAATTGACCAGAAAATCGCTATGAACGCAATGACGCTAATTTCATGACCAAATTCTGAAAGCTCTTCAAATTTTCCTTTTTATTTCTTTGTAAATGTTCACATGCAATTTCAATTGCATTGCATTGCATTGCATTTCTTCTCATTTCATGTATTGCATGTAATTTCTTTTATTAATCTTTTTCTTCATTTCACTGCATGAACTTATTACATGCAATTATATTATTATTTAATTTTTCTTTTAAATATATTTATGCATATAATATATATACACATATATGCATATTTTTATATTTTTAATTGCATTAAAAATGTGGGGTGTAACATTCTCCCACCCTTAGGAAATTTCGTTCCTGAAATTTTATAAGGGTAAAATAAATAATCCTTCGCCTAATATCCACCCATTATGTGTGCATCCAATTTTTGCAAACATAGTGCACATGTGCAAAGTGAAATACATCATAGTAATACATGTATGCCTGAGCGGTACCTCCTATATGTATGCAAATTTTTCAAAAATCCTTTTTAAAACATGATGCTCACATCCTAAATATACTGGCAGTTCTATGTGAATGCAATATTTTAAAAACCAAAACACCATTTTCATCCAAATTTTACCACACTCTTACTGAGTAAGAGCATAGTTCGTCCAATTGTTGCATCCATAATCCTACCAACCAACTTTATTTTTCGAAATTTCAGAAAAATCTAATCTTCTAAATTCGATTTCTTATGTTACAAAAAGGCGGGAAATGGAAAATTCTGCATCCTCCGTTTTTCTTTTCCAACCTTTTTCTAACTGTCCTTGGGTTTATATGTAACTATTTATAAAGACACCTATTTTCCTATCCAAGCACAGCCCGCATAAGAAAATTTTCTTTTGTTACTGAATTCCTCTTCATCTTATCTTGGAAATTTTCCATTCTTATTCATTTTTTCTCATAATTTTCCATTTTTTTACTGAATTTTCTGTTTCTTTTTCAAATCACAAAACTGGAGTAGATACGGACAACTATTTTCTCAATCGGGTTTATGACTTGTTCTTACCTATAAGGTCAGTTTTGTCTCTTACTACAAGGTGCAAAGATGCATTCTATTCTTAATTTCTACAACATATTCTGTCCACCTACAAAATTATCTTAAAATAATTTATCAAAAGGGTTGTCATAAGAATAGGGATTTCAATTCTTTCTTTATTACAAATCCTTGTATGAAATATAACAAGAAAACTAGCAAGCTATACATGCTTTATAATATGCACATTTTTATTGAGAGAATTTTAATTTAGATAAAGTTTTCGCAAGAAATCACGTTTTCAAAATATACCCCATTTTACTTTTAAAACTCAATATGTACTTCTTTACATATTTTAAAATTATAACTTTTAAGATTAAAACTTGAAAACACCATAAACCATTTTTCCAAAACTTTTATAATTTCAAGTTCTTAAAAGTTAACAATGGGGTTGGACTCAAAGCAGATTTCCAATTTTCTAGGCTTTCCTAGACACTCCCCAAGGTCAATTCTCTCAACTATATATATATTCCTAATCCATTTTCCTGTTTTCAACCTTTTCCAATTTATAAGGCTTTCAAGCCCACTGACCCAAAATACTAATCATATGGGATTCACTTTCCTTCCATACAAAGTATATTGTACACGTTCTACCCAATTTACCTAAGGGTCTCAAAATTTCCATATTCATTCTTTTAGTGTACAAAACAACATCCAATTTCTAATCATATTACGCTCTTTCTATTTAGTGGGTCCGTCTATGGCTTTAGGTATATAATATATATTTATATTTTTAAGAATACAAATATGTTCACTCAATATTTATATAGGAACCCTAAACCTAAGCTCTGATACCAGATGCGACAACCCCAATTTCGACAGACCAATTTTTTTTTCAAAATTCCAATCTATCGAAACTCAGTTTAGTTTGCTTTGGAATCCTACAAAAATGATAGAGACATAAAATATGTCAAAGCTTAGAAAACATCTCACAACAGAATGGATATATTATAATATAAATCAAAGTATAGCCTTACCGTATAAATAATACTGCCTAACCAGCATCAAAAGCTACAATGTCTCATGTCCCTGCCACAAATCTAACCTGCGAGTATGTTATGAGGAAGGGGTCAGAACACAAGTTCTAGTGACTGGATTTAAACTATACACTTCGGATAATCCTATATACATCGTTCAATCATATTATCTTATTTATTAGGTTACTTGGATTCACAACACTCAAGGATTACACACACGTCGTACCCATTTACTTCCCAGTGAACTAACCTAATACAGTATATGTGTAGCTACCCCCAATATCGAGGTACACCCATGGAACCCCACTCGCACGGTCTCCACCGTAATACTGTCGCAGTATACGCAGTCCCTCATCCTACGCCGTAGTGACGTACGGATAGCAATATTACGTTCCGCATATATCTATCATTACTATGCTACACAAACATATGAACTGCTATCTTTGTTCGAATCAGACTCCATAATGGAGTTATGCCCTCAAGTCTACGATACACCACCCAGAGCCGATATGCATGTATCTAGACTGTCCACCATACGTATCTTCATTTGTAGCTCGATGCCTCAATCGCACGTCCCCTATTGTGCACCGAGTTCCTTGGTAAGGCGATACAAGAAACACGGAACTCGGTCGAGAGTTTTTCCATATCTGCATGGGCCCGTCTCTAAAAAGCCTCTATATACAGACATACCTAAGGTTTGTTTTCGTGGTGGCTATAGCCCCACCTCGGCCCCTCCCTCAACTAGTAAAGACCACTAGAGCTAAGCGACCGTGAAACACCCCACCTCCGTTAAGGTCACTGACAAAGGGAATGCATTAACTTCTGTGAAGCATTATAGGTAAAAGATATAGATAGCTTACAAGATAGACATATAAACAGCGGAAAAACTTGAATTATTTCATAAGCAGCATGGTTTAATCAAAATATTACAGCCATTGTCTCAAAACCCAACTTCCAAATCATTACAATAAAACCTCTATCTTGATTCGAAACTACAAATACATAAAGAAGCATAAAACAGTAGTAAAGCAGCATAACTCCCCAATAAAAGTGTAACCATAGCCTAAGAAAAGAGAATCCGAGCAATACATCTACTCTCTTCAAGCTGGAAAAGGTCTGAACTAAGCTGAAGTATTCCGTCCTTGTGGACCTTGGGGGGAACGGAAGAAAAGAAGATGAAAGAAAACGGGTCAGACATAAAACCTAGTTAGCCCAGTGATTTTCAGCATGTAAACAAGAAAAAGGATCGTGACATGAATAAACCGAATATAAGACAATACCATAGTAACAAGATAACATAAGGCAAGATAAATTGAATATGCTATCGCACCCATTTCTATTTCTTTGCACCTACTAACAATTGTTTCAACTAGCCTCCTGTGTTCAAAATAAAATGATCCCTTTATTGACTGGCTTCTACTCGCATGTATTTATTACTTGTGTCATTCGGCCCTGTTTGTTTGTAGATACCTGTGTTGGTTCCACCATGGGGTGTATCAATCCCTATGATGGCAACCCGAAACAATACAAGATGCACAGTGTATAACTACTGATAGTCAGTGCCTAATTTTTCCACTTCGGAGCACGTGCACGCCCGTACTCCGTCGAAACCTACACTAACGCACCACCTACCACTATTTTGACCGCTTATAATCAGCCCAGTAATCATGCCCCACCCTGCCTAGTTCAAGGTACCGTGATACATCTATGTGGGTTATTGCTAAAATGGGTCCCCGTTACTAGGGTTTCCTAACCAACATGTTATAATGGTTAAGCGTTCTCAATTTAACCTAACCCCACCCATTTGTTTAATTAACATGTTGCATTGGTCAAGTGTTGCCTATGTTAACTTAACCCTACCATTCTTAGCATGTCTGTCCATTAGCATTAATTCATTCATTAATGCACCAACCTCTCACATTAGAACTGTTGTTTGCGGTTGCTGGATGTGCCGGGCGGTTCCGAGTAGACTTCTACCGCAAACTCATTTTAACCTCGGGTTTTGGTCTTAATGCGCTAACCTCTCACATTAGATCTGTTGTTGCGGTTGCAGGATGTGATGGGCGGTTCCGAGCAGCCTTACACCGCAACTCAATCTAACATCGGGTTAGGCATGTTCATCTTTTAGCTAATTTACATATTTACCATACACGTCTAAGTCTAGATTTTTGTATGCCAATTATCCACAATTGTACTCAATTCAAGTTATGTCTCATTTACTTGTTATGTCCAAAAAAACTCCAATAAGTTATACCCAATTCCCCGCTATACAATCGCACGTACAACAAGATTCAAACTAGGTTTCCAAATGTACCTAGTATTCATAAAATAAAACGAAAAGGGGAATAGAGAAGAAACATAAGAATTGAATAAGAGAATAAGCATGTAAAGGTGTACCTAACACAATAATCATGGTTACAATAGATTTGTTGTACATTACCAATAAGTATGAGCAAACTGAGCAAGTTACATTATAGGCATAAAGATTCGATAGAACTGAACATAAAAGAATCACCAATTTGATGTACAACAAGATAGATTCAATTGTATCACTAGTAACAGTCTCATAGGAATCAGTAATCTCAGATTTGAAAAAAGAATAAGAATGAATCAGAATTGGTTGTCATTACAATTAGGCATAGTTCTAGATTCGATCCACTACAGTCATGATTTCTATTATGTGTTCAAATCCGAATAATAACTGAACTTAAGATTAGAAAGAGAGAATAATTTGACGTTGTAGCGATTCTAATCTCTCTTTGTTGATTGAAGTGGAAAACCTTTACTTTAATTTGTAGCTATCCAATTTGATTTCTAGTTTGGAGAATAAGGAGGCTAAGCTAGTTTAGAGATGGACAGCATGGTGGCATCATAGAATAGGGTTACGAGGTTAGGGTTTAGGTTTATGTATGCTTATATAGATGTGTAGGATTAAGTAGAGCCTTTAGATCAAATAGGATCCATCCAACCATCCATTCCAAGAAAATGTGTCATCAGGCCAATCAGAAGTCGCCACGTAGCTCTAAAACTCAGAAAATCGTCACTGTCCAGAACAGTCAGCAGGGGTCGACCCCTACAAGGGGGGTCAACACCTATGTCGATAGAGGGGTCGACACCCTCTGCGGGAATTTTCCCACCCACTTCTTTTCACTGATTTGAATTTCGAATTTTGATTTATTAATTATTTATTTAATTCAGATTTAAAAACTTAAATCTTCTAACCTCTATAACTTCTTCATACTTTATCCGTTTTATGCAAACTCAGACTCTATCTTAAGCAGAATTCCAAGAAGAACGCAATGGCGCTACACATTTTACTTAATTCCCACTTTTAAAATTAAGCCTTCTTTAATTTGTTATTTTTAATATTCACAGAAAATGCGGGGTGTTACACTCTCCCCCATCTTAAAGGATTTCATCCCCGAAATCTCTGAGCTAAGAAGAATGTATCCTAACATCCAACATCTATCTACTCAACCATCAATCACATGCATCCATTGTCCTTAAAAAGATTTCTAATGCTTTCATGATTATATGCTTAGTGTGTGTATAATATCTAATGCAAAATCAGGAGGTCTACTGATTCAGTTGACCTCCTTAATGTGAATTATGTCAGTGCTATAAGTCCATCATGTATGCAATTATTCCTAATCGTACTTTATAACTTCTACATGAGTGCACAATCATTCATACAAATGCAACATCCATATGATAACACATCAAGTTTCAATCCATATACAAATACATATATGCATATGCAATATGAAAGTGACTGAGCCGATCTAGTACTTAATGTGTGTGTATATGCATCCACGAGCCACCACTAGCAACCACTTGCAACCATCAATCATAATATGTTTCAAATACATGTTTACATTCATTGGTTTCTACTTAAGGATCAACAATAGGACCGAGGAGATATATTTAAAGGATAGATACAAGCATGCATAAACTTATGAAAAAGGGGTCAAGGATGTACCCTCAAAAAGAAAAGGGTAGGCTACGCGTATCTTGTCTTCAGTATCCCAAGTCGCGTCTTCTTCAGCGTCACTCCATTGTACTTTAACTAGCTTGACCTCACGATTGCGTAGCTTTTTAACTTGTGTTCCCAAGATGCGAGTTGGAACTCTTCTCACCGTCGCTTCTCATTCCACTTCTACTTCCTCTAGTATGTTTGGCTCCACAACTTCCGCAGACTCATGTAAGCACTTTCGTAGATGAGAAACATGAAAAACATTATGAACTCCAACCAATCTTTCGAGCAGCTCTACTCTATAAGCCATCGTCCCAATCCTCTCAATGATAGGAAATGGCCCTACAAATTTTGGTGTCAATTTTCCTACGGATCCGAAGCGAATGACATTCCTCAAAGGAGATACTTTAAGGAAAACCCTGCCTCCAACCTCAAACTCAAGATCGGTCCTTCTTTTATCCACGTAGGACTTTTGTCTATCTTATGCGGTCTTCATTTGCCTTCGTATCAAGTCCACCTTCTCTGAAGTTTCTCTAATCATGTCGGGCCTAAGTACGAGCTTGTTTGTAGATTCCCACCAACAAGTTGGTGATCGGCATGGTCTTCCATATAAGGCCTCAAAGGGTGCCATGCCTATGGTGGCTTGGTAGCTATTGTTGTAGGAGAACTCCACCAAAGAAAGATGATCTTACCACGTTCCTCCAAAATCAAGAATGCACAATCTCAAAAGATCTTCTAATACTCTGTTCACCGTTTCAGTCTGACCATCGGTTTGAGGGTGATAGGCAGTGCTTAAGCATAACTGTGTGCCAACAGCCTCTTGCAAACTCTTCCCAAACTCACTCGTAAAGATAGGATCTTGATAACTTACTATGCTAGAGGGTATCCCATGCAGTCGAACTACGTCTTTAAGATAAATGGAAGATAATGATGAGGCAGTCCTCCTACTCTTAACAGGTATAAAATGAGCGCTTTTAGTGAGCCTGTCAACTATTACCCAAATACTGGTATTGCCCCTTCTTGACCTAGGCAACCCATCTATAAAGTCCATTGAAATGCTATCCCATTTCCACTGTGGGACCTCTAGAGGATGAAGCAAACCACCAGGCTTCTTCTGCTCCACCTTGACTTGCTGGCATATCAAGCACTTAGTGACGAATACAACTACATCCTTCTTCATGCCATTCCAAAAGAAAACCCTTTTTATGTCTTTATACATATTGTCTCCATTTGGGTGTATAGTCAACTTAGAATGGTGTGCTTCTTCAAGAACTGTCTTCACCAAATCCCTTGCTTGTTGATATACATGTAAATGTGTATACTTTATCCACTTATTTATCTTATTTTCTCTTAAAAATAATTAATACTGTGTATTTATAATTATGTTTTCAGGTTATTTATGATGAATGGAATTGATGCACTTAATTGTTGAAAAGCTTGAAGAATTGGTGTAAGAAATGTGTTGATTTTGAAAACTGTATTAAAGCTTGAAGAAATGTTGTTGTTCAACCACCTTCTACTGCATATTTTAATGATTCAATGCCTTTTCATAAAGATAGCTTGTTGTAGATGTTTTGGAGTTCCTATGCATGCTCAAAACAGACGGAGTTGATGCCATTTGATGCCCACAAGCTATGACATTTGCAAAGCCATTCATATGCGTTCACACTTAGCTATTTGGTTTAGTTGTTATTTTGAAAATGGATTTTTGTCCCACATTGTGTAACAAGCCACTTAGCCTTGGCTTGGGCAACTATAAATACACTGGTAGCTAGTTTATTTGTATTCATTCAACATTGGGTTGTACTCTGTAACTTTCTTCTGTCAGAATAAAGTTATTATTCCCCCTTTTCTCTTTTGTTTTATTTACATGTTATTTTATTTTCTGCAATTAGATTAGATTGTCCTTAATTTTATTTTTATTTTCTTTGTCTCTTATTTTTTTGAACTATGTTGCAATTTACATTCGGTGTTAAAATAACAAACATGAGAGGCTAAATCCCTACAACTTAAGGATAATGAAGCTCTCTTTATTCATGTAGTTTCAATATACTTATTTATTCTTGATCTTTTTTGTGCTTTAATTCATGTTGATGGTTATGGTTTTTGTGTTCATTATTGAGTTTGATAGCCTATAGTGTTTACACCATATAGGCTATGCTTGTTCATATGCTCACTAATTACCTCTTCATCTACATATGATGATGGTAATTAAGTGGAGATTGAAAACTAAATTTGATGGTTTATACTTCTAATTAATAGGGGATATGCCATGTTTAAAGTACGATTCAATTTCAGCTGCAACATGTTATCATTTTTCATAAAATTAGTAAAGTTGTTTAAGAGGTGTGACAAAATTTGATGGCTTATGTTGGGCCAATCAATAGCACAAATAGTTCATGCTTAGAATAGTCTCATCAATTAAATTGACTATTGACCAAAAAAAGAGATCATGGTTTCATTTTATATTGATTCATGCGATCTAGAAAGTGGATTTATTCCTAAGTTGCCATTTCCCTCGTAGTTTTTATTAAGTTAGTTTACCAGCTTTGTTGTAGTTTTTATTAAATGTCAACCAATCAAATCTTAGGGGTAATCTGATTGGATTTATTAGTAAAAATAATTTGGTCCCAGAGTTCGACACCCTCTACAACAACCCATTTGTTGTTTAGGAAAACCAAACAAATTAAACAATTGTTTACAGTTTCTAATTTGTTCGCAAACAAATTTTGGCGCCGTTGCCGGGGACCAACATAATTTTTATTTTTAAATCCTTTGGGTTATATTTTTTATTTTTTGTTGTTGTTTTGTGTTATAATTCTTGTTTAGATGATTTGGTATTAATTGATACCACAATCTTCTAATTAAGAGGAAAAAGTCTTGCCATAATTCCATTTAATTACTTACCAATTTTTGTTTTCAATTTATTTCCATTCCTTTTCTTTATTTCTTTCCTTTCTACAACATATTTCTTCTTTTTCAATTTTTCTCTTTTCTACAAAATAAAACAAAAAACAAATTCCCTTGTCCTAAAATTTCACCCCTGCCATCTTATTCTTCACGCAATCAATTCTCTCCATTCTACTTCCATCTACAACATATTTCTTTCCCCTTTCAACTTTGTTCCTCTTTTACATTTTTTTCTGCTTTTATAATAATTAAAAAAAATAGAACAAAAAAATTATGTGTTTGCTTTGTTCATTTTGTTCATTTTTTATTTTGTGTGTGTTTGTGTTTGTGGTTGTTTTCTTCATATTTAGTTCTTTTAAAGAAAATTAACACTTGCCTTGTGTTATCAAATTCTTTCCTTTTTCATTTCATTAATTTCCTTCCACCTTCATTTCATTTATTGCTTTCTACCTTCATCTCATTTTCTATTCTTACAAATAAAAGAAAAAGAAAAAACTCTTTTCATTATTTTTCTCTTTCTATTTTTTTTCCAAATCTTCTCCACTTTTTTTTCTTATAGATAATTATACAAAAAAAGAAGAAAAAAATCCTTTTCCTCCCTCTGATTAATAACTTTCCATTATGTTCCTCTGTCTTTTTTATTCACCACATTGTCCATCTCCATACCCCTCACCTTCTTCCACAATTCAATACCAACAAAAGTCTACACACAAACCTTCTACAAACATCTACACACCATTACAAGACCATACTTCCATCGCCTCTCAGAAAAACGCACCACGCTACCACCCTTTGAATAACCATGGTTTCATATTCACCTTCACAAACCCTTCTTCCTCAAACCATTTTCTTCAATACCCGAGACCACAAAACCAAACGCCAAAGACCTCAAACCCTTCTGATCACATGTACTTCCTCACTTCACACACCACATCACTGCCATTGCTCAAACAAAACCAGTCGCACCTTTCAAACAGATCTCAACCAGATCTCGAACTCAATTCAAGCCAGAACATCACGCAGTCCGCAACGAACAGAAAAACCCTAGAAGGCAGTTCGAAAACCCCTCCCTTCGAACGATTTCAGATCCAATTCGCAACTTATAATTCAAACCCAATTCGCAGATCATAGAAACATAAAGCAATTCAAACTTTGATCCTCAAAATCCCAAGCCCGAAGATCGAATCCCCTTTTCCATCGATTGAAATCACTAAGGAAACCTCGCCTGAATTATCGAATTTGTGTTTTCTATTTTTTTTTGCTGCTCTGATTTGTTTAATAAGGGTAATGCGGTTTTTGGTTGAGAAGTGTGGGCCGACTAGGCTTTGCAGGCCATTGCTGTTGAGACTTATTTTAATTTAATGTTTTGGAATCTGATTTTTACTTGTTTTTGAAAGAGGCTCTTTGAATTTGCACTAGAAGTTGGCTCAAACTTTTCTTTTTATTGGAAAAAAGGGGTTTAAGAATTTTGTTCTATTTGGTTTGTTTTCTTTGCTTTCGTAGAGATTTACTTTTTTCCTTTTCTTTTATTTTCATTTGGCTATTGTTTGTTTCTGCTTTTATTCATCATTCTTTTTCCCTAAAAAAAAAAAATTTGAGTGTTTTGCTATTGTCTTTTCCTTTGTTAGCCAAGTGATTTAGTTAAGTTATTTTCTTTTACAAATTTTGCTATAATTTTGGTTTTCATTTTTCTTTATAAAAAAAAGAATATTTCTTTCACTTGTATATATATTTCACTTTTCAGGAAATCATTGGAGGAATTGCTTTGCTTGCTTGAACCCGCTTGGAATTGTTTTGCTAAAAAAATTGT
Source organism: Allium sativum (assembly GCA_030737875.1). Classification (NCBI taxonomy): domain Eukaryota; kingdom Viridiplantae; phylum Streptophyta; class Magnoliopsida; order Asparagales; family Amaryllidaceae; genus Allium; species Allium sativum. The sequence goes on along the minus strand of CM060918.1, from coordinate 783,211,082 downwards.
GCTGCCTTGCTCGCTTGCCCAACAAAAAATGACAACTAAAAAATTGTTAATAAATTCAGACCCTCTGGTATTGTTCTCTCATTCTTGTTTTTATTTCCTTGCATTGTTTTTTGCTTGCATTTGCATTAAAAAAATCCAAAAACAAAATAAAAATTCATTTGTAGTTGCATTGTTAATATCACGTTTAATTTCAGTTTTGCATTCAACTCACCTTATTTTCTTTTCTTAAGGGCAATACCCCAATTCACATAAGGTGAGGGATTTCATCACCCTTTCCTTAGCCCACAAAATTGCATTTCATTATTGAATTTGAATAATAATAAAAACGGTTAGATGTTAGACCTTAAGGGAGTCGCGGGCTCATATAGGGCTTAATTGTATTTTGATGATTGATTTCTTTGGAACGAATTATTTCTTGATGTCTAGACTACGTCAGAGAAATAACCCTTTGTAAATATTACGGTGATTTGTAAATATTATATTGGTTGTTACTCTAAAGGTACTTAAACCTTCAGTTGCATTGCTAGGGTGATTCCGGTGCACCGATAACTCCTGCCCGTTAACTGGCCAAGAAATCTTTTGTTTTAAGTAATCAAACATGTCACTATATAATTTTGGGTTACGAGCCACTAAGGACATAAAATTTGTAATTAATCCTTGCATTCATTTAGTTGCATTAGGTTCATACATATAAAAAAAATCGCTTCTACTCTCTTCTCAAATTTGTTCTTTATCTTCTCTTCTTATTCTTTGCGCAAGTGCATGCGTAGTTGGACTCGTGATCCTTCTAATAATCGTTTAGTTCGAACAAACATTCCTTTAACCTTGGCCAAACAAAATCCCCCTCGAATGCTTATGGATAGATATTTCCCCGATCGGGTTTCTATTCCTTCTTGCATTATATTGCCGCCCCAACGGGTAACCACTTTGAAATTCATTCAAATCATATAAATACTCTTCCTAAATTCGACAACCTTGAGCATGATGATCCTTATATTTTCTTAACCAAATTTGGTCAAGTTTGTGCAACCATGAAATTTCAACAACTAAGTGACGATGGAATTAAACTTAGGTTAATTCCATTTGCACTTACCGATTATGTCGAAAAATGGTTGTATAGTTTGCCTTCAAATACGATTGGAACTTGGAATGAATTTGTGAATTTTTTTCTAATGAAATTTTACCCTCTGGAAAACACACCCAAAATTCGAAACGAAATTGTTAATTTTCATCAATTTGTGGGTGAATCCTTTGCAAAATATTTCGAAAGATTTAAAGAACTTCTAACTAAATGTCCACATCACAATGTCGAAAAATGGACTCTTTGTCAAATTTTATATGATGGACTTGAAAATAACTCTCGAACCATGCTAGAATCGATGTGCCAAGGAATTTTCTAGCCCAAGATCACGATGTCGCTTGGCAATTTCTCGAAAATTTGGCCGAAAAATCTTCTTAATGGGAAAGGTCTAATAAAAATCAATTTATTCCCGATCAAATGCTCATTCGGTAGGATTTTCAATGGCCTTAGAAGCGAAAATAAACGCGATGTTAACCAAATTTGATAATATCCTTTCATCAATTCAAATATATCAAACTCAAGCATCTCAGCCTTCATGGTTCAAATGTAACGATCCTAACCACATTGCTGATCAATGCCCACATTCGTTAGAACAACTCAACGCATTTAATAAAGTTAGAAATGACCCGTTCTCCCCAACGTACAATCCGGGTTGGAGAAATCATCCTAACTTTTCTTGGGCCCAAAACAGTGCAAATTCGAATTTGGTTCGACCGCCTTTTCAACCATTTTCGAATAATCCTTCAAATCCTCCCTTTCAACAAACTCAATTCCAAAATCTTGCACCACCTTCTCAAAATGAAGCGAAAAAATATTTTATTCCCCAGGTCGATAAACGGTTGACGTCACTTGAGAAAAGTCTCGAAATGTTAACCAAGGAAACAACTAAAAATATCCAATCAAATAGCAATTTGCAAAATTTATTGACTTCGTTCATGCAAACTGTAACAACCCATAAAATACGAGTCAATTTTAAATTTTTAAATTGGATATTTTAAAGAAATTTAGACAATTGAAATAGAATATTTCAATAAAATAATGAATTAGATATAGTGCGGCAGTTTGAAAATTTGAATTCAAACTTTGATTGACTGTACTGGATGCAAAATAAAACGGATTTTAGTGAAACCAAAAATATTTAAATCTGTTTCTGAATATCTTTCTAACGAATCTAAAAAATCAAAGTTTCATAGCGGGAATCAAAAGTTATCGCCAAATAAATTTTCAGAAAGGTCGCTATAGAGAAAATATAACCCTTGAAAATAGACATTTTGCAAACGACCTCGGAATTCGATGAAACTACCTTTGTTGGATCCGAGATGTTAAATTATTGCTAGGTTTCAAATTTCATAATTTTTGAAGCTAGTATGTGAGCGTGGCAAAAGCAAAACGTGATTGGTTAATTTCTGTTAAATTGGATCGACCAGAAAATGGCCATTTTTCAAACGGTCTCAGAATTCAATGAAACTAGTTTTGTTGGGACCATAGCATCAAAACATAGCAAGATTTATTTTTCTGGAATTTTTCGAATCAGTTTATGGCCCTGGCAAATTGAAATGTATGTTCAAATTGAATATTGAATGTTTTATATTTTAATTTGAAGAATAACTGACTGTAACAGTCGAATTAACCTATGAAACATATCCCATTGTGTCCGGGATGGGGGTATTTAGTTAGGGGCGACAGTCGTTGGGTTTGGATTGGTGTTCGTGTGGAGAAACGCTATTTTAAAATTTTAATAAAGCATGGGCCAATCAGAATTTTCCTTTCATAATTAAAATAAAAAAATATCTCAAAACCCCCATAACCCTCGATCTCGACGGCGGAAGCCACTTCCCTGCTTCCCAGGTGATTTCCGATCGCCACAGGAAGAACAGCCCCACCCCCAGTTGAACTTTTTGTAGTTCTCCTCCTCCTCTTCAAATCCATATAAAGAACTCCCCCTGTCGTCGCTCCTACCTCGAGATCTCCCCCTCCAAAGCCCCGAACTTTCGTGCACCACCACCCCTCAGTCGCGCCACCGGGTTGAACGCCACCGCCGGCGATTGGAAGCCCCCTCCTTCCTCTTCGACGTGGTACAAGCTGATTCCAATATCATGCAACCATTTGTTCGATAAATCAAAACCTGGTTTTGAACAAACGTTGAAAGGTATCGGCTTTGGTATACTTAAACTGAAAATAACACTTTTAAGTGTTGCAAATTTTGAAAAATCGTATCTTTATGTTGTGTTAACGAAATTTGATGAAATAGGAGACATCGTGACCGCAAGGACACTCTCTACATTCTAGAAGAGACCGCGGATTTTTCAGAGCTAGCTAGGATTTTTAGAAAAGCAACAACCAAGGTGAGATTTCTAAACTGAAATGTGAATAAAAATGTGATGTGTAAATTATATAAGCGAAATATAAATTATATATGTGTTGTATACATCATGTACATGCGTTGTATAAGTTATACGAGCGAAGTATGAATTATACATGCATTGTATAAATGATATGTGTGTTGGAATGGAAATAAAATATATTTATATACGAATATATATAGATATATATATACTCCCCTCGTCCACAAACAGTGGACGATATTTATTGATTGTGAATTGGTGTGAAAAGCTTGGTGAATAATGCGAATGGTTGATAGAATTGTTTGTGTTTGATATTGTTTGGTTGTGGTTGAAAAATACCCATTTGTGATTGAAATAAATTGTGGAAAAGAAAATCATACTCGCCTACGTGCGAATTAGATGTATGAAATCCCCATTGTCAAAAACCGCGAGGTTTTAAGGTAGAGCGAGGAGCCGTACTCGGGACGGTGCCGGTTTTAACTACCCTGCCATTATGCTGACGAAATTTTGAATAATATTCATGTGTTAGAATTATTTTAATATTTTGAAATTATTTTCATGTGTTGAAACAATATCCATGTGTGGAAATGCTTATGTGTTGAGAAGTTCATGTGTTGAATGAATAAAGTGTTTAAACAATAAAAATCACATTTTTATTATATATATGAAGTATGTAAAATATTCGTGTTATAAATAAATTGTTTCAACAATAAAAATTACATCTTTCTTATATGTACAATCTATATAAAATATCCATGTGTGGAAATGCTTATGTGTTGAAAATTAAATTCATGTGTTGAATGAATAAAGTGTTTGAACAATAAAAATCACATTTTTATTATATATATGAAGTATGTAAAATATTCGTGTTATAAATAAATTGTTTCAACAATAAAAATTTCATCTTTCTTATATGTACAAGCTATATAAAATATCCATGGGTGGAAATGCTCATGTGTTGAGAAGTTCATGTGTTGAAAAAGGTTCATGTGTTGAATAAAAAGATCAAACAATAAAAATTACATTTTTATTGAGAATATGAAGTGTTAAAAACATTCATGTGTTGAATAAATATTTCAGATGATAAAAATACCATTTTTATCATATATGTGATTTGCTAAAAATATACAAATGTTGAAATAAATATTTGATTGAAATGAATATTATTTTTAACATGTAGGAACTAAATAAAATAGTCATGTGTTGAAATATATTTTAGTTCGCCAAAAATATCATTTATAAATGAAATAAGAAGTGTTAAAAATAACCACTTGTTCAAATAAATATGCATGAGTTGAAATATTCATTAATTAGCTAATGATATGATTTTTGCTTATGTATGCAACATTGGAATGAATGGTAGAGAAAAAACCAAATTGAATCAAATATGAAATTGAATGGAAAATGATAAGTGACAAGAATTGCACATATGTACATGCATATTTATTGAACAGGTTATAGCAAAGAGGCTAGAGAAGAGGAATAAAATTGTGTGCCCGACAGATATGTTTACTGTTTTGCTTGGGTGATGATTTTATGAGCCGATTGGCTAGCCGCTTGGCTAGCCGCTTGGCTTTTTCTTTTTCTTTTTGAGATGAGACGCCCATGTGGCTATTTGGGAATTTTCCCAGCCCTTCCCGTACAAAGGAGGTTATGGCGAAATTTTCCAAAATTTAAAGGCGTTAGTGAAATATTTGAAGTGAAAACGATATTGAAATCGTCGAATGAACTATATATATATATATATATATAAATAAAATTAAAACGAATCGAGGCCGTGCAGTTCGTGTTTTGAAACCGTGATTTCAAATGATTAGTGCGGGAGATACGACCATCGGATTTTCCCGAAACCGCAACCGTTGGGTTCGCCTTGGAAATATCTTTCCAACGACACCAACTTTGTAAAGATCCAATGGTTAGATAGTCTGGAATGTTTAATTCAAATCTGAAGAAAAACAGCGCCAAAATCGATTATATTTATATATAAATATAAATATAATTAAATTAAATCGAATAACGACACTGCAGTTCATATTTTGAAATCGTAACTTCAAACGACTAGTGCAGGAGATCCGACCATCAGATTTTCCTAAAACTAAAACCATTGGATTCGTTTTGAAAAGATCTTTTTAATGATATAAAATTTGTGAAGATCCAATGGTTAGATTTTCAGATATGTGTAAAACAAATTTAGGGGAAAAAGCGCTAGTGCCCCGGCACGACCTGAAACGTCGTTTAATTAAATATGGTCGTTTTTAAATAAATAGAAATGGCGATATATCGTTATAAAATATTATAGGCGATATAGAGTGGAAATAAACCGATTCTGCTTGGTTTGCTTGATATTTGATGGTTGAATGTGTTTAACATGAAAATTATACTAAGGAACTGAAATGTGAATGTTGAATAATTTAACCATGTGAAGAATTGATTTGAAAATCTAAATATACGTGGATTATTTGAAATGGCTGAGTTCATTCTCATTTCAAATAATCGATCGACGGTGAAAAGTCGAAGAGTTGAAGACGGTTCAAGACCGACGATCTTCACATTAGATGGATGGGCGCTACTGATGCTCATGATTGGAGTAGCTACCTGGAAGGAGCTGAAGTGGTAGCCGTCCGGACGTATTGTTGATTGTGCGAATATGCGAGGAATATGGTGCCTCCAGCTTCGTTCAAACCCAGAACGAACTTGTAAATGGACTGTGTGTCTGATATTGGATTTTTTTTCTGTGCTGATTGATCTCTATTAAATATATATCTGTTTGGCGGCGGAGAATTTATTCTCTTGCTTAACGCCCTTCTCTGAGACGTACGAGCACAGAGGTTATATATCGATAAAAATCAGTCGCATGGAGTGAATTGCCTGCGTGGCACGCCTAAGTGGCATATGATCAAGGCTTCTATTGCAAAGCAAAGTCTTGTGGTTGATGATCAAAGCATGGGCTATGTGGCGTAGCTTTGTGCATAGCGTGGATTCGCGAGCCTCACACCTCGGTATGAGTCAAAAATGGGATAAGGACCCAAGGAGTGCACGACGTTTCTTTCTAGCTACGGTGGTGTCAGTGACTCACCATTCCTGACATTTATATATACTTTTCACCTGTTTGGTTGTTGGAATGCGAGGCACCTCGATTATAGGTCTGTAAGGTCCGGGAAACGTGTGTTCAGGAATTGCTAATCCTCAAAAGTAAGAGAGGACCGGCCTTGGAGGATCCAGGGATTGTTGTGTGCGATCCTAGGACATTTGCTAGAGTGTCTCGAACGGAGAGGAGCTTGCCCTTTGCCTCGACTCATGATGGAATCCAATTTCCAATACGAAATTGCTGATTTTATTATATTACTAGTATGGCGACATGATATATGGTACCCATGTCATCTATGATTTATATTTATGATGGGAATTGTTTTCGAAGCATATATGCACTAGTAATAATATCAAACTCTTTTGTTTTATTCGTATGAAGAATTTATTGGCCATTATAAGGTAAAACTCTATCCTCCGGCTTGCGTTGCATTGTGTGATGGGACTTGAGTCTTATAATGGCTTCATTTTTATAAAAAGCATTGCGATGATTTAATAATTTACCTTATTTCATGCACTAGCACTCATTGGAGTAAACCCGTTCCGCAAAAGTGGCGTGGTCCTTTGATTTGCCTTATATTGTTGTATAATTAGTTAAGTAGATTTCTCACATCGGTCCAATGACTGACTCGTAGTTTGTTTCACCTTGTAAACTCGGGTGCCCTTATTTTCACACAGGCAGCCTAGTATCAGGTAGATGGCGTATTTTGGCATGGCACCGCAGCAGAGGTGCACTTTTTGGCTCATAGCGAGGCTTGACTACACCGTGATGTCTATGATTTTTCCTCCATTATTGTATATGTATATGATTCCTCCTCAGGCGATGTAGACTGATGTTTCGTTTATGTACTCTCTATATATGTGGTTCCGCCATAGACGATGTAGACTGATTATGTATTATTATGCACTAAGTTGTATCCTGCACTGTGCTCTCTGATGTGGTGATATGTATATATGATTCCGCTGTCATATTTGTGTAAATTATTCTATTTCTTGTTTATGCTATTAGCTGTAATCTACTAATGATGATTAATGTGTTATATTCCAATGATTATACTTAACACCATCGTACGGGGTTTTGGGATCGTCACAGGTGGTATCAGAGCTTTGGTTAACCTTAGTTCTGGAATTTGACACATTAAACACCTCATAAGAATAGAATCAGTAGTGTTCTAAGGCGATTAGCTCATTAGAGATAGGACGAGTAATGTCCTAGAATGAGCTAAGCAGAATAGCAAAAATAATTTGATCAGTACATCGTTGTCTTTCCTTAAAGTTTTTCTACTTTACCATACAATAAAATTATCATTTCTGTAGGCTGACCCTTTTCTTGCTTATACAGAACTTGAACAATGGCTACCCGAGCAGCAGCAGGTAGAGGAGGCCGAGCTGGCCGTGGCAGAGGACGAGGAGAAGTCCCAGCTGCAGATGGACCACTAATACAACCCGCGGCCTCTCAGCCATTCGAGCTCGACCGAGTGGCTAAAAGGTACAAGAATCTAGGAGGCAAAACCTTCTCTGGAACGGGCACTGCGATTGAGGCCTTGGCATGGCTGAAAACATGCGAAAAGATATTAGGAGGCCTGAGGTTGGGTGATTAAGACAAAGCATTCATGGGTGACTGGCTTCTGCAAGAGGAAGCCGAATTATGGTGGGAAGCTCTCACCGTAGAGAACAGAAATGCTGGTAGGACATGGGATGAATTCAAGGATTTGTTCAAAGAAAAGTACGTCCTAGAGCAAGCCATTGAGCGCATGCACGACGAATTTGCAAACCTCCAGCAGGGAGACCTCTCTGTGCAAGACTACCTGAACAAGTTTACACAGTTATCCCGCTACGCACCAAAGCTCATTGCGACCGCTAAGTCCAAGAACAAGAGGTTCATCCTCAGGCTAAAGCGTAATACCAAGACAGGGCAATGGCCCACATTAAGCTGGCATTTAATGAATTAGTGGAGATGACATGCAATTATGAGGACCTGGATCAAAGGAACCTTGATCTGGAACGTGCTAAGAGCCAAGCAGGGAATAAATGAAAGCCCGCTACGAATCAAGCTGAGTCAAGCCACGCGGCATCCACTAATCAGCAGACTAGCAAGCCGCCAAAGGTAAGCTGCTACAATTGTGGCAAGGTGGGGCACTACTCAAATGTTTGCACAGCCCTAAAACGGCAGAAGACCAACTATCAAGGTCCAAGCCAGAGCTCTCAGAACCCTCGTTCATGCTTTAACTGCCGCAGGACATGACATCTTATTAGAGATTGTCCCTTGCTTAAGAAGGCCTAGGTTGCTCATGTGTATGACAGGGCGAACCTTTCGGCTGCTTCCGATGGAGCAGGTAAACCCGATGTTTTGGGAGGTACCCTTACAATCAAAAATATTCCTATTTCTGTATTATTTGACACAGGTGCATCACGTAGTTTTATTGCAAGTAACACAGTTCGTAAAATAAATTTAAACCAGAAAAAGCTTGCTGTAACAACCCGAATTTTTATAACATGTTAAAACAAGAAATCGGGGTAGAATTAAATTTTAAAATAAGAATCATGAAAAATGGGTTACGCCGTTTCGTTCGTCTCGGAATTCTGGTTGGAAATGAGTCCGAAATTTCGTAAATCGGAGTCCGTATGACCGAGATATGGCCACTAGAAGTTTCACGAAAAATAAGAAAACGAAAACAGATTTTCGAATTTCAAATTTAGCCACAAACGGACTAGGCGAGAAATTTCCCGCCCAGCCCCAGATCGACTGGGGAGTCGACCCCCCAGGGACCAGGTCGACTGCCCAGTCGACCTGGGTGTCGACCTGGGTGTCGACTTCCCTGGTCGAGTCAAGTCGGTCTGGGTACACCTTCATGGTCTTTTGGCTCTGGTTTGGGGGCCTATGACGATTTTGACGATTCAGATCTAAACTAATGTTAATCTAAGGGCCCAACTAGTCCTAGCTTCTATAAAAACACCCTAAGACCTAACCTAAATCACTAAAAATCATTCTAGCAACTAAGTGCTACAAAAATGCTCCTAATTCATGGCCTCCATCTTCATCATTGAGAGCTTGAGAGTTCTAAACTAAAGCTAAGGCAAAGGAGCAATCTTTCTCCATCAAATCAAGGAGCTACTTATATTCTCAAGGCTTCTAGTGTTGCTACATCTTTCCTAGAGCTTCTACAACGATTCTATGACAATTCTTGCTCCTAATTCACTAGCCACGCTTTGTAAGTTCTAGATGCTTTTAGATTGAAACGATAACTTGAATATGACATGTGATAAAGTTGAAATTTGATCTATGCATGATAATCGATCCATGCTCATTCTTGTTCATTTTGGATCTTGAACTTTGGGGATGTTGTTATGACATTAATTTGTACCTATGCATGTTACAAATCACTCTTTCGTATCCTTATCATGCATGTAATGATGTTTTTCTCTCAGATCTTGTTTAATGCAAAGTTTCTACCTTCCCCTATTTATCTTCTTTTGATGAACCTTGGTCGATTTCGGACCTAGGCCTAAACTACGATTTACATGCGGTTTGTATACGGGGGAATATTGGGATTTCACCTATTTGGACATGGGTGTGTGGTAGAATTGATTTCATAACATGAACAAGGGGAATTTGGGGTATTGCCAATGTAATTTGCAAGTTTGGGCATACATGAATTGGCATATGAGTTAAATCATGAGTTTTGGGGACTATGTAAGTTAAATCAAGGGATTGGGCTTATGTAAATTAGGCATAAGTGGAATTGGGAACATGAACCATGATGTGGGTTTATTTGGGCATGAACGCGACAACATGTAACTTTGGCTAGAACATGATTTAGGGTAAATTGGCATAAAATTGACATACATGCAAATAGGCGAGAATTGGACATATGTGAAGTGGCTAGAATTGGGTACACATTTTGATGGACATGTAATTAGGAACTTGGGAATATGCTTAGTAATATGTAAAGTAGGGATCTTGACTTAGATGACACATATGTAATTAACAATCTAACGGATGCCTTCGACACGAGGTTAGACTTGAGTTGTGGTGTAATTCTGCCCGGAACCGCACGGCATATCCAGTGACCACAACAATAATAGTCTAATGTGAGAGGTCGTAGGCAAATATTAGATTGTGGTAATGCTTGAACCCGAGGTTGGAATGGGTTTGCGGTGTAATTCTGCCCGGAATCGCCCGGTGTAACCAGTGACCGCAAATAAGTCCAATATGAGAGGTTGATGCATTAACAAATAATAAATGAATATGACATGGACGGGTAGGTTAAGTAACTTGATTAGACTAATGACACTTAACCAATATGACATGGACGGGTGGGTTAAGTAACTTGATTAGACTAATGACACTTAACCAATATGACATGGACGGGTGGGTTAAGTAACTTGATTAGACTAATGACACTTAACCAATAAGACATGGACGGGTGGGTTAAGTAACTTGATTAGACTAATGACACTTAAACAATATGACATGGACGGGTGGGTTAAGTAACTTGATTTGACTAATGACACTTAACCAATATGACATGGAAGGGTGGGTTAAGTAACTTGATTAGACTAATGACACTTAACCAATATGACGTGGATGGGTGGGTTAAGTAAAACCGGACTTGATTTCTTGATGACACTTAACCATATAACACGATTAGAGGATGGGTTAGTTTAACCTGAATGGGTCGATAACACCCGACTAGTATAACGTGATGCATGGTAAGGTTAAGTAAACTCACAAGGGTAACACTTAACCATTATAATTTGACTAGTGGATGGGGTTAAGTCATGAATCGCTTGAATATACTTAACCAATCTAACATGATAACTTGATGGGGTTAAGTCATGAATCGCTTGAATATACTTAACCAATCTAACATGATAACTTGATGGGATTAAGTCATGAGTCACTTCAATATACTTAACCAATCTAACACGGTAATTTGATGGGGTTAAGCTTGAATATACTTAACCAATCTAACATGGTAATTTGATGGGGTAAAGCTTAAATATACTTAACCAATTTGACACGATGATTTGGATAGGGTTAAGTCATGAACCGCTGGAATACGCTTAACCAACTTGACACGTGATTCGTAGGGCTAAGTCATGAACTTGAATGACAACACTTAGCCGACTTGACATGACATGTAGACAGGTTAAGTCACGAACTTGAATGACCACACTTAACCAACTTGACATGCTAGACTGATAGGGGTTAAGTATTGAATTTAGATGACAACACTTAACCTGCTGGACGGAAACCCTAGTTACGCGGTCCTTTTCAGCAGTAACCCTCTTGGATGTATCACGATACCCTAGGGACTAGGCTAGGGTGGGGCACGATTACTGGGCTGATTGTAAGCGACCAGAACGACGGCTGAGTTGGTGCGCCATTGTAGGTTCAGGCGGACTATGGTCGTGCACATGAGTCCGGAGTTGAAAAAGCAGGCATGGGCTACTTAGTGTAGCCATTTATCCCCAGTCATCACCGTACCAAGTTTATATCATACCCTAATTACTTTAATGATTGTGTTGTTAAAGTTATAGGGCTCACTCAGACTTATGTCTGACCCCGTTGTTTTTATCTTTTTCCCCCTCAGGTCCTCAGGTTGGGCCTAGCACTAGTGGGCTTTGATCAGATTTCTTTATCTATCTTTTGGAGCTTGGACCGTGATGTAAAGCCCAGTTTATCTTTTCTTTTATGGCTATTAGTTATGTAATGGGATTATGTACTTATGTTTTATCAGGATGGATATTCAGTACTTGACTCTTGTTTTAGTTGGTTTTGATGTGTAACCAAACATGTTTATCTTCTACTGCTACGAAATGATGTTTTAGATTTTCAAGTATTATTTATATCTGTCTTGTTGTAATTTTTCTGTTCTATATTCACTTAAAATGCTCCACCGAAGTTAAGGCATTCCCTTAGTGAGTGACCTTAGCGGGTGTGGGGTGTTACACTTGGTATCAGAGCGAAGGTTACCAGAACAGATAAAATTTTTAGAAAGCTATTTTTCTAAAAACATTTTTGGAAGAAGTATTTTCAAAAACATGTCTTTTAAGAGAAAAGGTTTTGAAAGAAAAGCATAATCCCCAATAGCCATATCTTTATCTTTCGAATTCTCCGTTTTGAATCTTTCCTTTTTCGTTTCAGCATGGCTGAGGATCTTAACTTTCCGGAGGATGTGACGATACCAATATGGTATAGGAGATTGATGGAGGCTAGGGCCGCCACTTCGGGTCCAGCAAATGTCCTCCACCAACAGTAGCACCCGATCTTCCTCCTCCCCCTCCTCCTCCTCGCACGGATACTTTTGCTAAGACTTGCAAGGAATTTAAGGCTATGGGAGGGAAACCTTTTCAAGGATCAGAAACTTTTGTGGAAGCTAGAGATTGGCTTAAGGAGGTGGAAGAGTTGATAGACATCTTTGAGATGGAAGAAGGAAAGAAAGTCAAGTTAGCTGCTTGGTTAATGAAGGGAGAGGCCTCGTTCTGGTGGGAGGTCACTAATGGAGAACGCCCTGTTGACTCTTGGGCGGATTTCAGACAAAGATTTGTGGCAAAGTTTCTCTCAAGGACGGAGGAAAATTTGTGTATGGAAAGGTTCTTGACTCTAAAGCAAGGAAGCCTCTCGGTGAAGGAATATGTCAACAAGTTTAATCAATTGGCTAGGTTTGGCATAGACATGGTGAATACACCGGAGAAGAAAGCTTTGAGGTTCGTTAAGGGCTTGAATGAACCGATGCATGGATTGGCTATGACTCACATCCCTATGGGGGCCACCTTTGAGAAGCTAGTAGACATGGCACTCATGCATGAGGAAGAGAAGGGTCCCAATGCTAATAAGGCACCCGAGAAGAAAGGAGACCAGAAGAGACCTCAACAGCAACGGCAAAACAAGGGTGGGAAAGGCAACGGTGGCAAGGGAAAGAAGAAGTGCTTCAATTGCGGGACACCAGGCCACCTAAGCAAAGATTGTCGAAAGAAGAAGAAGACGAGCTGCTTCCACTGTGGCGAAGCAGGGCATCTAGCGAAGGACTGCCCTAATAAGGGGCAAAGGACGGGATCTACCTCAGGAGGACAGGTGCAAGCTCTTATGGCACCGGGTCAGGCAAGGGGGCAAGTTCAGGCTCTCGTGGTTCCACCAATTCAGGATAAAGGTAGAACTATTTCCGTTGAAAGTCTGATTTTTCTGTTTGATCATCCTGTCCGTACATTGTTTGACTCTGGCGCATCGCATTCGTTTATCTCATCATCATTAGTTGAGTCACTGCACTTAGACACCAGTCTAGTAGATGATCCCTTGGTTGTTTCAAACCCAATTGGGGGCTCCACTTATTTGTCCATGATATGTTTGGGTTTGAAGATTTCTATACTTAGCGTTGAGTTTAGATGTGATGCTTTTGTTTTGGGCTTCATGGGCTATGGGTTGATTTTGGGCATGGACTGGTTATCCAGTAATGGTGCTGTTCTTGATTGTGAAAGGAGAGTTGTTAGGCTCATGACCCGTTTGGGGAACACTCTCGAGATCTCTTGTAATCCCGTGGATTCTGTTATGCTAAGTTATCTTGAATCGCTTGACGCTTCGGTCGAGAGTTTGCGATCTGTTAGAGTGGTCCGAGAGTACTCGGATGTGTTTGAGGAAGTGAAGGGCTTACCTCCGAAGCAGGATATAGACTTCCGAATATATTTGGTGGACAATGCTAAACCAGTATCTTTACCAGTGCGCCATATGGCTTCTCATGAGAGGAGGGAACTCCATAAGCAAGTAGGGGAGTTGCTTGAGAAGGGGTTCATAAGACGAAGTATATCAGAGTGGGGTGCTCCAGTAGTTTTTGCCACAAAGGCGGATGGGTCCCTCAGACTTTGTGTAGACTATAGAGAACTCAACAAGCTCACAAAGAAGAATAGACACCCATTGCAGAGGATTGATGATCTCTTTGATCAGTTGGTTGGCGCCTCAGTGTTTTCGCAGTTGGACTTGGCCACGGGGTTTCATCAGTTGAGAGTGGATGAGGATAGCATAGAGAAGACTGCCTTTAGGACTCCGTATGGTTTCTATGAGTGGCTTGTGATGCCATTTGGTTTGACGAATGCCCCTGCATACTTTGTTGATTTGATGAGTAGGGTGTTCAGGGAGTTCCTTGATAAGTTCGTGGTGGTCTTTGTGGATGACATCTTAGTATTTTCTAAGAGTGAAGAAGAGCATGCCCTACATCTTAGGGAAGTGTTGGAGACTCTTCGAGCGCCTAGCCTTAAGGCTAAATTCTCTAAATGTCACTTCTGGGGGAAGGAAGTGTGGTTCTTGGGGCACGTGGTCTCCAAGGAGGGGATAGCTGTGGATCCCGCAAAGGTAGTATCCATCCAAGATTGGAAGGTTCCGAAGAATGCTACCGAGGTGAGGAGTTTCTTGGGGTTGGCTGGCTACTATAGGAAGTTTATCAAGGACTTCGCGAAGATATCAGCCCCATTGACTCGCTTAACGAAGAAGAATCTAGTCTTCGTATGGGACGTAGATTGTGATGATGCGTTCCGACGGTTAAAGAGAGCTTTAACCACAGCTCCAGTCTTAGTGTTGCCAGATGGGAGTAAGCCATTTGTTGTCTATACCGATGCTTGTGGGACTGGATTGGGCGTAGTCTTAATGCAAGAGGGAAGGGTAATAGCCTATGGTGGAAGGCAGTTGAGAGCGCATGAGAAAAATTACCCTACCCATGATTTAGAGTTGGCCGCTATTGTTTTTGCGCTTAAGATTTGGCGCCATTATCTTCTTGGCGAGAGATTCGAATTGTTCACTGACCACAAATCATTGACGTACTTGTTTTCTCAGAAGGATTTGAACTTGAGACAGCAAAGGTGGATGGAGTTCTTAGCATCCGATGATTTCGAGATAGCGTATACCCCTGGCAAGGGTAACGTGGTAGCGGACGCCTTGAGAAGAAAAAGGTTGTCCTTGAGTCCATTGTTTGTGGAACGACGAAGCTTGGAATTTATCTCAATGTTTGATTTCAGACCCTCCGTTGACTATATACCCGGTTTTCTTGCATCCTTGGAGGTCAGACCTACTCTTTTGGGGCGGATTGGCGAGGCACAGAGGGACGACCCATAGTTGGTTGAGTTGGTAGAGAGGCTCATAAGGGGGGAGTCGTCCAGCCATTTGAGTAGGTACACCCTAGACGATAGGGGGTGCTTGCGTAGGGATGGTAGACTTTGTGTACCGCAAGACGAGGGTTTGAGGAAGGCTATTCTTGATGATGCACACCGTTCTAGGATGACCATTCATCCTGGTGGGGACAAGATGTACCAAGACATGAAGCGAGTTTTCTTTTGGGCCGGTATGAAGAAAGATGTGGCCGAGTATGTCGCTAGATGCTTGGTGTGCCAACAAGTGAAAGCAGAGCAAAAGAAACCCGATGGGTTGCTTCACCCATTGGAAGTTCCGCAATGGAAGTGGGATAGCGTCTCGATGGATTTTACTAAGAGCGCCCATTTTATACCCGTGAAGAGCAAGAGGACTGCTCCATGGCTAGCTTCAGTTTACCTTCGAGAGATAGTTCGATTGCATGGTGTACCTTCTAGCATAGTGAGCGATCGAGATCCTATCTTCACTAGCGAGTTTTGGAAGAGTTTGCAAGAAGCAGTGGGGACTCAGTTGTGTCTGAGCACCGCATATCATCCTCAGACGGACGGCCAGACGGAGAGGGTGATCGTGTTCTAGAAGACCTATTGAGGCTATGTATCTTAGATTTTGGAGGTACATGGGAAGAGCATCTTCCATTGGTAGAGTTCGCATATAATAACAGCTTTCAATCTAGTATTGGTATGGCTCCTTTTGAAGCTCTTTATGGAAGGCCTTGTCGATCACCTACATGTTGGTCGGAATCTACGGATAAGATCTTACTTGGGCCTGATATAGTTAGAGAGACTTCGGAAAAGATTGATTTAATTCGAAGAAGGATGAAAGCAGCGCAAGACAGGCAGAAAGCTTATGCGGACAAGAGGAGGACAGGTCTTAAATTTGATGTTGGGGACATGGTCTTTGTCAAAGTATCTCCATTACGGAATGTTGTTCGCTTTGGGTCCGTTGGGAAGTTAGCACCAAGATTCGTGGGACCATTTCCTATTAAGGAAAGGATTGGACAGATGGCATATAAAGTGGATCTACCCGAGAGACTTAATGGGGTGCATGACGCATTCCATGTGTCACATTTGAGGAAGTGCCTACATGAGACCGCAGAGGTGGTAGAGCCGAGCTTGCTTAGAGAAGTGGAGGTAGAGCGTGATGCGACTATTCGCGAGCTCCTACTCGCATCCTTGGGTCAGAGATTAGGAAGTTGAGAAACAGAGAGGTTCGACTAGTCAAAGTGCAATGGGGAGAGGATGAGAGCAATGCTACTTGGGAGACAGAAGCGAAGATGCGTTCATTGTACCCATTCCTTTTTGAGGGTATGTCTTTTAACTTCTCCTTTATCATTTGTCTAGTACTTATCTTATCTTTAGAATGTCCTCTCATTAGTACCTTTGACCTTTAGATAGGGTAAACCTATGGTTGAAACATGTGTTTGAGACATGTTATATTTGATGGATGCGTGTGGATGCAAATGGTTGCTCGTGGATGCATATACACACACTCTAGGCACTAGATCGGGTCAATCACTTCATATTGCATATTGCATATAATTGTGTGTAGGTAGCTATATTAATGGATGTATAATGGCTGTGTTATCATATGGATGATGCATTTTGGTGAATGATTGTGCACTCATGTAGAAATAGTATGTGTCGATAGGGTTCTTTCGCATACATATTGGATGCATGGCACTATCATGGTTTGCATTAAGGAGGTCAGCTGAATCAGTAGACCACCTAATTTTGCATTAGACAGGGAACATATACACACACTCTTTGCATATGTTCATACAGCATTATAAACTCTAAGGACAATGGATGCCAGTGTTTGATGGTTTAGTAGATGGTTGTTTGGTTGGTAGGATACGTTCTTCTTGACTTAGAGATTTCGGGGACGAAATCCTTTAAGTAGGGGAGAATGTAACACCCCATATGTTGAATAACTTGCTATAATATAAACAAGCATGGCAGAATTAAATTTTAAAATCTGAATAGGGGAAACGGACTATGTCATTGCGTTCGTCTCAGAAAAATACACGAAATAGAGTCCGAGTTTTCGAAAATCGGAGTCCGTATGACCCAGTTAAGGCCCGAAGAAGTTTCAGAAAATTTAAAACAGATTTTAAATATTAAAATTTCAAATTTCAGAAGTGGCGGGAAAATTCCCGCTAGACTGAGGGAGTCGACCTGGGGGTCGACATGGGTGTCGACCTGCCTACCAAGTCGACTAGGGTGTCGACCCTAGTGTCGACCTGGGGGTTGACCTCCCTGGTCGAGCCCAGGTGACCTGGGTGCACTGGTTTGGCTTTTGGGCTGTGCTGGTGGCTAGTGACGAAATCTGACGGCTCTAATCTGATTTAGGGTTAATCTAATGGCCTAAAACACCTAACTAATCTATAAATACGCCCTAAGACTACCCTAATTCATACTAAAAATAGATACAATGCCGTCATGCCGTCAAAGTGCAACTTGAAGGAGCATCCATCAAATTGTAGAAGAAGATAGCATCTCAAATCAACCTCTAATCAACTCTAGCAACTTAATCTTCTTCATAGGAGTGCTAATCAACAAGTTGTGAGTTTCTATAGCCTTAATGACCAATTGTTGAAATGATTATGATAGGATATAATGAGGTTATGGCTATGAATGTGGATCAATGCAAGTTATGTGCTATGTGTTCATGATGTTATGCAAGTAATGCAAGTCATATGCTATGTGATCATGATGTTATGCAAGTTATGCAAGTTATATGCTACATGTTCATGATGTTATGCAAGTTATGCAAGTCATATGCTACATGTTCATGATGTTATGCAAGATATGCAAGTTATATGCTATATGATCATGATGTTATGCAAGTTATGCAAGTGTTAGGCTATGTGTTCATGATGCTAGTTATGCAAATTGCTATGATAAACATTGATCCATTATGACACCATGATTATGCAAGTTTGGTGTATGATTATATGCAAGTTCATATATGATACGTTATGCAAGTTTGGTGTTTGATTATATGCAAGTTCATATATGACATGCTATGCAAGTTTCGTGTTTTATTATATGCAAGTAACATGTGCAAGTTTACACCTTTGGATGATATGCATACATATGCAAGTTAACCCCTTTGTATGTCATACATACATATGCAAGTTTACCCCTTTGAATGACATAAGTAGCTTATGCAAGTTACCCTCTTTATGACATATGTGATTCATGCAAGTTTGGGTTGATTATTTATGCTAGTTGGGTTTGATGCTATATGCATGTTGACACCTTTAAAACCCATGTTGATGCTAATGTTATGCAAGTTGAACCCATTGTATTTGTGATGAATCTTCCCTTTTATGCCATGTTAGCGAATTACGTGGGGAACGATGGGGTTAATATTCATGTTAATGAAATGGTGTGAAGTTGGTATGATTATGCATACCATAAAGTGGATGGACATAATTGAGTCAATTATGTACATCGTTAAATTTGTAATTAATTAGGGATAATTAATACAAATTATGGGGGGATTAATTAGGTGTAATTAATCGACTAAGACACGAGGTTGGACCCTTTTGTAGCATAAGACTGCCGTGAACCGACCGGCAAATCCAGCGGCTACAAATGATTGGCTCAATGTGAGAGGACTTAGGCACAAACTAAATACGTGACAAGTGTATAGACACGAGGTTAGACTCGGTTATGGCGTAAGGCTGCCCGGACCCAACCGGCAAATCCAGCTGCCATAAAAAATAGTATAATGTGAGAGGTCTTTACAACGGTTACGTTTTTAATCAATTAAGAAACACTTAACCAGATAAGCATGTAGTGGGCATGAGGGGTTAAGTGGGTGCCTTGGGTGGCATGTGGAAATCAAGTAAGTGCCTCGGGTGGCATGAGGAAATCTAGTGGGTTGCCTTGGGTGGCAATAAAAAAATACGATTAGAATACTTAACCAAGTGGAAACATGTAATTAAACATGATTAAAGGGTTAAGTGGGATGCACTAGATAAAGGGACAAGCTTAGGTGGGTAGCTTGTGGGGGCCCATTTCAACTAGTAACCCATATGTATCTTATTGGGCTCGACCCATGTCGAGGACGGGACACGCGTACTGGGCTTGATTATAAGAGGCCAAAACGGGTTAGCGGTGGCAACGCAAGTCCAACGGGTTTCATATGCGTGTGTGGACCCGGGCTAGTAGGTAAGACGTTGTTGCATCGTGTAGGTATAAGCCGTGCACCATTGGTTGTATCGGGTTGCCACTTTGGGGAGTGATACACCCCACTGTTGGGCCAGCATGGGTATCTACGGTAGGGAGCCGATCGCTTGGGGAGTAGTGGGTACACCTAGTGGAGATAGGGGCAGACGGCACCTATGTAGTCAGCTAGGGGTACACGAAACTACTGGGTAAATTTTCTAAGTCCTTGGGTGGGATCAACCTTTAAGTAGGAATGACTAGTGTGGTGCAGTTTGTAATTACCCTTGGATGGGTAGATGCGTCTTTACCGTTATCTTCGTTCATCCTATGTCTAGTTGGCTACTTAGTGTAGTCATTTATCCCCAGTCATCACCGTACCAAGTTTATATCATACCCTAATTACTTTAATGATTGTGTTGTTAAAGTTATAGGGCTCACCCAGACTTATGTCTGACCCCGTTGTTTTTATCTTTTTCCCCCTCAGGTCCTCGAGTTGGGCCTAGCACTAGTGGGCTTTGATCAGATTTCTTTATCTATCTTTTGGAGCTTGGACCGTGATGTAAAGCCCAGTTTATCTTTTCTTTTATGGCTATTAGTTATGTAATGGGATTATGTACTTATGTTTTATCAGGATGGATATTTAGTACTTGACTCTTGTTTTAGTTGGTTTTGATATGTAACCAAACATGTTTATCTTCTGCTGCTATGAAATTATGTTTTAGATTTTCAAGTATTATTTATATCTGTCTTGTTGTAATTTTTCTGTTCTATATTCACTTAAAATGCTCCACCGAAGTTAAGGCATTCCCTTAGTGAGTGACCTTAGCGGGTGTGGGGTGTTACAATACATATACATGGAAGGGATGATACGAGTTAGGATGCTAGTGCGGTTGGTGCAGAGGACGTTAGACATGCGATGCTATTCCGAGTTTATCTTGTTATCTTGTTACCTTGGTTATCCTGTTACCTTGGTTATCTTGTTACTTGAGTTTATCTTGTTATCTTAGTTTGATCTGTTTATCTTGTCATCATGTTTATGTTTACTTTCAGTTTATACATGTCATACTACCTTTACCTGTTTTTAGGTTGAAAGTAGCTAGGAATTACCAGTCTTTATGACTGACCCCGTTTTGTTTCGCCTCTTTTTCTTCCATTCCCCCCCCCCCTCCCAGGTTTACAGGGAGGAAATGTTGCTACTTAGTGCAGATTTTCTGCTTCAAGATCATCATCTATGGCTTGGACTATTCTTGGCTATGGCTAATTTACTGTTTTACTTGGGGAATAATTTATGACTATGGTTTTATGCTTCTTTATTATTGCAAGACAGGTTTCGATGTAAGTAATTTAATGGAACTTTGATGTAAAAGGTTTTAGACCTTACTACTTTTATAAAGTAATGAAATCATGTTTTCTTCCGTTGTTTTATATGTTCTGTCTTGTAGTATTTCTGTGCATGTTTACCTAGACAATACTCCACCAAAACTAGTGCATTCCCTTAGTGAGTGACCCTAGCGAAGGTGGAGTGTTACATTTGGTATCAGAGCCAGGTTACCAGACTGGGCAAAAGTTTTTAAAACCTTCACAAACTATTTTCAAAACCATTTTACAAAGAAGCATTTTCCAAGAAAAGTTTTAAAGAAAAAGGCTATTCCCCAAAAAGCCATTTGCACTATCCTGTGTTCCCTTGATCGAGTCTCTTTTCCTTTCTTTCCTCCGCCTGTAGTCACAGTAGTTTTAACTGTGACTAATCCTTTTCTAGCTACGTAAATGTTTTCCGTGCAATGGAGGAAGTTCTCAAGAGACCCGTTACCGCGTTATACAAGAAATGTTAGGAGTGGTTAAGGCGAATGAGGCTCAGAACAAGAAGGTAGTTAAGTACTATAGGACAAGGACATGGGCAAAGAAAAAGATCGTCGAGAGGGCAATTGTATACTCTCACCTAAGAGGGATGGTAACGTTTCTGTTAAAGGTTTTCCTTTCTATCATCCCGTCAGGACTTTGTTTTGTACATAACGTCCTTTTTTTTAAATCTTGCTTCAATAGTTGAGTCTCTGCACCTTAGTACTAGCACAATAGAGGGTCCCGTTTTTGTCTCAAATAATGTTGGGGATCGTCCCATTTATTCATGACTTGTTTGGATTTGAGGACATCTATGACTTTTGGGAATAATGCTTATGTCTTTGAGCTATGGGTTGATTCTAGGGATGAAGTGGTCATCCCGTAAGGGTGCCATCCTCGGGTCGGAAAGGAGGGTAGTTAGATCCTTGACTTGCCTCGGTAATACCCTCGAAGTCTCGTGTAACCTTTAGGGTTCTGTCATGATTGGTTACCTAGAATCTCTTGATGCATTTGTTGGTAATCCATTCTAGTAGTGTTCGCCACTAAGGCGGACGATTCATTTCGCTTGTGCATGCATTATGGAAATCACTCTAGTAAGTACACTTGGTAACATGGTTGGCATCTATTTGTTTCCAAGAGATAGTTCTTCTGCATGGAATGCCGTATAGTGAGTAAACAAGATCCACAGTTCACTAGTGAATTTTGGAGAGCTTGCATGAAAACCAAGAGTATACGGATATGGTTGAGCCAAGTAGACTAGAGGAAGAATAAGTAAAAGTGGAACAAGAGGCGACAATGAAGTGAGTTCCAGCTCATATTTGGAAATAGGAGTTAAGAGGCAACGAAATCATGAAGTTAAAGATGGTCAAAGCACAATGGAATTAAGCTCAAGGAAATGCGACTTAGAAGATTGAAGACAAGATACGCGCATCATATCTCTTTTTAAGAGTATATTCTTGATCCCTGTTTTCCTGTAGAGCTTACCCGCATGCTATCTTTTATGCATATCCTCTCGGTCCTATTCTCGATCTTATTACTGTTGCAAACTCCATAGGGGGTATGACTTATCGGTTAATAATACATGTCAGGGTTTGAAGGTGTCCGTTAGGTTGACTAAACCTTTTGGGCTTTATAGGATATGGGTTGGGTTTAGAAAGGGATTTCTTGTAATCCGAAAAGGAGTTTATCTTGCTTATCTTCTCGATCCTATCTTCAGGACCTTAGGTAGAACCCTATGGATGTAAACATGTATTTGAAACATGTTATGATTGACGTTTGCGAAATGGTTGCAAGTGGTCGCAAGTGGTTGCTCGTGGATGCATGAATACACATTAGGCACTAGATCGGCTCAGACACATGTTCATGTTGCATTTGCATGAGTGTTTATACTTGTTTATGGATGAAATTGAATGTGTTAGCATGTGGATATTTCATATGGATGAATGTTTGTGTACACATATAGTGTTTATGTGACTAGGACTATTTGCATACATGTGGATTTATGGCACTAAACATATTTTGCATTTAGAAGATCAATCAGGCCTGATCATTTGCATTAGATAAGGAACATATACACACACTTTCTTCATATGTTCATATAGCATTAGAAATCTCTTAAGGACAATGTTTTCTTGTGGATGATGTTTTGAGTAGATGGATGATGGATGGTAGGATAGGTTCTTCCTAATTTGGAGATTTCAGGGACGAAATTATTTAAGGTGGGGAGAATGTAACAACCCGAATTTTTATAACATGTTAAAACAAGAAATCAGGGCAGAATTAAATTTTAAAATAATAATCATGAAAAACGGGTTACGCCGTTGCGTTCGTCTCGGAATTCTGGTTGGAAATGAGTCCGAAATTTCATAAATCGGAGTCCGTATGACCGAGATATGGCCTCTAGAAGTTTCACGAAAAATCAGAAAACGAAAACAGATTTTCGAATTTCAAATTTAGCCCCAAACGGACTGGGCGGGAAATTTCCCGCCCAGCCCCAGGTCGACTGGTGAGTTGATCCCCCAGGGACCAGGTCGACTGCCCAGTCGACCTGGGTGTCGACTTCCCTGATCGAGCCAGGTCGGCCTGGGTACACCTGCATGGTCTTTTGGCTCTGGTTTGGGGGCCTGTGACGATTTTGACTGTTCAAATCTAAATTAGGGTTAATCTAAGGGCCTAAACTAGTCCTAACTTCTATAAAAACGCCCTAAGACCTAACCTAAATCACTAAAAATCATTCTAGCAACTAAGTGCTGCCAAAATGATCCTAAATCATGGCCTCCGTCTTCATCATTGAGAGCTTGAGAGTTCTAAATTAAAGCTAAGGCAAAGGAGCAATCTTTCTCCATCAAATCAAGGAGCTGCTTATATTCTCAAGGCTTCTAGTGTTGCTACATCATTCCTAGAGCTTCTACAACGATTCTATGACGATTCTTGCTCCTAATTCACTAGCCACGCCTTGTAAGTTCTAGATGCTTTTAGGTTGAAACGATAACTTGAATATGACATGTGATAAAGTTGAAATTTGATCTATGCATGATAATCGATCCATGCTCAATCTTGTTCGTTTTGGATCTTGACCTTTGGGGATGTTGTTATGACATTAATTTGGACCTATGCATGTTGCAAATCACTCTTTCATATCCTTATCATGCATGTAATGATGTTTTTCTCTCGGATCTTGTTTAATGCAAAGTTTCTACCTTCCCCTATTTATCTTCTTTTGATGAACCTTGGTCGATTTCGGACCTAGGCCTAAACTACGATTTACATGCGGTTTGTATACGGGGGAATATTGGGATTTCACCTATTTTGACATGGGTGTGTGGTAGAATTGATTTCATAACATGAACAAGGGGAATTTGGGGTATTGCCAATGTAATTTGCAAGTTTGGGCATACATGAATTGGCATATGAGTTAAATCACGAGTTTTGGGGACTATGTAAGTTAAATCAAGGGATTGGGCTTATGTAAATTAGGCATAAGTGGAATTGGGAACATGAACCATGATGTGGGTTTATTTGGGCATGAACGTGACAACATGTAACTTTGGCTAGAACATGATTTAGGGTAAATTGGCATAAACTTGACATACATGCAAATAGGCGAGAATTGGACATAAGTGAAGTGGCTAGAATTGGGTACACATTTTGATGGACATGTAATTGGGAACTTGTGAATATGCTTAGTAATATGTAAAGTAGGGATCTTGACTTAGATGACACATATGTAATTAACAATCTAACGGATGCCTTCGACACGAGGTTAGACTTGAGTTGTGGTGTAATTCTGCCCGGAACCGCCCGGCATATCCAGTGACCAAAACAATAATAGTCTAATGTGAGAGGTCGTAGGCAAAGATTAGATTGTGGTAATGCTTGAACCCGAGGTTGGAATGGGTTTGCGGTGTAGTTCTGCCCGGAACCGCCCGGCGTATCTAGTGACCGCAAATAAGTCCAATGTGAGAGGTTGATGCATTAATAAGTAATAAATGAATATGACATGGACGGGTGGGTTAAGTAACTTGATTAGACTAATGACACTTAACCAATATAACATGGACTGGTGGGTTAAGTAACTTGATTAGACTAATGACACTTAACCAATATGACATGGACGGGTGGGTTAAGTAACTTGATTAGACCAATGACACTTAACCAATATGACATGGACGTGTGGGTTAAGTAACTTGATTAGACTAATGACTCTTAACCAATATGACATGGATGGGTGAGTTAGGTAACTTGATTAGACTAATGACACTTAACCAATATGACATGGACGGGTGGGTTAAGTATCTTGATTTGACTAATGACACTTAACCAATATGACATGGACGGGTGGGTTAAGTAACTTGATTAGACTAATGACACTTAACCAATATGACGTGGATGGGTGGGTTAAGTAAAACCGGACTTGATTTCTTGATGACACTGAACCATATAACATGATTAGAGGATGGGTTAGTTTAACCTGAATGGGTCGATAACACCCGACTAGTATAACACGATGCATGGTAAGGTTAAGTAAACAAATGAGGGTAACACTTAACCATTATAATTTGACTAGTGGATGGGGTTACGTCATGAATCGCTTGAATATACTTAACCAATCTAACATTATAACTTGATGGGGTTAAATCATGAATCGCTTGAATATACTTAACCAATCTAACATGATAACTTGATGGGATTAAGTCATGAGTCACTTGAATATACTTAACCAATCTAACACGGTAATTTGATGGGGTTAAGCTTGAATATACTTAACCAATCTAACACGGTAATTTGATGGGGTTAAGATTAAATATACTTAACCAATTTGACACGATGATTTGGATAGGGTTAAGTCATGAACCGCTGGAATACGCTTAACCAACTTGACACTAATTCATAAGGCTAAGTCATGAACTTGAATGACAACACTTAGCCAACTTGACATGACATGTAGACGGGTTAAGTCACGAACTTGAATGACCACACTTAACCAACATGGCATGCTAGACTGATAGGGGTTAAGTCTTGAATTTAGATAACAACACTTAACCTGCTGGACGGAAACCCTAGTTATGCGGTCCTTTTCAGCAGTAACCCTCTTGGATGTATCATGATACCCTAGGGACTAGGCTAGGGTGGGGCACGATTACTGGGCTGATTGTAAGCGACCAGAACGACGGCTGAGTTGGTGCGCCATTGTAGGTTCAGGCGGACTATGGTCGTGCACATAAGTCCGGAGTTGAAAAAGCAGGCATGGGCACCAGTAGTTGTACACTGTGCGTGCTTGGAATGGTGTCAGTGGTTGACACCCTAGGGCTTGATACACCCTAGGGTGGACCTAGCACAGAGTAGCTACATTCGTGATTGGGCCGTATGACACCGACACATAACGAGTTAGGACTTGTAGGGAGCCGATCGATTAGATCGTTACGTGGAAAAAGGGCGTTGTTCAATAGGTAGCATAATACCTAGTGGTCCTAGGTGGCATAAACCCTGATCGAATCTAGAAAAACGTCCAATAGGTAGCATAATCCCTAGTGGTCCTAGGTGGCGTAAATCCTAGTTGAACACGCAATAATTCATGATAAGGGAATCTGGCCAGAACAAGGATGGCAGTCCGAGCAATTTCAATGATGGTGACACTACGTTGTAGTGGTACAGAATAACGTGATGTAACCCGTACGATATACGGCAAGGGAATATACATATACACGGAAGGGATGATACGAGTTAGGATGCTAGTACGGTTGGTGCAGAGGACGTTAGACATGCGATGTTATTCCGAGTTTATCTTGTTATCTTGTTACCTTGGTTATCCTGTTACCTTGGTTATCTTGTTACTTGAGTTTATCTTGTTATCTTAGTTTGATCTATTTATCTTGTCATCATGTTTATGTTTACTTTTAGTTTATATATGTCATGTTACCTTTACCTGTTTTTAGGCTGAAAGTAGCTAGGACTTACCAGTCTTTATGACTGACCCCGTTTTGTTTCGCCTCTTTTTCTTCTGTCCCCCCCCCCCCTCCCAAAGTTTACAGGGAGGAAATGTTGCTACTTAGTGCAGATTTTCTGCTTCAAGATCATCATCTATGGCTTGGACTTTTCTTGGCTATGGCTAATTTACTGTTTTACTTGGGGAATAATTTATGACTATGGTTTTATGCTTCTTTATTATTGCAAGACAGGTTTCGATGTAAGTAATTTAATGGCTCTTTGATGTAAAAGGTTTTAGACCTTACTACTTTTATAAAGTAATGAAATCATGTTTTCTTCCGCTGTTTTATATGTTTTGTCTTGTAATATTTCTGTGCATGTTTACCTAGACAATACTCCACCAAAGCTAGTGCATTCCCTTTGGAGTGACCGTAGCGGAGGTGGGGTGTTACACTTGCAGAACCGATTATAGTTCATAATCCGATAGGAGGGTCTCTTGCTCTTAGTTCATACTGTAGAGTTCCAGTCTCTCTTTCTTTCTACATGTTTCCTTTTAATCTAGTCGTTATGGATTTTCCCGAATTTGATATTATTCTCGGGCTGGATTGGTTACTGCACCATGCCATGGTTCGAATCCAGATAGAAAGGAATTTTGCTCTGTGCTTGAAGTTATACCCACTTCCTTAGAAAAGATTCATGTTGTTAGAAACTATGCGGATATGTTTGAAGAAGTCGAAAACTTACCTCCGCAAAGAGAAATAGAATTCAGAATCGATCTACTTCCCAATGCCAGAACAGTGGTACATCCAATTAGAAGAATGACTCCAAAAGAAAAAGAAGAATTAGGCGATCAAACTCATCAACTGCTATGGAAGGGTCTAATTAGACCTAGCTTTTCTAGTTGGGGTGCAGCCGTAGTGTTTGTCCCAAAGTTAGACGGTACTCTCCGATTGTGTGTTGATTACCGAGACCTCAACAAACAGACGCTCAAAAACAAATACCCGTTACCCTGCATTGAGGATCTGTTAGACCAATTAAATGGGACGAGAGTATTTTCCAGAATGGACCTAGGTTTCCATCAACTGAGAATTGTCGAAGAATGTGTTCCTTTGATAGCTTTCAGAGGTCTAGACATATTTTGTGAATGGTTAGTAATGTCGTTCGGGCTTATGCAACGCTCCAGCATACTTCATCGATCTAATGAATAGAGTGTTTAGGGGAGTTCTGAATAAATTTGTCCCCTTATTCATCGATGATATTTTAATCTACTCCAGACCAAAACCTGAGCATGAAAGACATTTAGAACAAGTATTGGAGATTTTGAGAAAGAACGTCTTCAAAGCCAAATTCTCTAAATGTGTCTTCTGTCAGGAAGAGGTGAAGTTCCTTGGCCATGTAGTGTCAAAGGAAGGAATTTCTATAGATCTGAGCAAAATTACAGCAATTCAAAACTGGAAACAGCCTACTACACCCACAGAGGTCCGAAGTTTTATGGGGCTGGCCAGTTATTATCGAAAATTCGTTAAGGATTTCTCGAAGATATCTGATCCATTGACGAAGCTTACAAAGAAGCACGAGAAACTTAAGTGGACTTCCGACTGTGAGGAAGCTTTCCATGAATTGAAATCGAAATTGACAACCGCTCCAGTATTAACCATTATCGATGGCAATCAGGATTTGACGGTTTGGACAGATGCTTCTATTAGGGGTCTTGGTGCAGTATTAATGCAAAGAGGCCAAGTAGTCGCTTATACAAGCCGCCAGCTGAAACCGCATGAGAAGAATTATGTAACTCATGATCTTGAGTTGCTAGCCATCGTTTTTGCTTTGAAAATCTAGAGACATTACCTATTGGGTGCGAAATTCGAACTGTTTACAGATCATCAATCATTAAAGTATTTGTTCACCCAGAAAGATCTGAACTTGAGACAGCAACGTTGGCTAGAATTTCTTGCAGCGTTTGATCTGGATATTCTGTATACTCCGGGGAAAGCCAACGTTGTAGCCGATGCGCTTAGTAGAAAAACCGCAATCATTGCCAATCTTATAATTACGCCTGCATTGATTGATAAAATATCTGCTCTCTAGAAGAATGAACACTTCATTCAAAGGATCAGAGGGAGAATACAGAAGGGTGAGCCCTCGAGTTTTCAAGTAGATAAAGAAGAGGTTCTGAGATTGAAAGGGATAATCTGTGTTCCTAACATCCCAGAGCTCAAAAGAGGGGTGCTTCCAAGCTTTGCATCCATCGTGGAGTGAGTAAAATGTACAACGATATCAAACGCAATTTCTGGTGGAAGGCGATGAAGAGGGACATTTGTTTATATGTTAGCAGGTGCCCTACTTGCCAATTAGTCAAGAGCGACCAACAAAAGCTGGCCATATTGTTGCAACCGTTGGAAGTCCCAGGTTGGAAATGGGAACAGATTTCCATGGATTTCATAGATGGTTTGCCCCACACCAAGAAAGGTAATGACAGTATTTGGGTGATCGTAGATCGTTTCACGAAGGCCTCCCATTTCATACCTATCAAATCCAATAGAAC
Organism: Allium sativum; assembly: GCA_030737875.1. Classification (NCBI taxonomy): domain Eukaryota; kingdom Viridiplantae; phylum Streptophyta; class Magnoliopsida; order Asparagales; family Amaryllidaceae; genus Allium; species Allium sativum. Next base: position 783,181,444 of record CM060918.1, on the reverse strand, counting down.
CGCTCAAAGTCTAGCACAGATTTATTTCAAGGAAATTGTTAAGCTGCATGGAGTTCCCATTATAATAGTCAGTGATAGAGACGCAGTTTTTGCTAGCAAATTCTGGGAGGCATTCTAGACAGAATTGGGAACAAAACTGAACATGAGCACTGCTTATCACCCTCGGACAGATGGCCAAACTGAGCGAGTGAACAGAATTTTAGAAGATTTACTGCAGGCTTGTATTATTGATTTTGGTGGGTCATGGGAAGATCACTTGCATTTGGCAGAATTTTCATATAACAATAACTATCAAGCAAGTTTGGAAATGTCGCCATCTGAAGCATTATATGGTAGACTGTGCAGATCTCCCGCATGTTGGGTAGAACCTGGCAACAGACTTGTGTCGGGACCCGATATGATTCGAGAAGCATTTGATAAAGTCGATTTCATCTAGAAACGATTGAAAACCGCACAAAGCCGACAGAAAAAAATATGCGGATTCTAGAAGAAGAGATTTGGCATTCGTTGTTGGTGATTATGTTTATTTGAAAGTTTCTCCGATGAGAGGAGTGATCCGATTCGGTAAAACTGGGAAGTTGGCACCCAGATTTATTGGTCCCTTTCCTATACTTTAACGAATTGGAACTCTTGCTTATAGGGTTCAATTACCTGATTGGTTGCCTGGAGTGCATAATGTGTTTCATGTATCTCAACTTAAAATACATGTGCATGATCCGGATCTTGTTGTAGAAGAAGCAGCGCAACAGGACTTGGAAATTACTCCAGAATTGGCAGTCAGAAGAGAGCCGTTAAAAATTGTTGGCAAAGAAACTAAAAAGCTAAGGAGCAAGAAGGTTCATTTAGTTAAAGTGCAGTGGAGTAGTGATCCTAGAGACTGTACTTGGGAGACAGAGGAAAGTATTAAGCAAGCTTACCCCAAATGCAGAGTGGACATCTTTGACTAACTCCGGTGCAAGGTACCTTCACAATACTTTGCATTTACATTTTTGTTTCCTACTGTACTGTTGTTTCCTTTTCGGGGACGAAAAGTTTTAAGTGGGGGTGATTGTAACAACCCGGAAAATACGAGCCAATTTAAAATTTTAAAATTGGATATTTTAAAGAAATTTAGAAAATTGAAATAGAATATTTCAATAAAATAATGAATTAGAAATAGTGCGGCAGTTTGAAAATTTGAATTCAAACTTTGACTGACTGTACCGGGTGCAAAATAAAACAGATTGTAGTGAAACCAAAAATGTTTAAATCTGTTTATGAATATCTTTCTAACGAATCTAAAAAATCAAAGTTTCATAGCGGGAATCAAAAGTTATCACCAAATGAATTTTCAGAAAGGTCGCTATAGAGAATATATAGCCCTTGAAAATAGGCATTTCGCAAACGACCTCGGAATTCGACGAAACCACTTTTTTTGGATCCGGGATGTTAAATTATTGCTACGTTTCAAATTTCATAATTTTTGAAGCTAGTATGTGAGCGTGGCAAAAGAAAACGTGATTGGTTAATTTCTTTTAAATTAGATCGACTAGAAAACGGTTATTTTTCAAACGGTCTCAGAATTCGATGAAACTAGTTTTGTTGGGACCGTAGCATCCAAACATAGCTAGATTTATTTTTCTAGAATTTTTCGAATCATTTTGTGGCCCTGGAAAATTGAAATGTACATTCAAATTGAATATTGAATGTTTTATATTTTAATTTGAAGAATAACTGATTGTAACAGTCGAATTGACCTACGAAACATATCCCATTGTGCCCGGGATGTGGGTATTTAGCTAGGGGCGACAGTCGTTGGGTTTGGATTGGTGTTCGTGTGGAGAAACGCTATTTTAAAAATTTAATAAAGCATGGGCCAATCAGAATTCTCCTTTCACAATTAAAATAAAAAAAATATCTCAAAACCCCCATAACCCTCGATCTCGACGGCGGAAGCCACTTCCCCGCTTCCCAGGCGATTTCCGATCGCTACAGGCGGAACCAGCCCCACCCCCAGTTGAACTTTTTTGTAGTTCTCCTCCCCCTCTTCAAATCCATATAAAGAACTTCCCCTGTCGTCGCTCCTACCTCGAGATCTACCCCTCCAAAGCCCCTAACTTTCGTACGCCGCCACCCCTCAATCGTGCCACCGAGTTGAACGCCATCGTCGGCAATTGGAAGCCCCCTCCTTCCTCTTTGACGTGGTACAAGCTGATTCCAATATCGTGCAACGATTTGTTCGATAAATCAAAACCTAGTTTTGAATAAACATTGAAAGGTATCGGCTTTGGTATATTTAAACTGAAAATAACACTTTTAAGAGTTGCAAACTTTGAAAAATCGTATCTTTATGGTGTGTAAACGAAATTTGATGAAACAGGAGACATCGTGACCGTAAGGACGCTCTCTACATTCTAGAAGAGACCGCGGATTTTTCTGAGCTTGCTAGGATTTTTAGAAAAGAAACAACCAAGGTGAGATTTCTAAACTGAAATGTGAATAAAAATGTGATGCGTAAATTATATAAGCGAAATACAAATTATATACGTGTTGTATACCTCATGTACATGCGTTGTATAAGTTATATGAGCGAAGTATGAATTATACATGCATTGTACAAAAGATATGTGTGTTGGAATGGAAATAAAATATATTTATATACGAATATATATATATATATACACACACACTCCCCTCGTCCACAAACCATGGAAAATATTTATTGATTGTGAATTGGTGTGAAAATTTTGGTGAATAATGCGAATGGTTGATAGAATTGTTTGTGGTTGATATTGTTTGGTTGTGGTTGGAAAATACCCATTTATGATTGAAATAAATTGTGGAAAAGAAAATCATACTCACCTGCGTGCGAATTAGATGTATGAAATTCCCATTGTCAAAAACAACGAGGTTTTAAGGTAAAGCGAGGAGCCGTACTCGGGACGGTGCCGGTTTTAACTACCCTACCGTTATGCTGCCAAAATTTTGAATAATATTCATGTGTTAGAATTATTTTCATATGTTGAAATTATTTTCATGTGTTGAAACAATATCCATGTACGGAAATGCTCATGTATTGAGAAGTTTATGTGTTGAATGAATAAAGTGTTTAAACAATAAAAATCACATTTTTATTATATATATGAAGTATGTAAAATATTCGTGTTATAAATAAATTGTTTCAACAATAAAAATTACATCTTTCTTATATGTACAATCTATATAAAATATCCATGTGTGGAAATGCTCATGTGTTGAGAAGTTCATGTGTTGAAAATTAAATTCATGTGTTGAATGAATAAAGTGTTTAAACAATAAAAATCACATTTTTATTATATATATGAAGTATGTAAAATATTCGTGTTATAAATAAATTGTTTCAACAATAAAAATTACATCTTTCTTATATGTACAAACTATATAAAATATCCATGTGTGGAAATGCTCATGTGTTGAGAAGTTCATGTGTTGAAAAAGGTACATGTGTTGAATAAAAAGATCGAACAATAAAAATTACATTTTTATTGAGAATATGAAGTGTTAAAAATATTCATGTGTTGAATAAATATTTTAGATGACAAAAATACCATTTTTATCATATATGTGATTTGCTAAAAATATACAAGTGTTGAAATAAATATTTGTTTGCAATGAATATTATTTTTAACACGTATAGGAACTAAATAAAATAGTCATGTGTTGAAATATATTTTAGTTCACCAAAAATATCTTCTTTAAATGAAATAAGAAATGTTAAAAATATCCACTTGTTCAAATAAATATGCATTATTTGAAATATTCATTAATTAGCTAATGATATGATTTTTGCTTATGTATGCAACATTGGAATGAATGGTAGCGAAGAAACCAAATTGAATCAAATATGAAATTGAATGGAAAATGATAAGTGACAAGAATTGCACATATGTACATGCATATTTATTGAACAGGTTATAGCAAAGAGGCTAGAGAAGAGGAATAAAATTGTGTGCCCGACAAATATGTTTACTGTTTTGCTTGGGTGATGATTTTATGAGCCGATTGGCTAGCCGCTTGGCCTTTTCTTTTTCTTTTTGAGATGAGACGCCCGTGTGGCTATTTGGGAATTTTCCCAGCCCTTCCCGTACAAAGGAGGTTATGGCGAAATTTTCCAAAATTTAAAGGCGTTAGTGAAATATTTGAAGTGAAAACGATATTGAAATCGCCGAATGAACTATATATATAAATATAAATAAAATTAAAACGAATCGAAGCCGTGCAGTTCTTGTTTTAAAACCATGATTTCAAACGATTAATGCGGGAGATCCGATCATCGGATTTTCCCGTAACCGCAACCGTTGGGTTCGCCTTGGAAATATCTTTCCAACTGTACCAACTTTGTAAAGATCCAACGGTTGGATTGTCTAGAATGTTTAATTCAAATCTAAGTAAAAACAGCGCCAGAATCGATTATATTTATATATAAATATAAATATAATTAAATTAATTCGAATAACGACGCTGTAGTTCATATTTTGAAATTGTAACTTCAAACGACTAGTGCGGGAGATCCGACCGTCGGATTTGCCCAAAACTGAAACCGTTGGATTCGTTTTGAAAAGATCTTTCTACTGATATAAAATTTGTGAAGATCTAACGATTAGATTTTCAGATATGTGTAAAAACAAATTTAGGGAAAAACAGCGCCAGTGCCCCGGCACGGCCTGTAACGTCGTTTAGTTAATTATGGACATTTTTAAATAAATAAAAATGGCAATATGTCGTTATAAAATATAATAGGCGATATAGAATGGAAATAAACCAATTCTGCTTGGTTTGCTTGATATTTGATGGTTGAATGTGTTTAACATGAAAATTATATTAAGGAACTGAAATGTGAATGTTAAATAATTTAACCTTGTGAAGAATTGATTTGAAAATCTAAATATACGTGGATTATTTGAAAAGGCCGAGTTCATTCTCATTTCAAATAATTGATCGACGGTGAGAAGTCGAAGAGTTGAAGACGGTTCAAGACCGACGATCTTCACATTGGATGGATGGGCGCTACTGATGCTCATGATTGGAGTAGCTACCTTGAAGGAGCTGAAGTGGTAGTCGTCCGAACGTATTGTTGAGTGTGCGGATATGCGAGGAATATGGTGCCTCCGGCTTCGTTCAAACCCAGAACGAACTTGTAAATGGACTGTGTGTCTGACATTGGATTTTTTTTTCTGTGCTAATTGATCTCTATTAAATATATATCTGTTTGGCGACGGATAATTTATTCTCTTTCTTAATGCCCTTCTCTGAGACGTACGAGCTCAGAGGTTATATATTGATAGAAATCAGTCGCATGGAGTGAATTGCTTGTGTGGCACGCCAAAGTAGCATATGATTAAGGCTTCTGTTGCAAAGCAAAGTCCTGTGGTTGATGATCAAAGCATGGTCTGTGTGGCGTAGCTTTGTGTATAGCGTGGATTCGCGAGCCTCACACCTTGATATGAGTCAAAAACGGGATATGGACCCAAGGAGTGCATGACGTTTCTTTCTAGCTACGGTGGTGTCAGTGACTTACCAGCCCTGATATTTATATATACTTTTCACCTGTGTGGTTGTTGGAATGCGAGGCGCCTCGATTATAGGTTTGTAAAGACCGGGAAACGTATGTTCAGGAATTGCTAATCCTCAAAAGTAAGAGAGGACCGGCCCTGGAGGATCCACGGATTGTTGTGTGCGGTCCCGGGACATTTGCTAGAGTATCTCGAACGGAGAGGAGCTTGCCCCTTGCCTCGACCGATGATGGAATCCAATTTCTAATACGAAATTGCGAATTTGATTGTATTACTAGTATGGCGACATGATATATGGTACCCATGCCGTCCATGATTTATATTTATGATGGGAATGGTTTTCGAAACATATATGCACTAGTAATAATATCAAACTCTTTTGTTTTATTCGTATGAAGCATTTCTTGGCCATTATAAGGTAAAACTCTATACTCCGGCTTGCGTTGCATTGTGTGATGGGACCTAAGACATATAATGGCTTCATTTTTATAAAAAGAATTGCGATGATTTAATAATTTACCTTATTTCATGCACTAGCACTCATTAGAGTAAACCTGTTCCGCGAAAGTGGCATGGTCCTTTGATTTGCCTTATTGTTGTTGTATAATTAGTTAAGTAGATTTCTCATACCAGTCCCATGACTGACTCGTAGTTTGTTTCACCTTGCAAATTTGGGTGCCCTTATTTTCACACAGGCAGCCTAGTATCAGGTAGATGGCGTATTTTGGCTTGGCACCGCAGTAGAGGTACACTTTTTGGCTCATGGCGAGGCTTGACTACACCGTGATGACTATGATTTTTCCGCCATTATTGTATATGTATATGATTCTTCCTCAGGTGATGTAGACTGATGTTTCGTTTATGTACTCTCTATATATGTGGTTCCGCCACAGGCGATGTAGATTGATTATGTATTATTATGCACTAAGTTGTATCCTGCACTGTGCTCTCTGATGTGGTGATATATATATGATTCCGCTGTCATATTTGTGTAAATTATTCTATTTCTTGTTTATGCTATTATCTGTACTCTGCTAATGATGATTTATGTGTTATATTCCAATGATTATCCTTAACACCGTCGTACAGGGTTTTGGGATCGTCAAACAAACCACGAGTCAATCGATTACTAAACTTGAAACGAAGATGAGTCAGTTAGCCACTTCCGTAAGTGAACAGGAAAGAGGCACTTTCCCGAGTCAAGCCATTCCAAACCCTAGGAGTCAAAATCCTAATCCAAACCAAACTCATGTCATCCAGGATAGCAATCAAACTCAGTTGAATGCTATCACTAGTTTACGATCCGGTAAGAAAATAGATAATCAAGTCGAAAATCCAAATAACTTGCCAAGTGTTCCTTTCGACTGTTCTAAAACCACAAATGATCTTGATCCAAATTCTGAGTCTAGTTCCGCTCCAACTCAAGTAGACCAACCTGCTGAGTTTCGCATTCCATTTCTTCATTGTCTTTAACCAAAGAAACGTTCTAACCAAATGGAAAAGATGTTGGAAATTTTCAAACAAGTGAAAGTTAATATCCCTCTTCTTGACATCATTCAACAAGTCCCCACATACGCTAAATTTCTCAAAGACTTGTGTACCCAAAAATGACAAACTTATGTACCCAAGAAAGTCTTCTTAACTACTGGACTTAGCGAGGTTTTGACCCAATCGATCCCCGTCAAATACAAAGATCTTGGATGCCCTAAAATCTCGTGCACGATAGGAGATAAAACAATTAACAAATGCCTAGTTGATTTGGGCGCAAGTGTCAATTTGATTCCGTATTCTGTTTACCAACAACTTGGTTTGGGTGAACTTAAGCCAATGAATATAACTCTTCAGTTTGCTGATCGATCAATTAAGCATCCCGTTGGAGAAATTGAGGACGTACTCATTAAATTTGTTCAATTCATCTTCCCTGTCAATTTCATTGTTTTGGAAACTCAACCTGTCAATAGTCCAATAAGCCAAATTCCTTTGATTTTAGGTCGCTCCTTTTTGGCTACTTCAAATGCTTTAATAAATTGTCGCAATGGTTCAATGAAAATCTCTTTTGGAAATATCACTGTAGATCTTAATATTTTCAATCTTGAAAATCAATCGACTGAATCATGTGACCAAACCTTGGAAGTTAATTCCATTCATGAAAACTCCGAAAATGAATCGATTGACCATAATGATGAGTGTGAGGAAGAGTACAAAAAAATGTTCTAAGATGCTCCTAACGAAGTCGAGTACACGCTTTCATTTGAATCACTTTTAGTTGAGTCCAATTCTCAACCAAGTTCTCTAATTGAGAAATCACCAAAGTTGGATCTTAAACCTCTTCCCGATCACCTTAAGTATGTACACTTATGTGATGTTGAAACTTGTCCTATCATAATTTCTTCAAATTTAACTCATGATCAAGAAATTTCTCTTCCCTCGACTCCTTCTAAAAATAAAGATGCAATCAGCTGGTCCATTTCTGACATCAAGGGAATTAGCCCCGCAATTGTTCAACATTGTATTCACTTAACCGACGAAGCCAAACCAACTCGCGAAGCGCAACGTAGGCTTAACCCTAAGATGAAGAGATAACAATCGTCCTACTGGGGACACCCAGAGGTTTAAAGGCTTGTTGGATATGCTCAATGCAATCGTGCTCCCTACGAAAACGGATTTATCTTAGTTTTTTTTTTTACTTTATTCGAGGACAAATAAAAAGATAAGTGTGGGGGTATTTGATATACAAGTAAATGTGTATACATTATCCACATATTTATCTTATTTTCTCTTAAAAATAATTGAAACTGTGTATTTATAGTTGTGTTTTCAGGTTATTTATGATGAATGGAATTGATGCACTTAATTGTTGAAAAGCTTGAAGAATTGGTGTAAGAAATGTGTTGATTTTGAGAATTGTATTAAAGCTTGAAGAAATGTTGCTATTCAACCACCTTCTACTGCATATTTTAATGATTCAATGCCTTTTCATAAGACAGCTTATTGCAGATGTTATGGAGTTCCTATTCATGGTTAAAACAGATGGAGTTGATGCCATTTGATGCCCTCAAGCTATGACATTTGTAAAGCCATTCATACGCGTTCACACTTAGCTATTTGGTTTAGTTGTTATTTTGAAAATGGGTTTTTGTCCCACATTGTGTAACAAGCCACTTAGCCTTGGCTTGGGCAACTATAAATACACTGGTAGCTAGTTTATTTGTATTCATTCAATATTGGGTTGTATTCTGTAATTTTCTTCTGTCAGAATAAAGTAAGCATTCTCCCTTTTCTCTTTTGTTTTATTTATATGTTATTTTATTTTCTGCAATTAGATTAGATTGTCCTTAATTTTATTTTATTTTATTTTCTTTTTCTTTTATTTTTTTTGTACTATGTTGCAATTTACGTTCGTTGTTAAACTAACAAACATGATAGGCTAAATCCCTACAACTTAGGGATAATGAAGCTCTCTTTATTCATGTAGTTTCAATATACTTGTTTATTAATGATCTCCTTTTGTGCTTTAATTCATGTTGATGGTTATGGTTTTTGTGTTCATTATTGAGTTTGATAGCCTATAGTGTATACACCACATAGGCTATGCTTGTTCATATGCTCACTAATTATCTCTTCATCTACATATGATGATGGTAATTAAGTGGAGATTGAAATCTAAATTTGATGGTTTATACTCCTAATTAATAGGGGGTAGGCCATGCTTAAAGTACGATTCAATTTCAGCTACAACTTGTTATCATTTTTCATAAAATTAGTGAAGTTGTTTAAGAGGTGTTACAAAATTTGATGGCTTATGTTGGGCTAATCAATAGCACAAATAGATCATGCTTAGAATAATCACATCAATTAAATTAACTATTGACAAAAAAAAAGATCATGGTTTCATTTTATATGTATTCATGTGATTTAGAAAGTGGATTTATTCCTAAGTTGTCATTTCCCTCATAGTTTTTATTAAGTTAGTTTACCAGCTTAGTTGTAATTTTTATTAAATTTCAACTAATCAAATCTTAGGGGTAATCTGATTGGATTAATTAGTAAAAATAATCTGGTCCCAGAGTTCGACACCCTCTACAAAAACCCTTTTGTTGATTAGGAAAACCAAACAAATTAAACAATTGTTTACAGTTGTTAATTTGTTCGCAAAAACTTGTGGGACACATAGTCTTCCATCCCATCTCAACCAACCCTTGTCATCTATGGAGTATCTATTGAGGTGGCTAGAAGTCTCACCTCTAATTAACTTATCCATCATATCAACTATCTGAGGGTCTTGACGTTGCGCGGTTCCTACTGACTTCAAAAGCGTAGGCTGCACCTCTAGTGTTGCTTACAAACCAGGTACAAACTCAAAAGAGGGTCTAAAGTCAAAGGTTGCTTTGTACTCCAATTTTTGTCTTTCCACAAAGAGAGGACTTAAGGTCAGCCTTTTCCTACTTAAGGTGTCTACTACAACATTGCCCTTGCCAGGGGTATAAGAATTATCAAAATCGTATGAGGCAAGAAATTCCATCCACCTTTGCTATCTTAAGTTAAGATCTTTTTTGTGAGAAAAGGTATTTTAACGATTTATGGTCAGAAAACAATTAAAACCTTTCTCCTAGTAGGTAATGACACCATGACTTAAGAGCGAAAACAATGGAATCCAGTTCCAAATCATGAGTTGGGTAGTTCTTTTCATGTACCTTCAATTGTCTTCCCCTATAACAAACTACCTTGCATTCTTGCATCAAGACAACGCCTAATCTTGTATTGCAGGCGTATGTGTATACCGTAAACATCTTACCCCCATCAGGCAATGTCAGATTGGGGCTGTTGTTAGTGCCCTTTTCAATCGTTGGAAAGAAACATCACAATCCAAATCCCAAGCGAAAGTTAGTTTTTTCTCCATCAATCTTGTAAGTGGGGCTGAGATCTTCGCAAAGTCTTTAATGAACTTTCTGTAATAGCCCGCTAGTCTGAGAAAACTTCGTACTTCGGTTGCATTCCTTGGAATCTTCCAATCTTGCACTGCCACTACTTTTGCGGGATCCACAACTATCCCTTCTTTGGACACCACATGTCCAAGAAACCTTACTTCTTCTCTTCAAAAATGCCATTTGGAGAATTTTTCTTTAAGCCGATGTGCTCGAAGAGTATCCATAACTTACGTTAAATGCAAAGCATGTTCTTCCTCACTTTTTGAGAAAATCAAAATGTCATCCACTAAGACTACTATAAAGTTATTAAGGAACTCCCTAAACACCCTACTCATCAAGTCTACGAAATAGGCGGGTGCGTTTTCAAGCCGAAAGGCATGACAAGCCATTCGAAGAAACCATCCGGAGTCCTGAACGCGGTTTTATCGATGCTTTCTTCGGCCACTCTTAGCTAATGAATTCCGGTAGCTAGATCTAGTTGGGAGAAAACTGATGCACCTACGAGCTGGTCGAACAAGTCGTCTATTCTTGGAAGTGGGTGCCTATTCTTCTTAGTCAGTTGTTTAGCTCCCTATAATCCATGCATAGGCGAAGTGAACCATCCGCTTTGGTTGCGAACACGACTGGAGCACCCCATTTAGAAATACTCCGCCTTATGAACCCCTTTTCGAGCAACTCTTTAACCCGCTTGCTGAGCTCCTTCCTTTCCCTTGGATTCATATGTCTAACGGGTAAAGCAACCAGTTTTGCATTATCAACTAGGTATATGAGGAAATCTATCTCTCGCTTTGGAGGTAAACCCTTTGCTTCTTCAAAGACATCCGAGTACTCACGGACTACTCTAACAGATTTCAAATTTTCAACAGACGCATCAAGAGATTCTATGTAGCTAAGCATAACAGAATTCATAGGATTACAAGAGATTTCGAGAGTATTACCGAGGCGAGTCATAAATCTAACCACTCTTTTTTCACAATCGAGGATGACAACATTACTGGATAACCAATCCACGCCTAGAATCAACCCATGACCCGTGAAACTCAAAACATAAGCATTACATCTAAACCCAATGTTAGTATAGAAATTTCTAAATCCAAAAAAATCATTGATAAATAAGCCGAACCACCAATTGAATTTGAAACAACCATGGGATCCTCTACTATACTGGTATCTAGGTGTAGAGATTCAAATAGGGCAGTAGATATAAAAGAGTGCGAAGCACCAGAATCAAAAAGAGTACGAACAAGATGATCAGAAAGATAAACTAAATTCTCAACAGAAATATTCCTACCTCTTTCCTACGTAGGTGCTGTGAGAGCGTGAATCTACCCTCCAGAAGTAGACCCAATCCTCTGCCCTTTCCCTTGCCTTCTTGGGCAGTCCTTGGCCATATGTCCTGTCTCGCTGCATTGAAAACAACCACCCATCTTCCTCTTCTTCTTACTCCAGTCCTTAACCAGATGTCCAGGTCTGCCACTAAAATTACACTTCCTCTTTTCATGGGGTTTGTTATTCTTCCCACCCTTCTTGGAATCCATCTTCTTATTTTGTGATACCTCCACTTTCTTGTCTAGAGGTTCTTCCATCTTCGCCTCTTTCTTCTCGCCCTTGCTTTCCTCATGTAACAGTGCCATGTCCACTAGTCTCTCACAAGTCGCGCTCATAGGTATATGGGACATAGCTAGGCCGTGCAGTGGCTCATTTAACCCTTTAGCGAAACAGAGAGCCTTTTTATGTGGAGTGTTTACCAACTCCAGTTCGAATCTACCCAACTGGTTGAACTTGTTGACGAATTCCTTAACCGATAGGCTTCCCTGTTTGAGTGCTAAGATCTTCTCCATCTGTAGGCATTGTTCAGCTCGTGAGAGGAACTTTATTTCAGATCTCATTTTGAAATCCTCCCAAGTCTCAATTGGTCTCTCAGCATTAGTAACTTCCTACCAGAAAGAGGCTTCTCCCTTAAGTAACCATACATCCAACTGTATCTTCTGCATATCATCCACTTCGAAGATAACAAACAAATCTTCTGTTTCCTTGAGCCAGTTTCTTGCTTCCACGAATGATTCCGTCCCATTAAAGTTCTTTCTACCCATAGCTCGAAAGTCTCTGCATGTCTTTGAGAAATCATTCACATGCAAAGGAGGAGGAGGAGGAACGATGGGCACTGCTTGAGGAATGTTTCCTTGGCCTTCGGCGGGTGTTGTGGCCTTCAAATACCTATGGAACCATCCGGGTATTGTGACTCCCTCAGGAAGATTAAGATCCCCATACATGCTGAAAGAAAAAGAAAATATTCAAAACAAAGGATATAAAGATAGTGCATACGGCTTTGGAAAATATGCCTTTAAAATAAAACAACACTTTTCCTGAAAATGCATCTTTAAAACTTCTTTTTGAAAAATAGTTTTCAAAAACTTTTATCTGGTCTGGTAACCATCAGCTCTAATACCAAGTGAAACACCCCACCTCTGTTAAGGTCACTCACAAAGTGAATACATTAAATTCGGTGAAGGATTATATGTAAAAGATACAGATAGTCTACAAGACAGACATACAAGCAGCGGAAAAACTGAAATTATTTCATAAGCAGCATGGTTTAGTCAAAATGTTACAACCATTGTCTCAAAACCCAACTTCCAAATCATTACAATAAAACCTCTATCTTGATTCAAAACTCCAAATACATAAAGAAGCATAAAACAGTAGTAAAGCAGCATAAATCCCTAATAAAAGTGTAACCACAGCCATAGCCCTAGAAAAGAGAATCCAAGCAATACATCTACTCTCTTCAAGCAGGAAAAGGTCTAAACTAAGCTGAAGTATTCTCTCCCTGTGGACCTGGGGTGGGGGGAGGGGGAACGGAAGAAAAGAAGGAAAAAGAAAATGGGTCAGACATAATGCCTGGTAAGCCCAGTGATTTTCAGCATGTAAACAAGAAAAAGGATCATGACATTAATAAACCGAATATAAGACAATACCATAGTAACAAGATAACATAAGGAAAGATAAACTGAATATGCTATCGCACCCATTTCTATTTCTCTGCACCTACTAAAAATTGTTCCAACTAGCCTCATGTGTTCAAAATAAAATGATCCCTTTATCGATTGGCTTCTACTCGCATGTATTTATTACTTGTGTCATTCGGCCCCGCTTGTTTGTAGATACCTGTGCTGGTTCCACCATGGGGTGTATCAATCCCAATAATGGCAACCCGACACAATTCAAGGTGCACAGTGTATAACTACTGATTCCCAGTGCCTGATTTTTCCACTCCGGAGCATGTGCACGCCCTTAATCCGTCGGAACCTACACTGATGCACCACCTGCCGCTATTTTGACCACTTATAATCAGCCCAGTAATCGTGCCCCACCCTGCCTAGTTCAGGGTACCATGATACATCTATGTGGGTTAATGCTGAAATGGGTCCCCGTTACTAGGGTTTCCTAACCAACATGTTATAATGGTTAAGTGTTCACAATTTAACCTAACCCCACCCATTTGTTTAATTAACATGTTGCATTGGTTAAGTATTGCCTACGTTAACTTAAACCTACCATTCTTAGCATGTCTGTTCATTAACATTAATTCATTCATTAATGCACCAACCTCTGACATTAGAACTGTTGTTTGCAGTTGCTGGATGTGCCGGGCGGTTCCGGGCAGACTTCTACCGCAGTCTCATTCTAACCTCGGGTTTTGGGCTTAATACGCTAACCTCTCACATTAGATCTATTGTTGCGGTCGCTAGATGTGTCGGGCGGTTCCGGGCAATTCCGGGCAGCCTTACACCGCAACTCAATCTAAGCTCGGGTTAGGCATGTTTATCTTTTAGCCAATTTACGTATTAACCATACATGTCCAAGTCTAGATTTTTGTATGCCAATTATCCACAATTGTAGTCAATTCAAGTTATGTCTCATTCACTTGTTATGTCCAAAATTACTCCAATAAGTTATACCCAATTCCCTGCGTTACAATCGCACGTACAACAAGATTCAAACTAGGTTTCCAAATGAACCTAGTATTCATAAAATAAAACGAAAAGGGGAATAGAGAAGAAATGCAAGAATTGAAATCAGAGAATAAGCATGTAAAGTTGTACCAAACAAAAGAATCATGGTTCCAATAGATTTGTTGTACATTAACAATAAATATGGGCAAACTGAGCAAGTTACATCATAGGCATAAAGATTCGATAGAACTGAACATAAAAGAATCACCAATTTGATGTACAACAAGATAGATTCAATTGTATCACTAGTAACAGTCTCATAGGCATAAGTAATCTCAGATCTGACAAAAGAATAAAAATGAATCAGATTGGTTATCTTTACAATTAGGCATAGTTCTAGATTCGATTGATCATAGTCATGATTTCTATTATGTATTCAAATCCGAATAATAACTGAACTTACAGTGATAGGATTAGAAAGAGAGAATTATTTGATGTTGCAGCGATTCTAATCTCTCTTTGTTGATTGAAGTGGAAAACCTTTACTTTAATTTGAAGCTCTCCAATTTGATTTCTAGTTTGGAGAAGAAGGAGGCTAGGCTAGTTTAGAGATGGACAACATGGTGGAATCATAGAATAGGGTTATGAGGTTAGGGTTTAGGTTTATGTGTGCTTATATAGATGTGTAGGATTAATTAGAGCCTTTAGATCAACATAGGATCCATTCAAACGATCCAGTCCAAGAAAATGCGTCATCAGGCCAATCAGAAGTCACCACGTAGCCCTAAAACTCAAAAAATCATCACTATCCAGAACAGTCGGCAGGGGTCGACCATACAGGGGGGTCGACACTTGTGTCAACACCCCTATAGGGGGGTCGACACCCTCTGGTGAGAATTTTCCCGCCCACGTCTTTTCGATGCTTTGAATTTCGAATTTTGATTTATTAATTATTTATTTATTTCTGATTTAAACTTAAATCTTCTAACCTCCATAATTTCTTCATACTGTATCTGTTTTACGCAAACTCGGACTCTATCTCAAGCAGAATTCTGAGACGAACGCAATTGTGCTACGCATTTTACTTAATTCCCACTTTTAAAATTAAGATTTCTTTAATTCGTTACTTTTAATATTCACAGAAAATGCGGGGTGTTACAGACCGCCCCTACGCAAATAATCCAAACATCCATGTGGCATCTCCTCTCAACCCGTACCTCGATAGTGAAGGGTGAAATGGTATCTTGGGTTTAGCTCGAGTCTTTCTGCATCCCACTGGCTATCGATGACGGGTATTCGACGATCTATTATCCTTGTTGGTCGTGACCCTCCGCCTCCACGTTGAGGCAACCGCCGAATCACCCTGGTGTCACTGCGTCACATCATTCTGACTGCATAACTACATCTGCAGTCAAGGCCCACCCACTTAGTAGTTACGCGCAGACCCAACCTCTGCGAGCACAGCCTAAGACATCTGTCATCACACAGAGGATTACTATGAGCACCTTAAGTACCTCAAGAAGCCACGTGCTTCCCCTTCCAGTCCTTTGGAGCCGTCAGAACAATCAGATGAATGTGCGCTCCCCTCGTGCTTTATAACACCTCGATGATCTGCCTCATTGGGTTATTCACCATCAGCCGTACAGACTGGTCTAAGCGCCTTACTTTAGCGTGTTTTTAGACCTTATGTCTAAAAATTCTTTTACACGCTTACGTCAGCTTACCAACTTCCAGTTTACTTGGTTATTCCCATTCACATTGAATTCTTATTCAAATTACCAAGTTTCTCTTGATTATTAATTTCAGTCATACAACTTAATCCATTTAAGTTTATTAATAAGCCCCAACATGTTATTCTCTAGATTATGGCCCAAGGTCTGTAATCTACAATCTGTTTTATATTCTTGTTTGATTTCATCATTACAATAACATGTTTTACTTAATATGTAATTAAGTATGTCCAATTCACTTGTTTCCTAATTGTCATGTCACTTACCATTTATGATTAAATATAACTTATTTTATTTCATAATTTTCCTTATTCTTTCTCATTTAATCATAATTCCATTTTACGTTGTCAATACAACTTATCATTGTTTACTTATTAGCTTAGTTCTATTAACTAAGGCCGATTAATAAGTTTCTCTACCCGTTTATTATAACCTATGTTATAATTTCCTCTTGTCCCTAAAACATTCTTATCAACGAGTTTCAGACTTCCAAGCTTACAGAACACTTAATTTATAATTAAGTACAATATATTTTCCCTTTTTTCTTAACTGGTTTCAGGTTCCCCCTTTACTGGTTACTTAATTTACAATTAAGTGTTCCTTAACTCAATTCACCAGTTATCCTATCTTCTTACTAGTTTATTATAACCTAAGTTATAATATTCACTTGTCCCTTGGACAAGTCTACCTATTATACAACATTTTCATTAATGTTATTTATTTATAATAGGTTATTATCATTCCCCTTTTAAACCATTTTCTTTTACTGTTTTATTCCAGTATCCTTCATTCACTGTAATATATATATTCCTTATTTTAATTAAGGAAAACACTTCATGCACCTTACCCGTTTGATAGAAGGAATCATTGATTTATTTTCATAATGTATTACCATCTAGTTCCATGGTAGCAAGTAATTTCTTTACTTTTCATTTTTCATCGTGGCTTACTTGCAACAACGTTTTCAGAAATAGGTCATTTAGGGAGATACATAACTTTTCCTTCTTATCACACTAACACAGTTCATTACATCCCTTCCTTTCTTATTTTCTGAGTTAGAAATTTAATTATCATTATTACCATTTATTCATTTATTGTTATATACATATATTTATATATATATATATATATATATATATATATATATATATAAGCATTAGACCTCTCACATTAAGCCTGCATTTGTGGACGCTGGATTTGCCGGTCGGGTCTGGGCAGACTTCTATCGCAAGTTGACTTAACCTCGTGTCTTAGCATCATTACACATTTTTAATTTTTGCACTTAGGCCTCTCACATTGGGTTCACATTAGTGGCTGCTGGATATTTTGGTCGGGTCCTGGCAGACTTCTGCCACTAATGCAACCTAACCTCGTGTTATAAGTGCAGTTACAATTTCTAATTGTAACCCTAGGCATGTTCGTTCTTTAACAATTATTCTCATTTCATGAAAATTTTAGGCATATTATCCTTTTTACTATAATCTAATTTACAGTAATCTAATTTACATGTCATCCAATTTTGCCTATATTTTGTCGCATGTTCTTTTCAACATATGTTCAATTCTATTTTGACATGTAAACATCCAATTGGGTAATTATTCAAATCCATAAATCTAAACATGTCATTTATTCTATAATATGCCGCAAGTGAAACATGTAATTATAACAACAACAGTTATTGCCCATGTTCTAACCATTTCTAACAAGTTGTTTTTTTAACATGTAATCATTCCAATAATTTAATAGATTCAACATATGAATTTCCAGATCTATTCATATTAACGTTCCAACTTGTTTTAACAACAATTTATAATTAAATTGGCAATTTCACAATTTATTAAAAGGGGAATGCTAAACGATAGTCATAACATTATCTGAAAGCTACAATTTAAACCCACACACCTTTAAGATTTCCCCAATTTTTGGATCTGATCCATTCCATCATCCATGGTTTCCCTTTTCCCTTCGATTAGATTCACAACCTTGCTTTCAATAATCTTTTATTAACGTTGATCCTTTCCTCCAGATGTTGATTCATAACTTTCTAGGCTAATATTTTAATTTCAGAATAGATTTGAAGAGAGAGAGGGAGAGAGAGAGAGAGTCATGGCAGAGCTCCAGCGTAGCCGCCAAATTATATGGTTTAAGGTTAGGTCTAAGGTCTTATTTATAGGAGTATGGAGCAACCAGGTCCCGTAGATCTAAATAAAACTCCATCTGAGCTAACCACGTCATACGACCAATAGGTTATGGCCATGTCCAACAAAAACAAACGTTCACCAATCAAAACACGCCACGTGTGCTGAATGATGCGCAGGGGTTGACACCCCTGCTTGGGTGTCGACACCCATGCCGTATATATATATATATACACACACACACATACATATACATATATTTTTATTTATTTGAAATTTGATTTATTTATAATACATGTAATCTTCTTGCATATAAATCAAATTTCAAACATTCCTTCTTTGTTTGCTTCTTTCTTCGTGCGCAACCCTCAATTTGAATTATGTTCATTTGTATTCAACTCTTATGCGTATTCTAATCTTTTATATGCAAACACTTATTTATCTCAAACCAATATGTATATATGTATATATATTCCTCTTTTGAAACATTCTCCCAATTAAACCTATTATTAACACTTTTCATACTGAACCGTTGTTTAATTAAACCGCCTTCCCACTAAGCCAATTTTTAACTTCTTTCACACTAAGCCACTTTATAGCCATTCCCTTAAAAAAATATGGCAGTGCCGGGGATCAAACTCTGAACCTCTTGTATGCAAGTCACATGTTCCAGCCAACTGAGCTGCTTGGTCTTTTGTTAACAAGGCTTAGAACAGTGCTAGACATTATTCTTTTCTCAATCCTTTTTTTTATTTTTTGTTACAATAATTAATTTAAAGATATCTCTTTCATTTTAAATCATTTTTCTATAAACTATAGAACTAAATTGACCAGAAAATCGCCACGAACGCAATGACACTAATTTCGTGACCAAATTCTGGAAGCTCTTCAAATTTTCCTTTTTAAATCTTCGCATGCAATTTCAATTGTATTGCATTGCATTTCTTCTCATTTCATGTATTGCATGTAATTTCTTTTATTAATCTTTTTCTTCATTTCACTACATGAACTTATTACATGCAATTATATTATTATTTAATTTTTCCTTTAAATATATCTGTACATATATATATATATACACACACACACACATATATGCATATTTTTATACTTTCAATTGCATTAAAAATGCGGGGTGTTACAAAATGTTTAATGCTTCTTGACGATTGGGGATTTATCAATTGGGCAACTGGGATAATGGAGACAAAATTCCCCATTTTGCTCAACTATATTCCCTTCTCTATCGAAGCATACTTCGCCAACGCAAATGACTTAATCATCTTCCTCCATGCCTCCAGTTTGTGCCTCTTCTTCCTCTTCTTCAACCATTTTTTCCTCTTCTTCCTCTTCCACTATTCGTTTATCATCTTCGATGATAATCCGATATGTCTGATTATCCATAACAAACTTTTTTGGATTTCGCACGATTTTTCCTTGTTTTATATGCTCTTGATTCATACTTATTTGGAAAACTTGGATTTCATTGAGAATTTTTAGTACATTCTCTATTTTCTCCTCTGATTTCATCACACGAGCCAGAGTAGTGCACTGAAGCGGACATTCCGATGGTCCAGCGGACGGACATGATTGATTTGATTATTTTAATTAGTGGAGACTATTGTTTTTTATGGTTTAGAATTTTTCCAGAAATGAAATGAGAATGAGGAAGAAAATTCGAAATAAGAAGTTTAAATTGTTGTTGTAACTTAACTTTTGGGGGGGATTAATTTTGAAATTTGGCAGTTATATGTTGACATGTAGCAAAGTGTATATCAACTTATGTGTATTTTAATTTTAATTTTCTTATTTTTGTTATAATTTATTATATATAGTAGTATATTTAATTACTCTAATTCATTTAATGAAAAAACACCTAATTCCCTTCTAAATTTAATAAATGTTGCTTCGTTTAATGGTTTTGTTAATATATATGCTATTTATTTTCTGTTTCTTTAAATTCGAGTGAAATTTTCTCTTTACTTACGTTATCTCTTAGAAAATGATGTCGTATATCAATATGTTTAGCTCTAGAATGATAAGTTGTATTTTTGATATATTTATAGCGCTTGTATTGTCGTAGTGTATTGGTGAGTTTATTTACATTTAATCCAAAATCTTTTAAAGTTTATTGCATATAAATTTCTTGTGAACAAGCCAAAGCAGCAAATATATATTCTGCTTCAGTTATTGACAAAGATACTGTATTTTTGCTTTTTACTAAACCAAGAAACTAGTGAATGTCCTAAAAATGACATGTTCCACTTGTGCTTTTACGATCGGATTTACATCCCGCATAATCAGTGTCACAATAAGAAATTAAATCAAACGGATTATCCTTAGGATAAAATAATCCAAAATCTAATGTATGTTTTACATATCTTAGAATTCGTTTTATGGCTTTTAGATGAGTTTCCTTAGGTTGTGATTGATATCTTGCAAAGAGACGTACACTACACAATATATCTGGTAAATCAGCGGTTACTTATAATAATGATCCTATCATACCTCTACATAAAATTTTATCAATGTCTTTTGATGTATCATCTTTACTTAAGGCTATATTAGTTGCCATAGGTATTGGTCTCCCATTAGTTGTTGTTAAATTGTATTTATATATTAAATCTCTTGCGTATTTTTCTTGATTAATAAATATTCCATTCTTTGATTGACGAATTTGTAAGCCTAAGAAGAATGTTAGTTCTCCCATATGACTCGTCTCAAATTCTTGGGTCATAATATATGAAAATTCTTTATTCATTTTATTATTCGTTGATCCGAAGATTATATCGCCAACAAATACTTGAACTAATTGTATATCGTTATTATTTAATTTAATAATTATCTATTCTACCAATTTCGAAGTTACATTGTAATAGATAATTTCTTAATCTATCATACCAAGCTCTAGGGGACTGTTTTAATCTATATAACGCTTTCTTTAGTTTATGTATGTGGTTTGGAAATTTTTCATATTCAAAAAGAGGTGATTATTCTACATATACGTCTTCCTTAACATATCCGTTTAGAAAAGCACTTTCGACATCCATTTGATATAATTTGAATTTATTATGATTTGCAAAGGCTAATAATTTCGTAATTGCTTCTAATCTTGCTACGAGGGTAAACATTTCATCATAATATATTCCTTCTTCTTGAGAAAAATCTTATGCTACTAATTGTGTCTTATTTCTTATGATGTCACCATGTTCATTCATTTTATTTTTATAAACCCATAGTTCCAGTTACAGTTTTATCCTCTGGTCTACGAACAAGTTCCCATGCATCATTCCTGGTAAATTGATTCAATTCTTCTTGCATAGCAAGGATCCATGAATCATCGGATGATACTTCTTTTGGATTCTTAGGTTCAATAGCTGAAATAAACGCTTAATTACTCATATTATTTAATTGGTTTCGAGTCTTAACAACGGATTCAATATCTCCTAAGATATTTTCTGCAGGGTGGTCTCATAGTAATCTAATTCTTTAATTTGGTTGATGAATTTCATTATTTTCTTCATCAATCTCATTTTCGCATTCGTCTTCATTATTTTGTGTTGTGTTCTTATAATTTTCATCAAAAGATACAGTTAAGGTTTCTTCTATAGTATTGGTTCTTCAACTAAAAACTCTATAAGCTTTACTTCTCTCTGAATATCCAATAAATATTCCTTACCTGATTTAAAGTCAAATTTGTCTAAATTTTCTTTAGTATTACAAATTGTGACACCCACGGGATTCAAACCCCCGACCTCTCGGAAAGCAACACCATGCACTAACCACTTGTGCTAAAAGATCTTTGTGTTAGAGAGGGGTGTTACAGACCATCCCCCTTAAAGAGCCCAACGTCCTCGTTGGCTCATATTACTCACTACCCAGGTGTTGTGCATGTAACCCGCAACAGTACTACACCGACCGAAATCCGTAGCATTACACACATAATTCCGACTGAATATAGGCTCTGATACCAAATGTGACACCCACGGGATTCAA
Organism: Allium sativum; assembly: GCA_030737875.1. Taxonomy (NCBI): domain Eukaryota; kingdom Viridiplantae; phylum Streptophyta; class Magnoliopsida; order Asparagales; family Amaryllidaceae; genus Allium; species Allium sativum. The sequence continues at coordinate 783,159,168 of CM060918.1, read as the reverse complement.
ACCCCCGACCTCTCGGAAAGCAACACCATGCACTAACCACTTGTGCTAAAAGATCTTTGTGTTAGCTTTTCGAGAGGGGTGTTACACGAATAAAACATTTACTTCCAAATATTTTAAAATATGATACTTTTGGTTTCTTATTATACAAAAGTTCATATGGTGTTTTATGAGTCAAGGGTCTTATTAATATTCTATTTAATATATAACAAGCTGCTGCAACCACCTCAGCCCAAAAATTTCTAAGTAAATTACTATATGAAAACATGGCTCTCGCACACTCTTAAATTGGTCTATTTTTACATTCAACTACTTTGTTTTGTTGAGGGGTTCTTGGGAGAGAAAAAACATGGGATATCCCCTTCTTATTACAAAACTTTTCACAATTTTCATTTTCGAACTCTCCACCATGGTCACTACGTAATGTTTCGATTTTTAAAGATAATAAATTTTGAATTTTTTTGCAAAGGTTTTAATTAATCAAAAGCATCACTTTTATTTTTAAGAAACAAGGTCCATGTTAATCTAGAAAAATCATCCATTATTACGAAATCATATATATTATGATTTACTAATTGAGTTTGCCGTGGATCGAATAGATCCATGTGTATTAACTCTAATGGTTTCGAAGTTGTAATTTTCTTTTTGGATTTAAATGAACTTTTTTAATTTTTTGAACTGACAAGCATCGCATAAATTTTTTTACTTTAAATTTCATTTTGGGTAATCCCTTAATTGAATATAACTTTGAAATCCTAGAGATGTGTTCGAAATTTATATGACTGAATATCTTATCCCAGATCCAAGGGTCAATTGTATTGACTATATGACATAGATTATTGTTGGAGATTTTCATACTTAATATATATAAAATTTTCTTTCTATCTCCTTCAAATATAATTTTTGAATTCCTATCTTCCATAAAGCATTTATCTTTCTCAAAATTGATTTTATAGCCTTTATCGCAAAGTTGGCTTGTACTTAGTAGGTTGTGTTTTAGATTTCTAACTAATAAAACATCATAAATAGAAGGATTTTCAGAATTACAGACATTATCGATGCCAACTCTATATTCTTTAGAGTTGTCTCCAAAGTTGACTATTCCTTCATCTTCATATACTAGATTATTCAAGAATTCTGGATTTCCTGTCATAATTTGAACAACCACCACCCAATATCAATTTGTCCTTTTTGATTTCCTCCATTTGTCCATCAGAATTTGAATTCTCAACAGCCATATAACACATGATTTCAGAATTTGAATTTTCGACAGTTATGTAATGCACCTTTTACTATTTTGAATGATAATTCAGTATATCAATTTAATTTTCAACATAATTGAATGCAAACTCTTTGAACATCGATGCAATGCATGAATTTAAACTAGTGTTATAAATCATTTCAAATTTTGCCATTTGGTATTTCCAAAAATCATATTATGAACTTTTTGAAAGCCTATGCTTTAATACTAATTGTTAGGGAATGCAGATCTTGGGGCAAAACAAACACTAGAGGTGGGTGAATAATGTTTACAAGGAATTTATGAAAATATTAAACTTGTTTGATCTACTATATGAATCACACAATGATTGTCACACTAGAGATGATCACAAACACAAAATCAAACATAGATACATAAATAAGAAAATATAAAATGTAGAAAAGGAAAGAACACACTGGATTTTATACCAGCTCGGATTACTCCTATGTATAATCCCACACAATGCTAGATTACGAAGAGTTTTATTATTATCAATATTCTAGTACAACCCCTTGATTTCATGGCTATAAGGTTAACATTGCTTCAAACACCCTTGATTTCACGTCTACAAGGTTAACACTGCTCCCTTCCCTTGATTTCAAGGCTAAAAGGAACACACTCTTTCCCAAACAATTCCTAAATGATTACAACAACCCTAAAACTCTTTGATAGCACTTCAATTCAGAGAGTATTTGATAGAGATTAAGAAGAGAAGAAGTTTGATATAATTTGAGTAGAAATCGGCAAAGTATATATGTAGAAATCAAGAAAATTATGTATATTACTGGTGGAATGTAAAGGGGTGAAGATAGAGAATAAGAATGAATAAAAAATTCGAAATCAGCCCCTATTTATAGCGTCTCAATGTTGCATCATTTCAGAAATGTTAAAAATAGTGAAAAGAAATTTCCTTTGAAAATTTAAATTATGATGTTGTATGTCGACATTCCTAAAAGTATATGTCGACATGCGTATCATATTTTTATTTTTAAAACTATTTTTCAAGTGTTTAAACATATATATTATTCTGGAAATTCTTAAATCAAAACTTAGTAATTTAAATGAATATTCTAAAGTGTAAAATCGTATGGAAACATAATAACATATTATATAAACATATTTATAAAGTTCTAAGATTTAAAACTATAAAACTATATAACTTATATATATTAAACTTTGTAAACATATATGTTTGAAATCATAAGTAAGATAATTGTTTGAAAATAATTTGAAATCGAGATTTGAATTTTGAAAACAGAAATTGAAATTTGAAAATCAAAATTTGAACCTAGAGTACTATTCAGAGTCTTACATTTAAACTAGACTCAATTACTACATTTTTCTTGATATCTTGAAAACTTGATAACTCATGAGCCTTGAATCTCTTATGAATCCTGAATCTTCTTGGAACTCTAAAACTGTGCAGTCTTTAGTATTTAAGTCATGTATACAAACCCTACGCATATATATATGTATATATATGTATATATATATATATATAGAGAGAGAGAGAGAGATATTAGTATATATTTTAGAATCAATTAATAATGATAATTGAAATAAGATTGTTGTCATCAAAACTCCATTCTCCAACACTTGCTTCCTTTTTGTGTTCCTCCCACTAGGAAGTGCTATAAAAATATAGAGGCTTGTCTTTCTTTAAGATATTTAATTTCACCTTTCATTCGTCTATTATTTATAAACATGATCGTGGGTATTCAGCATTCCTTGTCCTAGCTATTACATTATCATCGGGTTAGCATAGTTTACTGGCCCTGGTGGGATTACCTTATGAATAATTATGGGTCCTTCCCAATTTAGATAAACGGTCAATCCGTTGTATTCTTGGTGTTTGCCATGACTTTCCAGAAAACAAAATCTCCATCTTACACTACGCCATAGATAGCCTACTGCAACGAAAATCTAAGGTGTTACCAGCTAAAATGTTGCCATAGCTATGTTGTTTTTTGTCTATTGCAACACACACTTCAATGTCTTAGAATAGATATCAAATTGTGTTCCGGTAGCTATAGTTATAAACATATAAGTTTAGTTTGACACGTCATCAATCTGCATCTATAAAAAGATGCATATCTATCCGTCAATTTACCTTTTATAAACAACATCTGTAGTTGACACCGCACTAATCTGTTAAAATCCTCCACCACTAATAGGAAATCAACTTACGTTACTCATTCCATTCCTCTTTCTCAACTTCTCAAATCAGTTCATTCTCACCCCTAAATTTCCAATTCCAGTCCCTAATTTTCATTCACCTACTTCTTCCACTCCAACCCTCTCTACATCCTCTAGTCCTTGATTCCAACTCCAAACGCACCAACTTCTCCCCTTCTCTATCATCAAACGACAGTCAATCCAAGAAGAAAGTTGCTAGCTTTTTATCCTGTGTTTCTCATGTACATTTCTGTTACTTTTTTTATCACCGCTATTAATTAGCCTATCGAGAAACGGAAATTATTATCACCATGAGTATAATTGCTGTTAGGTGATTAACAATTCTTGTTTGTTATTCGTTAATGAATCCACACTTTTTTTAGTTTGAAGTTGTATACAATTAGTTTCTATTATTTGTGGTTCTTTTATATGTTGATTTGTTGAAATGTTCTTTGAAAAGCTATTGGGTTGCTAATTAATTTAATAACACGGAACTTTAGTTCAAAGTGAAGTGTGGTTGTGAACAATTAAACCATCGACCTTATACGAGCTGGATGTTCTAAACAACTGCTCAGGTTTCCTAGGTTGCTGTTGTCGGTGATTATTGAGACATGATGCTGCTAGCTTTTTTAATAAGATATACATGGTTTATGAAAATGGTTTCATAAGGATGCTTACATATACATGATAATATTCATTTCTTTAGTACTTTTATGTTTGTCATGTGCATGATTTTTCACCTAGTTCCCAATCAGATAAGATCTGTATGCATAGTTAGAAATCATATGCAAATTCACTTCATCTGTAAATGTATCCATCTGCTGCACATTGATGTGTCCATCACCATTGACATCATTGTATGCTATTTAACCAAGCATTGTTTAGATAATGCTTGGATATGCTTCAAAGGCTATACAATGATATATCTACACATATGGATCAATAAATTGCTAATGGATGATTGTTTCTTCATGATGCATTCTTCTAAAAATTTATGTGAGCTTAAGAACTATATATATATATATATATATATATATATATATATAGTGTGTGCGTGTGTGTGTATGTGTGTTTGTGTGTAAGACTGTCTAATAAATATACACATGTTTTGTTTTGGTTATGCACACAAGTACTGAATGCATGAAATACATGCCTGAAAGCCTACTGCATGAAATTTATGATATGGAGTATATAAATAATCATTTGCAGTTTGTGATATCACTTCAATTCTTCCTTCAATTCAAGTTCAATGACCGCTCAGTCAATTTCTACTTCAAATTCATCAATAGCGGTTGCAAGAAAGAACTGCCACAACAAAATCCCAGCGACGACGAGGACTGTGAAGGTAGGGTTGAATGCGGGGAAGAAGTTTTTGGATTGCTCCATGTGGTCGGTAAGTATAAATTAGGTTTTTTTGGTTACTTTGTCGATAATCATATCTTTCAATGATGTTTTAGTCGAGAATTTAAGATATGTGCAGAATGGCGATTGCGAGTATATCATGTGGAATGAAGAAGTGTATGAAATCAATAGCAATGCTGAATTAGATGATACTACTGTTAAACTGATGGAAAAAGAAAAGACTATATCACAATTTCTCGTGGAAAGGAAGACATTTGAAGAAAAGATGCTGAAGCAAAAGCAAAAGAGGGCAAAAGCAGATGAATTAGTGGCAGATATGAAGGAAGAGTTGGCCCTAATCGCATTAAATGTGGAAAACACGAGAAAGGAGAAAAATTCTTTGCAACAGCTTTAGCTATGTCCTGGATCATGTTTGGAGTTCTTTTGTGAATTGTAATGGCAATGTAGTGTAGTGAAGTAACATGAAATAGCATGCATGGACAGTTTTTTAGGTATAATTTTAAGTTTTGACACATTGTAGATTCGTGATAATTTTTGCCACATTGCAGATTAGTGACAATTTTTGCCACATTGCCTATTAAACCTAAAGTGCAAATTAGTGGGTTTTTTTATCCATGTTGTAACTATCTAATTATTTACTCAGTATACACTTGTATCGGACTAAAGCACGTGTCAGTTTGCAACTGAAGCAATGCCTCAGTTCGCAATTGATGCAATTGGTTGAGTTTGTACTTGAACGAGTCGTGACATAGTTATACTATGGCATGGATCTGCAACTTAGGCAGTGCCTCTGTTACACTAGGCATACTATTGCATTCCTTGATATCATTTGTGCTTTGAACAAACTGAGTCATTGCTTCAATTTGCAAATGAAATGCAAATGAAACTCAGTTATGTAACTTAGTTATGCAACTAAAATGCAAATGAAACTTAGTTTGTGCTTAAATGCAAATGAAACTCAGGTATGCAACTGAAACTCATTTTGTGTTTAAATGTAAATGAAACTCAATTATGCAACTGAAATGTAACTGAGGCATGCAGGTGAAGGAGGCAGTGATGAGGTTGTTCAAGAATTGTTACTGGAGGCACTAGAGGTACTCGTGGCAGTAAAGGCACTGAACGCACTGGAGGCTCCTGCTATATTTTGAAACTGTTTTAGTTTGATGTAAACATGAATTTAATATTGGATGTGTTTGTAACTGAAATGTCTGTAAAATTGAATTTAGTGGATATGTTTTGTTATTTTGTAATTGACTAAGTAGTACTTCTGTTGCTAGTTAATTTGAAATAAAAAATTCTTTGTTAATTTCAGTGTGATGTTAATTGCTGTTATGTAATATTGCCATAGCTATGATATAATATTTCAGTATGTGATGTTAAATATTGTCATATCTATGATATAGTGTTGCCATTGGATGGTAAAAGTGTTGCCATATATTAATGCATGTGGGCCCCACAACAGGATTCCGTAAACCCGTGCTACAGATTTTAGTGCGATTCTGTGAACCCGGGCTATAGATTTTAGTGGCCCCACATTTTTGTAAATTTAGTACCTGCGACAACACCTGTACTGATGTTGCGTTAGAGTTGCAAAGATGTTGTCTTTGACTCTAAGGCAACGCAGCAAAAGGCAACACCAAGAAAGTATTGCCACATATCATTTTTGGCCTATAACAACATTTTTCGGCACTTTCTGCATCACTTCTCAGGTGTTGTGGTATGCAATCTATGGCGTAGTATTATAATGATCTTCCCCTTGCTTTCATGCTATAGTACTTAGATATTCTCAATTATATTCAGTCATATGTATAACCACTTCATCGCTTATCTCATTAATTATGTCTAGGGAATCTTTATTTAACTCTTTGTTTGAATTGAATACAAGTGCAATTATTTGATGAGCGGATGTTAAATTTCAATTAAAAGTATGGCTCCACATCCATGAATTTGGACTATGTCCTATTGTAGTTTTTGCAAAAGTTCTGCTTGCCTATAATACAAAAGGAAATTTCTTCTACCCAATTCCTTTTGCTTTTCTACTGGTTTTTTGAATACAATCATGATAGTTTTATAGGCTGCCTCGACGACTCTATTTGCATTTTGGATGAACTATGGACGGAAAGCCCTAAATAATTTCATTTCAATTACAGAATCAAATGATTCCATACTTTAGAATTGAGTTTCAATTTTAGATATATTTTATGAGATTCCAAATCTGGTGACAATGTTTATGGTCATGAATCTAAGTATCTTTCCAAATATAATATTTGGTATGGGCTCTTCTTTTACCTATTTAGTGAAATAATCAATGGCCATGTGATGGCCCGCCCCGCACCAGCCGGCATTTCCTCCGAAAGTGCGCTGTACACATGCCCAACTAGCACAGAACGGTCGCCAAAGAAAGGAAAGAAGAGGATGAACTAATTGAAAACCTGTAGAATGTCTCATATGGACCAAAATATAATAATAATATACTTGACATAAAACCGGCGAGACAGTGCATAAGCTAATAACTAAACCAACATCAACATCATCATCAGAGTAGCGGAAATCCAAATACAGCTTATTACAACTTTCCAAATTACTATCTCTAAACTAAAGAAAGAAAGGAACACCACTAATGCCCAAAGTAGTGACTGCAACAAAACAGGGAGAATATATATATATATATATATATATATATATATATATATATATATATATATATATATCATACATGGAAGCCTCCTGCTCGTCTCCGGTACAGCTACTCGTGATGCGACACCATTGGTTCGGAGTCCACTAAGCGGCTCGGATCTCACACCTTAGAGTAGTTCGGGTCGGGGTAGCTCATGCTCACGAGGGCGGATCGGGTCAGAGGGTGTGAGCGGTTCGGATCGAAGGACTTCAGGTCGGGGCCCAAGCATCGGTTCGTGATCCTCCTTGGCCATTGGTTGCTTAGCTCCTAAAGTAGTTCGTGAGTGGCATCGGTTCGGATCAGAGCTCCTTCTCACCAGTGGATCGGATCGTGAAGCTTCCAGGCGAGCGGGTCGGATCGTGCTTTCCCCCTTCGATCCGATCTGGTTCAGGCAATTTCCTGCACTTCTTTCCAGCGTCTGTTTTACGCCATTCGACGGCGTTTTCGACCAATCTAACACTTCTAGATAATCACAAATCATACCATACAGTCATAGCAACATGTACAATCAATCATAAACGCCAAAACAACAACCATAGCATATAAAATGGATAAAACATAGCCAAACCCCCATATTTTCCCTTCAACATGTTTAGGCAAAATCTAATGATATGATTAGTCAAACTTAACCAAATTAAACCAAACTTCTAACAGAGGTCTAAAACATCATTTCAAATTTTATAAATATTTTTCCAAAATTTTATCATGTCTAATTTCGTTAATCTTCTCTAGTTACCCTTAATTAACCGTAATTAGTGCAAAACTATGCAAATCACTCACCTTGGCCACAAATAAAATGCCAAATCTGAAATGATTCTCTGTTTGGTGTTGTTCCCAATGCCACACAGTAGCTCTAACCTTGCTTTGGTGCTATTCATCCTTAATTTGATGTAGTTTAAGCCAAAACTTGATTAAGAAGTGATTAGAGGTGTTTTTAAATGTTGGAGGCCATTGTTAGGTTGAAGAGAGGGTTTGTAGCGGCTGGAAAATGAGTGAAAAACCGAAATCCTAACCCTAGCAGCCCTTAAACACCTCTAATCCCGAAATCCCCCAATGGGCCTAGCTGTTAATCACCCGGATAAGCCCAATTAAGCTGTTTTTTCACCATCCGAAACTTGTTTCAACCATATCTCCCAAACAGTGAGTCCGTTTGGCCAATGTGACCACTCTACGGAATTGTAAACCATCATTCAAAGCCAATGGAAGTGGTTTTAGGTCAAAACTCCTTTCCAATCAAAAGTTATGGCTAAAACAAGATCAGCTAGGGGCAAAATAGTCATTTAAAAATCAAAAAAATCGTGTACATGGGAAATGACCCCAATAGTCGTCTCCCAAAGTTACATGACCATATGACTTCATATGTGAAAGAAATAAATATCCTACGATCCTTCGATGCATAGAATGCGGGTCGTTACACTCTCCCCCCTTAAAAAATTTCGTCCCCGAAATTCCTTAACCCAAAACATACAAAGGATCCCGCATGCCTACCAGCCATTTACAACAATCAAACATGCAAAACAAACAAAACAAACCGATCCTAGCATGCAGAAAGACTAAATCGAAGCTAAAATCTTACTAGGTGAAGAGTTCTAGATATGTTTTCCTAATGCTCTCCTCTGTCTCCTAAGTACAGTCATTCTCATTCTCGCCCCACTGAACTTTGACTAATTTCACCGCCTTCCTTCGAAGCCGCTTCGTATCGTTCCCAACAATACGCATAAGCCACCGGTTCTGTAACAACCCGTATTTTTAATAAACTGTTATAACATAAATCGAGGCAGAATTTAATTCTAAATCTGAATCAAGGGAAACGGGCTATGCCATTGCGTTCGTCTCGGAAAAATACGCGAAATAGAGTCCGAGTTTTCGAAAATCGGAGTCCGTATGACCCGATTAAGGCCCAACGAAGTTTTCAGAAAATTCCTAAGTAAAAACAGATTTCAAATTCAAATCTGTAAATGGGAATTGGGCCAGTTGGGCAAGGCGGGGAAAATTCCCGCCACAGTACCCAAGTCGACAGCCCTGTCGACTTGGGAGTCGACTGGGTCAGACCAGGTCGACAGCCCTGTCGACTTGGCTGTCGACTTGGCTCAGACGCCCAGTTCTGCCTGGTGCACCAGTTTGGGTTTGTGTTGAGCTTGGGGGCCAGATTCGATTTGGAGGGTTGAGATGAGAACTAGGGTTTAATCCTATGGTCTAAATCACTAGCCTAATCTATAAATAAGACCCTAACCTACCCTAAATCATCATTAATCTATCCTACAACTAAACTATGGCAAAATCAAACCTCTCATGGCCTCCACTCTCTTCATACAATTCCTAAATCAATTTCTAAGAGATTTCCATGCATACAAGTGTATTTAGGCTTGTATGATCCTCTTTAGCTTGCATTAAAGTCTTGTTTCTCTATTGGCATCTTAAAGGAAGAGTCTTGATCAAGTTTGCTTGCATTTTTGTGGTTTAATTAGTTGCATAAGGGGTTTCTTACATTTGCTATACTCATTTGAGTCCGCATAAGCATTGTAAGCCCTATTCCTCTCATACTTGAACTTTGAAGTTAAATGCATGATATGCAAGTTGTCATAAGTTATGCAAGTTTTATTATGCAAGTTTGATATGCAAGTTGTCATATGTTATGCAGGTTTATTTATGCAAGTATGATATGCAAGTTGACATATGTTATGCAAGTTTGTTTATGCAAGTTTGATATGCAAGTTGTCATATGTTATGCAAGTTTATTTATGCAAGTATGATATGCAAGTTGACATATGTTATGCAAGTTTGTTTATGCAAGTATGATATGCAAGTTGTCATATGTTATGCAAGTTTGTTTATGCAAGTATGATATGCAAGTTGTCATATGTTATGCAAGTTTGTTTATGCAAGTATGATATGCAAGTTGTCATATGTTATGCAAGTTTGTTTATGCAAGTTTGATATGCAAGTTGTCATATGATATGCAAGTATGTTATGCAAGTTTGGAATGGTCATATGGTTCATGTTATCATGTTATGCATGCTTTTTGGGTGTAAGAATGTAATATGCAAGTGTGTGAACACATGAACATTTCATATGCCACCATGTTGAACTTGTGGCTTTAACACTTTTATGTCAAGATTATGCCAAGTTCCCTCTTTCTATCCTTTATGCGCTATTGCGATATGTAAGCGATGGGATTGCGTTTGGGGTTTGGGTAAACTTAAAAGACATAAAAACATGAGCTTGGGAATTTACCTATTAAGTTAGGTCTACCCATTGGGAATTTACCTATTAAGTTAGGTCTACCCAATTGCTTGAAAATTTGTAACATGATGGACATGACACTTAGAAAAGATGAGTGTGGCCAACTCGAGGTTGGGTTGAGTTTGTAGCGTAAACCTACCCGGAACCGACCGGCCTAACTAGTTGCTACAAACAATAGGACCCAATGTGAGAAGTTGGTCATGTTGTACCTTGGACCCGAGGTTAGACCAAGTTGTGGTGTAAAGCTACCCGGACCCGCCCGGCTTAACTAGTAACCACAACAAAGTCTAATGTGAGAGGTTAAGGCGCATTAATTAATTAATGCCTCATGATTAGGGTTAAGTCATGGACCATTTAATAGTTAACCAATTTGGGCTCGGTAGATTAATCGGGGTTAAGTCGTGAACTCATAGTTACACTTAACCAAGTTAATCCATGATTAGTGAAGGGGTTAAACCGTACTTAACCCACTAGACAAATCCTAGTAATGGGGGGTCCACTCCGCAGTAATCCCAAGTTTGTATCATCAAGGCCCTAGGGACTAGGCTAGGGAGGGGGTACGATTACTGGGCTGGAGGTAAGCGACCAAAAGCGACGGCCGAGTGGTACGCCGGTGTAGTTCTGGGCAGACTCTGGTCGTGCACATAGTCCGTAGCCGGAGAAAACAAGCACGGGTACCGGTAGACCGAGACTGTGCACTCATGTTTATGGTGTCCAGGGGTTGACACCCTAGGGCTTGTACACCCGACGGGTGGACCCGGCACGGTTCAACTACATTCATGTTTGGGCCGTATTGACACCAACACGTGAAGAGCTAGGCTTAGGGAGCCGATCGACTAGACCGTTGGGTTGGACCTCGTGGTAGGGTCACTTCATGGACCTTGTGGTAGGGTCACTTCATGGACCTCGTGGTAGGGTTACTTCATGTTATTGGACCTCGTATGAGGGTCACTTCATGTTATTGGGCCAAAGCTTGGGCCATGGGATCAATACTTGCGTATCCAAGTCATGTTAGTTTGCTAGTACACCGGTGGTGCAAAACCTAAATCCTGATTATGCGATGTCACCTTTATCTACCTTGTTAGTAAATCATCATGCTAGTATGTAGTTATCCATATGTTTATCCCTGCTACTCATGTCAGTTAACTTTATCAGTTTACATTGATTGTAGTAGGGCTTACTCAGTCTTTTTGACTGACCTGTTTTCTTTCGCCTCTTTTCTTCCGTTCCCCCCCCCCCCAAGTTCTCAGGGAGGGAATACAGGAGCTTAGCTTGGATCCTACCTGCTTTCTTGGATAGCTCATGTATGCTTTGGACTTGAGCTCGCTATGGTTTTTCTGCTTTGGGGATAGCTACTTATGTTTTTCTGTTCAGTTTCAGATGATGTTGTTTTATGTACTAGACTTATTTATTTGGAAAATTGACATTATGATGTACTAGACTTGTTTGAAATGGTTTGAAAATCTTCCGTTGTTTTATCTATGTTATTTACTCTGTTTACATATATACATATGTTCTTGTTCTGCCTTGATATATCATTATGCATGTTTACCTGATTCAAATGCCCCTCCAAAGTCAGAGTGCTTGCAAGAGACACCCTGGCGGAGGCGGGGTGTTACAATTTGGTATCAGAGCATATGGTTTACGAGAAGGAACAAAAAGGTTTTTAGAAAAACTTTTGGAAAACTATTTTCAAGACCAAGTATAAAGTATTTTCCAAAGAAAAGTCTAGTTTATTTTAAAAAGGCTATTCCCCAAAAAAGGCCATTAGCAAAATCCTTTCGTTTTCTCCATTCTGAATCTGTCTTTTTCTTTTTTCAGTATGGCCGATAACTTTGCTCTTCCGGAGGGAGTACACGTACCTGTGTGGTATAGGAGACTTTTGGAGGCTAGGGCGTCCGAAGCCGGCCCCGCAGATGTCCCTCCTCCTCCTCCAGTAGTTAATATTCCTCCTCCTCCCGTTGCTAATGTTCCTCCTCCACCTGTTGCTGAGGTTCCTCTTCCTCCTCCCCCTCAGCATCCTCAGGCTGATTTCGCAAAGATTTGCAAAGATTTCAAAGCAATGGGTGGCAAGAACTTTCAAGGCACAGAGACTTTTGTAGAGGCCAGAAATTGGTTGAAAGAGACCGAGGATTTGTTTACTATCTTTGGGATAGACAATCATAGGAAGACCTTGTTGGCGGTTTGGCTTATGAAGGATGAAGACGCTTATTGGTGGGAAGTCACCAAGGGTACTAGGCCTGTTGAGAATTGGGCCGATTTCAGGGCAAGGTTTATGCTTAAGTTTCTATCTTCCGCTGAGGAGAATCTGCAGATGGAGAGATTCATAACTTTGAAGCAAGGAGATATGTCTGTCAAAGAATATGTGAACAAGTTTAATCAGTTAGCTCGTTTTGGCTTGGATATGGTGAATACTCCTCAGAAGAAGGCCCTTCGTTTTGCTAGGGGATTGAATGAGCCGTTGCAGGGATTGGCCATGTCACATATTCCCCATGGGGCCACGTTTGAGAGCTTGGTTGATATGGCGTTACTTCAGGGAGATGTTAAGAAGAATGATACGCAAGTCAAGAAGACCGATTCCCAGGGGAAGGGAAATCAGGGTAATACTAGTGGTCAAAGTGGTCAAGGCAATCAGAGTAAGAACAAGAGTCAAGGCAACAAGGGGAACAACAATAAGGGCAAGAACAACAAGGAGAAGTGCCATTATTGTGGTATAGTTGGGCATCTTATTAAAGATTGTAGGAAGAGAAAAGGAAAGAATGGTGAATGCTTTTTATGCGGTAAGGCTGGACATCTCAGCAAGGATTGCCCAAAGAAACAGGGGCAAGGCCAGGGTCAGACTCAGCGTGCTGGACCCTCAGGAGGGCAAGTTCATGCTCTCGCTACCGCTTCAGTTCCCGATCGAGGTAGTATTTCTGTTGAGAGCCTTGTATATATTTCTGATTTTCCAGTTCGTACCTTGTTTGATTCTGGTGCATCGCATAGCTTTATCTCATTTGATCTTGTTGATAGTTTGCACCTTAGTACTAGCTTGGTAGATGATCCCGTCTGGGTCTCAAATCCTATTGGGGGTTCCGCCCATTTGTCTATGATATGTGGGGATTTGAGGATCTCTATACTGAGTGTAGAGTTCTTGTGCAGTGCTTATGTTCTTGGTTTCAGGGGATACGGATTGATATTGGGCATGGATTGGCTATCCAGATATGGAGCCATTCTTGATTGTGAGCATAGGGTTGTGAGGCTCGTGACTCGCCTCGGGAACACCCTAGAGATTTCTTGTGATCCGAGAGGTCCCGTCATGTTGTGCTATCTGGAATCACTCGACTCGTCAGTGGAGACTCTTCAGTCTGTGAGAGTGGTTCGAGAATATCCCGATGTTTTTGACGAAGTTAGGGGGTTGCCCCCTAAGCGAGAGATTGATTTCCGCATTTATCTGGTGGATAATGCAAAGCCGGTTTCTTTGCCCGTTCGGCACATGGCTCCGCATGAAATGCGGGAGCTAAGCAAGCAAGTGAAAGAGTTGCTTGAGAAGAACTTCATTAGATGAAGTATATCTGAGTGGGGAGCGCCTGTGGTATTTTTCTACCAAGGCAGATGGTTCTCTCCGACTATGTGTTGACTATCGAGAGTTGAATAAGCTGACTAAGAAGAACAGACACCCGTTACCGAGGATCGATGATCTCTTTGACCAGCTTGTCGGTGCTTCTGTTTTCTCTCAGCTTGATCTTGCTACTGGATTCCATCAGCTCAGGGTAGCTGAGGATAGTATAGACAAGACTGCGTTCAGAACTCCAGACGGATTCTTTGAGTGGCTTGTCATGCCGTTCGGCTTGAGGAATGCACCCGCATATTTCGTGGACTTGATGAGTAGGGTATTCAGGGAGTTCTTGAACAAGTTTGTCGTGGTCTTCGTAGATGATATTTTGATCTTCTCTAAGGATGAGGAAGAGCACGCAAGGCATCTCGTGGAGGTGATGGATACGCTGAGAGCGCATCAGTTGAAGGCCAAGTTCTCCAAGTGTCACTTTTGGAGAAGGGAAGTTAGATTTCTTGGGCATATAGTGTCTAAGCAAGGCTTAGCGGTGGATCCCGCTAAGGTGGTTGCAGTTCAGGATTGTAAGACTCCAAGGAATGCAACCGAAGTAAGAAGTTTTCTAGGTCTTGCGGGTTTTTATCGGAAGTTCATCAAGGACTTCGCGAAGATTTCTGCTCCTCTCACTAAATTGACGAAGAAGAATTTAGTTTTTCCTTGGAGCATAGAATGCGAGCTTGCTTTTCAGAAGCTCAAGAGAGCTCTCACATCAGCACCCGTTCTAGCTTTGCCCGATGGAGGGAAATTATTTACAATATACACCGATGCGTGTGGCACGGGGTTGGGAGCTGTTCTGATGCAAGAAGGAAGGGTGATATGCTTTGGCGGTAGACAACTCAAAGAGCATGAGAAGAATTATCCCACTCATGACTTAGAGTTGGCAGCAATAGTATATGCACTCAAGGCTTGGTGCCATTATCTTCTGGGAGAATGATTTGAGCTTTATACCGATCACAAGTCATTGAAGTATCTCTTTTCTCAGAAGGATCTGAATTTGAGGCAGCAAAGATGGATGGAATTCTTGGCATCCTATGATTTCGAGATAGCTTATACCCCTGGCAAGGGGAATGTGGTAGCTGATGCATTGAGTAGAAAAAGGTTATCTCTGAGTCCTCTATTCGTTGAGATGAAGAATTTAGAGTATGTGGCAACCTTTGATTTCTCTTTGGCGGTTGAGTCGATGACCGGTTCTTTAGCATCTCTGGAACTCAGACCTACCCTTCTTGATCAAGTTGGGGCTTCGCAGAGGGAAGACCCTCAGATAGTTGAGATTATGGATAAGCTGATTCGAGGAGAGACGTCTAGTCATCTCGCTCGATATTCTGTTGATGACAAGGGTTGGCTGAGGAGAGATGGAAGGTTATGTGTTCCCATGGTAGAAGATTTAGTAAGAAAAGTTCTGGAGGAAGCACATCGCTCTAAGTTGACTATACATCCAGGCAGAGATAAGATGTACAAAGATATGAAGCGTATTTTCTTTTGGCCTGGGATGAAGAAGAATGTGGCAGAGTTTGTCTCTAGATGTATCATTTGCCAGCAAGTTAAGGACGAGTCAAAGAAGCCCGGTGGGCTATTGCATCCTCTAGACGTTCCACTTTGGAAATGGGAGAGTATCTCCATGGATTTTATTGATGGGCTACCAAGGTCAAGGAAAGGGAATACGAGCATTTGGGTTATTGTAGATAGACTTACGAAAAGTGCTCATTTCATTCCGGTAAAGAGCAAGAGGACCGCATCTTGGCTAGCGTCCGTATATCTTCGTGAGATTGTGAGACTTCATGGAGTCCCTTCTAGTATTGTTAGTGACCGTGACCCAATCTTTACAAGTCAGTTCTGGAATAGCTTGCAAGAGGCTATGGGCACGAGGTTGAATTTGAGTACTGCTTATCACCCACAGACGGACGGCCAAACCGAAAGGGTGAATAGGGTACTCGAGGATCTGTTGAGGCTGTGTATTCTGGACTTTGGTGGTACTTGGGAAGACCATCTTCCTCTTGTTGAGTTTGCATATAATAACAGTTATCAGGCAAGCATAGGGATGGCACCATTTGAAGCTTTATATGGGAGGCCGTGCAAGTCGCCTACATGTTGGTGGGAGACTACAGATAAGCTCATACTTGGGCCTGATATGATCAGAGATACATCCGAGAAGATCGAGTTGATTCGGAGACGGATGAAAGCGGCCCAAGACCGACAGAAATCCTATGCTGATAAGCGAAGATCTGATTTGGAGTTTGATGTTGGGGATATGGTTTTCGTAAAGGTTTCTCCTTTGTGGAATGTGGTCCGATTTGGAGCCGTTGGGAAGTTAGCACCGAGATTTGTTGGACCATTCCCTATTATAGAGAGGATCGACAAGATGGCTTATAGAGTGAAGTTGCCCGAGAAGCTTGCCGGAGTGCACGATGTTTTTCATGTTTCGCATCTCCGGAAGTGTTTACATGAATCAGCAGAGGTTGTGGAGCCAAGTGTTTTGGAAGATGTGGAAGTGGAGAAAGAAGCCACCTTGAGGAGAGCTCCGATTCGTATCTTGGGGACAGAGACCAAGAAGCTAAGGAATCGAGAGGTCAAGTTGGTGAAGGTTCAATGGGGTGAAGCCGAGGAAGACGCAACTTGGGAAACCGAGGAGAAGATGCGTAGGCTTTATCCATTCCTTTTTGAGGGTACACTCTCAATCTCTTTTCTTTGTTAGCATATCTTTCTCTCTGCTATCCATATTTATCTAGTTTATCGTGTTAATCTTGTCATGAGAACCTTAGGTAGAAACCCTTTGGATGAAACATGTGTTTGAAACATGTTATGCTTGATGGTTGCAAGTGGTTGCAAGTGTTTGCAAGTGGTTGCTCGTGGATGCATTATACACGATTAGGCACTAGATCGGCTCGCACACTCCTCATATTGCATATGCATGAGTGTTTATACTTATTCGTGGATGAAAATTGTGTGTTATCACATGGATGTTGCATATGGGTGTATGTTATGTGCACACATATAGATGATATATATTATGTTAGGAATTGCATACATATGGATTCATTCCACTAACATAATCTGCATTGATGATATTTGCATTAGATAAGTACATATACACACACCTTTGCATATGTTCATACAGCATTTAGAATCTTGTAAGGACAATGATTGCTCGTGGATTATGTTTTGAGTAGATGGATGTTGGATGGTAGGATACGTTCTTCCTAACTTGAAGATTTCGGGGACGAAATCCTTTAAGGAGGGGAGAATGTAACAACCCGTATTTTTAATAACCTGTTATAACATAAATCGAGGCAGAATTTAATTCTAAAATCTGAATCATGGGAAACGGGCTATGCCATTACGTTCGTCTCGGAAAAATACGCGAAATAGAGTCCGAGTTTTCGAAAATCGGAGTCCGTATGACCCGATTAAGGCCCAACGAAGTTTTCAGAAAATTCCTAAGTAAAAACAGATTTCAAATTCAAATCTGTAAATGGGAATTGGGCAAGTTGGGCCAGGCGGGAAAAATTCCCGCCATAGTACCCAAGTCGACAGCCCTGTCGACTTGGGAGTCGACTGGGTCAGACCAGGTCGACAGCCCTGTCGACTTGGCTCAGATGCCCAGTTCTGCCTGGTGCACCAGTTTGGGTTTGTGTTGAGCTTGGGGGCCAGATTCGATTTGGAGGGTTGAGATGAGAACTAGGGTTTAATCCTATGGTCTAAATCACTAGCCTAATCTATAAATAAGACCCTAACCTACCCTAAATCATCATTAATCTATCCTACAACTAAACTATGGCAAAATCAAACCTCTCATGGGCTCCACTCTCTTCATACAATTCCTAAATCAATTTCTAAGAGATTTCCATGCATACAAGTGTATTTAGGCTTGTATGATCCTCTTTAGCTTGCATTAAAGTCTTGTTTCTCTATTGGCATCTTAAAGGAAGAGTCTTGATCAAGTTTGCTTGCATTTTTGGGGTTTTATTAGTTGCATAAGGGGTTTCTTACATTTGCTATACTCATTTGAATCTGCATAAGCATTGTAAGCCCTATTCCTCTCATACTTGAACTTTGAAGTTAAATGCATGATATGCAAGTTGTCATAAGTTATGCAAGTTTTATTATGCAAGTTTGATATGCAAGTTGTCATATGTTATGCAAGTTTGTTTATGCAAGTATGATATGCAAGTTGTCATATGTTATGCAAGTTTGTTTATGCAAGTTTGATATGCAAGTTGTCATATGTTATGCAAGTTTGTTTATGCAAGTATGATATGCAAGTTGTCATATGTTATGCAAGTTTGTTTATGCAAGTATGATATGCAAGTTGTCATATGTTATGCAAGTTTGTTTATGCAAGTATGATATGCAAGTTGTCATATGTTATGCAAGTTTGTTTATGCAAGTTTGATATGCAAGTTGTCATATGATATGCAAGTATGTTATGCAAGTTTGGGATGGTCATATGGTTCATGTTATCATGTTATGCATGCTTTTTGGGCGTAAGAATGTAATATGCAAGTGTGTGAACACATGAACATTTCATATGCCACCATGTTGAACTTATGGCTTTAACACTTTTATGTCATGATTATGCCAAGTTCCCTCTTTCTATCCTTTATGCGCTATTGCGATATGTAAGCGATGGGATTGCGTTTGGGGTTTGGGTAAACTTAAAAGACATAAAAACATGAGCTTGGGAATTTACCTATTAAGTTAGGTCTACCCATTGGGAATTTACCTATTAAGTTAGGTCTACCCAATTGCTTGAAAATTTGTAACATGATGGACATGACACTTAGAAAAGATGAGTGTGGCCAACTCGAGGTTGGGTTTAGTTTGTAGCGTAAACCTACCCGGAACCGACCGGCCTAACTAGTTGCTACAAACAATAGGACCCAATGTGAGAAGTTGGTCATGTTGTACCTTGGACCCGAGGTTAGACCAAGTTGTGGTGTAAAGCTACCCGGACCCGCCCGGCTTAACTAGTAACCACAACAAAGTCTAATGTGAGAGGTTAAGGCGCATTAATTAATTAATGCCTCATGATTAGGGTTAAGTCATGGACCATTTAATAGTTAACCAATTTGGGCTCGGTAGATTAATCGGGGTTAAGTCGTGAACTCATAGTTACACTTAACCAAGTTAATCCATGATTAGTGAAGGGGTTAAACCGTACTTAACCCACTAGACAAATCCTAGTAATAGGGGGTCCACTCCACAGTAATCCCAAGTTTGTATCATCAAGGCCCTAGGGACTAGGCTAGGGAGGGGGCACGATTACTGGGCTGGAGGTAAGCGACCAAAAGCGACGGCCGAGTGGTACGCCGGTGTAGTTCTGGGCGGACTCTGGTCGTGCACATAGTCCGTAGCCGGAGAAAACAAGCATGGGTACCGGTAGACTGAGACTGTGCACTCATGTTTATGGTGTCCAGGGGTTGACACCCTAGGGCTTGATACACCCGACGGGTGGACCCGGCACAGTTCGACTACATTCCTGTTTGGGCCGTATTGACACCAACACGTGACGAGCTAGGCTTAGGGAGCCGATCGACTAGACCGTTGGGTTGGACCTCGTGGTAGGGTCACTTCATGGACCTCGTGGTAGGGTCACTTCATGTTATTGGACCTCGTATGAGGGTCACTTCATGTTATTGGGCCAAAGCTTGGGCCGTGGGATCAATACTTGCGTATCCAAGTCATGTTAGTTTGCTAGTACACCGGTGGTGCAAAACCTAAATCCTGATTATGCGATGTCACCTTTATCTACCTTGTTAGTAAATCATCATGCTAGTATGTAGTTATCCATATGTTTATCCCTGCTGCTCATGTCAGTTAACTTTATCAGTTTACATTGATTGTAGTAGGGCTTACTCAGTCTTTTTGACTGACCTGTTTTCTTTCGCCTCTTTTCTTCCGTTCCCCCCCCCCCAGGTTCTCAGGGAGGGAATACAGGAGCTTAGCTTGGATCCTACCTGCTTTCTTGGATAGCTCATGTATGCTTTGGACTTGAGCTCGCTATGGTTTTTCTGCTTTGGGGATAGCTACTTATGTTTTTCTGTTCAGTTTCAGATGATGTTGTTTTATGTACTAGACTTATTTATTTGGAAAATTGACATTATGATGTACTAGACTTGTTTGAAATGGTTTGAAAATCTTCCGTTGTTTTATCTATGTTATTTACTCTGTTTACATATATACATATGTTCTTGTTCTGCCTTGATATATCATTATGCATGTTTACCTGATTCAAACGCCCCTCCAAAGTCAGAGTGCTTGCAAGAGACACCCTGGCGGAGGCGGGGTGTTACAGGTTCCCAACCGCCTCGGGTTCAACTTCGATATCATCCAATTGATCAGGTGAAATAGTCACATCTGGGTCGTGTATGAACTTCATTAACTGGGAAACATGAAACACGTTGTGAACTCCTTCCATCTTGTCTAGTAATTCAACTTTATATGCCAAATTCCCAATTTGCTCTAGAACTGGGAATGGACCGACAAATCTTGGTGCTAACTTGCCTTTCCTGCCAAATCGTATCACGCTCTTTAACGGAGAAATCTTGAAAACACCAAGTCGCCAATGGACCAAGCATAACTTTTCTTTCTGTCTTGGGCAGCCTTCATTCGTTGTTGAATGATCTTGATCTTGTATGAAGTTTCTCTTATCACATCTGGACCAAGCACAAACTTCTCGCCAGTTTCTAACCAACATGACGGTGAGTTGCACGGTCTTCCGTACAAAGCTTCAAATGGAGCCATACCAATACTGGATTGATAACTATTATTATATGCAAACTCTACTAGGTGTAGATGGTCATCCCATGATCCACCAAAGTCTAATATGCAAGCTCTCAAGAGATCTTCTAATACTTGATTCACCCTCTCTGTCTGTCCGTCAGTTTGAGAATGATACGCAGTACTGAGAAGTAATTCTGATCCTAACGCCTCTTGTAAGCTCTTCCAAAATTCACTAGTGAACAACGGATCTCGGTCACTCACAATTCTTTGGGTATCCCATAAAATCTCACTACCCACTTTACATATAGTTCAGCTAAATTAGCTGCCGTCCTGTTTGATTTAACGGGTATAAACCTTGCACTCTTAGTCAATCGGTCCACAATCACCCAAATGCTATCATGGCCCGACCTAGTCCTTGGTAACCCATCGATAAAATCCATTGAGACTTGTTCCCATTTCCACTATGGAATTTCTAATGGTTGCAACAAACCACAAGGCTTCATTTGCTCAGCTTTAACTAGCTGGCAATTCATGCATTTGGATATAAACTTCCCAAAGTTTCTTTTCATCCCTTCCCAGTAGTAGGTCTTCTTCATGTCTCGATACATCTTGTTACCACCGGGGTGTATAGTCAATTTTGAGTGATGACATTCTCTACGCACTTCATCTCTCAATCCATTGACATTGGGTACAACTAATCTTCCATTCTTTCTAAGCCATCCATTTCGATCAAGCCCATACTTGCTCATCTCTTCGTCGATTACCATCTCTAACTTTGAGATGATTTCTAATAGGTTAGGATCGTCCCTCTAACTGGAACCAATCTGCTCAATCAAAGTGGGTCTGATCGTCAAACTTTCTAACATTTCTGGATCCAGTTCGCACTTCGGTCTGAAATCATACCCAGCGATGTACTCCAGTTGCTTCCATTCTAGAAACATAGCCCCTAAACTATCATGTCTTCTACTCAATGCATCAGCTACCGCATTGCCCTTTCCTGGTGTGTATGCGATATTGAAATCATAGGAAGCCAAGAATTCTAACCATCTTTGTTATCGGAGATTTAGATCCTTCTGAGAGAAGAGATACTTTAACGATTTATGATCGGTAAACAACTCGAATCTTTCTCCCAAGACATAATGTCTCCACATCTTCAATGCAAACACGATCGCTGCCAATTCCAAATCATGGGTAAGGTATCTTTTCTCATGCGGTTTCAGTTGCCGCCTTGCATAAGCTACAACCCTACCTCCTTGCATCAGTACAACACCTATTCCGGTACCACAGGCATCCGTATATACCGTCATCTCTTCATTCCCCTTAGGAATGACTAACACTGGTGCACATTTCAACTTTTCTTTTAGACTCTTGAATGCATTCTCACACTTTCCGTCCCAGACGAAAGCTTGATTTTTCTTAGTCAATTGAGTCAACGGTGCTGCTATCTTGGAGAAGTCTTGGATAAACTTACGTTAATATCCAGCTAATCCCAAGAAACTTCTTATGTCTGTTGCATTCTTGGGCGTAGATCAATCTTGTACCGTAGTCACCTTCGCATGGTCCACGGCAATACATTCTCTGAAACAACATTGCCCAAGAATCTCACTTCGCTCCTCCAGAAGTGACACTTAGAAAACTTTGCTTTCAATTAGTGTTTTCTCAACACCTTCATCACTATACTCAAGTGTTCCTTGTGTTCTCCCCCTGTCCTCGAATAAACAAGTATATCGTCCATGAACACAAGAACAAACTTATTCAACTGATCTCCGAATACTATATTCATAAGATCCACAAAATATGCTGGTGCATTGGTCAACACAAATGGCATGACCAACCATTCATAAAATCCAGACGGCGTTTGGAAGGCCGTTTTAGCTATACTATCAACTTCCACTCTAACCTGATGAAAACCTGTCGCGAGATCCAACTGAGAGAATACTCTCGCGCCACTCAACTGATCAAACAAATCATCTATCCACAGTAGAGGATACTTGTTCTTCCTCGTCACCTTATTCAACTCGCGGTAGTCTACACACAATCGAAGGGAACCATCCACCTTGGTAGCAAACACAAATGGTGCTCCCCATTCAGAAACACTCCTTCTGGTAAGTCCCTTCTTCAAAAGATCACTGACTTGCACCCCGAGCTCTCGCTGTTCCCTTGGTGCCATACGACGAAGTGGCATCACTATAGGTCTGGCATCTTTCACTAAATCAATACGGAACTCAATCTCTCGGTGTGGTGGAAGCCCGGTCACTTCCTCGAAGACGTCCGGATACTGGCCAACCACGGGCAAACCTGACAACTCACCTTGCGGGATGTCGAGGGAATTTAGAAAACTAGCCATTACCCCATCACTTGGAAGACTACCAAATACTACCCTCTGCCCATCATCTGCTCTAGCTATCACCAAAAAGCCCTCACAGTCTACCACCACCCCGTACATTTGGAGCCAATCGACTTCCACAACAATGCCAAACCAAGTAAAGCCCAAAACAAAGCAATCACAAACAAACATACATCCATGACTGGATAAGACCACATTACGGAAAATCATACTAAGGTTAGTCGAACCACCAATCGAGTTCGTCACTACTAAAGGTCTATCGACAATCTCGGGCTCCAATCCCAACCTATCTACCAGGTCACTAGATATGAAAGAACTGGAAGCTCCGGTATCAAAAAAACTCTAACAGGAACATCATAAACCGAAAGCATACCTTGAATAACAACATTCTTTCCTTTCTCCGCCGCAGTTGGGGCATTCGACGAAGAAGGAATAGCATAAAGGGCATATGCTTTCACCATCTGCTTTTCTTTAGGGGGTTGCGGACACTTGTTCTTGTGATGTCCCACTTGGCCACAGTTGAAGCACTTCCTATCTGCTGGCTTGGCTCGACAATTACTGGCATAATGGCCCTTCTTACCACAGTTGAAGCACTCAACATCCTTCTTATTCTTTTTCTTCTGGCCATCCTTAGTCTGATTCTGCTTTCTCTTATTCTGAGAACCATTCTTGACTCCACCGCTTGCTTGCGGCTTTGGCTCCTTTGCAGATGCAACCTCAGTCTTCGACTTAGGGTAAAAACTCTCTGACCTCAATGCTTTCCCCACAATCGATTCAAATGTCTCATCGATGTGGTTAATAAGATTTTCCCCCAAGTACTGATCCAAAACTGTTATAAACTTCTCGTTCTTCTTCTTGGCAGTATCTATTAGGGATAACCCATATTTCGACAAAGTGTCGAATTCGACAATATACTATGAGACAGCTCTGCCATTCTGTTTGAGTTCCAAGAATTTCTTAAACAACATTGACTTCTGAGCAGCTGGAATGAACTTATCGCTAAAGCGAGCCTTAAACTGATCCCGTAATCAGATCCTCGGGAGTAGCTTCCTTTATAGCATTCCACCAATTCATTACCCATCCCTGTAGCTGACGGGATGTTAGCCTTCTCTTCATCGCATCCTCGATACCCAAGCCTTCGAAGATATGCTCGCAGCTATCCAACCAATGCTAAACATCCGTAGCCGACTCCGTTCCGTGGAACGGCTTCCCAACAAGACTAGTATAATCCTTGTTCAGCTTGGCGAAATCGGCCCTTGGCGCCTGCACTATTGGACCACCTCCATTACCAGCATTGGGAGCTTCCCTCTGAACATCTCTAAGCATCTCTCTCATGAGGTCAGTAAACATCGTCCTCATCTCAGCAGCATTCCCATTATTGGCTCCTCTACCGGTACCCCTTGCGTATCGGCTCATCGTTTAATCTACATAGAGAAAACGATTAACCATCCTCTTTGTGGTGTCAGTGCAGTGTGACTTCATTCTTAGCTATACTAATAATATATATAGCTTTTAAAACCAAAATAATCACAAATACACGCTCTCATATACGTATTATCTCTCCCTGGTGTCTTTCCCTTGGTTAAATACACAACCTAGAGCTCTGATACCAATTGTGACGGCCCGCCTCGCACCAGCCGGCATTTCCTCCGAAAGTGCGTTGTACGCATGCCCAACTAGCACAGAACGGTCGCCAAAGAAAGGAAAGAAGAGGATGAACTAATCGAAAACCTGTAGAATGTCTCATACGCATGGAACAAAATATAATAATAATATACTTGACATAAAACCGGCGAGACAGTGCATAAGCTGATAACTAAACCAACATAACATCATCATCAGAGTAGCAGAAATCCAAATACAGCTTATTACAACTTTCCAAATTACTGTCTCTAAACAAAAGAAAGAAAGGTACACCACTAGTGCCCAAAGTAGTGACCGCAACAACACAGGGAGAATATATATATATATATATATATATATCATACGTGGAAGCCTCTTGCTCGTCTCCGGTACAGCTACTCGTGTTGCGACACCATTGGTTCGGAGTCCACTAAGCGGCTCGGACCGCACCCCCTAGAGTGGTTCGGGTTGGGGTAGGTCATGCTCACGAGGGAAGATCGGGTCGGATGGTGTGAGCGGTTCATATCGGAGGACTTCAGGTCGTTGCCCAAACATCGGTTCGTGATCCTCCTTGGTCATTGGTTCCTTAGCTCCTGAAGCTGTTCGTGAGTGATATCGGTTCGGATCGGAGCTCCTTCTCACCAGCGGGTCGGATCGTGAAGCTTCCAGGCGAGCGGGTCGGATCGTGCTTTCCCCCTTCGACCCGATCCGGTTCAGACAATTTCCTGCACTTCTTTCCAGCGACTGTTTTACGCCATTCGATGGCATTTTCGACCAATCTAATACTTCTAGATAATCACAAATCTTACCATACAGTCATAGCAACATGTAATGAATCATAAACGCCAAAACAACAACCAAAGCATATAAATGGATCAAACATAGCCAAAACCCCATATTTTCCCTTAAACATGTTTATGCAAAATCTAATGATATGATTAGTAAAACTGAACCAAATTAACCCAAACTTCTAACAGAGGTCTAAAACATCATTTCAAATTTTATAAATATTTTTCCAAAATTTTATCATGTCTAATTTCGTTAATCTTCACTAATTACCCTTAATTAACCGAAATTAGTGCAAAACTATGCAAATCACTCACCTTGGCCACAAATAAAATACCAAATCTGAAATGATTCTCTGTTTGGTGTTGTTCCCAATGCCACACAGCAGCTCTAACCTTGCTTTGGTGCTATTTCTCTTTAATTTGATGTAGTTTAAGCCAAAACTTGATTAAGAAGTGATTAGAGGTGTTTTTAGATGTTGGAGGCCATTGTTAGGTTGAAGAGGGGGTTTGTGGTGGTCGGAAAATGAGGGAAAAACTGAAATGCTAATCCTCGCAGCCCTTAAATACCTCTAATCCCGAAATCCTCCATTGGGTCTTGTTGTGAGTCCGTTTGGCTAATGTGACCACTCTACGGAATTGTAAACCATCATTCGGAACTAATGGAAGTGGTTTCAGGTAAAAACTCCCTTCCAATCGAAAGTTATGGCTAAAACAAGATCAGCTAGGGGAAAAATAGTCATTTAAAAATCGACAAAAATATTAAAACATGGGAAATGACCCAAATAGTTGTCTCCCAAAGTTACATGACCATACGACTTCGTATGTGAAAGAAATAAATATCCTACGATCCTTTGATGCGTAGAATGCGGGTCGTTACAGGCCACTTTTGTATACAAAACCCCTTCTTTTTGAATAGGTAGATGTCATATCAAATCAATCCCTCATGCACTGAACGACCTCGGGCTTTAAATTAAAGTCAACTTAGTTGGCATTGAATGCAGGATTTTAGAATAATCTAACATTTGTCGTGCCTTATTTTGTAATTAATTTCAGGTTGAATCATTTGGGCAAAATAAAACATTATATCATCATTTTCTTAGCTTACTTTATTTCATTAAAATGATCAAACAAAATCCCTGATCATTTGATACTTTTAGTCCAGTTTTTAGCCTATATGTCTTAAGCAATGGAGAGAATACCCCTTTCTGTAAAGTGTTCCACCCATTGTGACAAAAGTTGGATCCTGTTGCTTTAATCTCCTTGCTTTCTTTTTATCTATGGGTAATATTCTACTCATAAGGTATTCAACAACGACTGTTATTAAATTATTTCATAATGGTTATTTATCTCAGATAGGAGGACCTTTTTATAAGCATTTCACTCTCGTTTTCGTTTTCCATGTATGCTTGAGCTTGAGATCTGATCAACACCATTGATTCTTTTCCAAATTTAGGAGCCTTTTCATTTATACAGTGATTAATTTAATACCATCGGGGTCAATTTTGGCTTTTGATGCTCCTCTTGAGCAAGCTAATTTGGCTAAGGAATCGACTTGGGAATTTTCATCCCAATGTGCTTTTTTACGGAGAATTTGAAAATGAGCTAACATATTTTAAATATTCTTTATATATATGGATAATTTTGAAACCATTGTTCAAAAGTTCTTTTTTAACTAGTTTACAATTACTTGAGAATCATTAAAGGTCTCGGTTCTAGGAATCTTTAGTTGTAGGGCTAGAGTTGACTCGACTAAGATGGATTCATATTTCGCTATGTTGTTTGTTGCCGAAAAACCTAACTCCATTGAGTAATGCAGGAGATTCCCAATTTGAGTGGTAATAAGGTTCCCAGCTCTTGAACCATGTTCATTTGAGGTCTCATCCACAAATATCAGCCACTTAGGTTTGAGATCTTTCTTTTTTCACCTACTCATTAATGAAGCTTGTGCATTCAGTAACAAAAGCAACTTCGACTTTTCTTTGGTTGTTTATTAAAATGGGGAATAGATATCATATTGGCTAAGTTCTATTCCCTATTTTACCAACTTTTCTAAGGTTTTGGGCTTACCATAAACTTCCTTAAGCGGGAAATTAGTTAAGACTTTAATTAGACGGACTTGAAAGTTTGCTATTAATTTTTGGGTTATAAGATACTGTCTTCATGATTGAGTACTAGATTTTTACATCCTTTATCAGTTTGTTCATATAACACACGAAAGATGAATTCCTCTCTCTTTTCTATTGAAACGAAACTGACTGAATACTCAGAGATAGCCATATAAAGGTAAATACTTTCCCCTTTATAGGGATGGATAGAACAAGTGATCTCTCGAAGTGATATTTTTGCTCTTTAACAGCTTTATGATATTCTTCTTCCTATTCAAAGTTTTTATTTTTTATTTATCACATTGAAGAATGCGATGCACTTATTGGTGGCTGTTGAAATGGGCATCTCCTATGCTGCTACTCTCTCATTTAGACGCATGCATCTATACTTGTTTTGGGTCCTTTCATTCTTTGATAGACTTAATCTGGTCAGGGTCGTCTTTTATTCCCAAGTGTTGAAAATGTACCGTAAAAATTTTATGATGAATTCCGAAAAAACATTTCTATAGGTTGATTTTTATTTGGTACTTTCACGATAACCTAAACATCTCCTCGAGGTCTGTTACACGAATTCTTTCCTTTTGAAGCATGATTGATATGTCATTCGCATATACTTCCGTATTTGTACTAATTTTCTCCAAAAACATTCTGTTTACTGATCTTTGGTATGTTGCTCCTGCATTTATTAGCCCAAAAAACATCACTTTGTAGCAGTACGTTCTCAACCTATAATAAAACTGGAGTTTTCTTCATTTCTCTTAAACTTAGAAATTTGATTACATTCAGAGTAAGCATCTGTTAAAAACAAGAGCTTATTCCCCTGGTAGCATTAATCAGGTTGTCTATCCTGGGAAAAGGTAGCAATCCTTTAGGCATGCCTTGTATAAATCAGTTTAGTCAACACATATTATTCATTTCTCATTACATTTCATGATTATCGCTGAATTGTCCAATCATTTTCGATAAAGGAACTATCTAATGAATCTGTTTTCATGTAACTTCGACTTTTAAAGCACAGGACCATACTTATCAAACTATCAATTTCTGTGAATTAAAAATACTATTTCAATCCATGTTAAAGCATAACACATGACAGCAGGATCTCTTCCTATCATATCAGAGTGAGTATTAGTGAATGCATATTTACTAGCTTAAAGGAACTGAATTGGTTCTGCTTTAAGTTGGTCATTCAGCTCTTTCCCAATTTTCATTGTTTTGTCAAATCGGTTAAGTCTAACCATACTTTCTCTAGATCTTTTATATGCTTCTTTCATGCATGTTCCACTAAACTGAATATTATAATGACACCTAATCTCCTATTTTAAACTCTATATAGTTCACTTCTACTTTTTCCTTTTCTTTTTAAAAAGAAACAAATTACATAGTTTATATTTGACTTCTCCATTATCTCTTGTTTTTTCATTGGATAATTGGTTTGGTAAACATACATCCAAAGGCTTTGCAATTTCAACTTTAATAATTTTATTTTTCTCGAACTCATATAAAGAATGATGACATTGTTTATATTATTCAAGCAAATAAAAAAACATTGTGCATGAGCTAAACTGCTTCCCTCTCACAGACCTTCATCCATGTAGGTTAAGAATTTCACCACCAAGTACTTTGGTGGAACAAAAGCAACAATATCATCCAGAGCTGGCCTTCCAAAAAAGGCATTATACCAAGATAGTCATTTCATGATAACAAAGAGAGTTTCAAAAATTCACAAATCTAGAGGAAATCCTTTGACACCCCACGTTTGTTAATGTCACTCGTTAAGAGAATGCGTTAAGTTTCGTGAAGTGTTATAGATAAACAGAAACAAAAATATTACAAGACGGATATAAAATGGCAGTGGATTTTAAAACTTTTATTAAGCAAAAAACATCGTGGTTCAAAACATAGTTAAATCACAAGTCTAAAATGCATAAAACCCAATACATCAATTTAAAACTTATGTCTTGCACTTAAATCATCAAAGTACAATAATAAAAGTAGCATAATCCCCAAAACATAGCCATAGTAGAGAGATATAAATTCAAGCAGTACATCTAAGCAGCTCCAAGCAGGATGAAAGCAGAATCATGATCAAGCTCGAGTATTCCCACCCTGAGAACCTAGGTAGGGAGCAGAAATGGAAGAGAAAGAAGAGGAAACAAAATAGGTCAGACATAAGTCTGGCGAGTCCAGTTACTTTTAGCATATAAATAAGTAAAAGTATCATGACAGGGAAATAAACTAGAGAGACAGATAACAGCACAATAAGGCAGGTATGACAAGGTAAACAGGATAAACATGATAGAATATATTGTGCTTCTCTAGTACTTTCTCTGCACTAATACTAGTGTTGTATGAACAAGATGATCCCCAACAAGTATAAGATGATTGACTTAGGCGTACTTTTAGTGAGAGGTTTTACCCCCATACAATAACAGGAAGCCCAACTAAATATACCGGAGTTGCCCCTAAGGATAATAGTGGGCTCCTAAACATACCAAAGTCTAGATGTACCCTAATTACTACCCTAATCGATCAGCTCCCAACTCAGTAGATACCCTATGCTGGTGCCACATTATCGTGTATCACTTGCTAAAGTGGCAACCCTTCGTTTTCAAGATGCGCGCAACCATATTTGCTGATGTCACGACATCTTAGCCTCTTGTCCGGACCCATGCATGCAAATGACTCCATCGGAATGTGTCGCCCACACCGTTCCCTCGTCTGGATCTCTTACAATCTGCTCAGTAAGAGTGCTCTGACTCCGACCTAGCTCGGAGTACTTGTTTGGTACCTTGGGTTAATCACTGAAATGAGTCCCACACACAAGATGGTACAAGCTTTCCCCTACGCTTGCATCCCCACTAACTAGGATTTCCAAAGGTTATGCTTTGCCAATGTAATGAAATTTGAAAACTCCAACAGGTTAAGTTTATGGGCCTATATATACATATTACCCACCACCCCAAGATATACTTAAACTTAACCCTCCCACTATTTCAAGCAAGTTTACTTAACCCCTACTCAAGTTAACATGTTCATAAAATCCCTACGGATTCAACCAGGCTAAGTATTCACGTCTATTACCATTCATTCATTTATGGTTATAATGCGCTAGACCTCCCATATTAAGCATACAACTTGTGGATGCTAGATATGCCATGCTTGTCCGGGTAGACTTCTTCCACAAGTCGGACTTAACTTTGTGTCTTGGCACATCATATGTTTATGCATTTAGACCCCTCACATAAGATTCACTACTTGTAGTTGCTGGATGTGTCGGGCGAGTCTGGGAAAACTTCTACCACAAGTGTAATCTAACCTTGTGTTTTAGCGCGGTTGTAGTTTATAATTACTGTAAATCTAGGTATTTTCACTGTTTAACAATTATCCCTACTTCGTTATAAGTTTTCATGCCCCTTTTCCAAGTCATATTCATCATGTACCATATGCCCTAAATTTAAGATCTAAATCACAATTTGATTTATGCCCAAATCCATATTTATGCATTTCATTCAAATTATGCCCAAATTTCCAAATACAAGTTATGCCCCAATTTTAGCGTCTCCCCTCGTTCCCAATTTCACGCGTTCGCATATTTCAACGGTATGCGTAGGCTCGAAGGTAGCCTAACTATAAAATAAAAAGGAAAAAGAAGAAGGAAAGAGAGCAGAAATAATCATAATAACAAGATTGACATATGATGGAAAAAATAGGCATAGCAACTAACAAGCATACAATGACAAAATTGAGCATAGTGACAAGATAGGCATATAGGAACAGATCTGATGAACATGAGATAATACAATTGATTAGGCACAGTGTCATCATCATAAACAGGCATGGTGAGATCTAATCAGTGAATTAGATATACAAATAATGGTAGATCTGACATGATAAATAGGCATAGGCTTATATCTAATTCATAGTTATGTCAAAATAACTTAGATACACAGGTTATGGCAGATCTGATATGATTCAATTAGTCATAGGCTTAGATCCAATTTATAAACATGTTAAGATTATCTTTTAAGTATTCATATCTAAAAATAACGTAGAATCACTGTGATTGGATCTAAGAATAGGAGACTTGATTGTAGCTATTGAAGAACAGATCTCTGAAATTGAATGTTTGTTGAACAAGAATAAACTATTTTAATCTAGGCAGAGGCAGCATATAGTTCTCCATTGTTTTTCTATGAATAAAATAATGAAAATGGGGTCTTATTTATAGTAATCAGCCAAAGAATCTGGACCAGAAATCAGTCCATGTTCACGCACAAGGATCTTCCCAGATCTACAGTGGGGTCGACCACTTTTTGGGTAGGTCGACCCTATGCCGACCCCCAATGGTCTATTTTCCTGCTTCCACTACCCTCTTCTGGTATTCAAATTTTTTTGAATTTCTGGACTTATTATATATATATATATATATATGTATTCTTCCTATGCGTATACAATCTTCAAACCTTAATATCTTTTTCATGCGATGTCCTTTTTACACAAATCAAATGTCTATTTTAACTGGATTTCCAAGACAAACGCAGTGACACAATCCATTTCACTTAATTCTAAATATTTAATTAAGTATTCCTTAGTTTATTATTTTAATGTGTTGCCAAAATTATAGGGTGTTACATTCTCCCCTACTTAAAGGATTTTATCCCCGAAATCTCCAAGTTAAGAAGAATTTATATTCTAATATCCATCACCCATCTACTCATCCATCAATCACAGGCATCCGTTGCCCTTAAAGGCTTCTAATGCTTATATGAACATACGCAAAGGTGTGTGTATATGTCCCTACACTAATGCGAAAGATCAGGCGGTCTACTAATTCAGTCGACCTCCTTAATGTAATAATGTTAATGCCATGAATCCAACATGTATGAAAACAATCCTATTATATATAACATGTAAGTTCTATATGTGTGAACAATAATTTGTCCAAATGCAACATCCATATGATTATACACCCACTTTCATCCATTAAAAGAAGAAAAATGTACACACATCCATATGCAGTATGAGAGTGATTGAGCCGATCTAGTGCCTAATGTGTGTGTGTATTATCCACGGGCAACCACTAACAAACACTTGCATCCACTTGCAACCATCAAGCATAACATGTATCAAAGCATATGTTTAGATCCATGGGATTCCTACCTAAAGGTTGAAGATTTGATCGATAGGACATACTTTAAATGTTAGAAACAAGTATGCATAAAAGCTCTGGAAAGGGAGTTAAGAACATACCCTTAAAATGAAAAGGGTACAAAGCACGAATCTTGCCATCAGTCTCCCAAGTTGTATCCTCTTGGTTATCTCCCGTTGAACTTTCATCAACTTGACTTCTCTGTTGCATAGCTTTTTAACCTCTGTCTTAAGAATACGGGTAGGAACTCGTTTAACTGTCGCCTCCCGTTCCACCTCTACTTCCTCCGGTATACTCGGATTAACTACTTATGCGGTATCATTCAAGCACTTTCGCAAATGATAAACGTGGAAAGCATCATGAACGCCAGATAGTTTCTTGAGTAGCTTTACTCTACAGGCCATTTGGCCAATCCTTTCTTTTATGGGAAATGTCCCTACAAATTTTGGTGCCAATTTCCCTACAAATCCAAATCGAACCACATTCCTTAATGGTAATGCCTTAATGAAAATCATGTCTCCTACCTCAAATTCAACGTCAGTTCTTCTCTTATCTGCGTAGGACCTCTGCCTGTAATGAGTTGTCTTCATTCGTCGTCTAATAAGATTAATCTTTTCAGAGGTTTCTCTAACCATATCCGGTCCAAGTAGAAGTCTTTCTGTAGACCCCTACCAACAAGTCGGTGATTTATAGGGTCGTACGTACAATGCTTCAAAGGGTGCCATACCAATACTAACTTGATAACTGTTGTTATAGACGAACTTTATCAAAGGAACGTGCTCTCCCCAAGTCCCTCCGAAGTCTAGGATACACAGCCTTGAAAGATCCTCAAGGACTCTATTCACCCTTTCCGTCTTCCCATTGGTCTGAGGGTGATAAGTGGTGCTAAGATAGAACAATGTACCTAGTGCTTCTTGCAAGCTTGTAACACCCCGTATTTTAACAATACTAAAAGACGATAAATTAAAGAATAATTAATGTAATATTCAGAATTAAGTGAAATGGACTACGCCATTGTGTTTGTCTCGGAATTCTGGTCAAAATAGACACATGGTTTGCGTAAAACGGACACCGTATGAAGAAGTTATTAAGGTTTGAAGTTTGTGTACGCGTAAGGAGAATACATATGAATAAAATATGTCCAAAAAATTCAAAACAATTCAAAATCGCAGAAGTTGGGAAATCGGGAAAATTCCCACTTAGGAGTTCGACCCCGTCAAGGGGGTGTCGACCTATGGGTCGACCCCTTAAGGGGGGTCGACCCCCTCTGGCATATCTGGGCAGATTAGGGGCTCGTCTCAACTATATATGTGGCCTCATTTATCAAGTTTTTCTATACCAAAAATAATGTAGGATTAGATGTTATCTCCGCCCAGATTGAATCAAACCTTTTCTTCTTCAGTAATCAACTAAAGTTATTCAAGTTTAAGAGATCAGTGATTCAATCCTTCTTCTATTTTTCTAGATCCAAACACTGTGAGTCTATGTTAACTTTAGATCTTAATAATTAAAAAGTAAATATTGGCATGACTATAATTTGGATCTATGCCTGTGACTATGTGAATCATATCAGATCTGTTATAACATGTTTATCTAAGTTATTCTGGCATGATTATGAAACTAGATCTGAACCTATACCTATTTATCATGTCAGATCTGCCATTATTTGTAGATCTAATTCACTATTTAGATCACCTCATGCATGTTCCTATTATGTTTGTGGATAAATTAGATCTGTTATTAGTTGGATATCTAATTCATTGTTTAGATCTTATCATGCTTGTTTATGATGTTCCTATTATGTTAGAATCAGTTCTATTGTCACATGTTCATAAGATTTGTTCCTATATGCCTATCTTGTCATTATGCCACTAGATGTTTATGCCTATTTCTGCCATTGTATGTCAAACTTATTAGTATGATCAATTCTATCCTCTTCCCTTCATCTTTTCCCTTTTATATTTATAGCCAAACTACCTTTGAGCGTAGGCATGCCACTGAAATATGTGAACGCGTTGAACTGGGAACGAGGGGAAAACAATAAAATTGGGGCATAACTTGTAATTGGAATTTTTGGCATGATGTGAATGTAATATATGAACATGAATTTGGGGACATAAATAAACTTATGATTAAAGACCTTAATTTGGGTTATATGGTTCATTATGAACATAACTTGGGTAAGGGGCATGAATACCTATAATGACATAGGAACAATTGGTTAAAAATAGAAATGCCTAGGATTACAGTAATTACAAACTGTAACCGTGCTTAGACACGAGGTTAGATTACACTTGGGGTGGAAGTCTACCCGAAACCAACCGGCAAATCTATCGACCACAAGTGGTTAATCTAATGTGAGGGGTCTAATTGCATAAACATGAGACATTCTAAGACACGAGGTTAAATCCGACTTGTGGAAGAAGTCTGCCCAGAACCGACCGACATATCCAGCATCCACAAGTGGTAGGCTTAATGTGGGAGGTCTAGCACATTATAACCGTAAATAATATGATAATGAATTGGAATACTTAACCTAGTTGAATCCATAGGGATTGCACGAGCATGTAACTTGAGTAGGGTTAAGTAAACTTGTTTGAAACAGTGGATGGGTTAAGTAAATCTTGGTTGGGTGGGTAATATTTATATAGAAATAGGTCCGCAAACTTAACCTGTCAGGTTATGCAATCTTTTACTTTGGTATGGCATAACCAGTGGAAAACCTAGTGGGGATGTAAGCGTAGGGGGAAGCTTGTATCATGTTGCATGTGGGACCCGTTTTAGTCAGTAATAGGTATCAAACGAATACTCCGAAGTAGGTCGGAGTCGGGGCACGCTTACTGGGTTGATTGTAAGAGATCCAAACATGGGGGATGGTGTGGGCGGCGCATTCCGATGGGGTCATATGCGTGCATGGATCCGGCAGAGGAGGTTTAGACGCCATGACACATGTAGATATGGTTGTGCACATCCTGAAAACGAAGGGTTGCCACTTTAGGAAATGATACACCTTAGTGTGGAGGCCAGCACAATGCAACAACATGGAATTTCTGAACCCATTTAAAATTTTTATTTTAGCAATTTTAATGGGTTTTGCATATTTAAAATGATTTATTTTAAATAATGATGATTTAATAATTTATTTAAATCAAAGTTAGAACTTATAAATTTAAAATTTATTTAAAACGAACTCGAAATGGCGCGATACTTTGAAATTTTGATTTTAAATTTCAATTGAATGTATAGGATTCAAAATAAATCGGATTTCAGTAAAACCAGAAACATTAGAATCTGTTTAATTATATCTTTCTAATGAATGTTAAAAATTCAGATTTTACTTTATAAATTGAAAGTTATGTCCAATTTAAAATTCAGAATAGCTGCTATGGAATATATATATTTTTTAATATAATATATAACCCTTAAAAATAGCCATTTAGCAAATGACCTCTATTTTCAACGAAACCAGATTTGTTGGATCCGGAATGTCAAATTATTGTTAGGTATAAAATTTCATAATTTTTGGAATTAATAGTGAGCGTAGTAAATTTAAACGCGTTTGGTAAATTTAGTTTAAATTTAATCAAGCAGAAAAAGGCCATTTTTCACACGGCCTCCAAATTCGACAAAATTAATTTTATTAGGATTGTATTGTCAAAACATAGCTAGATTTATTTTTCTTTAATTTTTGGAGTCAGTATGTGGCCCAGGTAGATTAAAATGTTTATTCAAATTCAATATTGACCATTATATTAATTTCTATTTTAATTTTAAAGAAAACTAAACAAAACAGCCGAATTGGCTTACAAAACACATCCCATTGTGTTCGGAATGGGGGTAATAGCTAGGAACGACAGTCGTTGGATTTGATTTGGAGTTCGGATCAATAAACAACAATTTTTGGAAATAAATAATAATAAAATATAATATACAATTCTGTAAAACCCTAACCCTAATCAGTAGCCGCCACTTAGAAACACATGGCTAAAAAGCTCAAGAAAACAAATGCGAAAATCTTCAAATCGATCATGAATTGATTTATGAATCCAAAACAAAAATTATAGAGCATTCCGAGCTCTTTGAATCTATACTAGTTTGATTAAAAATGGTTAAGTGGATTGCTCGAATTTCTGGTCTGAATGTGCTCTGTTCAAATCAGATTTGGGGGCGATGGGGGGGGGGTTTCGAACTGGGTATGGCGGCGAGTGACGGTGGCGTGGGGAAGGGGCTATTCGGCGGTGGTAACCGATCAATGGCAGAAGGCCTCGAGAGGTGGGCGTAGGCGTTTCTTTGATGAAAACGATGGGTTTTACGGTTGCCTGTAGAAGACGATGGAGGAAAGGTGATGGTTTTTTAAAACGTTATTAATTTTAATTATTTTAGTTAACTACCTATGTAATTATCAGATATATAAAATGCAATAACTTTTCATACGAGGTCCAAATCCGACGATTTCGGTTGCGTTGGATTCGCAACAATGAGGTCTACAACATGGAACTGACCAGAACGGAATAGGAGCAAATGAGAATTTAAGAAGAATTCAAATCCAAATGATATTAAATCATCAATAAAGACTAATGGAGTGAAACCCAAAGTGAGAATTCTCTCACTAAAATATTTGTATAGTTATTTAATTTATTTATAACTGTAAATATATAGAAATTGCCAGTGTTGATTTTTTTTCTATGGATAATGTTTGAATGTTTGATGATTATTTGTCATTATTATTGAATACATGCAATGTGTAAAATCCATATAATTGAAATAATATGGTAATAGACTGAGTCGCATTCTGATTCGTAAATAACGAATATTTTAAAATAACGAATATTTTAAAATAACGAATATTTTAAAATAATGAATATTTTAATTTAAGGAATATTTTAAAATAACAAATATTTTGAAATAATATTCAGTAAAGAATCAAAATATGATTTTGGATGGACATGAAAAAATAAGGAATATAAAGCCGAGTTAAGTAGCTAAACGCCATTTTAACTCAAACAGAATTTTCTGTCGATTTTATTTATTTTTGACAAATACGAAAAGGAAATGGATTTCCAAATCTGATATTTTGAAAATATTATCATTTTAAATTTTATAATAATATAGAATATTCAATTTTGATTTAAAATTGAAAAGGAAGTATAAATCATTTTAAAATGAATTTATAAACGATTCATAAAATACGTTTTGAAAGGAAATCAAAATAAGTTACATATATATATATATATATATATATATATAGTTTGAATGGAACGTGCCACGCAGCGATCGCTTGCGAATTTCAACCATCTACTTCAAGTTGACGTATCGAGAGATCCGACCGTCGGATTCACCTAAAACCAGAACCATGGGCTTCATATCGAAATGATTTTTTCCAATGAATGTAAGAGATTTAAATTTGAATGGTTGGATTTCTAATTGTGTCCAAATCAATTTCAAAATAGGTCGTATGGATGCAATTCGGTGACCGTTATTGGAAACCGACTGTAAAAGGCATAATAAAATTATAAATATGGAAAAATTATGTAAAATCATAATAAATGATTTCGACAGATTTTGGATGAAAAATTCTAAGTTTGGAAACATAAAAACAATATTTTTGTTGAAATGAACTGGTTATTAACTAGAATAATAATCCAACGTTTTTATATAAATAAATTGGAATTGTAAATAGGTTTTGAAATAACCAGAATTTTCCAACAAATAAATTGGAATGGATTTGAATGGAAATAATCTTTGGAGTATTTCAATATTGGATTCCATGATTATACATATATTGTTGAGGAAATTGGTAGATACAGATATCGTTATTCCCAATACGATATTTGTTGGTTTCGGAATTTGATATAGAATATAAGCTGATATAATTTCTACTTAGAGCCTTGTATTTAATATCAAATTGGAATTTGGGTTTGTCGTGAATGGTATCTTTAGTAACACCGTTCTTAAACCCAGTTGAGCATAGAGTAAATCTTCTAATTAAGATTTAAAGGAGTTTACCAATTAACTTAATTGGAACAGAAATGATAATTGGATTTTGGGTTTATAGTGAAATAAGTTTTAAATGACATTCATTCTTTAACCCAATTAACAGTAAAGATATGATTTGGAATTTATAAGTCTTTTTATTAAGATTTAATGGAATTTTCCAAAGAAAAGTTTTCCAATTTAATATATTAAATTGGAATTGAATGGAATTCGATTTGGTAATAATAGAGATGAGCTTCTGTAAGGGAAGACAGTTACTATATATGGAATTTAAAATAATAATTTTTGGAGATTAAAACCAATTGGAGTTTTAACAAATCTTTAATTGGAGTGGAAAGAGAATGAGTTAATTAAATTTACCGAATTCATGAAATGATCGAGAATGGGGTACCACCAGTTCAACTCCATGCGATAGTTAAATCTTTAATTAGATTTTAACGTGAAATGGTAATTAAATTTACCAATAACACTGTGGGTGCTAGATATGGGGTACTACCAGTTACTCCATGGGATGAATAGGTTGGGATTGGGAAAAATAAAATAAAGGATTACTTCGGTAAGGCTTGATAATCCCGACTAGTTTTATAAGCCTTAATTTGGTTTAGAATTGTAAAGGGATAAAATAATTTTTTTTTGAAAATGATATCCAAAGGGAGATTAAAGAATAAATTTAAAAGAATTTATCTTTGATAATATTAATGGGAACCTTTCACAAAAGATGTGAATATTTGAATAAAAGAATATTCTGAATTGGAATGAGGCGTAGGATGTGTTTTATAGCACTTGATTATTGGTTATATAATACGTGAATTATTCGAAAAGACCAGGTTTATCCCATTCTGAATAACTAATATGATGACTAAAAGTCGACGATGAAGATGATGGTTGAATACCGGAGATCTTAACATCGTTTGGATGATTATTGATGTCTTGATTGGGTCATACACCTAAGACAATAAGTGGTGATCATCCGGACATACTTGGAGATCGACTGGATATGCGAGGACCCCTCTCCTATATTGGACATATGGGACGAGGAATAAGGTGCCTACGGTCTCTTTCAGACCCAGAACATACTTATAAATGGATGTGTGTCTGACATTGGATTTTATTCTGTGCTGATTTGATTTCTATTAAATATATATTTGTTTGGTGGTGGAGAATTTATTCTCTTTTTTAACACCCTTCTCTAAGACGTACGAGCTTAGAGGTTATATATTGATAGACATTAGTTATATAGCATTGATTGTCAATGTGGGATGTTAAGATGAAAATGATCAAGGCTTTTGCTGAAAAGCAGAGTCTTGTGGTTGATGATCAAAGCACGACTTTAAGTAGCATATCTTTGTGTATAGCGTTAATTCGCAAGCCTCGCACCACGGTATGAGTCAAAAATGGGATAAGGGACGCAATGAATGCATACGTTTCTTTCTAGCTGTAAGTGGTGTCATGGTATGGAGCCTAGACATTTTTACTTATGTGGATGATGGATGTGAGTGGCCTCGGATATGATTGGTCGATATACTGACCATTTTAGAGGTCTGATAGGACCAGGAAACGTATGCTCAGGAATAACCAATCCACTAAATTACGTGTGGACCGGTACTGCAGGATCCAAGGGCTCGCCAGCGTTCGAGTCCTGGGTCTTCTTCTAGAGGTGATCTGAATAGGTAAGGAGACCATCCCTTGCCTTGACTCATGATGGAAATCCAATTTTCAATACGTGACTTTCGGTTTTAGTTGTAAACCTATGTATGGCAGCATAATATATGGTACCTATGTTATATGTGATTGATACATTTATATTTGAAGTTGATTTTGACACTATGCACTTATAGTAATATCAAAACGATTTGTTTTAAATGTACCAAGCATATTTGGCTATTATAAGGGAAAAATCTATCCTCCGGCTTACGTTGCATTGTGTGATGGAACCTGAGTCTTATAATACCTTCATTTTCTGAAAAGCATTGCGTTGTTTATTTTAAACTAAGATCCATGTGGAGTAAACCCGTTCTATGTTATACGGCGTGGTCCCATGATTTCCCAACTTTTAAAGTAGTCCTATGACTGACTCGGAGTTTATTGTTTCTACCTAAACTCTGGGTCCCCATATTTTCCACACGGGCAACTAGTAGTTTTGGTTTTTGCAAATTTCTATTTAATAGGATCCTGTTTTACAGCTGGAGCTATATTCGGAAAGCTTTGTATCCATGTATTTCATTTAGTTATGTTAGTTGATGTATTTCCGCTGTGCTTTGTATTTATACATTTTTTATTTCTGCTACTATGTAATTTAATCTCTTATATTATTTTTCCACTATGTAAAATATTGTTCATACTATGATATTCTTGTACTCTGATGGAAATTGTTGTAATAGCAAAGAAATGTTCTATTGTTTGTTTCTGATGCATCGTGTTCTCAAAGCAATCCGGTGTTTCCCGTTTCTTCGGAGATCGGGGGATTTTGGATCGTTAAACACAGGGTATCTATGGAGTAGGGAGTAAATCGATTAGGGTAGTAATTAGGGTACATCTAGACTCCGATATGATGGGAAGCCCATTAATACACTTAGGGGTAACTCCAGTATGTTGAGTTGCGTGTTGATTGTATGGGGTGAAAACCTCTTATTGGAAGTACACCTAAGTCTACCATCTTATACTTGTTGGGGATCATTTGGTTAATAGGACACTAGTATTAGGGTAGAGAAATCATTAGAGAAGCGTAGTATAATCTATCATGTTTGTCCTGTTTACCTTGTCATATCTGCCTTTTATGATGTTATCTCTCTTATCCACTTTATATGCCTGTCATGATACTTTTAATTATTTATATTCTAAAAGTAACTTGTAACACCACACGTCCATTAATGTCACTCACCAAAGGAATGCATCAATGTCTATGAAGCGTTATTGTTTGTATAGAACAGATAAATTACAAGAATAAATAAATAAAGCAACACAGCGGAAGATAAAACTTATTTTATTTCATCATAACTCAAAACGAGTTTACATAAGTAGTTTCCAAAGCCATTACAACAGGATCAGTAGTCTTTTTCAAAAACTTCAAAGTACATAAAGAAGCAAATACTTAAATAGCACAAATGCATAAAATCCCCACTAAGCATAAGCAAAGCCATAAAGATGGAAGTGTCCCAAGCGATACATCTACTTTCTTCAAGCAGCTGAAAGAAATCGGCACTAAGCTGTAGTATTCCCTCCTTGCAAACCTGAGGGGGGGAAGGAAGAAAAGAGGTGGAAAGAAAAGGGGGTCAGACATAAAGTCTGGCGAGTGCGATAACTTTAACCATATAATTATCAAAGTAACTAGGCTAAGGCATAAGCTGGAAAATAAGGAAATGACTGTGAACAATTGGGTATGACCGAGCAAACAAAGAAATAAGACGAACAATGATAACGTTAAAGACGCCCCTAATCACTATAGAATAATTACTACACTGCACCACCACTAGTCACCTTAAAGGTTGATCCCGCCTACAGAACTTAATAATGATAATGGTAGTTTCGTGTACCCCTAGCTACCTTCAAAGGTGTCGTCTGCCCCTATCTCCACTAGGTGTACCCATTACCCCCATTCTAATTACAATATTTATTCATAATATGGTAGTTATACTCCTAGCTGTCTTCATAGGTGCCGTCTGCTCCTATCTCCACTAGGTGTACCCACTAACCTCCCCATTCGATCGGCTCCCTAACTCGTAGATACCCGTGCTGGCCCCATAGTGGGGTGTATCACTCCCCAAAGTGGCAACCCGATACCACCAAGAATGCACGGCTCATACCTACATGATGCAACAACGTCTTACCCACCGGCCCGGGCCCACACACGCATATGGACCTGTTGGACTTGCGTTGCCACCGCTAACCCGTTTTGACCTCTTACAATCAAATCCAGTACGCGTATCCCATCCTTGATTTGGGTCGAGCCCACAAAGATACTAAATGGGTTACTGGTTTGAAAAGGGTCCCCATACAAATTTTCCCCCTATGCTTGGTCCCCACTGGAATTTCCCACTTAACCCCTCTTATTCATGTCTTCTTACATGCTTCAACTTGGTTAGGTGTTCATAATTATATCCCACATGTCACCCATGTTACTTACTCAACAAATCAACATGTGTTATTGGTTAAACTTGTCTTAACCCTATCCACTTATCAATTTATTGGTTAAGTTTGTCTTAACCCTACCCACTTATCAAATTATTGGTTAAGTTTGTCTTAACCCTACCCACTTATCAAATTATTGGTTAAGCTGGTCTTAACCCTTTCACTTAGTTTATGTTTAGGTACTTCTTAGTCCACAGATACATTGGTTAAGAGAATAACTCCCTAAGTACCAACCCCGAAGACCGAGATCAACATCAGATCATTACTCAGAGAATCACCCACTCAACCAAACTTCTGTTTGTCACCCATATTTGTCTTTAATCCGCATTAATTAATTATTGAGACACCTAATCATATTTCACATGCCACCCAAGGCACCCACTTAATTTCACATGCCACCCAAGGCACCCACTTAACCCCTCATGTCCCACTACATGTTTATCTGGTTAAGTGTTTCTTAATTCATTAAGACCATAACCTCATAAAGACCTCCCACATTAAACTGGCATTTGTGCCAGCTGGATTTGCCGGGCGGGTCCGGGCAGTCTTACACCACAAACGAGCCTAACCTCGTGTCTTTACAATTGTTACGCATTTAATTTATGCCTAAGACCTCCCACATTAGACTGGCATTTGTGGCAGCTGGATTTGCCGGGCGGGTCCGGGCAGTCTTACACCAAAAAAGAGCCTAACCTCGTGTCTTAGACCATTAATTACACCTAATTAATCGTTCCCCAATTTGAATTAATTTCCCTATTCAAATTATCATTCAATTTCAAATTTAATTATGGCCATAATTGACTCAATTATGTCCATCTATTTATGGTATGTAAAATCATACCAATTTTCACCAAAAATTTATTTTATGCCATTTTAAGACATTTATGCCAATTCTTAATATTAAATCTTTTAATATTATCCGCTTACCCCACATTGCACGTTCTTTCGTTTAACGTAAAATATACATTAGACTCGAACAGTCTAACTCATGGAATAAAGAGAAAACATCACAACATACATATAGATAAAACTAGATCTAAACATAGGGGTGAACTTGCATGTGTGAATGAGGTTCTACATCTAAAACTTGCATAGGCCAAAGTTACAACTTGCATGAAACTACACATGTCATAGATCCAAATCTAAAGGTGTAAATTTGTTTAGATAATGGTCAAACTTGCATAAATCATGTATGTCATAGATCTACATCTAAAGGTGTAAACTTGCATAGGCAATAACCACAAACTTACATAACATGATTCATATTCCAAACTCATATATTTATATAAACTTGCATATGTGATTTATGCAACGTAGCAATGGTGTAAACTTACATCTAAGCATGTAAACTAGCATGTAGAATTTAGCATATAACTCACACATGTCATAGCCTAACTTTAGATCAAAAATAAATGTAATGAAACATGTAAGGTTATATATAATTTGCATATGATCTATGCTGCAATTTACATCCTAACTTGCA
Source organism: Allium sativum (assembly GCA_030737875.1). Taxonomy (NCBI): domain Eukaryota; kingdom Viridiplantae; phylum Streptophyta; class Magnoliopsida; order Asparagales; family Amaryllidaceae; genus Allium; species Allium sativum. The sequence continues at coordinate 783,114,521 of CM060918.1, read as the reverse complement.
TAAATACATATGATTTATCATATGAACCAAACTAGCATATGAACAACATGATGATTTGATTATTCATATGCCAATCATAGAATTACAACATAGATGATAACATCGTAACTTTACAACATAGATGATAGCATCATAGAATTTACAACATAAATGATAACATCACAATTTTACAACATAAATAATAACATTCGGTCAATAATTCACATCATATCCATATAATCCACATCATAACTCAATCCAATTAAAATGCTAATTATTTTATTAAAGAAATCGAACTCACAACTCAAAGAAGGTCTTGAGTTCTGAATTCTGAGTTTTGCAGTTGAATTAGCTTTCCTTTGAAGAAGATTCGTTGTTAGAGTTGAATAGAACCGAATTAATTAGCTTTGATTTCCCTTTAGTTGGTGGCGGCTACTCTAGGTTTCAAGATGACAGCATGATGGCCATAGTTTTAGTTTTTATTTTGATTTAGGGTTTGAGTCTACCCATGTTTATATAGAATTTTAATTTAATTATAGTCGTCGGATGATCTTAGGGTTAATCAAAACCATTTAGTCGGGATAGGGTGACACCTCAGCCCTAATGACTCAGCAAGGAGTCGAAAAGGACTCAGCAATGATTCACATTATGGATCAGACTGCACCAAAAAGCTGTGCAGGTTTTGTCTCGGCCTGGGCGCACTTGGGAAGTGCACCAGTGTATTTTTGTATTGGCGCACTTCCCAAGTGCGCCAGTGCAAATATTTTTTTTTTCTTCTTCTTCTGGTTTTCCGTCTAACTTCGTTCGTCCATATCTCCTTTATCCGATATCCGTTTTACGCAAACTCGGACTCTATCTCAACCAGAATTCTGAGACGAACACGATGGCACAACCCATTCCCCTTAATTCTCACGTCTGAGATTAATTATTCTTGAATTTAGTTAATTCAGTTATTCAAAAATTCGGGGTGTTACATTCTCCCTTACTTAAAGGATTCCGTCCTCGAAATCTCTAAGTTAAGAAGAACGTATCCTACCATCCAATCATCCATCTACTCAACCATCAACCACTAGCAACCATGGTCCTTAAAAGATTTCTAATGCTTTTCATGTACATATGCATAGTGTGTGTATATGTCCGTATACTAATGCTAAATCAGGCGGTCCACTGATTCAATCGACCTCCTTAATGCAAATAATGATAGTGCCATGTATCCATCATGTATGCAAAGAATCCTATACATATCATTACTACATGTGTGCACAACCATCCATTTAAATGCAACATCCATATGATACACACATTCAATGTACATTCATTTTACTAAATACATCCATTTATATGCAATATGCAGTATGAAAGTGACTGAGCCGATCTAGTGCTTAAAGTGTGTGTATATGCATCCACGAGCAACCACTATCAAACACTTGCATCCACATGCATCCATCATACATAACATGTCCCAAACACATGTTTCAACCATAGGACTACCCTATCTAAAGGTAAAAGATACTAGCGAGAGGACATACTAAAGATAGAATAAGTACAAGCTAGGCAATAAAGAAGAAATTAAAAGACATACCCTCGAAAAGAAAAGGGTACTTTGAACGCATCTTCTCTTCCACCTCCCAAGTAGCGTCGTTCTCATCATCTCCCCATTGCACTTTGACTAGCTTGACCTCTCGATTCCTCAACTTCTTAATCTCCGACCCAAGAATGCATGTAGGAGCTCGTCGAATCGTCGCATCACGCTCTATCTCCACCTCTCTAAGCAAGCTCGGCTCTAGCACCTCCGCGGTCTCATGCAAGCACTTCCTCAAATGTGATACATGGAATATGTCGTGTACACCATTGAGTCTCTCGGGCAACTCTACTCTATACGCCATCTGTCCAATCTTCTCCTAGAAAACATCTTATTTCCGTTGCTTTTCTTAGAACCTTCAATTCTTGGATTGCCACCACCTTTGTGGGGTCCACAGTTATCCCTTCCTTAGAGACCACATGTCCTAAGAATCCCACCTTCTTCCTTAAAAAAAAGGGCATCAACATAGGGTCCTAAACAATCCATTACTTCACATCTTTCTTGAGTGCCACTCGAGTCATCTCATAACTCTATTGAGTCTAACTCGGGGCAGTCCATACCATCGAATAGTCTTATCATGTCACGGCTACACATCACTTCTCGAGAAAACCAAGATATCATGCAATGAAAATCGCCGTAGCCATTTATCTCACACAAACCATCCTAGTCGAACTCGACATTCCTCGAGCACAAGCCCCAAAGGCCTAAACCAATATCAGACAAGCACCCAAGGAATATCTCCTCCGAATTCGGACAATCTACGTGAGACGATACTAGCAAAGCAACCAAACAATTGAGTACCCCACTTCGATATACTACGTCTTATGAACCCCCTTCTCAAGCAACTCCCCTACTTGCTTATTGAGCTCCCTCCTCTCACGAGGAGCCATGTGGCGTACCGGCAGAGATACTGGTTTTGCATTGTCTACAAGATAAATATGAAAGTCTATCTCACACCTCGGGGGTAAACCTCGAACCTATTTGAAGACGTTACTATATTCACGGACCACACGAACAGATTTCAAATCATCATAGGATACGTCAAAAGATTCTAGGTAACTAAGCATTACTGGACCTCTACGATCACAAGAAATATCAAGGGTCTTTCCACAACGAGTTAAAAATCTAACTACCCTTCTCTCACAATCTAGGATGGCACTGTATCTAGTTAGCCAATCCATACCTAGAATCAAGCTGTAGCCCATGAAACTAAGAGCAAAGGCATTGCACTCAAACCCAACACCCAAGATAGACACTCTTAAATCCCAACAAATCATGGAAAGATGAGCCAAACCACCAATAGGATTTGAGACTACTATGGGATCCAAAACTAGAATAGTATTTAGGTGCAGTGTTTCAACTAACGAAGTAGATACAAACGAGTGTGATATACCCAAGTCAAACAAAGTACGAACAGAATGACCAAATAGAAAAACTAAACTTTCAACGGAAATTGTTCTACCTCCTTCTTGCAGCGGTGGGGTCATGAGAGCCTGGACCTTCCCTTCTGCCTGCCCCGGTGCCATAAGAGCCTGAAGCTGCCCTCCCGAGGTAGACCCTTGTCCCAGTTTCCTTGGGCAGTCCTTAACTAGATGACCTGTCTCTCCACAGCGGAAACAACCGGTCTTCTTCTTTTTCCTACAGTCTTTACTCAGATGGCCTGGTGTCCCACAATTAAAGCACTTCTTCTTTCCCTTGCCATTGTTGTCTTTACCACCCTTCTTGTTCTGCTGTTGCGATTTCTGATCCCCTTTCTTCTTGGGTGCTTTATTAGCATTAGCGCCTTTCTCCTCTTCATGCATAAGCGCCATGTCAACTAGCCTCTCAAAGGTGGCCCCCATGGGGATGTGGGTCATAGCTAACCCATGAAGCGGCTCGTTCAAACCATTAACAAATCTTAGAGCCTTCTTTTCTAGAGTATTCACCAAGTCAAAACCAAATCTCGCCAACTGATTAAACTTGTTGACGTATTCTTTCACTAAAAGATTCCCTTGCTTCAATACCAAACACCTTTCCATATATAAATTCTCTTCAGCCTGTGAGAGAAATTTTGCTTCAAACCTCCGCCTGAAATATGGCCATGTATCAACTGGACGCTCTCCATTAGTGACTTCCCACCAAAACGAAGCTTCGTCCTTCATCAACCTAGCAGCCAATTGGACCTTCTTACAGTCGTCCAAGTCAAAAATTCCAAATAGATCCTCCACTTCTTTCAGCCAATTTCTAGCTTCAATGAATGTTTCAGTCCCACTAAAAGATTTTCCACCCATCGAACGAAAGTCTTTACATATCTTGGAGAAAGTATCTCCACGCGGAGGAATGACTGGAGCTGGGGGAGGAGGAGGAGGAGGAACGTTGGCCGGACCCGCGGTAGCGGCCCTAGCCTCGAGATATTGACGAAACCAACCGGGTACATGAACACCCTCTGGTATCTCAGATGTTCCAGACATGCTGAAAAGAAAAGGAAAGAGTTTCAAAACAAGGGAAGCGAAAGAGAGATGTATGTCTTGCGGGGATTATGCTCTTTAAAGTAAACTCTCCTTGAAAATAGCTTCTTTAAAACAAGTTTTTGAAAATACTTTCTAGGAAAATAATAATTTTGAAAACACTTTTTCAAAAGTTTATATCTGTTCTTGTAACCATAGCTCTGATACCACGTATAACACCCCACGTCCATTAATGTCACTCACAAAGGGAATGCGTCAATGTCCATGAAGCGTTATTATTTGTATAGAACAGAAAAATTACAAGAATAAATAAATAAAGCAACATAGCGGAAGATAAAACTTATTTTATTTCATCATAACTCAAAACGAGTTTAAATAAGTAGTTTGCAAAGCCATTACAATAGGATCAGTAGTCTTTTTCAAAAACTTCAAAGTACATAAAGAAGCAAATACTTAAATAGCATAAATGCATAAAATCCCCACTAAGCATAAGCAAACCATAAAGATGAAAGAGCCCCAAGCGATACATCTACTTTCTTCAAGCAACTGAAAGAAATCGACACTAAGCTATAGTATTCCTTCCTTGGAAACCTGAGGGGGGGGGAGGAAGAAAAGAGGTGGAAAAAAAAGGGGTCAGACATAAAGTCTGGCGAGTGCGATAACTTTAACCATATAATTATCAAAGTAACTAGGCTAAGGCATAAGCTGGAAAATAAGGAAATGACTGTGAACAATTGGGTATGACAGAGCAAACAAAGAAATAAGACGAACAACGATAACGTTAAAGACGCCCCTAATCACTATAGAATAATTACTACACTGCACTACCACTAGTCACCTTAAAGGTTGATCCTGCCTACAGAACTTAATAATGATAATGGTAGTTTCGTGTACCCCTAGCTACCTTCATAGGTGCCGTCGTCCCCTATCTCCACTAGGTGTAACCACTACCACCATTCAAATTACAATATTTATTCATAATATGGTAGTTATACTCCTAGCTGTCTTCATAGGTGTCGTCTGCTCCTATCACCACTAGGTGCACCCACTACCCTCCCCATTCGATCGGCTCCCTAACTCGTGGATACCTGTGCTGGCCCCAAAGTGGGGTGTATCACTCCCCAAAGTGGCAACCTGATACCACTAAGAATGCACGGCTTATACCTACACGATGCAACAACGTCTTACCTACCAGCCCGGGCCCACACACGCATATGAACCAGTTGGACTTGCGTTGCCACCGCTAACCCGTTTTGACCTCTTACAATCAAATCCAGTACGCGTGTCCCGTTCTCGACTTGGTTCGAGCCCACAAAGATACTAAATGGGTTACTGCTTTAAAAAGGGTCCCCACACAAGTTTTCCCCCTATGCTCGGTCCCCACTAGAATTTCCCACTTAACCCCTCTTATTCATGTCTTTTTACATGTTTAAACTTTGTTAAGTGTTCATAATTATATCCCACATGTCACCCATGTTACTTACTCAACAAATCAACATGTGTTATTGGTTAAACTTTTCTTAACCCTATCCACTTATCAATTTATTGGTTAAGTTTGTCTTAACCCTACCCACTTATCAAATTATTGGTTAAGTTTGTCTTAACCCTACCCACTTATCAAATTATTGGTTAAGCTGGTCTTAACCCTTTCACTTAGTTTATGATTAGGTACTTCTTAGTCCACAGATACATTGGTTAAGATAATAACTCCCTAAGTACCAACCCCAAAGACCGAGATCAACATCAGATCGTTATTCAGAGAATCACCCACTCAACCAAACTTCTGTTTGTCACCCATATTTGTCTTTAATCAGCATTAATTAATTATTGAGACACCTAATCGTATTTCATATGACACCCAAGGCACCCACCTAATTTCACATGCCACCCAAGGCACCTACTTAACCCCTCATGTCCCACTACATGTTTATCTGGTTAAGTGTTTCTTAATTCATTAAGACCGTAACCTCATAAAGACCTCCCACATTAGATTGGCATTTGTGGCAGCTGGGTTTGCCGGGAGGGTCCGGGCGGTCTTACACCACAAACGAGCCTAACCTCGTGTCTTTACAATTGTTACGCATTTAATTTATGCCTAAGACCTCCCACATTAGACTAGCATTTGTGGCAGCTGGATTTGTCGGGCGAGTCCGGGCAGTCTTACACCACAAAAGAGCCTAACCTCGTGTCTTAGACGATTAATTACACCTAATTAATCATTCCCCAATTTGAATTAATTTCCCTATTCAAATTATCAATCAATTCCAAATTTAATTACGGCCATTTTTGACTCAATTATGTCCATCTATTTATGGTATGTAAAGTCATACCAATTTTCACCACAAATTTATTTTATGCCATTTTAAGTCGTTTATGCCAATTCTTAATATTAAATCTTTTAATATTATCCCTTTACCCCACGTTGTACGTTCGTTCGTTTAACGTAAAATATACGTTAGACTCGAATAGTCTAACTCATGGAATAAAGAGAAAACATCACAACATACATATAGATAAAACTAGATCTAAACATAGGGGTGAACTTGCATGTGTGAATGAGGTTCTACATCTAAAAATTGCATAGGCCAAAGTTACAACTTGCATGAAACTACACGTGTCATAGATCCAAATCTAAAGGTGTAAACTTGTTTAGATAATGGTCACATCTTGCATAAATCATGTATGTCATAGATCTACATCTAAAGGTGCAAACTTGCATAGGCAATAACCACAAACTAACATAACATGATTCATATTCCAAACTCATATATTAATATAAACTTGCATATGTGATTTATGCAACATAGCAATGGTGTAAACTTATAACTCACACATGTCATAGCCTAACTTTAGATCTAAAATAGATGTCATGAAACATGTAAGGTTATATATAATTTGCATATGATCTATGCCTCAATTTACATCCTAACTTGCATAAATACATATGATTTATCATACGAACCAAACTAGCATATGAACAACATGATGATTTGATTATACATAAGACAATCATAGAACTACAACATAGATGATAACATCGTAACTTTACAACATAGATGATAGCATCATAGAATTTACAACATAAATGATAACATCACAATTTTACAACATAAATAATAACATGCGGGCAATAATTCACATCATATCCATATAATCCACATCATAACTCAATCCAATTAAATTGCTAATTATTTTATTAACGAAGTCGAACTCACAACTCAAAGAAGCTCTTGAGTTCTGAATTCTGAGTTCTGAAGTTGAATTAGCTTTCCTTTGAAGAATATTCGTTGTTAGAGTTGAATTGAACTGAATTGATTAGCTTTGATTTCCCTTTAGTTGGTGGCGGCTACTCTAGGTTACAAGATGACAGCATGACGGCCATAGTTTCAGTTTTTATTTTGATTTAGGGTTTGAGTCTACCCATGTTTATATAGAATTTTAATTTAATTATAGCCGTCGGATAATCTTAGGGTTAATCAAAACCATTCAGTCGGGATAGGGTGACATCTCAGCCCTAATGACTCAGCAATGAGTCACAATATGGATCAAACTGCACCAAAAAGATGTGCAGGTTTTCTCTCGGCCTGGGCGCACTTGGGAAGTGCGCCAGTGTATTTTTGTATTGGCGCACTTCCCAAGTGCGCTAGTGCAAATATTTTTTTCTCTTCTTCTTCTGGTTTTCCGTCTAACTTCATTCGTCCATATCTCCTTCGTCCGATATCCGTTTTATGCAAACTCAAACTCTGTCTCAACCAGAATTCTGAGACGAACACGATGGAGCAACTCGTTCCCCTTAATTCTCACATCTGAGATCAATTATTCTTGAATTTAGTTAATTCATTATTCAAAAGTTCGGGGTGTTACATAACTGGACTCGCGAAACTTTATGTCTAAGCAATTTTGTTTCCTCTTCCTTCTCTTTCGCCCCCCAGGTTCTCCGGGTAGGAATAATCAGGCCTGACCAGGATTCTACTTTCATCTGCTTGGAGCTACTTAGATGTATTGCTTGAAATCTTATCCTTTCTACCATGGCTATGTTTTTGTTTGGGGAATTATGCTTCTTTAACTATTGAAGTCCGATGTTTTAAGTACAAGACAGAAATTTTAAGATGATGTACTGGGTATATGTATTTTCAGACTTATGATGTTTTGATCCACGATGTTATGCTTTATGATTAATAAAAGTTTTTAATTCCGCTGCTATTTTATATCTGTCTTATAATGTTTCTGTTTCCGTTTACCTATAGTGCTTCACGAAACTTAATGCATTCTCTTAATGAGTGACATTAACGGACGTGGGGTGTCACACTTGGTATTAGAGCTGAAGGTTACCAGATCGGATAAAGTTTTTGGAAATTATTTTCAAAATGTACTAAAAGAAAGCATTTTCAAAAAGAAAATTATGTTTTGAAAAACATATTCCCTAAAGCCATATGTAATATCTTTTGATCCTTTGTCTAAATCCATTTCCTTTTAATTTCAAAATGTATGGGGAACCTAATATTCCTGAGGGCGTTACGATACCAGGCTGGTTTCGTAGGTATCTAGAGGCCACGGCGCCTGCCGGCGGTCAAGCTGACGTTCCTCCCCTAGCTATACCCATTGTTCCTCTCCCAGCTGCACCCGTCGTTCCTCCTCCGCATGTCGATTATTTCTCTAAGCTGCAAAGATTTCTATTCTATGGGAGGTAAGCCATTCCGTGGAACGAAGACGTTCGTAGAGGCAAGGAATTGGCTCAAAGAGATGAAGGATCTGTTTGGAATTTTTGAAGTGGAAAATCGTTGGAAGATTCGGTTAGTTGCCTGGCTATTGAAAGGTGAAGCATCGTTCTGGTGGGAAGTGACACAAGCAGGGTATCCAGTGGAGACTTGGGATGATTTTCGGCAAAGGTTTGAAATGAATTTTCTTTTTGAAGCTGAGAAAAGCATGCAAATGGAAAATTTTCTGGCACTCAAGAGGGGAGGCATGACTGCCAAAGAGTATGTTAACAAATTCAACCAACTAGCGAGATTTGGGCTGGAGCTTGTGGACACTCCACGTAAGAAAGCTTTGCGGTTTGCTAGAGGACTGAATGAAGCCCTTCATGCGTTATCTATGTCTCATATTCCAATGGAAGAACCTTTTGAAAGACTCATTGATATGGCCTTGATGCATGAGGAAGATAAAGCTGACAAGAAAGAAGTTAAGGTTAAGGAAACACAAAACAAGAAAGTATGGCCCAAGAAAGGACAACAACAGTGATAACAAAAGAAAGACGGAAAGAATGACAAGGCAAAGGATAAGAGGAAGTGCCAAAATTGCGGATGCGGGGTTCATTTGATCAAGGACTGCAAAAGAAGGAAGAATGCTTGCTTCAGTTGTGTAGAGGTTGGACACTTTTCTATGGAGTGCCCGATGAAGTAAGGACACGGTCAAAGGACAGGAGGTTTTGGAGGGAAAGTGCACGCTTTCACGATCAGTTCTCAAGATCGAGGTAGGAAAATTTCCGTGGAAGGTTAGATTTCTCTTTCCAATCATCCTGTTATAACTCTTTTCGATTTTGGCACTTCGCATTCATTTACATCTGATTCTGTTGTTGAGTCTTTGCACCATAGTACTAGTATGGTAGTGGATCCCGTTGTTGTCTCAAAACTCATTGGTGGTACGACTCATTTGTCAATGATTTGTCGGGCTTTGAGAATATCCGTGGTAGGCGTCGAGTTTGAGTGCGACGCATATGTGCTCGGTTTTATGGGCTATGGGTTGATTATAGGAATGGATTGGCTAGACAGGTATGGTGCCATTCTAGATTGTGAGAGGAGGGTCGTTACTCTTTTGACTTGCCATGCGAGGACCTTCAAGATTTCTTGTGACCCCCAGGGGTCTGTCATGCTTAGTTTCCTAGAGTTTCTTGACGCATCTATCGATGATCTCCGATCTGTACTAGTAGTTCGTGAGTATTCTGATGTTTCTGAGGAGGTTCAGAGCTTACCTCCATGGCACAAGATCGATTTTCGTATATACTTGGTAGACAATGCAAAGCCAGCTGCATTACTTGTGCGCCATATGGATGAGCTACCTGAGAAATGTTTTATTAGGCGAAGCATATCTGAATGGGGTGCTCCGATGGTATTTGCAACTAAGGCAGATGGTTCGCTTCGCTTATGTATGGATTATAGAGAGTTGAACAAACTCACAAAGAAGAATAGGAACCCACTCCCAAGGATAGATGATCTGTTTGACATGCTTGTTGGTGCATTCATATTCTCTCTGTTAGATTTAGCCACAGGGTTTCATCAGTTGAGGGTAGCAGAGGACAGTATAGACAAGAACGCTTTTAGGATTTCATATGGTTTCTTTGAATGGCTCGTTATGCCTTTTGGATTGATGAATGCACTCGCCTATTTTGTTGATCTGATGAGTAGGGTGTTTTGGGAGTTTCTAAATAAGTTCGTCGTGGACTTTGTTGATGATATCCTAATCTTCTGAAAGAGTGAGGAAGTAACATGCCCAACATTTGAAAGAGGTTTTGAAAACTCTGTGTGCGCATTAGCTTAAGGCGCAATTCTCCAAATGCCAATTTTAGAGAAAAGCGGTGAGATTTCTAGGGCATGTGGTCTCTAAAGATGGGATAGAAGTAGATCCCACAAAGGTTGTTGCAGTTCAAGATTGGTGAATCCCAAAGAATGCAACGGAAGTGAGAAGCTTTCATGGATTAGCAGGCTATTATCGGAAGTTCATTAAGGACTTCGCAAAGATATCACCCCCACTCCCCATGCTGACGAAGAAGAATTTGACATTTTCATGGGATACAGATTGTGATATTGCTTTCCAACGATTGAAGAGGGCTCTGACAACAACCGCAGTCTTAACCTTGCGCAACGGAAACAAAGTGTTTATAGTTTACACTAATGCATGTGGTATAGGTCTTGGTGCGGTTCTAATGCAAAAGGGATGGGTAGTATGTTATGGGGGTAGACAGCTATGGGTTCATGAGAAGAACTACCCTACTTATGACTTAGAGCTAACTGCCATAGTATTCGCGCTCAAGACATGGCGTCAGTATTTTCTTGGAGAGAAGTCCGAGTTGTATACCGATCATAAATCTCTCAAGTACTTGTTCTCGCAGAAGGATCTTAATTTAAAGCAACAAAGGTGGATGGAGTTCCTAGCATCCTATGACTTCGATATTGCTTATAGCCCTGGCAAGGGTAATGTTGTGGCAGACGCACTGAATAGGAAGCGAATGACCTTAAGTCTTCTATTTGTGGAAAGGAAAAGCTTAGAGTTTATATCGACTTTTAACTCTAGACTCTCCACCGAGTTTTTTCCTGGCTTATTTGCATCACTAGAAGTGTGGCCTACTCTTATAGATCAGATAGGAGCTTCGCAGCGAGAGGATCCACAAATATTAGACATCTTGGACAGATTGAGTAAAGGGGAGACTTCAAGTCACCTCAGTAGATATGCCATAGATGATAGAGATTGGTTGCGACAAGATGGGAGGCTTTATGTTCCCCAAATTGGGAGTCTTTTAAAGACAGTCCTAGAGGAAGCCCGTCATTCTAAGATGACTATTCATCCAGGTAGAAATAAGATGTATAGGTATATGAAGAGGGTGTTCTTTTGGGCTAGGATGATGAAAGATGTGGTGGAGTTTGTTTCTCAATGTTTGGTTTGCCAATAATTCAAAGCTAAGAAAAAGAAGTCAGGTGGTTTACTTCATCCTTTGGAGGTCCCACAGTGAAAGTGGGGGAGCATCTCTATGGATTTCATAGACGGTTAGACTAGATCAAAGAAAGGTAACACCAATATTTGGGTTGTAGTAGACAGGCTTACAAAGAGCACACATTTCATTCCAGTTAAGAGTAAGAGGATGGCAGCATGGTTGGCAGCAGTTTACGTTCGTGAGATAGTCCGTCCTCATGGAGTACCATCCAACATCGTAAGTGATTGTGACCCCATTTTCACTAGTGAATTTTGGAGGAGTTTGTAAGAAGTATCAGCTACACAGTTGTATTTGAGCACCGCTTATCACCCTTAGACAGACAGAAAGGGTGAACAGAGTTCTCAAGGACCTTTTAAGGCTGTGTATCATAGACTTTAGAGGGACTTAGGAAGAGCATATTCCTTTAGTGGAGTTCGCCTACAACAACAGTTATCAAGCTAGCATTGGCATGGCATCCTTTGAAGCATTGTACAGACAACCAAGTAGATCACATGCTTGTTGGTGGGAATCTACGAAAAGACCACTACTCGGACCAAATATGGTTAGAGAAACATCTGAGAAGATTGATCTTATTAGATAGCAAATGAAAATAGCTTAGGATAGGCAGAAGTCCTATGCAGATAGAAAAAGGACATATATTGAGTTTGAGGTGGGATACATGGTTTTCATTAAAGTGTCACCGTTGAGGAATGTGGTTCGCTTTGGATCTGTAAGGAAATTGGCACCACGATTCATAGGGCCATTTCCCATAATAGGAAGGATTGGCTAAATGGCCTATAGAGTAAAGCTACCAGAAAGACAGTCTGGTGTTCATGATGTTTTCCACGTTTCTCATTTGCGGAAGTGCTTGCATGATACTGCAGATGTAGTTGAGCTAAGTATAATTGAAGAAGCAGAGGTGGAACGGGAGGCGACAATGAGGCGAGTTCCTACCCGTATTCTTGGATCAGAAGTTAAGAAGCTACGCAACCAAGAAGTCAAGTTAATGAAGGTTCAATGGGGAGATAACCCAGTAGATGCAACTTGGGAGACTGAAGAAAATATTCGTGCTCCGTACCCTTTTCTTTTTGAGGGTATGTTCTTAACTTCCTTTCCAAAGCTTTTATTTATACTTCTTTCTATCATTTGAGTATTTCCTATCGATCCAATCTTCGACCTTGAGGTAGGAAACCCATGGATGTAAACATGTACTTGAGACATGTTATTTTTGATGGATATAAGTGAATGCAAGTGTTTTCTATTGGTTTCTTATGGATACATATACACACACATTAGGCACTAGATCGGCTCAATTACTCTCATACTGCATATATATGTGCGTGGTTTTTCTCTTTTTATAGATAGAAATGGATGTATCTTCATATGTATATTGCATTTGGACGGATGATTGTGCACACATATAGAACTTGCTAGTTATAATACGATTATTTGCATACATGTTGGATTCATGGCACTAATATACATTGCATTAAGGAGGTCGATTAAATCAGTAGATCGCCTGATCTTCGCATTAGTATTGGGACATATACACACACCTTTGCATATGTTCATATAAGCATTAGAAATCCTTTAAGGACAATGGATGACTGTGATTGGTGGATGAGTAGACAGATGTGGATTTTAGGATATACATTCTTCTTAACTTGTAGATTTCGGGGATGAAATCCTTTGAGTAGGGGAGAATGTAACACCTTGTATTTTAACAAGACTAAAAGATGATAAATTAAAGAATAATTAATTTAATATTCATAATTAAGTGAAACGTATTGCTCCATTGCGTTCGTCTCGGAATTCTGGTCAAAATAGACACTTGGTTTGCGTGAAATAGACACCGTATGAAGAAGTTATTAAGGTATGAAGTTTGTATACGCATAAGGAGAATATATACGAATAAAATATATCTAGAAAATTCAAAATCGCAGAATTTGGGGAAGCGGGAAAATCCCTGCCTAGGGTGTCGACCCCATCAAGGGGGTGTCGACCCCTAAGGGGGTATCGACCAATGGGTACGGCAGATCTGGGAAGATTAGGGTTTCGTTTCAGCTATATATATGGCCTCATTTCTCAAGTTTTTCTACACCAAAAACAATGGAGGACTAGATGATGTCTCTGCCCAGATTGAATCAAACCTTTTCTTCTTTAGTAATCAACTAGAGTTATTCTAGTTTAAGAGATCTGTGATTCAATCCTCCTTCTATTTTTCTAGATCCAAACAATATGAGTCTATGTTAATTTTAGATCTAAATAATTAAAAAGTAAATATTACATGACTATAATTTGGATCTATTCCTGAGACTATGTGAATCATATCAGATCTGCTATAATATGTTTATCTAAGTTATTCTGACATGGCTTTGAAACTAGATCTGAACCTATACCTATTATCATGTCAGATCTGCCATTGTTTGTAGATCTAATTCACTGTTTAGATCACCTTAGGCTTGTTACTATTATGTTTTTGGCTAAATCAGATCTGTTATTAGTTGGATATCTAATTCATTGTTTAGATCTCATCATGCCTGTTTATGATGTCCCTATTATGTAAGAATCGGTTCTATTGTCACATGTTCATTTGATCTGTTCCTATATCTCTATCTTGTCATTATGCCACTAGATGTTTATGTCTATGTCTTCCATTATACGTCAAACTTATTAGTATTATTATTTCTGTCCACTTCCTTTCATCTTTTCCCTTTTATTTTTATAGCTAGGTTACCTTCGAGCCTAGCCATGCCACTGAAATATGCGAACGCGTTAAATTGGGAATGAGGGGAAAATGATAAAATTGGGGCATCACTTGTAGTTGGAATTTTAAGCATAACATGACTGAAATATATGAATAAGAATTTGGGGACATAAATCAACTTGTGATTAAAGACCTTAATTTGGGGTATATGGTTCATTATGAACATAACTTGGGTAAGGGGCATGAATACCTATAACGACATAGAGACAATTGATCAAAATGGAAACGCCTAGGATTACAATAATTAGAAACTGTAACCGTGCTTAGACACAAGGTTAGATTACACTTGTGGTGGAAGTCTTCTCAAAACCGACCGGCATATCCAGCGACCACAACTGGTGAGTCTAATGTGAGGGGTCTAAGTGCATAAACATGAGACGCGCTAAGACATGAGGTTAAGTCCAACTTATAGAAGAAGTCTGCCTCGAACCGACCAGCATATCCCGCATCCACAAGTGGTAGGCTTAATGTTGGAGGTGTAACAAATTATAACCGTAAATAATATGGTAATAAATTGGAATACTTAACCTAGTTGAATCCTGTTAACCCCGTTAGTTCAACGCGGTTCAAAGTATTAACGTGGCATTCCCATGTTGTTCGGCTCAAGTAGAAGGGCCAAGTCATTAGGAGATATCTCATGCCATCCAAAATTTAAATTCATTCACACATCTTGGGATAAAGACATTGGTACGACATGGCGTAGGTTGATAGCCCGACATGGTATAGATCATCTCACGACATGGATCTCGCAAGATGGTGTTCACATGGCAATAATTGGTGTGAATGGATAGCAACAAGTCATTTGCTTGTATGGAGTATGACGTTGGACCACTGGATGGCATTCATGTCATGAGGCCCATGCATGGCGCAAGCCACTCATAATGCTGACATGCTACAATAGAAAACCAAACCATGACGTTGTACCATACAGGCAGATGATGTAGAGCCCATCTAAGTCATGGCGCATCCTATTCATGTCGCTTACCGGATAAAGGAATGCCACACACAGTCATAACGTGTGCCATATTCATATCGTTCCTTACTGAAACTAAGTCGTTCTGTAGTAATCCATATCGTATACTCATAAGCATTCATCCATGCCAATAGTTCAGTTGGATTAACTGCATGTCGTTCGACCCTTCCTTAATTCAAGTCGCATGGGAATTGCTAAATACAGGATATGGCGTGCCAGCTTCTAGAAGAGGACTTGATGAGATGATGAGAATATGGCATGGTGTAAATGCATTTAAGCGGCATAGTTAAAGTCGTTGAAACACACCATGTCGTCACTCGGTTAAGACATCATCTATTTAAGCCATGCCGCAGTCCACAATTTTATGTCATGTCTTAACTCATGCCGCCACGATTGGTCTAGATTCATGTCGTATTATATCCAACTTATGCCGTAGACAGCAAGTAAAAAGCAGTACGACTTGATGTGGTGAGGATGTGAGACCATGATACAGTCAATTGGACAGCATGGTTTTGTGATCAGCTGTGAAGCATGTCGTTTCCCAAATATGCATGCCAGGTCATCATTTGGGAAAACTTAAGTCGGTCTATTATATATTTAAATCCGTAAGTACCTAAGGCGTTATGCATGAATTATAACGTGGGTAAAAAAGCTTGTCGTGGACCAACTGAAAAGTGAAGCCAATTATACACCCTATTTACCAAAGTGCCACCGAAAGTAATACCACATCTCACCATGTCGAAATTGAGTCATGGCGGGTTGAGTCATGTCGTTTTCTGCATAATTACAGAATTTCCACTTGGGCTAAAATCACCTATAAATACCCCTCAAAATTCATTTATGAGGGGGGACCGAAAATTCATTCCTACAAGGAGACTCCATCAAATTCAAAGCTCATCTACAACTTCTCTAATGGCTTCTATGGATTCATCAACACTTTTCTAACTTCATGAAGATCAAATCCAAATCAATGATCATTAGAGCTTTCTACAATTGAATCTAAGCACCTTTAATCTCATTCAAGCTACATAATAAATCTCTCAAGCATCATGCAAGCGATCTCTAATCCTCTCCAAAGCTTAAATCAAATGCTAATTCACTATGAAATCTATGAAGATCATGGGAAAGGATCAAAGCACATAAGTGGTTGAAGATTCATCACAAAGATAAACCTCTTTCCTTTTCTTCGCCAAACTTGAGTGAAAGAGGATCGTCAAGAAAGTGAAAAGAGAGTTAAAAGAGAGAATTGATTGTAATGAGGGAAAATTCATACGTTGTAAGCTTGAATATCATAATGAGAATTGATTGAAAGTGGACGTAGATTCATATTGAATCGAACCACTATAAAAATTCCTTTGTTTTCTTACTTGTTTTAATTCGTTTATTTTGTGATTACGCGGTTCCATATTCTTACCGAATCGGTGAAGTGTAGCTTTACACCTTTGGTGTTTGGTCCCAAATTTGGAGCAAACATTTGGCGCCCACCGTGGGGCCGCGCTCGCATGTCCTACCTTCTCTCACACTCTCATGAGGTTAAGAGACTCGCATTGAAGTTCTAAACCACATCCTTCTCCGAAATTATGGCCAAATCTAAGAAGACCACTAGCAAAACCATGGTAGAAACCGATGATGTTATTCATGAAGAAACACTGCTCACAAACCGCTTTGAAGTTGGCGAAAACTCAGAAAGTGGAGCCGGTGTGACTAAAAATGAATTGAAAGTCGCTATTGCCAACGTAAACAAACGAGTGGATGCCTCTACTAAAATGATGATGGAGAAACTTGATGCCATTCTTAATGCTCGATCAAATCCACCTCCTTCAAAAGTGCATGTGGATCTCGAGGAAAATGACAAATCGCCCGCTTTCGATCATAACCACAATGACAATATGGAAGATGATTATGATTGGACAAGTGGCAGGGATGAAGCTAATATCGAAGAATTGAGATCAAAAGCTAGTAGCTATTCCGAAGCGAATGCTCGAAAAGCCGCTAATCCTATCACGGGGGCACCTCTTCGTCGAGAAGGCAAAGGGCCTAAGCTCTCTAATCGAGGTCATATGCCTAGACGAACATTTGGTAAAGAGCTCAGCTTCCAAGAGCACTATAGCACCAAAGAATACATTTCGGACTTGATAGAACGAGCCATGAAAAAGAATCAAGTTAGCAAGGATGACGAAAGAGAATTGGACTTCTCTCCCGATAGGACTCCATTCACCGAAAGAATCCATGGAGCAGAATGTCCGAAGAAGTTCAATCCTCCGACTCTGCCTCCGTACAACGGTCTCATTGATTTGAACTACTTCCTATTCAAATATGAATGGCATATGAGTGCAGCTAAGGCGACCGATGAGATGCACGTAATTTCCTCTCTACTTAGAAGGTGCCGCATCACTATGGTTCACAAAGCTGCCATCCAAGTCTATCGATCGATTTTATGACCTAACCAAAAAGTTCAAGGAGCAGTTTCGCCTCTACACTACTAAAGCCAAGGATGCTATAACACTTTCAGCAATGAAGCAGAATCCAGGGGAAACTGTCAAAGCCTTCCTCAGTCGGTTCAATGTTGCCTTGTCTGAAGTGAGGAATCCAGATCCACGCATAATTCTCATGGCTTTACTTGGCGCTATAGACAAAACAAGTGAATTCGGAAGATGGATAAAGATGAAGGAACCAACTACGCTTGACAAGTTCTATAAGAAGGCGGAGGAGTACATGAGAGTGGACAATAATCCTATACCTCTTCAGATCATCGATGGTAACTAACTTCTTGAAGCTCCCAAAAGTACTACTACTCAGTGTGATCAAAAGAATACTCAGGGGCAGAAGCGAGTAAATTACAGAAATGACAACAAAGCTAATAAAAAGTTTCGCCTTCTTAACTCGTCTAAGTTGACTCCTCTGAATAACACTCCCGAGAACATCTACCTTGCCACAAAGGACGCAGAAGATTACCTAGAGCCTCGGCCAATAAAAATGAATGACCATCTGACTAAATCCAGGAAGTTCTGTCAGTATCATAATTAGCCGGGCCACAACACCAACGAATGCAGGCATCTGAAATCATTGATTGAAGATTTGATTAGGAAGAACCGTCTGCAACAATTAATGAAGAACTCTCAAGATGCAAATCCTTCTGCAGCTCCCCAAGGGCAAGGGGCATCAAATGATCAATCTGGTCCAAGCAACGTAGCTTCTGCTCACACTGTGCCAAGGCTGATAATCAACTGACAACCGTTGATGATGATCTAATATCTACGGCTCAGAATAAGCGATCACTATCGCCTCTCTGCATTGCTTTACTCTTTACTATATTTTACTTTCTTGTAAAAAGTCTATAATGGTTTACGTGCAATATACAGAACAAAAGTACTACGAATGAAATGTTGCCTACTTGTGTAAATCTCTGACTTGCAAAATATACATTAAAATTTGCTAAAAGATGATTTTCTCATTGCAGGCTATTCCATAGGCGTTTGCTTCCTCAAGATCCGATGAAATGAGGCAACTCCGATAATACCAACTCAACGGTTGATCAAGGAAATCCCAACGAATCAAACGGCGAATAGAGCAACAAGCTGTCACGGATCCAAAACCTCATCCCCCAAAGGTTGTGGGAATCCCTAGGCGCAAAACAAAGCGTGGGAGCTTGCTAAAGCAAGATGAAGTGCAGGAGTTCATAAGCGCGGTGCGATGCAGCCTTAACCCAATGGTTTGCGGGAATCTGTAGGCGTGAAACGAAGCGTGGGAGCTTGCTAAAGCAAGACGAAGCGCAGGAGTTCGTAAGCGCGGAGCGATGCAGCCTTAACCCAATGGTTCACGGGAATCTGTAGGCGCGAAACGAAGCACGGGAGCTTGCTAAAGCAAGACGAAGCGCGGGAGTTCGTAAGCGCGGAGCGATGCTGCCTTAACCCAATGGTTCGCGGGAATCCATAGGCGCAAAACAAAGCGTGGGAGCTTGCTAAAGCAAGACGAAGCGCGGAAGTTCGTAAGCGCGGAACGATGCATCCTTAACCCAATGATTCGCGGGAATCCGTAGGCACGAAACGAAGTGCGGGAGCTTGCTAAAGCAAGACGAAGCGCGGGAGTTCGTAAGCACAGAGCGATGCAGCCTTAACCCAATGGTTCGTGGGAATCCGTAGGCGCGAAATGAAGCGCGGGAATAGAGTCCAAGTTTGCGTAAATCGGACTTCGTATGAAGAAGATATAGCCTTTGTAAGTTTCAATAAAAACCAGCCCGAAATTCAAAAATTCAGATTTCGAAATTCAAAACAGACACCCGGGTTGGGTGGGAAAATTCCCGCCCAGGACCCAGGTCGACACTAGGGTCGACCTGGGGGTCGACCTGGGTAAACAGGTCGACACTAGGGTCGACCTCCCCCCCCCCCCCCCCCCCCTTCCAGATCTGGAGACAGATCCATTTTTCTGCACCTGGACGCCTTTTTGATCGGATTCGTGAGCTCTAACCTATTTAAATACCCCCAAACCTAGTTTTCTCTCCATACAATTTCATTCTGCCTATAGTTTGCCTCTATTCTAATTAAAAATAAAAATGGTGTCGCTACTCTGCTAGAATCAAAACTAGAACTAGTGCATCTTCTTCCAATCTGAATAGAGAGAACAACTATTTTCTAATCTAATCGATAGTCTACGGCAAAGGAGGGCTATTCAGTGTCAGAATACAGATCCTGGAAATCAAGAATCATTCCCTTTTTGCGAGTACAGTTATTTTAAGATATAAAATTTAATAATTATCTTGACATTTTTTTGAATCTAGACCTGAGGTTGTGCATACTTTTCTGTGGATCTATCTTGTTAACATTATTGTTACTGTTCTGTATCTGTTCCTTATTTTCTTCCTTTTTGTTTATAGTCAGGCTACCCCGAGCCTGCGCCAAATCTAATAAGAGATTAATGCACGAACGCTAAATTTTGGGACAAATAATGGATAATGTGTAATTGGGCATGACTGATATTTGACTGATTTGAGAAATGGACATATGTTGTAAATTAGATCTAGATCTGTGTATACTCTGTAATTTGGAAGAAGAGGAATCATTGTATGATAACATATGACTTGAAACTTAAGGGACATAACGCATGTTTAAAATTAAGATCTGATTTTAAGATGTTATAATTTAAAGATCTAGATTTTGGGCATATTTTTATATAATGATTCATGACTTGAAAAAGGAATATGTGACTTAGGCATAAAGACCTATATTAAAATAGGATAACTATTAATTTGAATGCACCTAAAAATGGATTTTTGGATATTGGCAATAAAGGCTATAATTTGGCATAATTCATATTTTATATCATGATTTGGGGCTTTTAGAGAGTATTCTGTACTGTGCAAGATTTAACGAAAATTTGGGGGCATATATTGTATGATGAATTATGACCATGATTTGGGCATGTAAGTTTACGCTTAATTTATGATTAGTAAAGATACGTAAATAGAATTTTAAGAAGTTTAAATCTGCTAAATCTGTTATCTTCTCTGCTAATCTGTTGAATTGTCTAATCTGCTAAATCTGTTGAATTGCCTAATCTGCTAATCTGTTGAATCACCTAATCTGCTAGATCTGTTATCTGTTGAATTGCCTAATCTGTTGAAAGCTAAATAATTGTAATTTGGGTATGAAAATCTGTAGGATCGATCTAAGATTGAGTAAAACATGGAAATTTTATTAATCTGCCGTAACCTATAAAGAAGTTTAATCTGTTAAATGGACATAATTAGTCTGATATCTAATCTGTATTGGAATAAATTGGCTATGACACGAGGTTAGACTCTGTTTGCGGTAGAAGCCTGCCCAGAACCAACCGGCTTAACCAGCAACATCAAACTGTCAGCCTAATGTGAGAGGTCGTAGGCATAACTAAAATATGCTTAGACACGAGGTTAGATCTGGCTTGTGGCAGAAGTCTGCCCCGAACCGCTCGGCACATCCAGCGGCCACAAGCTACCGACCTAACGTGAGAGGTATATGCATTAATATTTAATTAATGCAAAATTAAGAGAAATGTGGTGTCTAAAAACGTGTTGGGTGGATAGGGTTAAACCAGCTGGGCTGATGAATCTAATAAACCCATTTCATGAATCTATAGGCCCAATACAAAGTTAGACAATCTGTAAGTCTATTAAATCCGTACATCTGATCTGTTAATCTGAAAACTTGTTAACTTGATTGTCTGATCTGTGAACTAGTAATCTGAACTCTATCTGAAACTTGTAAACAAGTTAATCTGAAATCTACTAGTCTGGGGACACAAGGTTAGGAGGGGAAATACTTGTGTCATCTGTTGTTTGGGACCCATATTAGTCAGTAACCCTTTCTGGTATCAAAACTTTGACCCCACACTATGTAGGGGTCCGGGCACGCTTATTGAACTAATTATAAGCGGTTCATTCTGATAATGGAGAGGGGTGTTGATGGCGCGTTCCAACCGGATCATGCGCGTGCATGGATCCGGTCTGCTCTGAGGATGTAAGACACTGTGACATCTGTAAATAGGTTTGTGCCAATAGGTTGCTACTTTAGGGAGTGATACACCCTATTGTGGGGCCGACACAGGGTATTTATCTATTAGGGAGCCGATCGCTTAGGGGTAGGACTTACGGTACACTTAGTTCTGTCTGTTTCTGTTGGTACCGTCTATTTCTGTTGGGTGGTAACACCTGTCTGTTTCTGTGTGGTACCGTCTGTTGGGGTGGTAAAGGCCCATTATTAGTGTACACCTAATTCTAACATTCTGTTTCCGTAGGGATTATTCTGTTTCCGTCTCTGATCCCATTTCTGATTCTGTTTCCGTACCTTCTATCAGTTGGGGTGGTAAAGGCCCATTACTTGGGTGGTAAAGGCCCATTATTAGTATTCTGCTTCTGTACCTTCTGTCTGTTCGGGTGGTAAAGGCCCATTACTAGCATTCTGTTTCTGTAGAGATTATTCTGTTTTCGTTTCTGTTTCAGTTTAGACAGTAGGGTAACACCTAATCTGTAATAACCCGGAAAATACGAGCCAATTTAAAAATTTTAAATTGGTTATTTCAAAGGAATTTGAACAATTGAAATAGAATATTTCAATAAAATAGTGAATTAGAAATAGTGAGTCAGTTTGAAAATTTGAATTCATACTTTGACTGACTGTGCAGGGTGGAAAATATAACGGATTTTAGCGAAACCAAAAATATTTAAATCTGTTAGTCAATACCTTTCTAACGAATCTGAAAAATCGAAGTTTCATAACGGGAATTAAAAGTTATGGCCGAATGAATTTTCAGAAGAGTCGGTAAATATAATATATAGGCCTGGAAAATTGATATTTTGCATACGACCTCGGAATTCGACGAAACCACTTTTGTTGGGTCCGGGATGTCAAACTATTGCTAGGTTTCATATTTCATAATTTTTGAAGCTAGTATGTGAGCGTGGCAAAAGAAAATGTGTTTGGTCGATTTCTGTTAAATTGGATCGACCAGAAAATGGCCATTTTTCAAACGACCTCAGAATTCGACGAAACTAGTTTTGTTGGGACCGTAGCGTCAAAACATAGCTAGATTTATTTTTCTGGAATTTTACGAACCAGTTTGTGGCCCGTGCAAATTGAAATGTGCGTTCAGAGTTAAAAATTAAATGTTTTATACTTTAATTTGAAAAATAACTGATTGTAACAGTCGAATTGGCCTACGAAACATATCCCATTGTGTCCGGAATAGGGGTATTTGGCTAGGGGCGACAGTCGTTGGGTTTAAAAAGGAGTTTGTTTGAGAAAACACTATTTAAAAATTTATTGAAATTATGGGCCAATCAAAAATTTCCATTCATAATTTTAAAAATAAACCCCCCCCCCCTCCGATCAACGACGAAACCCGTTCACCACCTTCTCTCCTCCGCCGCCGCCGCTACCGCCACCTACAGCCTTCGCCGCCGCCACCATTCGACGCGCCTCAGCCCCCTCTTCAAATCCGACCCCACCGCTGCCACCCTCGTCGCCTCCTCCGCCAGTATCGACGCCAAGAAGTCGAGCACTTCCCGCCGCCGCCCTGAACGCCACCGACCACCGAACGCCACCAAACCACCACCGATTTAAAGCACCCTCTTCCCTCTTCCACGTCAGCACCCCCGATCGTCCCCACGTGCCACGGATTTCGCGAAAACTGTAAACCTAGTTTTGAAGCTTCGTGAAAGTGAGTTTTCTTTGATCTTTACACTTTGAAAAATCATATCTTTTTGGTGTGTTGACGAAATTCGATGAAACAGGAAATATCGAGACCGCAAGGAAGCTCTCTACCCAATAGAAGAAACTGCGGATTTTTCTGACATCGTATCGATTTTTAGCGCTCAGAAAACCAAGGTGTGAAATCTAAATTAACGTGAAATTCAATGGAAAATGTCGTGTATAATTTATATTAGCGAAATATAAATTACATACGTGTTGTATACCTCATGTACATGCGTAGTGTAAGCTATATAAGCGAAGTATGAATTTTTACATGCATAGAATAAGTGATATATGTGTTGAAATGCAAGCGAAATATAGCAATTATATATATATATATATATATATATATATATATACTCCCCTCGTCCACAAACCATGGACGATATTTATTGTGGTGAATTGGTGTGAAATATTGGTTGAAAAATACCCATTGGTGATTGAAATGAATTGAAAATATTTGTGGAAATAAAAATAAACATGCCGCCTGCGTGCGATTAGATGCATGAATCCCCATTGTCAAAAACCGCGAGGTTTTAAGGTAGAGCGAGGAGCCGTACTAGGGACGGTGCCGGTTTTAACTACCCTGCCGTTATGCTGCCGAAATTTTGAATAATCTTTGTGTGTTAGAATTATTTTCATATGTTGAAATTATTTTCTTGCGTTGAAATTAAAGTCATATATTGAAACTATATCCATGTGTGGAAATATTCATGCGTTGAAAAGTGTTGTATGAAAATTGAATTCGTTTGCGAATGAACGAAGTGTTTAAACAATAAAAATCACATTTATATATATATATGAAGTATGAAAAATATTCGCCTTATATAAATAATTTCAATCATAAAAACCCCATCTTTCTAATATGAACAACGTAAATAAACTGTCCATGTGTGGAGATGCTCATTCGTTGAGAAGTGTGTGTAGTGGAAAAGTTCATGTGTTGAATAAAAAGATCGAACGATAAAAATTACATTTTTATTGAAACTATAAAGTGCTGAAACATCTATTTGTCGAATAAATATTTTAAGTGATAAAAATATCATTTTTATCATATGTGTGATATGCTAAAGATATGCGGACGTTGAAATAAATATTTGTGAAAGAAATATATTTTTTAATATGCATAGGAACTAAATAAAATAGTCATGTGTTGAAATCTATTTTAGTTCGCCAAAATTATCATCTTTGAAATGTGAAGTGTTAAAAATAGCCACTTGTTCAAATAAACGTGCATGAGTTGAAATATACATTAACTAGCTAATGATATGATTTTAGCCTATGCATGCAACATTAGAATGAATGGTGTTTTTAAACCAAAGCAAATCAAATATGAAATTGAATGGAAAATGATGAATGTTAGAAATTGTATATATGTACATGCATATCTATTGAACAGGTTAAAGCAAAAGGGGCTAGAGAAGAGAAATAGAATTTTGTGCCCGACAAATAGGTACGCATTTACCGCTTTGTTTGGGTGACGATTTTATGAGCCTGTTGGCTAGCCGCTTGGCTTTTTCTTTTTCTTTTTGATATGAGACGCCCGTGTGGCTATTTGGGAATTTTCCGAGACCCTCCCGTACAAAGGAGGTTATCGCGAAATTTTCCAAAATTTAAAGGCGTTAGTGAAATAATTGAAGTGGAAACGATATAGGAATTTTTGAATGAACTATATTTATATAAATATATAAATATAAATAGAATAAAAACGAAACGTGGCCGTGCAGTTCATATTTTGAAACCGTGATTTCAAACGACTAGTGCGGGAAATCTGACCATTGGATTTTCCCGAAACCTCAACCATTGGGTTCGCCTTGGAAATATCTTTCCAACGGCGCCAACTTTGTGAAGATCCGACGGTTGGATTGTCTGGAATGTTTAATTCAAAACTGAAGAAAAACAGCGCCAGAAACGATTATATTTAAATATATATAAATATAATTAAATTAAATCGAATAACGACGCTGCAGTTCGTAAATTGAAATCGTAACTTCAAATGGTTAGTGTGGAAGATCCGACCGTCGGATTTTCCCAAAACTAAAACCGTTGGATTCGTTTTGAAATGACCTTCCTAATGATGTAAAATGTGTGAAGATCCAACGGTTAGATTTTCATATATGTGTAAAACAAAATTAGTGAAAAGCAGCGCCAGTGCATCGACACGACCGGAAACGCCATTTAATTAAATATGGCCGTTTTAAATTAAATAAAAATGGCGACATATCGTTATAAAGTACTATAGACGATATAGAGTGAAAATAAATCAATTTTGTTGTGTTTGGTTGATATGTGATGGTTGAATGTATTTGACATGAAAATTATAGCTAAATAACTGAAATGTGAATGTTGAATAGTCCAACCATGTAGTTAATTGATTTGAAAATCTAAATATACGTGGGTTATTTGAAAAGGCCGAGTTTATCTCATTTCAAATAATCGATCGACGTTGAGAAGTCGAAGAGTCGAAGACGACTGAAGACCGACGATCTCCACATTGGATGGATGGGCGCTACTGATGCTCGTGATTGGAGTAGCTACCATGAAGGAATTGAAGTAGTAGCCGTCCACACATACTGTTGATTGTACGGATATGCGAGGAATTGGTGCCTCCGGTTTCGTTCAGACACAGAACGGACTTGTAAATGGACTGTGTGTCTGACATTGGATTTTGTTCTGTGTTGATTGATCTCTGTTAAATATATATCTGTTTGGCGGCGGAGAATTTATTCTCTTGCTTAACGCCCTTCTCTGAGACGTACGAGCTCAGAGGTTATGTATTGACAGAAATCAGTCGCATGGAGTGGATTGCCTGTGTGGCACGCTTAAGTGGCATATGATCAAGGCTTCTGTTGCAAAGCAAAGTCTTGTGGTTGATGATCAAAGCATGGTCTGTGTGACGTAGCTTTGTGTATAACGTGAATTCGCGAGCCTCACACCTCGGTATGAGTCAAAAACGGGAGAGTGACTGCAGGGAGAGTACGACGTTTCTTTCTAGCTAAGGTGGTGTCAGTGACCTGCCAGCCCTGACATTATATATACTTTTCACCTGTGTGGTTGTTGGAATGCGAGGCGCCTCGATATAGGTCTGTAAGGACCGGGAAACGTGTGTTCAGGAATAACTAATCCTCAAATGTAAGAGAGGACCGGCCCTGAAGATCCAAGGATCATAGTGGAGTCCTGGGACATTTGCTAGAGTGTCTCGAATCGAAGAGGAGCTTGCCCCTTGCCTCGACTCATGAAGGAATCCAATTTCCAATACGAAATATGCGAATGTGATTGTATTACTAGTATGGCAACATAGTAGATGGTAGCTATGCCGCCTAGGATTGATATTTATGATTGAATTGCTTTTGAAACATATATGCACTAGTAATAATATCGAACACCTTTGTTTTATTCGTATGAAGCATCTTTGGCCATTATAAGGTAAAAACTCTATCCTCCGGCTTGCGTTGCATTGTGTGATGGGACCTGAGTCTTATAATGGCTTCATTTTATAAAAAGCATTGCGTTGATTTAATCATTTATTTTATTTCATGCACTAGCACTCATTGGAGTAAACCCGTTCCGCGAAAGTGGCGTGGTCCTTTGATTTGCCTTATTATTGTTGTTAATAAGTTGAGTAGATTTCTCATACTGTCCCATGACTGACTCGTAGTTTGTTTCACCTTGCAAACTCAGGTGCCCTCCTTTTCACACGGGCAGCCTAGTTACAGGTTTCTGACGCACCTTTTGGCTCATGGCGAGGCTTGACTACACGTGCTGACTTGGATTTTCTCCGCCATTATTGTATCTATATTATGATTCCGCCATTGGCGATGTAGACTGATATTTATTTTGAGTACTCTTTATGTATGATTCCGCCTCTGGCGATGGTGACTGATTATGTATCATTATGCACTAAGTTGTATCCTGTACTGTGCTTCTCTGATGTGATGATATCTATATGATTCCGCTGTCATATGTGTGTAAATTATTCTATTTTCTGTTTATGCTATTATCTGTGATTTGCTAATGATGATTAATGTGTTATATTCCAATGATAATCCTTAACACCGTGTCACGGGTTTTGGGATCGTCACAGCTGGTATCAGAGCTTTGGTTAACCTTAGTTCTGGAGTCTAACACATTAAACACTTCGTCAAAATAGAATCAGTAGTATTCTAAGGCGAGTCGCTCATTAGAGATAGGACTAGTAAAGTCCTAGAATGAGCCGAGCAGAATAGCAAAAACAATTGATCAGTCCATCGTTATCTTTCCGTAAATTTTCTGCTTAACTATGCAATAGACTATCATTTCTGTTAGCTGACTTTTTTTTCGTTGCTTATACAGAATTTGACAAATGGCAACTAGAGCAACCGCCGCTAGAGGAGGCCGTGCTGGCCGAGGCCGAGGAAGGGGAGAAATCCCAGCTCAAGAAGGACCTTTGATACAACCTCCGGCAGCTCAATACTTCGAGCTTGACCGTGTAGCTAAGAGATATAAGAACTTAGGAGGCAAGACCTTCTCGGGAACTGGCACCGTAATAGAGGCCCTTGCATGGCTCAAAACATGCGAGAAAATTCTTGAAGGCCTAAGGCTTGGAGACGAAGACAAAGCTATTATGGGCGCCTGGCTTATGCAGGAACAAGCTGAATTATGGTGGGAATCTCTTACCGCCGGGAATAGAGAAGCTGGAAGAACATGGGATGGATTTAAAGAACTCTTCAAGGAGAAATATGTCCCAGAACAAGCTTTAGAAAGAATGCACGATGACTTTGCCAATCTCGAGCAAGGGGATCTTTCCGTGCAAGATTATCTGAACAAATTTACAATGTTGTCGCCCTATGCTCCAGAGCTCGTCGCCACTGCGAAATCCAAGAATAAGAGGTTTTTCCTTGGACTAAGACGACAATATCATGATAGAGCCATGGCCCATGTCAAGCTAGAATTCAACGAGCTGGTGGAAATGACATGCAACTATGAAGACCTTGATCAAAGGCATCTGGATCAGGATCGCGCTAGGAGCCAAGCCGGAAACAAGCGCAAGCCTGCTGTAAATCAGGGCGAGTCAAGCCAAGCAGCATCTTCAAAGCCTCAGACTGGCAAGCCGCCAAGAGGAAATTGCTTTAACTGTGGTAAGCCGGGGCACTACTCAAACGTCTGCATAGCTCCGAAGAGACCGAAGACGAATTCTCAAGGCTCGAGCCAAGGGTCTCAGAACCCTCGCTCGTGCTTCAATTGTCGCAAGACCGATCATCTGGTCAAAGACTGTCCTCTGCTGAAGAAAGCTACAGTAGCTCACGTCTATGACGGGTCTAGCCCGCCGGCTGCTTCCAACGGAGCAGGTAAACCCGATGTTTTGGGAGGTACCCTTACAATTAAAAATATTCAGCGAAAGCTCAAAGAATCGGTTGAAGTTCATAACCCGATAGGGGGTCCTATTACTCTCGGTTCATATTGTAGGGTGCCAGTCTCTTATTCTTCCTACAAGTTTCCTTTCAATTTAATCGTTATGGATTTCCCCGAATTCGATATTATTCTCGGGCTGGATTGGTTAACGAAATATGAAGCCGAAGTGAATTGTGCGGAAAGAATCGTTAAAATTCGAACGAAGCTTGGATATATTACGGTTCCCTGTCATGGTTCGAATCCGAATAGAGAAGGATTTTGGTCAGCATTAGAACTTATCCCCACTTCCAGGGAAAGGATTCCGATTGTTAGCAACTTTGCGGATGTATTTGAAGAAGTTGAAAACTTACCTCCGCAAAGAGAAATAGAATTCCGAATCGATCTAATTCCCAATGCCAGACCAGTGGTGCATCCAATTCGCAGAATGACTCCGAAAGAAAAAGAAGAATTAGGCGATCAGACTCGTCAACTGTTGTGGAAGGGTCTAATCAGACCTAGTTTTTCTAATTGGGGTGCAGCTGTTGTGTTTGTCCCAAAGTCAGATGGTACTCTTAGATTATGTGTTGATTACCGAGACCTCAACAAACAGACGCTTAAAAATAAATATCCATTACCCCGCATTGATGATTTGCTAGACCAATTGAATGGGGCGAAAGTATTTTCCCGAATGGACCTAGCTACAGGTTTTCATCAATTGAGAAAAGAAGAAGAGTGTGTTCCTTTGACCGCTTTCAGAGGTCCAGACATATTTTATGAATGGTTAGTAATGCCGTTTGGCCTATGCAACGCTCCAGCATACTTTGTCGATCTAATGAATAGAGTGTTCAGGGGAGTTCTGAATAAATTTGTCCTCGTATTTATCGATGATATTTTAATCTACTCCAAATCAAAACCCGAGCATGAAAAACACTTAGAACAAGTATTGGAGATTCTAAGGAAGAACGTCTTCAAAGCCAAATTCTCTAAATGTGTCTTCTGGCAAGAAGAATTTAAATTTCTTGGCCATGTCGTGTCAGAGAAAGGAATTTCTGTTGACCCAAGCAAAATAATAGCGATTCAAGACTGGAAACAACCCACTACTCCCACATAAGTTAGAAGTTTTATGGGGTTGGCTAGTTATTATCGAAAGTTCGTTAAGGATTTTTCGAAGATATCCGGTCCGTTAACGAAGCTCACAAAGAAACATGAGGAGTTTAAGTGGACTTCCGACTGTGAAGAAGCTTTCCAGGAATTGAAATCGAAGCTGACCACTGCTCCAGTGTTAACAATTATTGATGGCAATCAGGATTTAACGGTTTGGACAAATGCTTCTATTAGAGGTCTTGGTGCAGTGTAAATGCAGAG
The DNA here is from genome assembly GCA_030737875.1 of Allium sativum. Classification (NCBI taxonomy): domain Eukaryota; kingdom Viridiplantae; phylum Streptophyta; class Magnoliopsida; order Asparagales; family Amaryllidaceae; genus Allium; species Allium sativum. The sequence goes on along the minus strand of CM060918.1, from coordinate 783,084,126 downwards.
AGGCCAAGTAGTCGCTTATGCAAGCCGCCAATTGAAACCGCATGAGAAGAATTATGTGACTCATGATCTTGAGTTGCTAGCCATCGTTTTTGCCTTGAAAATTTGGAGGCATTATTTATTGGGCGAGAAATTTATACTGTACACAGATCATCAATCATTGAAGTATTTATATACCCAGAAAGATCTGAATCTGAGACAGCAGCGTTGGCTAGAATTTCTTGCAGCGTATGATCTTGATATCCTGTATACGTCGGGGAAAGCTAACGTAGTAGCGGATGTGCTTAGTAGAAAGACCGCAATCGTTGCCCATCTTATAATTACACCTGGTTTGATTGATAGGATTTCAGCCCTTCAGAAAGACGATGAATTCATTCAGAGAATCAGTAAGAGAGTCAAGGAAGGTGAAACCACGAGTTTCTGTATTGACAATAGGGGGGTTCTCAGGTTAAATAATAGGATTTGCATCCCAAATATTCCAGGCCTTCGAAGAGAAGTGCTGGACGAATGCCATAAATCCAAATTTTGCATCCATCCTGGGGTGAGTAAAATGTACAACGATATCAAACGCACTTTCTGGTGGAAGACCATGAAAAGGGATATTTCTTTGTATGTTAGCAGATGCCCTACTTGTCAATTGGTCAAGAGTGACCAACAGAAGCTAGCTGGACTGTTACAACCGTTGGAAGTCCCAAGTTGGAAATGGGAACAGATTTCCATGGATTTCATAGATGGTTTGCCGTGAACCAAGAAAGGTAATGACAGCATTTGGGTAATCGTAGATCGCTTCACGAAGACTGCCCATTTTATACCTGTCAGGTCCAATAGAACCGCTCAAAGTCTAGCACAGATATATTTCAGAGAAATTGTTAAGCTGCATGGAATTCCCATCAGCATAGTCAGTGATAGAGATCCCCTATTTACTAGCAAATTCTGGGAGGCTTTCCAGACAGAATTGGGGACAAAACTGAATATGAGCACCGCTTATCACCCTCAAACAGATGGCCAAACTGAGCGGGTGAATAGAATTCTAGAAGATTTATTGCGGGCTTGTATAATCGATTTTGGTGGGTCATGGGAAGATCATTTGCATTTGGCAGAATTCTCGTATAACTATAGCTATCAAGCAAGTTTGAGAATGTCACCATTTGAAGCATTATATGGCAGACCCTGCAGATCTCCAGCATGTTGGGTAGAACCTGGCAACAGACTTGTACTAGGACCCGATATGATTAGGGAAGCATCTGATAAAGTGGACTTCATCAAGAAGCGATTGAAAACCGCCCAAAGCCGACAGAAAAGTTATGCAGACTCTAGAAGGAGAGATTTGACATTTGCTGTTGGTGATCATGTTTATTTAAAGGTTTCACCGTTGAGAGGAGTAATCAGATTTGGAAAGACTGGGAAGTTGGCACCGAGATTTATTGGTCCCTTTCCTATACTTGAGCGAATTGGAACTCTTGCTTATAGGGTTCAATTACCAGATTGGTTGCCTGGAGTGCACAATGTTTTTCACGTATCTCAACTTAGGAGACATGTGCATGATCCGGATCTTGTTGTAGAAGAAGCAGCGCAACGGGATGTGGAGATAACTCCAGAATTAGCACTCAGAAGAGAGCCATTAAAAATTGTTGGCAAAGAAACTAGAGAACTCAGAAGCAAAAAGGTTCATTTAGTTAAAGTGCAGTGGAGCAGTGATCCTAGAGACTGTACTTGGGAGACTGAGGAAAGCATTAAGCAAGCTTACCCCAAATGCAGAGTGGATATCTCTGACTAACTCTGGTGCAAGGTACCTTTACAATACGTCGCATTTACATTTTATTTCCTACTTTACTGTTGTTTCCTTTTCGAGGACGAAAAGTTTTAAGTGGGGGAGATTGTAATAACCCGGAAAATACGAGCCAATTTAAAATTTTTAAATTGGTTATTTCAAAGGAATTTGAACAATTGAAATAGAATATTTCAATAAAATAGTGAATTAGAAATAGTGAGTCAGTTTGAAAATTTGGATTCATACTTTGACTGACTGTGCAGGGTGGAAAATATAACGGATTTTAGCGAAACCAAAAATATTTAAATCTGTTAGTCAATACCTTTCTAACGAATCTGAAAAATCGAAGTTTCATAACGGGAATTAAAAGTTATGGCCGAATGAATTTTCAGAAGAGTCGGTATATAGAATATATAGGCCTGGAAAATTGATATTTTGCATACGACCTTGGAATTCGACGAAACCACTTTTGTTCGGTCCGGGATGTCAAACTATTGCTAGGTTTCAAATTTCATAATTTTTGAAGCTAGTATGTGAGCGTGGCAAAAGAAAATGTGTTTGGTCGATTTCTGTTAAATTGGATCGACCAGAAAATGGCCATTTTTCAAACGACCTCAGAATTCGACGAAACAAGTTTTGTTGGGACCGTAGCGTCAAAACATAGCTAGATTTATTTTTCTGAAATTTCTCGAACCAGTTTGTGGCCTGGGAAAATTGAAATGTGCGTTCAGAGTTAAAAATTAAATGTTTTATACTTTAATTTGAAAAATAACTGATTGTAACAGTCGAATTGGCCTACGAAACATATCTCATTGTGTCCGGAATAGGGGTATTTGGCTAGGGGCGACAGTCGTTGGGTTTAAAAAGGAGTTTGTTTGAGAAAACACTATTTAAAATTTATTGAAATTATGGGCCAATCAAAAATTTCCATTCATAATTTTAAAAATAAAAAAAAAGAAACCCCACCCCGATCAACGGCGAAACCCGTTCACCACCTTCTCTCCTCCGCCGCCGCCGCTACCACCACCTACAGCCTTCGCCGCCGCCACCATTCGACGCGCCTCAGCCCCCTCTTCAAATCCGACCCCACCGCTGCCACCCTCGTCGCCTCCTCCGCCTGTATCGACGCCAGGAAGTCGAGCACTTCCCGCCGCCGCCCTGAACGCCACCGACCACCGAACGCCACCAAACCACCACCGATTTAAAGCCCTCTCTTCCCTCTTCCACGTCAGCACCCCCGATCGTCCCCACGTGCCACGGATTTCGCGAAAACTGTAAACCTAGTTTTGAAGCTTCGTGAAAGTGAGTTTTCTTTGATCTTTACACTTTGAAAAATCATATCTTTTTGGTGTGTTGACGAAATTCGATGAAACAGGAAACATCGAGACCGCAAGGAAGCTCTCTACCCAATAGAAGAAACTGCAGATTTTTCTGACATCGTATTGATTTTTAGCGCTCAAAAAACCAAGGTGAGAAATCTAAATTAACGTGAAATTGAATGGAAAATGTCGTGTATAATTTATATTAGCGAAATATAAATTACATACGTGTTGTATACCTCATGTACATGCGTAGTGTAAGCTATATAAGCGAAGTATGAATTTTTACATGCATAGAATAAGTGATATATGTGTTGAAATGCAAGCGAAATATAGCAATTATGTATATATATATATATATATATATATATACTCCCCTTGTCCACAAACCATGGACGATATTTATGGTGGTGAATTGGTGTGAAATATTGGTTGAAAAATACCCATTGGTGATTGAAATGAATTGAAAATATTTGTGGAAATAAAAATAAACATGCCGCCTGCGTGCGAATTAGATGCATGAATCCCCATTGTCAAAAACCGCGAGGTTTTAAGGTAGAGCGAGGAGCCGTACTAGGGACGGTGCCGGTTTTAACTACCCTGCCGTTATGCTGCCGAAATTTTGAATAATCTTTGTGTGTTAGAATTATTTTCATATGTTGAAATTATTTTCTTGCGTTGAAATTAAAGTCATATATTGAAACTATATCCATGTGTGGAAATATTCATGTGTTGAAAAGTGTTGTATGAATATTGAATTCGTTTGTGAATGAACGAAGTGTTTAAACAATAAAAATCACATTTTTATATATATATGAAGTATGAAAAATATTCGCCTTATATAAATAATTTCAATCATAAAAACCCCATCTTTCTAATATGAACAACGTAAATAAACTGTCCATGTGTGGAGATGCTTATTCGTTGAGAAGTGTGTGTAGTGGAAAAGTTCATGTGTTGAATAAAAAGATCGAACGATAAAAATTACATTTTTATTGAAACTATGAAGTGCTGAAACATCTATTGGTCGAATAAATATTTTAAGTGATAAAAATATCATTTTTATCATATGTGTGATATGCTAAAGATATGCGGACGTTGAAATAAATATTTGTGAAAGAAATAGTATTTTTAATATGCATAGGAACTAAATAAAATAGTCATGTGTTGAAATCTATTTTAGTTCGCCAAAATTATCATCTTTGAAATGTGAAGTGTTAAAAATAGCCACTTGTTCAAATAAACGTGCATGATTTGAAATATACATTAACTAGCTAATGATATGATTTTAGCCTATGCATGCAACATTAGAATTAATGGTGTTTTTAAACCAAAGCAAATTAAATATGAAATTGAATGGAAAATGATGAATGTTAGAAATTGTAATATGTACATGCATATCTATTGAACAGGTTAAAGCAAAAGGGGCTAGAGAAGAGAAATAGAATTTTGTGCCCGACAAATAGGTACACATTTACCGCTTTGTTTGGGTGATGATTTTATGAGCCTGTTGGCTAGCCGCTTGGCGTTTTCTTTTTCTTTTTGATATGAGACGCCCGTGTGGCTATTTGGAAATTTTCCTAGACCCTCCCGTACAAAGGAGGTTATGGCGAAATTTTCCAAAATTTAAAGGCGTTAGTGAAATAATTGAAGTGGAAACGATATAGGAATTTTTGAATGAACTATATTTATATAAATATATAAATATAAATAGAATAAAAACGAAACGTGGCCGTGCAGTTCATGTTTTGAAACCGTGATTTCAAACGACTAGTGCGGGAAATCTGACCATTGGATTTTCCCGAAACCTCAACCGTTGGGTTCGCCTTGGAAATATCTTTCCAACGGCACCAACTTTGTGAAGATCCGACGGTTGGATTGTCTGGAATGTTTAATTCAAAACTGAAGAAAAACAGCGCCAGAAACGATTATATTTAAATATATATAAATATAATTAAATTAAATCAAATAACGATGCTGCAGTTCGTAAATTGAAATCGTAACTTCAAATGGTTAGTGTGGAAGATCCGACCGTCGGATTTTCCCAAAACTAAAACCGTTGGATTCGTTTTGAAATGACCTTCCTAATGATGTAAAATGTGTGAAGATCCAACGGTTAGATTTTCATATATGTGTAAAACAAAATTAGTGAAAAGCAGCGCCACTGCATCGACACGACTGGAAACGTCGTTTAATTAAATATGGCCGTTTTAAATTAAATAAAAATGGCGATATATCGTTATAAAGTACTATAGACGATATAGAGTGAAAATAAATCAATTTTTTGTGTTTGCTTGATATGTGATGGTTGAATGTATTTGACATGAAAATTATAGCTAAATAACTGAAATGTGAATGTTGAATAGTCCAACCACGTAGTTAATTGATTTGAAAATATAAATATACGTGGGTTATTTGAAAAGGCCGAGTTTATCTCATTTCAAATAATCGATCGACGTTGAGAAGTCGAAGAGTCGAAGACGACTGAAGACCGACGATCTCCACATTGGATGGATGGGCGCTACTGATGCTCGTGATTGGAGTAGCTACCATGAAGGAATTGAAGTAGTAGCCGTCCACACATACTGTTGATTGTACGGATATGCGAGGAACTGGTGCTTCCGGTTTCGTTCAGACCCAGAACGGACTTGTAAATGGACTGTGTGTCTGACATTGGATTTTGTTCTGTGTTGATTGATCTCTGTTAAATATATATCTGTTTGGCGACGGAGAATTTATTCTCTTGCTTAACGCCCGTCTCTGAGACGTACGTGCTCAGAGGTTACGTATTGACAGAAATCAGTCGCATGGAGTGGATTGCCTGTGTGGCACGCCTAAGTGGCATATGATCAAGGCTTCTGTTGCAAAGCAAAGTCTTGTGGTTGATGATCAAAGCATGGTCTGTGTGACGTAGCTTTGTGTATAACGTGAATTCGCGAGCCTCACACCTCGGTATGAGTCAAAAACGGGAGAGTGACTGCAGGGAGAGCACGACGTTTCTTTCTAGCTAAGGTGGTGTCAGTGACCTACCAGCCCTGACATTATATATACTTTTCACCTGTGTGGTTGTTGGAATGCGAGGCGCCTCGATATAGGTCTGTAAGGACCGGGAAACGTGTGTTCAGGAATAACTAATCCTCAAAAGTAAGAGAGGACCCGCCTGAAGATCCAAGGATCATAGTGGGGTCCTGGGACAATTGCTATAGTGTCTCGAATCGGAGAGGAGCTTGCCCCTTGCCTCGACTCATGAAGGAATCCAATTTCCAATACGAAATATGCGAATGTGATTGTATTACTAGTATGGCGACATAGTAGATGGTAGCTATGCCGCCTAGGATTGATATTTATGATTGAATTGCTTTTAAAACATATATGCACTAGTAATAATATCGAACACCTTTGTTTTATTCGTATGAAGCATCTTTGGCCATTATAAGGTAAAAACTCTATCCTCCGGCTTGCGTTGCATTGTGTGATGGGACCTGAGTCTTATAATGGCTTCATTTTATAAAAAGCATTGCGTTGATTTAATCATTTATTTTATTTCATGCACTAGCACTCATTGGAGTAAACCCGTTCCGCGAAAGTGGCGTGGTCCTTTGATTTGCCTTATTATTGTTGTTAATAAGTTGAGTAGATTTCTCATACCAGTCCCATGACTGACTCGTAGTTTGTTTCACCTTGCAAACTCGGGTGCCCTCCTTTTCACACGGGCAGCCTAGTTACAGGTTTCTGACGCACCTTTTGGCTCATGGCGAGGCTTGACTACACGTGCTGACTTGGATTTTCTCCGCCATTATTGTATCTATATCATGATTCCGCCATTGGCGATGTAGACTGATATTTATTTTGAGTACTCTTTATGTATGATTCCGCCTCTGGCGATGGTGACTGATTATGTATCATTATGCACTAAGTTGTATCCTGTACTGTGCTTCTCTGATGTGATGATATCTATATGATTCTGCTGTCATATGTGTGTAAATTATTCTATTTTCTGTTTATGCTATTATCTGTGATCTGCTAATGATGATTAATGTGTTATATTCCAATGATTATCCTTAACACCGTGTCATGGGTTTTGGGATCGTCACATAATCCTGTTATACTAGTATTAGTGCAAAGAAGTGAAAAGCTTAGCCTAGCTTATATCATTCCGTTTCATCTGTTAACCTGCTATTCCTGTTACGGTTATCTCTCATCCAGTTTTATTTACATGTCTTGATACTATTATCTGTTTATATGCTGAAAGTCACTGGACTCACTAGACTTATGTCTGACCTAGTTTGTTTCACCTCTTTTCTTTCCGTTCCCCCCTCCCCCCAGGTTTTTCAGTGTGGAAACATAGGAGCTTGATTTAGATTCTCTCTGCTTGAAGTGTTTGAAGTATTGCTTAGCTTTGGCTCTATCTTTCCCTGGCAGTTTATATTGGCGATTATGGCTTTAAAAACTATGCATTCTGAAGGCTTTTGTACAAGACCGATATTTATGCACTTGAATTCCAATATTGTGATTTTGAAAGATGTAACCAAACTTATTTCTATTTCTGTTGTAATAAAGTTATAAAATTTTCTAGTACTACTTTATCTGTCTTGTAAATTTCTGCTCTGACTACTAAAAACGCTCCACCAAAGTTAAGGCATTCCCTTTGCGAGTGACCATAACGGAGGTAGGGTGTTACATGACCGACCACTCATTTCCCTTGAGTGCGTCGAATATATTGTCACCTTACGGCTATGCAGCTACCTTTTTCCAGAGAGATACATAAATGAAAAGAAGTAACAAATATGAATATTCTCTAGATGGTGATAATACACTCTAATGGAAGAGACCCACTTAGCCATGCTGCCTACCCGATTTTTGTCATTTCCTGGTTGTTGAGGCTTGAGGTTTAAATTCCTTTCTAGAACATCAGGCCACCATTCATTTTGAAATCCACGTCGTCCATACACATCATCCAAGAATCGGATGAACCGAAGGCACCCTCCTACCATATCCTAGGTATCACCCTATAGATTAGTAGCGAGTAGTCCTTGCAATCCATAGACTACGACCACGACAGAATCACAGTTTATCTCTGAGAGCTAACCAAAGATTATAAGAAATACTCCCGTTTTATGAAGAACTATGGTCTTCAAATGCTCCATCTCAATCATCGCCTGATCTCTTCCATGATTACATATTTGTAGGTCGAAATGGTTTTCAAAAATAAATTTGATCCCTGTATTTTCGTACCAACAATTTATAAATTACCAGATTTGATAGTCATTATATAATTATCAAATAAACAAACGTTCATCCATAAAATAAAATAAATTGACTGGTTCAGTATTCAGCATCACTTGGCCTTTTTTATTAACCATATGTTAATTTAAAACTTCAATATCTTCAATACTAGGAAAACGTTTCCATTTTCTTATATAATATAAGGATATTCAATTATCATCTCACTTCTACTCTATTAGTTCCTCATTGTAAATTGGTAAGTGAATAAATCTCTAAATATCAACCCCAAAGGCTAAAACCAACATCAGATTGACACCACGAAAGTTACTCAACTCGATCAACATACAATATGTTCTAATTTCTTTTAAACTATGTCCAATTCCTTCTCATATTTTATATATATCTTTTAAACTATTATAAATAAACCTTGATTCAAATATAAATCGTAACTATATAAAAACTTCATTAAAACTTATTTCAAACCCATTCTTGTATATCTTAACTAAACTCCATTTCTTGTTTAAAATACGCAATTTTAAATCGAATCCTTGCCTTAATTTGCCGAATCAATTTCAATTCACTTTGGTTCCTATCTTGATTCTCATTTCATATCTTATACTTCTAAAATTTCATTTATTTTAAATATATGTCATTTAAATGGTCTTTTTTTTTCTTTTTTTCTTTAAATTGGCTTCACATTATAACCCAACTCAACTAAATCACTACCGCCCCCATGTGAACATGACTTTATCCCTCCCACCTTCAGAACATCCGCAAGCTGTGTATAAATTTCACCATTTCCAAAACCTTAAGCCTCCCTAACTTCATCCCCATGCACCAGTTTACCGAGCTGCCTATGCCATCATCTTCACCTTCCCAAACTCAACACCTCGGGCCTCTTGAACATACACTCCAACCCCTACCGTGCATACGTCGAAGAGCTTTCCCATGCAACCTCTGAAAACGCACCACCTGGTCACCACTTCCACACCTCTGGTCACCTCTGCCTGAATCCATCACCCAAGCTTATACCCTCAGTGCATCAACCCTCCCTCCGTTGCTCTGAAAGAAAGCAATAACAAATATTTCCAACGAAAGTCCCCAAAAACCCATGACCCATGCCTTACCCTCACGAATTCCTGTACATGCTTAACATCTCGGATCAATGCTCCAGTAATGTATTCCTTCTCCCTATGACGTTTTAAAACTATCTGACTGCTACCATACAACCTCCCTCAACACCGTCCAAACATATAGCGCACCCATTTTTAAAGAAGGAATAAAGATAGTGAAAATTAGTTTAGTTAGATTCTCTTATGAAATTTCATACGTATACAGAGAGGAGCATCAGTTTTTGATCCATATTCATGCGAAGAATGGGGCAGCTGCTCACGTATAAATAGATGGAGGAGGATAAAGATAAGAGCAATGTCATTGTCCATAGGTCTGCGGGATGGTTAGCTAGGGCAGGAAAAATTTCACCTCGCCATGAAGTTTTGTCTACGTAAAATGGACAGGGTAGCTGCGGCTATGTTGAGTTTTATTTTCATGTCTGCATATGTAGGTCTGTTGTGAGATAGCTACGCAAAATTTAAGTGATTAGATTTAGGCTGGTAGGGGAATATAATTGCAGTGTATTGTCCTCTCATGAGGTCTGCATGAAAAAATGTCACGAATTTTCTAAATCTTTAGGGTGGCACTTTTCTTCTGTCATGAAGGGTCTGTAAGGTCTGCGTTACTATTTATAAGGAATTTTATCATATGTATATTTTGTTTGTAGCAATTAGATTTGTAGCAGATAATGTTACGTTGAATTTCTTTCATTTATGGATGACTATCGACAAAATTAAAAATACATTTATGATCAGCAATGCGCTACGATCCCATAAATATAATAGTATAGACTAGTTAGCTTATTCTATGATATCCCGAAAACGTTGATATATGGTGTAAAATAATACAAACAAAAAAGTTGCTTATTTTTCAAAATAAAAATTACAGTAAAATTCTAAAAATTAAATTATAACTACATCTCAAAGATCTTGTCTAAATTCAAAACCAATATTTCATTAAAATAAATAAATCGTTATGGTTTATGAACGATTCCATAGCGACTATTTAAAAATTTAATTTGGACATAACTTACAATCTATAAGACAAAATCTCGATTTTTCACTTCCATTAGAAAAATATAGTTAAATAGATTCCAAAGTTTCTTGTTTCATAGAATTCTGACTTAAAACGGATTCTATATATTCAATTGAAGTTCAAAACTTGATATTACGAACTACCATGATGTTTTGAGTTCGTTTACAGTTATATTATAATTAATATGCTCAACTTTCATTTAAAAATATATTCATTATTATAACTCAAATCAAAATTCAATTAAATATCATATATTATCCAAATTACACAATATTGCAACTCCAACCATTTCCGACTATTTTAGAAATAATTATATTATCCTGTTTAAATATTATATTAGTCAAATATTCAAAATATCAAAATTCAAAACATTTAAATTCTCGAACCATTATATTAAAATAATTAATTATTAAATCGCTAAAATTATGAGCTGTTACATTCCTTCCCCCTTAAAAGAATTTCATCTCCGAAATTATTAAGGTAGAAAAATGTTGTATACCCTATTAACCAGTTAAAAATTATTTATTTTATATCCTAACTTGAGTTTCAACCGAACCTATTAATTTTAATTAAAATATTAATTTATTACTAACAAAATTTCAAAGATTTTGAAATTTTCAAATAACTAAATTTTTTGAAATTTTTTGTCAGCATCTCCCTTGCACGGCTCAATTATAACTCGGCTCTTCAGGCCTTTTCCAATCCAAAAGAAAATCAAACAGCCAAGTGGCTCACCAACTAGGATCATAAATCTCATACCCATGTAAAATATAAACTTGTACCTTTTTGTTGGGCATTCCACTCTGTTTCTTCCATTTGCCATCATTTCAGCATATATCCGTGTATTCGCAATTGATCTCCACTCAATTTATTCTCGAACAAAAACTATTTGCATATAACTAAACTAAATCCATTTTAACTCTCGTTCCATTCTCAATTCCAAACTCATGACTTAACAATTCGATTCCATTCCAAATTATCTCTAATCCAATCCAAATTTATTTAATTTAGTTTAAGTTAAATCCAAATTTATTTATTCATTTTTGCCATTTCAATTTATTTAACTTCATAATTTTAAATTTAAATTTCAGAAGTCAAATACCTGGGTTTTATTTCAAATCAGTTTGAAATCATATACATTTATATATAATAATGACAATTCAAAACATTTAAATTTTCTGACAATTAGTTTTCTCAAAACAATCCAAAAACAAAAATCTTTGGTAGAAATCCATCGTTTAGAATCTAAAAAATGGCACTAATGATGTGGCCGTCATCATCAATATTATTTTCCAACAACCAAAGTGAGTTCTATACTATATCACTTTCAAAACACATTTTCAAACACTTCTATTTTTGAAATTACTTCAAAATACCTTTTAAAATATTTGAAAAACATTTTCAAATTACCCAGGATCTTAAAATTTCCTCATATAATTCAAAATTCAATTTCAAACACCTTTCCCTATTTCCAGGATTTTAAATCCCAAATTCTGATTTAATTGCAGATTTGGTTCATTTTGATTTTATATCTTACATTTATACGAACTTGATTGGTTATTTATAATCATTTTAATTATGATCCTATTTGATTATAATAACAACCTACACATCCAATTTATATATTATAATGATTTAAATATCAATCATATTTTTATATCAAAATATGTTTTGGGTAAAATTATTTCACTTACCCTCTTTCAAAACATATTGTGAAGGTTCATCTTATTCGAGTGTTTAGAAATCCCTATCGACATTGTCGTGCCCCACCATCGACCAAAATTCATAAGCCACTTAACCAATAAATCTCCACAATATAAAACCATTTTCAAATAATATACAAATACGTTCACTCGTATATATACACACTCAAACTCAATCTAGGATATTGCTAATACCATCTCTATTGAGTTACGCCACAGAGCCAAGGTAATCTCTTAACCTTCAACTCTGATACCACTGTAACCAACAGGGATTTACGACTCCGAAAATCAACACAAAACACCATGTCAATTATTCAAGCCTCGGAAATACCAGATCATTAATAGAAAGAAGTTAGAGGATGAGAATTAGAAAGGAAGGAAATTAGAATAGAAGAAAAAGAAGAATATAACAAAACAAAATCAGAGTAAACACGAATCTCACAAAGGAACGAATAAAATATATTATATAACATAACTTGGAAATACAAAACTGTATTACACTTACACTCATTATCAGAGTACATCACAGGTATATCATAGAGGTAATAAACTCTATATATATCTAACTCTGATGCCTCCTGCTTCGAACTCCTCCAAGTATATCTGTAAAATCCCAACTACTTGACTGCCCATACAAATTTGGGCACAAAAGAGTTTAGGGTAAAACAACAAAAATAAACTCTGGGTCAGTCATGGGACTGGTGTGAGTAAAATCCAATCATTTCGGTTTAACTTTTCAAAATCCTTTTCAAAACAAAAGATAATCGTAAGACCAATTCACACATAAACACGGATGGTTTTTACCTTACGATAACCGAAAACATCTTTTTTAAAACAATATCATTTTGATATTATAATAGTGTCTAATACAAGAAAATAGCAATCTAACAGAAAGCTTGCATCTCACGCTCTATAAATATAATATACAATCAAAAATCGCGGGATCTTATTGTGGAATGGTTTCCAACTATAACAAGGTGTGGAACCACCTTCCGATCAGCGTACTCTAGAGGGGATACACTAGAGTTCAACAAGAACATCTCGCAACTCGGCCACACATAACTGGCTATTCGTTTCGCTTGAATGTTCCAAGTATATTGTCACCTTACGGTTGGTATACCAACATAACCGTTCCTAGGAGATACAGAAATGAAAGAAGTAACAAATATGAACATGCTCTAGATAATGACAATATATCTTAACTGGGGCAACCCACTTAGCTATGTTGCATGCCCGATTTTTGTCATTTCCCAGTTGTTAAGGCTTGAGGTTATAACATATCTTTTGAACATCTGGCCACCATTCAGTTTGAATGCCACATCGTCAAACCCGCTAAATCACAAATTGATTTCCCTAAAAATATCACGGGTATAAAGCTAAGAGGAACGAATTCCTCCACCACCAAACATGAATGCGTTTAAAGAGATCAATTATGTGATCTATTAGATATACTATGTCATGCATTCATCTATAATTGTCCTGGGACTGGACAAACTGAAGGCACTATTCTATAAACCCATCTTAGGAAATTTCTACTTAAGATTACCAGAATAGCCCTTGCATAAACTCCGTCTTCAATTTTCTTCATCATATTTGATTCGCAACGCTAATGTCCATACGGAGTAGTTTTCAAATAATAAACTGATCCTGGTCTCTTCGGATTGACAACGGAAAAATGGTCAAAAATTTTGACAGTTAGTTATTTAACTATCAAAGTAAAACATCCATACAACAACGATCTTATTTCCAAATTGAAATTATATCGATCAACCATCAATCAACATTGAGCCCCTTTAATTTAATTTATGGTTACATTATTCATTTCCCAATTTCCTTCCAGTATCTTTACCCGAATATTTCCCCAACTCGTTTAGCTTCTCACGGTTCGTGGAAAACGTCACCATCTATTTTAAACTATTTGTTTTCTATATTTCAGAAAATATTTCTCATTAACATCGGAAAAACATTTCTATTTCTTATTCACGCATCTTAACTCTTCTACATCCATTAGTCTCCAACTGTAACCTAGTAAGAGAACAGTTCCCCAAGTATTAACCACGAAGGCCAAAACTAACATCAGACCGATACTCAAGAAGCTATTCAACGTAACTATTCTCCAGTCGGTTTCTAATTTCCTTAACTCCATTTCTTAATTTCTTATCAAATCATTACATACGCAACTCTTGGATTCGGTTTACAAATCCACTTCTTTCACAGAAAATATCGATTATGATGATAGCATTATAATCCCCGTTTCCAAAATATTCAATTTTAAAATATAACTTTGATTCTTTACTTTGAATAAATAAATGATAATTAATTAACTAAGTAATATTTATTTAAAAACTAAAATAAATATTACTTTCCCAAATTTGATATAGTCGAATCTCCACATATAACTATCTTCCGAAAAATTCCTATTTGATTAATGTTCCAGACTTCAGAATAATTTACAGTTTCAGGTCAACTCAATTTCTAAATTCACTTTTGAATTTTTCACTTCAAATCTTTATCAATTTCCTTTTTTAACCATTTAATCTGCAAAACATTTGCTTTTAATTCATTGTTTACTTTAAATGTGAATATTATTCCTTTATAGAAAACTGGACTCATTATATCAATCTAATCTTCATTTTTATTTATAAATAACCTTATAGGTTCAAATCCTGTTTACCGAGTTATTTTATAAATTCATATTCATAATTCACTTCATTAACTCTATTTATAAATCAATTTCTTATTAATTATATATTAATTTTATACTTTAATCTTAATTACATATTCGATTATAAATTATTGGTTACAACCAAATATTAATTATTTTGTCAAGTTCGAAATCATATAAAATGAAATTTCTAAAAATAAATTATATTAATGACATTCGACATCGTCGAGTTTTAATCATATACCCTTATGGATTTATTCTAATTCTACTTACATTCCGAACCTCGAAAAAAATTTCACCATTTCCCTTTTTACCCGATTCCTCGAATTTTACATTTTCAAATTATTTAATAGTAATTCCATTTCATTTATAAATATCGTTCATAAATAAAACTACTTGTTTTATATAATTAAAACAAGTTATTATATCCTAACCAATCGAAATTCAATTCCTATTTTTAAAATAGATTTTTATTTTTAAAACCCCATTTTCTTTTCCAAAATATTTGAGTATATTTTATAGTATTTTTTACTTATTATTTTAGGTCAATGTTATTCAAACATCCCAAAATACACAATAATCAGTCACAGTTTATTGGTCATACCATATAATGTAATATATGAAAAATAACAATATAATTCTTGAGGAATCTGGTTGAATTCCAACAACCCGTTTCCCTGCATCCACAGATGTTAATCAACACTAATTTCATAACAATACGAGATAATAAAAATAAACAGATCGGTATTCAATCAATTGTTTATATATATAACTATATGTATATTATTTCAACCAATTAGTTAGCAAACCATCCAAACAACCATCACACACAACATTCAATTATTTTTATCAATATTAAGTAACGTTTATAAAATTATAAAACTAAACAGAGTTAGTGAGTTTACTCACCTTGGTCGTTAATCGTTAAAACCGATTAACGTTGGTTGATTAAACCATACATTTTAACTTGCCAAAAATTATAATGACTTCTAATTGGCTCCAGACTTGCTTCATAGTGTAGCCTACGTCCCCTTGATCCCAACGGATCAGACCGTTCGTGTAACGGCTTAGATTTTTACCGTTTCGTTTAACATTTGGAATTAGTTTTAAATGTTGTTTTGGAATTTTATAACTCAAATTTCATAATTTTGAATATTTTATTAATATAATAATAAAATAATAAAAGGGTTTCTATATCGATTTAAATCGTTGAATAAAAATTTCTATCTTGTCATATGATCGAATTAAACCTCGAAATTGGTCCTAGTATGTTTAAAATAACAGTTAAAGCCAGAACGTTGGCCATGGTGTTTTAATTAGAGTTTGGAACTGCGAAATATGTTATTGACGATTGCTTTCAAAATCTGCATAAATAGTTTCAAATCTATAGGAAAAGAAAAAAAAATCCTCTGCACGGTCATTTTCATATCGCGCACCTGCTAAAAATAATCTTGCCTCGGTAAATCTTCACCTCAGCAAAACCAATGGTAAGAACATGCACATACTATACGAATATCAGCTATTGTCCTTCTCATATCAAAGTATGTCACTGAAAATCACTGTTCAAAGCATGTGAAAATTTATTATAAGCCTGGCAAACATTTGAATTTTAGTCCAATCCTAACAATATATCTTTGCACATGCAATACAATCTTATCTAATGCCACTTGCACTAAAACCGGGTGCGAGCTTCACTAAAAAAAACTCAAAAATCTCATGTATGGAGCCTAGTAGTATTTGGACAAAAAGAAGACACTGATGTACCTCAGCATATGTAACAGTAAATCTCAGTACGTGGAAGAATTTTGCTCGCGCGGGGTATATGTTCAACCACTGTTGAAATCTCAGCGTATCACGTCCTTTTCAAAGAAAATACACATATGTTTATTTTTATCTCTGCGAATATCAAGAGCTGAACCGTGGTCTGTACGACTTGAAACACAGCATATTATTTTCTTTTTCTGAAACAAATTTTTGCACACGACACTGCATACCCTACCGCTCTACTGAGCAGAAGAATGTGTCTATCTTGTACTAAACGAAAGTGACGTGCTTTCTGTCCCTTTCTTCTAGCTTATATATATACCCATATATCATGCTTCCTTTTACTATCTACTATGCTAATTCCCTTCTTTCTTCCCTTCACATGAGCTGAACCCGCTATTCCTATATATAAAAAAAATTACTTCCTTGTCTTCATTCCCCATTTTTAAACACTCTGTCTGTTTCTAAGCAAAAACGCAGTACATTGAAAAGCAAGATATAACTGAAACTTGAAGTTTAAAATGAAATCCATTGCGAAATGGAATCACCAAAATCTCAAGCTTCACCCGGTAAGCTCAGGGTTTCTTTGCAATCGCGGCTTGAGGCTATTGGAAGGGTTAAGGAGGGATGTGAGTGAGCTACAGGAGTTCGAAGTTGTCGCGGTTATGGGTTCATAGTAATAGTGGGGATGGCAGCGTTCTTTTGAGGGGATGAACAAAATGGGTATAGCGGTTTCAACAGCAGGTGGAGAGTTGGCTGATGGGTTTTGGCATAATGGTGCGTGTGTGGAAGCAGTATCACGGTTTTACTTTGGCAATGAAGGAAAGGCAAGCGGATGCGAGATCAGATGGTTTCAGGAGAACCGTGGGTTGATATTTTGGGGTAACAGTAATTTAATTAAATCAGTTAAGTTTTAATCAAGGCTTAATAACTAAATTAAATGGACCTTGTATTATTTACTGATGTAGCTGATGAAATCAGTGAAACAAGGATCCTGCAAAGTCATAATGCGAGAACAAAGGAAAACTAAGAGATAGGGTACTCAGTCTGCATATACGGGATAACAAACGTATCAGTATGCTAATCAAAGTAATTTATTTTTACGATTAATAGGTTCAGAGTATAATTATTTAATTAATGATAAACTGATTTCGGGTGCTGCAGGTAGCGCACTGGGTCCATATGGTGGTTACCGGAACAAAGAGAAGCTATTGAAAGTTTGGAACATGCGTGAATTATTTACAAAACCGATTAAAGTAATTTAATGAAAGATAATTAAGTAATGGTTAAAAGATGTTAATTATTTATTAAACTATTGGCTTAAATTGGGTATAATGTGAAATTGAAAAGGAACAGCGGGATGGAGGCACGGTAACTAGAAAGGGAAACGAAGGAAGCATCAAAAACCATCCGCCGGTCTAATAATATAATGAATAATTAATTTTACTAATTACACAATTAAGGATTTATTAATTTATTAATTTATATGAAATGGTTGCACTTATAATGGGTGGTTCAGGTGGCATATTCAGTCGAAGCATGGCTCTAGGGCAGCTGAAGGAAATATCATAGCCAATTGGTGATTAACTAAAGTAATTAAGTCTTAAAATTTATTGGTTAAGGAATTAATAATTAATTAAAATCGGTTAAAACTTATAAGTGCCATAACTTGTGCCTGTGTTAACAGAATTTGACGAAATTAGGGATGTTGGAATCGAAATGGAAAATACTATGTAGTTGAGCTAATTTAGAAGGGATCAGAATCAATTGGGATTTTGTTTAATTTTGAACGCCAGTTTAAAATTAAACGAAATAATGCTGAAATCGAATCGAAAAACAAGGTGAGTTAATTCTCACATCTTCTGAAATATTGTGATGTGATTAAATTCATATAGTTATAATTTATCAGTGCTAGTATAAATTTGGCTGATTGGTTGCTTGGTTGATTCATTGGACATTTATTGATTGCCGACATTATTTATGTTGAACTGAGTGATTATTTCTGATATTATTATTATTATTAAATACTGTGGTGCAGCAAAGAACAGGTTGGACAGGGATGGCCACCACCCCCTTCCCTCTCTCTCTCCTCGCCCCAAATGCAAACCCTAGTCGTGCCACCCAGAAGCCGCCTCCCCACCTGAGCCCAACGCCGACAACTCCCCTCCATCTCCCTGATGATCTCTGACCAACCTTCAACAGCCCCTCCTACCTCCCATCCATCGCAGAAAACTGCACAAGGCCACCTCCCTAGTAAAAATCGAAGTGAGTTCCCTTCTCTTTTCTTTTTTTAAATAATATTGTTTTTAATTCAAAGGTGAGAATTTCTCACTTTTAATTTATTTTTCTAGTTAAAATATATACTAGGATGCAGACGGTGCTCAACAGCACCCGACACCCGTCGTCCACAGACCATGGATGACTTGCATGTTTGATTGATCTGTTGTGAAAGTTGATGGTGTGATGTGGAATGAAAATAAATATTTTATAGTTAAAAATATAATTTTTAACATGTATATAAAATGAAATAAAATAAATATAAACAAATCGGACTATTTGTTTATGTACACACATTTGACTGATATTGATTGGGACGATAAATTTTACACATCGCCCAACTGCACAAATAAATCTGTGTTTGATTATTTGAAACCCCACACGGGTATTGGGATGATATTGGACATACACTAATCCCAATAATTAGATGTATGTCGATCGATAGATTGACAGGCTGTTATAAGAGTTGAATATTTATATTTGATGCTTATGCAGTGGAGAATACACTTTGGATGATGGTTGACTGTATTTGATTGTTGTTGTACACATATGTTGTATGAAATCCATATAAATCAAATTATATGGTAATTGACTGTGTCTGATTCAGTTCAGAATGAATAAATATTTTAAAATAATGATTATTCTAAAATAACGATTATTTTAAAATAACGAATATTTTAAAATAACGAATATTTTAAAATAATGTTCAGTAAAAGATCAAAATATAATTTTGATGTCTGATTTGGGATGGACACGAATATATTTAAATATATATAGCCGTGATGATTAGATTGACGCCATTTTGACGTGAACGATATTTATATCGATTTTATTCATTTTTATAACGAATATCGAAAAGGAATTGATTTCAAAATATAATGGTTTGAAAATAATATCATTTATATGTCGATGATATGGAATATAAAATTTTGATTAGAAATTGAATATGAAGTTGAAATCGTTTTGAAAACGAATTTAAAACGATTTATAAAATACGTTTCAAAAGGAAATAAATGAAATATATATAATATATTTATATTATATATATAATGGCCTGAATAGAACGCGCCGCGCCGCGGCAGTTCGCGAATTTCGACCATTGGCTTCGAACGGACATGATAGGAGATCCGACCGTCGGATTCTCCTAAAACCGGAACCGTTGGGTTTGTATCGAAAAGAGCTTTCTAACGAATATGAGAAATTAGAAATCTAACAGTTGGATTTGGAATTATGTCCAAATCAAATTTGGAAAAGGTCGCTGTAAGTGCAGTTCGATGGCCGTTTATGGAAATCGACTGTACGGGCCTTGATAAAATTATTAAAGTTCGATGGCCGTTTATGGAAATTGACTGTACGGGCCTTGATAAAATTATTAAAAATAGCAATAGTTTGTGTAAAATCATAAGAAATGATTTGGAAATAATTGGGATGAAAATTTCCATATTTAAAAATATATTTTAAAGAAATGAACTAGTTTTGAACTAGAATTATAATTCAATTAATTTTAAAATAAGTAAATTGGATTTGAAATGGTTTTAAAAATAACTAGAATTTCCAATATATGAATTGGAATGGATTTGAACCGAAATTATCTTCGGAATATTTAGATATTGGATTCCGTGATTATAAGGATATTGTGGAGGAATTTGGAAGATAAGATATATATATCGTTATTCCAATACGATATTTGTTGATTTTAGAATTTGATATTGAATATAAGCCGATATATTTTCTATTCAGAGCCTTGTATTTAGCATCAAATGGGATTTGGGTTTGTCGTGAATGGTGTCTTCATCAACACCGTTCTTAAACCCAGTTGAGAAAAGATTAAATCGTTTTTATTTAGATTTAACGAAGTATACCAATTAATTAATATATTTAATTGGAATTGAATTAGAATTGATTTTTGGGGTTTATCGTGAACGGAGTTTTAAATAACACTTGTTCTTTAACCCTATAATTAATAGAATGTGAATCGGGTTTATTGTGAACTGTGTTTTAACGACATTCGATTTTTAACCCGATTTATAGTGAAATGTGATTTGGAATTTATAAATCTTGTAACACCCCGTGAATTCTATAACTGTGAAACTCACAAATTAAAGTATAATTAATTTCAAATCAAAGAACTAAGGGAAACGGGATACGCCATTGTGTTCGTCTCGGAAAAATACGCGAAATAGAGTCCGAGTTTTCGAAAAGCGGATATCGTATGAAGAAGTTATGGACGAACGAAGTTGGGCGAAAAAACGGAGAAGGGTCAGAATGCACTGGCGCACTTGGGAAGTGCGCCAGAACAAAAATGAACTGGCGCACCTGTGAAGTGCGCCAGTACATTTTTGACCTGGCGCACCTGCCAAGTGCGCCCAGGTCAAAAATGACCTGCTAGCCGGGTCTGGTCTAGCCCTGGCTGGCCAGGTCTGTGTTTGGCCGATTTTCAGAAGCTTGCTTTGTCATTAGGGCTAGGTGGCAGGCTCTAATTGGTCTCTCTTGCGAATGAATGGCTACGATCAATCCAAGCAACATCAATGGTCCTAATCAGTTTATAACCTCTATATAAACAACCCTAGTCTAACCCTAATCTATTCATTCAAAAATAAGAACAAAGCCGCCATGTTGCTGAGGAACGACTAAGAGTAGCCGCCAATTGGAGAGAGAGGATTAGGAGGCAAATTCTAAGGCATAAAGCAACTCAATCAAATCAAACCGCATCTTCAAATCCCTAAATTTGAGAATTCGCCTCACCATTGTAAGTAGAGTATTACTTTGGTATGAACAAATAACTGTGTTGGTTTGTATACTTGATTGTGGTGATAAATAATTCATAATTTGTGCGTTACTATGATTCTTATCGATTTGGAATATTGTATACGTTTGGATATCCTCATATTATGTTATAAAGAACTACATGCGGTAGTTCTGTGCAAGTATACGTTTGGAATATTCGCAAATTATGCAATCCTTGTTGAAAGCTACATGTATGTAGTTGATTAATTAAAATTCATGCAAGTTTGGGGCTTTGCTATTATGCCATCATAATGTGTATTTTTATACAAACATCATTTTTGTGAAGTAATTGGAATAAGTTTGGGTTATCATAATCCATATGAAATTATGTTGAAAATTTGGCATCATATATTAAGCCATGCTTTTGTACTAGAAAACCTATTTGCAAACTTATGGATATGACTAGGCTATGATTGATATTTTGCATAATTGAAATCCATATTGTTAACAAGAGTTTTATGATGACATATGTGGTACATAGCTAGGTTAGATTCAAAAATCCCTTTTTGCAAGTTTGCATGACTAAAGTAAAAATCACGATTTCATGTTAGAAATATTTATGCCATGGTTATGTGAACAAATTTAACTATACTTATGCCATGCTTATGTTTGACATTATGCCATGCTTATGTTTGACATTATGCCATGCTTATGTAAGAAATATTTATGCCATGCTTATGTTTGACATTATGCCTAAATAAAAATATAGGTTCATGTTGTAGTTATGACTATGTGTCAATAATGATACCCAATTTAGATTCTTATCTCAACTACAAGTTTACATGTTTTGATTCATGTCACCTATGCTTTATGACCAAAGTATATGTTACCACTATGCAAGAACACCAGTTCCTATTTTATAGTTCCAACGTTATGTTGCAAGTTCATACGCACACATTTCCCTTTTTGTGTATGTAATCACACTTTAAGCCTCCCCTTTCGCATGGCTAAGTTGGGCTTTAAAAGGCTAAGCCCAACATATAGATGATAAACGGACGTGTTAAACGGGGGAAAATAACGTTGGGTTAAAATTACTAATGAATGAAAATATAAAATAGAAGGGCCCAAATTCAGGTATGGGTTGGGCCCATGATTGGTGTAACCTTTACACCATTAACTTAATAATGGGCCGCAAATATTTACATATAAGAAAATAAAGAAGAAAGACAAAATATGTAAATGTAGAACATACGATGTGTTTAACCCGAGGTTGGATTGAGTTGTGATGTAAACCTGCCCGGAACCGCCCGGCTGTCCAGTAGTCACAACAATACCTATCCAATGTGGGAGGTTAAACATGGAGCCCAATAAGGACCCGAGGTTAGACTGAGTTGTGGCGTAAGACTGCCCGGAACCAACCGGCAACAGGCAGCCACAACAATACCTGTCTAATGTGAGAGGTCAGGGCCTTAATAAGACAATTAAGGCTGAGTCAGGATTGTTAGGTTTAAGTGAACTAAAGACTTAATCAAAATGGAACATGCTAAACTAAACGGACTGGTGGGGGTTAGGTTAGAAAACACTTAACCAACTTAGTATGTTGGCTAGAGATAGAAAACCTAGTAACGGGGGACCCTTTTCAGCAGTAACCCTAGAAGGTGTATCAGGATACCCTGAAACTAGGCAGGGTGGGGCACGATTACTGGGCTGATTGTAAGAGGTCAAAATCAACGGCGGTGGTGTAGCAGTGTAGGTTCTAACGGGGTGCGGGCGTGCACACACTCCAGCGCAGAAAAATAAGGCACTGGACACCAGTAGCATACCTGTGCATTCTAGGATTGTGTCGGGCCGCCGCCATGGGACTTGATACACCCCATGGTGGGACCAGCATAGGTAACTACAACATCGGGGGCCGTAAGACACATGTAACTATGCGAGTAGGAGCCGATCATCATAGAACGGATCACATCACCCTGATTATGGGGTGCCAGTTGGAAACTAGTTTATACGGGTTCAGAGATTAACATGGGGTACGATAGTATATTCGACAAACTTAACCAAGTTAGAGTGCTTTTCCACTTCTTGTTTATACTTATCATACCCAGTTCTTTATTCATAGACAGAATAGTACTAGACTTACTCAGGCTTTATGTCTGACTCTACTTTTCTTTCGTCTTCTTTTCTTCCGTTCCCCCCCCCCCCCAGGTCCACAGGGAGGGAACACAGCAGCTTGACTAGCCTTAACATCCAGCTTGAAGAAGAGAAATGTATTGCTTGGACTTTTTCGCTTTGAACTATGGCTTTGGACAAACTCTATGGGGCTTTTGCAGTTTATCTATGCTTTATTTATGCTTCTTTAGATAATGTAATCAAGACAGATTATGAAAGTGTTATGTTATGTTTTGGAAAAAGTGTAAGACAATTATGGTGTTGTTGTTGTAACACGTATTTGCTTTCATGAAATAAAAGTTTGTTGATTTTCCGCTGTTTACAAATATGTGTTCTTATATCTGTCTTGTATATCTGTGACTTATACTTATAAAACTCCACCAAAATTAGGGCATTCCCTTTGAGAGTGACCCTAACGGAGGTGGGGTGTTTCACTTGGTATCAGAGCATAGGTTTACCAGATAAGATAAAAAGTTTTGAAAAATTATTTTCAAAAAGGAAATTTAAAGAAGCATTTATAAAAGAAAAATATTATTTTAAAAAGGCAAAGTCCCCCCCCCCCCCAAAGCCATAGGTACTATCTCTTATCCTTCGTTTTGAATCTATCCTTTTTGTTTCAGCATGTCCCAAGAACTTAACTTGCCGGAAGGGGTGCCAATACCTGGTTGGTTTAGACGGTTCTTAGAAGCAAGGGCCACTCAGCCAGGTCCTACTGTTCCTCCTCCCCCAGCTGAAGGAAATCATCCAGCTACAGCGGCACCTTTTCCTCCACCTCCTCCACGGGGAAACACTTTTGCTAAGATATGTAAAGATTTTAAAGCTATGGGAGGAAAGGATTTCCATGGAACTGAGTCCTTCGTGGCAGCTAGGAATTGGCTGAAAGAAACGGAGGACCTATTCATCATCTTTGAGGTAGACGATAGACAAAAAGTACAACTGGCAGTATGGCTATTGAAGGGCGAGGCTTCCTACTGGTAGGAAGTCACTAATGCTGAAAGACCAGTGGAGACATGGGAGGACTTTAGGGCAAGGTTTGAGACTAAATTTCTCTCAGATGCGGAAAGAAGTTTGCAGTTGGAAAAATTCTTATTTCTTAAGCAAAGGGACAAGACAGTCAGAGAGTATGTGAATCAGTTCGATGAGCTGGCTAGGTTTGGGCTTGACCTAGTCAACACCCCGCACAAGAAGGCTCTCCGTTTCGTCAAAGGGTTGAATGAGCCATTACACAGTTTGGGCATGACCCATATACCCATGGGAGCCACGTATGAAAGATTGGTGCAAATGGCATTGCTGAATGAAGAGGATAAGGGCAAGAAGGAGACAAAGGCAGAAAGCTCTCAAGGGAAGAAAGAGGGTTTGCAGCCTAAGAAGACAGACTTTAAGAAGGGCGGGAAAGGCAACAAAGAGAAAAGGAAGTGCAATTTCTGTGGCAAAGTGGGGCACTTAGTAAAGGACTGCCGGAAAAAGAAGGCCAAGGAGAATGGTGGGTGCTTTTCTTGCGGTGAGACAGGCCACAGGGCTAAGGATTGCCCAAAGAAACGAGGACAGGGGCAGAGGGCTGGATCCACCCCAGGGGCACAGGTTCATGTGCTGGAAGCGCCACCTCTGCAACAGCGAGGTATAAATACTTCTGTAGAAAGTGTAGTTTATCTTTGTGATCACCCCGTTCGCACTTTATTTGATTCTGGCGCATCACACTCCTTTATCTCGTCTGCTTTAGTAGAATCTCTGCACCTAAAAACTAGTATGGTAGAGGGCCCCTTAATTGTTTCAAACCCATTTGGGGGCCCAGCTCATTTGTCTATGATCTGTTTGGGATTGAAAATTTCTATTCTAAGCGTAGAATTTCAATGTAGTGCCTTCGTTTTGGGCTTTTCGGGTTATCGTTTGATTTTGGGTATGGATTGGCTATCCAGTAATGGGGCCATCCTTGATTGTGAGAAAAGGGTTATTAGGCTCCTAACCCAGCTCGGTAATACTTTGGAAATTTCTTGTAATCCCTCGTATGCGGTTATGCTTAGTTATCTTGAATCGCTAGATGCCTCTGTTGAAAATTTGCAATCAGTTAGAGTGGTTCGGGAATGTCCGGATGTCTTCGAAGAGGTGAAGGGCTTGCCTCCGAAGCGGGAAATAGACTTCCGTATATATCTTGTAGATAATGCAAAGCCCGTTGCGTTACCCGTTAGACACATGGCTCCACGGGAAAGGAAAGAGCTCAGTAAACAGATTAAAGAGCTTCTAGAAAAGGGGTTCATTAGGAGGAGCATTTCAGAATGGGGCACTCCGGTGGTGTTCGCTACAAAGGCGGATGGTTCACTCCGTCTATGTGTTGACTATAGGGAGCTCAACAAGCTAACGAAAAAGAATAGGCACCCTCTCCCTAGAATTGACGATTTGTTTGACCAGCTTGTAGGAGCGTCTGTTTTCTCCCAACTCGATTTAGCAACCGGTTTTCATCAGCTAAGGGTGGCTGAAGATAGCATCGATAAAACGGCGTTCAGAACCCCAGACGGCTTCTTTGAATGGCTTGTCATGCCTTTCGGCTTGACAAATGCACCTGCGTACTTCGTGGACCTAATGAGTAGGGTATTTAGAGATTTCCTCAACAAATTCGTAGTGGTCTTCGTAGATGATATCCTTATCTTCTCAAAAAGTGAAGAGGAACATGCTCAGCACTTAAGGGCAATCATGGAAACTTTGCGAGTCCATCAACTAAAAGCCAAATTCTCCAAATGCCACTTTTGGAGAGAAGAGGTGAGGTTCCTTGGGCACATAGTATCCAAACAAGGGTTAGCAGTGGACCCTGCTAAGGTAGTGGCGGTACAGGATTGGAAGACACCAAGGAATGCAACTGAGGTCCGAAGCTTTCTAGGACTAGCAGGTTTCTATCGAAAATTCATAAGGGATTTTGCGAAAATCTTAGCTCCGCTCACGAAATTGACTAAGAAGAATCTAGTGCTCAATTGGGATTTGGATTGCGAGTTTGCTTTCCAACGACTGAAAAGGGCTCTCACAACAGCCCCAGTTTTGACGCTGCCAGATGGGAACAAGATGTTCACTGTTTATACGGATGCATGTGGGACAGGGCTAGGCGCCGTCTTAATGCAAGAAGGAAGGGTAGTAGCTTATGGCGGGAGGCAGTTGAAAGTGCACGAAAAGAACTACCCAACCCACGATCTTGAGTTAGCCGCCATCGTCTTTGCACTCAAGTCTTGGCGACACTATCTCCTAGGTGAAAGGTTCGAACTTTACACTGACCATAAATCGTTGAAATATCTTTTCTCGCAGAAAGATCTTAATTTGAGGCAACAAAGATGGATGGAGTTTCTTGCCTCGTACGATTTTGAGATCTCCTACACTCCGGGCAAAGGCAACGTAGTGGCAGACGCGTTGAGCCGAAAGAAATTGACCCTAAGCCCGTTGTTTGTTGAAAGACAAAGCCTAGAGTTTATAGCCAGCTTCGACTTTAGGCCTTCCTCCGATTTCGTACCAGGCTTGCTAGCATCTCTCGAAGTGCGCCCAACTTTAGTGGATTCAGTAGGGACAGCACAACGCGAAGACCCTCAGCTTGTGGAAACAATTGATAGGCTAATAAGGGGTGAGACTTCAAGTCACCTCAACAGATACTCCATCGACGATAGGGGTTTGCTAAGGCGAGACGGAAGACTATGCGTCCCACAGACAAAAAATTTAATAAAGAAGGTTCTCGAGGAAGCACATCACTCCAAGATGATGATACACCCGGGCGGAGATAAAATGTACAAAGATATAAAAAGGACTATCTTCTGGAATGGCATGAAAAAGGACATGGCAGAGTTCGTTTCTAAGTGCATGGTGTGCCAACAGGTTAAGGCGGAACAGAAAAAGCCTGGCGGACTGCTACATCCTTTGGAGGTCCCGTAGTGGAAGTGGGATAGCATCTCAATGGACTTCATCGATGGGCTGCCTAGGTCTAGGAGAGGCAACACTAGCATTTGGGTAATAGTGGATAGGCTTACTAAAAGCGCCCACTTTTTACCTGTTAAAAGTAAAAGAACTGCCTCATCCCTAGCATCACTTTACCTTAAGGAAATCGTGCGACTCCATGGAATACCATCTAGCATTGTTAGTGACCGAGACCCCATCTTCACCAGTGAGTTTTGGCGGAGTCTGCAAGAAGCAGTAGGAACGCAGTTATGCTTGAGCACAGCCTATCATCCCCAAACCGACGGCCAAACAGAGAGAGTGAACAGAGTTTTGGAGGACCTTTTAAGGCTATGCGTCCTCGACTTCGGAGGGACATGGGAAGACCACCTTCCTTTGGTGGAATTTGCCTACAACAACAGCTATCAAGCAACCATCGGAATGGCGCCCTTCGAAGCTTTATATGGAAGACCGTGCCGATCGCCCACTTGTTGGTGGGAGTCTACTGATAAGCTCATACTTGGACCAGATATGATCCGAGAGACTTCAGAGAAGGTAGACTTAATACGAAGAAGGATGAAGACGGCCCAAGACAGACAAAAGTCCTATGCCGACAAGAGAAGGACCGACCTTGAATTTGAGGTTGGAGACAGAGTTTTTCTCAAGGTGTCACCGCTAAGAAACGTTGTTCGTTTTGGAACCACATGAAAACTAGCACCGAGGTTCGTAGGGCCATTCCCTATCTTCGAGAAAATTGGGAAAATGGCCTATAGATTAGAGCTACCCGAGAAGTTGGCCGGAGTCCACAACGTTTTTCACGTTTCACATCTCCGAAAATGTCTACATGAGTCAGCCGAGGTGGTAGAGCCAAATATCCTCGAAGAGGCCGAAGTGGAACGCGAAGCAACCATAAGAAAAGTTCCAACCCGCATATTAGGAACGGAAGTGAAGAAGCTACGCAACCGCGAAGTCAAGCTCATCAAAGTTCAGTGGAGCGACGCCGAGGGAGACGCGACTTGGGAAACTGAAGCTAGAATCCGCACAGCCTACCCTTTTCTGTTCGAGGGTACATCCTTGATCTTTCCTTTTCCTTAAGTTGCGCTTTTTATCTATCTTTTTAGGTATACTTCCTCGACCTTATCTTTTAGGTAGAAACCCTTTGGATGGAAACATGTAGTTGAAACATGTTATGGATGATGGTTGTAAGTGGTTGCAAGTGATTGCTAGTGGTTGCTCGTGGTTGCATATACACACACAATCTAGGTTTTAGATCGGCTCAGTCACTTCATATTGCATATGCATATATGTTTGCATTCGTATATGGTCGAACTTTAATGTGTTGTCATGTGGATATTGCATTTGTATTGAATGATTGTGCACTCATGTAGAATCATAAATAGGAAAAATTTGCATACATGATGGATTCATGGCACCTACATAATTCGCATTAAGGAGGTCAACTGAATCAGTAGACGGCCTGATTTTGCATTAGATAAGTACATGTACACACACACTTCGCATATGATCATGAAGCATTAGAAGTCTTTTAAGGACAATGGATGCTCGTGTTTGATGGATGAGTAGATGGATGATTGGATGTTAGGATATACATTCCTCCTAGCTTGAAGATTTCGGGGACGAAATCCTTTTAAGTGGGGGAGAATGTAACACCCCGTGAATTCTATAACTGTGAAACTCACAAATTAAAGTATAATTAATTTCAAATCAAAGAACTAAGGGAAACGGGATACGCCATTGCGTTCGTCTCGGAAAAATATGCGAAATAGAGTCCGAGTTTTCGAAAAGCGGATATCGTATGAAGAAGTTATGGACGAACGAAGTTGGGCGAAAAACCGGAGAAGGGTCAGAATGCACTGGCGCACTTGGGAAGTGCGCCAGAACAAAAATGAACTGGCGCACCTGTGAAGTGCGCCAGTACATTTTTGACCTGGCGCACCTGCCAAGTGCGCCCAGGTCAAAAATGACCTGCTAGCCGGGTCTGGTCTAGCCCTGGCTGGCCAGGTCTGTGTTTGGCCGATTTTCAGAAGCTTGCTTTGTCATTAGGGCTAGGTGGCAGGCTCTAATTGGTCTCTCTTGCGAATGAATGGCTACGATCAATCCAAGCAACATCAATGGTCCTAATCAATTTATAACCTCTATATAAACAACCCTAGTCTAACCCTAATCTATTCATTCAAAAATAAGAACAAAGCCGCCATGTTGCTGAGGAACGACTAAGAGTAGCCGCCAATTGGAGAGAGAGGATTAGGAGGCAAATTCTAAGGCATAAAGCAACTCAATCAAATCAAACCGCATCTTCAAATCCCTAAATTTGAGAATTCGCCTCACCATTGTAAGTAGAGTATTACTTTGGTATGAACAAATAACTGTGTTGGTTTGTATACTTGATTGTGGTGATAAATAATTCATAATTTGTGCGTTACTATGATTCTTATCGATTTGGAATATTGTATACGTTTGGATATCCTCATATTATGTTATAAAGAACTACATGCGGTAGTTCTATGCAAGTATACGTTTGGAATATTCGCAAATTATGCAATCCTTGTTGAAAGCTACATGTATGTAGTTGATTAATTAAAATTCATGCAAGTTTGGGGCTTTGCTATTATGCCATCATAATGTGTATTTTTATACAAACATCATTTTTGTGAAGTAATTGGAATAAGTTTGGGTTATCATAATCGATATGAAATTATGTTGAAAATTTGGCATCATATATTAAGCAATGCTTTTGTACTAGAAAACCTATTTGCAAACTTATGGATATGACTAGGCTATGATTGATATTTTGCATAATTGAAATCCATATTGTTAACAAGAATTTTATGATGACATATGTGGTACATAGCTAGGTTAGATTCAAAAATCCCTTTTTGCAAGTTTGCATGACTAAAGTAAAAATCACGATTTCATGTTAGAAATATTTATGCCATGGTTATGTGAACAAATTTAACTATACTTATGCCATGCTTATGTTTGACATTATGCCATGCTTATGTTTGACATTATGCCATGCTTATGTTAGAAATATTTATGCCATGCTTATGTTTGACATTATGCCTAAATAAAAATATAGGTTCATGTTGTAGTTATGACTATGTGTCAATAATGATACCCAATTTAGATTCTTATCTCAACTACAAGTTTACATGTTTTGATTCATGTCACCTATGCTTTATGACCAAAGTATATGTTACCACTATGCAAGAACACCAGTTCCTATTTTATAGTTCCAACGTTATGTTGCAAGTTCATACGCACACATTTCCCTTTTTGTGTATGTAATCACGCTTTAAGCCTCCCCTTTCGCATGGCTAAGTTGGGCTTTAAAAGGCTAAGCCCAACATATAGATAATAAACGGACGTGTTAAACGGGGGAAAATAACGTTGGGTTAAAATTACTAATGAATGAAAATATAAAATAGAAGGGCCCAAATTCAGGTATGGGTTGGGCCCATGATTGGTGTAACCTTTACACCATTAACTTAATAATGGGCCGCAAATATTTACATATAAGAAAATAAAGAAGAAAGACAAAATATGTAAATGTAGAACATACGATGTGTTTAACCCGAGGTTGGATTGAGTTGTGATGTAAACCTGCCCGGAACCGCCCGGCTGTCCAGTAGTCACAACAATACCTATCCAATGTGGGAGGTTAAACATGGAGCCCAATAAGGACCCGAGGTTAGACTGAGTTGTGGCGTAAGACTGCCTGGAACCAACCGGCAACAGGCAGCCACAACAATACCTGTCTAATGTGAGAGGTCAGGGCCTTAATAAGACAATTAAGGCTGAGTCAGGATTGTTAGGATTAAGTGAACTAAAGACTTAATCAAAATGGAACATGCTAAACTAAACGGACTGGTGGGGGTTAGGTTAGAAAACACTTAACCAACTTAGCATGTTGGCTAGAGATAGAAAACCTAGTAACGGGGGACCCTTTTCAGCAGTAACCCTAGAAGGTGTATCAGGATACCCTGAAACTAGGCAGGGTGGGGCACGATTACTGGGCTGATTGTAAGAGGTCAAAATCAACGGCGGTGGTGTAGCAGTGTAGGTTCTAACGGGGTGCGGGCGTGCACACACTCCGGCGCAGAAAAATAAGGCACTGGACACCAGTAGCATACCTGTGCATTCTAGGATTGTGTCGGGCCGCCGCCATGGGACTTGATACACCCCATGGTGGGACCAGCATAGGTAACTACAACATCGGGGGCCGTAAGACACATGTAACTATGCGAGTAGGAGCCGATCATCATAGAACGGATCACATCACCTTGATTATGGGGTGCCAGTTGGAAACTAGTTTATACGGGTTCAGAGATTAACATGGGGTACGATAGTATATTCGACCCTAGACAACTTAACCAAGTTAGAGCGCTTTTCCACTTCTTGTTTATACTTATCATACCCAGTTCTTTATTCATAGACAGAATAGTACTAGACTTACTTGTAACAACCCGGAAAATCTGGCCAGTTTAAAATTTTTATTTTGGCAATTTTAGCGAATTTTGAATATTTAAAATAGATTATTTTAAATAAAATCAACGAGAAATTTATTTTGAATATAATTCGAACGTATATATTATACGCGTCGTCGTTAGAATATAAATATTTATATATAATTATAAAAGGAATAGAAAATGGCGCGGTAGTTCGAAAATTCGATTTCTAATTTCAAATGAATATACAGAATTCAATATAAGTCAGAATTGAACGAAACAAGAAATATTTGAATCTGTATAACTATATCTTTGTAACGAAGTTAACAAACTGAGATTTCATCTTAGAATTGATAAGATATGTCCAGTTGAAAATTCTGAATAGTCGCTATGGAATTCAGGCCCTTAAAAATAGCAATTTTGCAAACGACCTCGGATTTCGACGAAACCAGTTTTGTTGGGTCCGTGATGTTAAGTTATTGCTAGATTCCAAATTTCATAATTTTTCGAATCAATGTGTGAGCGTGGCAAAGGAAAACGCGTTTGACCAGTTTCAGTTGATTTTAATCGACTGGAAATTGGCCATTTTTCAGACGGTCTCAGAATTCGACGAAATTAGTTTTGTTAGGACCGTATCGTCAATACGAAGCTAGAAAATATTTTTCTAGAATTTTTAAAATTCGTATGCGACCCCGGTAATCTGAAATGTACGTTTAAAATTCAATATAGAGATTTAAAAGTAAAGTAAACGGAAACTGATTGAAACGATTGAATCAGCTTGCGGTACATATCCCATTGTGTTCGGAATGGGGGTAAAACGCTATGGACGACAGGCGGTGGGCCTCGTTTCGAGGTCGTATGTGAAAGTCAACTTTTAGAAATTAAATAATATTAAAAAAAAAAAAAAAAAAAAAACCTTCCTCCTTTAACTCCCTGCCCCCCCCCCCCCCCCCCCGATTAATTCAGTTGAAACAAAATAAAAAAAAAAAACAAAGAAGAAGCGAACGAAGTCGCGACGGGGGGGAAGCAACTCCAGCCACCACCGCCGCCTCAGGCGTGGCGTCGCCCACCCGCCAGGCCCTCCCCAGCTCCGCCTCAGCCTCGCTCCCTCCCTCCTATGCTCGCACGCGCCCCTAGACCACCGCCGCCCCGATTTCTCCCCCTTCCTCTTCTCTTCCGCGCCTCGACCCCCCCCCCCAGCTGCTCCGACGAAGACGAAACCCCCCCCCAGATTCGAAACCGCCGACGACCCCCCCCCCCTCTCTGTAAGTCCATTTTCTTTTTCTTTTTTTTTATTATTTATTTACTATTTTATTTCTGTTTTTATTTTATAGATTTAAAACTGATTTATGTTCTGTTAAAATACTGATTTATGTTCTGTTAAAAAACTGATTTATGTTCTGTTAAAATACTGATTTTTGTTATGTTAATAAAAACTGATTTTAGGTAGGTTTAAAACTGAATTTTATTTTAGGTTTAAGACTGAATTTTATTTTAGATTAGAAAACTGATTTTATAAATGATTTTAAAACTGATTTCTAAAAAGGTTTTAAAAGATTTGAACTTTAAAAAGTAAAAGATTTAAAAGAAGTTAAAACTGATTTTGAACTTCGAAAGGAAAAATATAGTTTTTATGTTTTGAACTTCGATAGAAAAATTCGATTTTTATATATTGAACTTTGAACTAAAAATTCGATTTTTATATATTGAACTTTGAACTAAAAATTCGATTTTTATATATTGAACTTTGAACTAAAAATTCGATTTTTATATATTGAACTTTGAACTAAAAATTCGATTTTTATATATTGAACTTTGAACTAAAAATTCGATTTTTATATATTGAACTTTGAACTAAAAATTCGATTTTTATATATTGAACTTTGAACTAAAAATTCGATTTTTATATATTGAACTTTGAACTAAAAATTCGATTTTATATATTGAACTTTGAACTAAAAATTCGATTTTTATATATTGAACTTTGAACTAAAAATTCGATTTTTATATATTGAACTTTGAACTAAAAATTCGATTTTTATATATTGAACTTTGAACTAAAAATTCGATTTTTATATATTGAACTTTGAACTAAAAATTCGATTTTTATATATTGAACTTTGAACTAAAAATTCGATTTTTATATATTGAACTTTGAACTAAAAATTCGATTTTTATATATTGAACTTTGAACTAAAAATTCGATTTTTATATATTGAACTTTGAACTAAAAATTCGATTTTTATATATTGAACTTTGAACTAAAAATTCGATTTTTATATATTGAACTTTGAACTAAAAATTCGATTTTTATATATTGAACTTTGAACTAAAAATTCGATTTTTATATATTGAACTTTGAACTAAAAATTCGATTTTTATATATTGAACTTTGAACTAAAAATTCGATTTTTATATATTGAACTTTGAACTAAAAATTCGATTTTTATATATTGAACTTTGAACTAAAAATTCGATTTTTATATATTGAACTTTGAACTAAAAATTCGATTTTTATATATTGAACTTTGAACTAAAAATTCGATTTTTATATATTGAACTTTGAACTAAAAATTCGATTTTTATATATTGAACTTTGAAATAAAAATTCGATTTTTATATATATAGTGACTACGGGCAACGAAGATGGCGATGATGCGATAGCGATGAAGATTTCTATCAATGAAGTGCCGTGGAGCTAGGATAGCAATATGTGAGAATTTCTCACCTTTCTATTTTATTTCTAGTTATATATATATACTAGGATGCAGACGGTGCTTAGTAGCACCCGACACAATCGTCCACAGACCATGGACTTGTTTGTTTGACAGTTTGGTGATTGATTGCGATATTGGTTTGAATGTGGTTTGTGGTGTGAAAAATCGAATCGATAAATTGGTTAGGATTAGACGTGCGCCGTTATAAGGCGAAGGAGTAAGGCTAGGTTAGATCCTTACTCCAAAGTTTGTGGTTTGCATAACGAATTGATTTGATTGATGTGTGAATGGCGTGGGCCTTCACTAGACCGGGGATAAGGCTAGGCCTTGTCCCGTTTCTAGTATCGTGCCGTTATGCCGCCGAAATTTTCTAAAATATGTTAGAAAAATAAAAATATCATTTTATTGAATAAATGAATTGAATAGAAATTCATAGGTTGAAATAAAATGTTTTATCGTAAAAAAAATATAACTTTTAACGTGAAGTGAATAAAATAAAATATTCATTTATAAACCGAACGGTTTGTTTATGTACACCTATTTGAATGACATTGATTGGGACGATAAATTTTACACATCGCCCAAGAGCACAAATAAAATATGTGTTTGATTGTTTGAAACCCCACACGGGTGTTGGGATGAAATTTGAAGTTCACTCATCCTGATTGATTGAATATGTCGATCGGTTGATTGACAGGCTGTTTTAAGCGTTGGATATCGATATTTGATGCTTATACAGTGTAGTGCACTTTGGTTGATGGTTGATTATTTTTCAAGGCTATTATACATGTGTTGTATGAAAATCCATATAATTAACTTTATATGGTAATTGATTGGGCCTCATTCCAGTTTTAAAATAGAAATATTTGAAAAAGAAATATTTGAAATAGAATATTTGAAAATAGAACTTTATGAAGCCGTGTTGATTAGATTGACGCCATTTTGACGTGAACGATATTTATATCGATTTTATCGATTTCGAAATGAATTGAATTGAAAATGAATTCAAATTGAATTGAAATTTGAATTGAATAGAAAGGAATTTTAATTGAAAACGATTTCGAAATGAATTGAATTGAAAACGATTTCGAAATGAATTGAATTGAAAACGATTTCGAAATGAATTGAATTGAAAACGATTTCGAAATGAATTGAATTGAAAACGATTTCGAAATGAATTGAATTGAAAATGAATTCAAATTGAATTGAAATTTGAATTGAATAGAAAGGAATTTTAAAAGAAAACGATTTCGAAATGAATTGAATTGAAAACGAATTCAAATGGAATTGAAAGCGAATTGAAATGAATTCAAATTGAATTGAAATTTGAATTGGATAGAAATGAATTTTAAAACGATTTATAAAATTCGTTTTAAATAGAAATCGACGAAATATATATTATATATATTATATATATAATATAATGGCCTGAATAGAACGCGCCGCGCCGCGGCAGTTCGCGAATTTCGACCATTTATTTCAAACGGACATTACGGGAGATCCGACCGTCGGATTCTCCTAAAACCGGAACCGTTGGGTTCGTATCGAAAAGAGCTTTCTAACGAAGATTAGAAATTTGAAATCTAACGGTTGGATTTGGAATTATGTCCAAATCAAATTCGAAAAAGGTCGCTGTAAGTGCAGTTCGATGGCCATTGATGGAAATCGACTGTACGGGCCTTGATAAAATTATTAAAAATAGTAATAATTTGTGTAAAATCATAAGAAATGATTTGTGAAGATTTGGGATGAAAAACTCCATATTTGAAAAGATAAAAATAGATTTTTATCGAAATAAACTAGTTTTGAACTAGAATTATAATTTTATTTATTTTTAAATAAATAAATTGAATTCGAAAAGGGTTTTAAAAATAACCAAAATTTCCAATGATTGCATTGGAGTGGATTTGAATCGAAATTGTCTTCGGAATATTTCGATGTTGGAATTCGTGATTATACAGGTGTTGTTATGGAAATTTGAAAGATATATATTGATATCGTTATTTCCAATACGACATTTGTTAGTCGTAAAATTCGATATTGAATATAAGCCGATATATTTTCTATTCTGAGCCTTGTATTGAATATCGAATGTGATTTGGGTTTGTCGTGAATGGTGTCTTCACTAACACTGTTCTTGGACCCAGTTGAGAAAAGATTAAATCTTTTTATTTAGATTTAATGAAGTGTACCAATTAAAGGATATTTAATTGGAAATGAATGGATGTTGATTTTTGGGTTTATCGTGAACAGTGTTTTAAATAACACTTGTTCTTTAACCCGATAATTAATGAATGTGATTTGGGTTTGTCGTGAATGGTGTCTTCACTAACACTGTTCTTGAACCCAGCTGAGAAAAGATTAAATCTTTTGATTTAGATTTAATGAAGTGTACCAATTAAAGGATATTTAATTGGAAATGAATGGATATTGATTTTTGGGTTTATCGTGAACAGTGTTTTAAATAACACTTGTTCTTTAACCCGATAATTAATGGGAGGTGACTTTGGGTTTATCGTGAACCGTGTCTTAAATGACACTGATTCTTTAACCCAGTCACAGATTAAAACTAAGTGGAGTTTTAATGAATCTTTAATTAGATTGAAAAGATCGAGAATGGAGTATCACCAGTTTTGCTCCAGGCGATAGTTAAATCTTTAATTAGATTTGAATGTGAAATTTAGAAACTAACTGGCGGTTAGCCAAGTAGAATGGTTTTCTGGATATTGATCTGATGTTGGTTTCGGCCTTCGGGGTTAATATTTGGGGAATTATTCTCTTGATCAATTTACGGTTAGTGACTAATGAATTGGAATGAGGCGTATGTTGTGTTTGTGTAACACTTATTTAAAATATACGCGAGTTATTCGGAAAGACCGGGTTTATCCCATTCTGAGTAACTGATACGACGATAAGTCGAAGATGAAGACGATGGTCGAAGACCGGAGGTCTTCACGTCGTTTGGGTGATAACTGATGATCTTGATTGGGCTGTACACCCAAGAAGATGGAAACAGTTAGTGATCGTCCAGACGTACTTGGAGATCGAAGGATATGCGGGGTACTAGGTGCCTCCGGTTTCGTTCAGACCCAGAACGGACTTGTAAATGGACTGTGTGTCTGACATCAGATTTCGTTCTGTGTGACTGATATCGGTTGCATAGGATGGTTTGCCTGTGTGGCATGCTAAGATGCAAATGATCAAGGCTTCTGTTGAAAAGCAAAGTCTTGTGGTGATGATCAAAGCACGGCCTTTGTGGCGTAGCTTTGTGTAACGTTTACCTCGCGTGTTTCACACCAGGTATGAACCAAAAACGGGAGACGGACCTCAGGGAGGACTTGCGTTTCTTTCTAGTTAGAAGTGGCGTCAGTGGTTTTACACGCCCTGACGAGTTTGACTTATGTGGTTGTTGCTGTTGCGAGGCGCCTCGGATTGATCGGTCGTTCTCGAACCGATGGAGTCATTCGTTGGCTCATTGACACCCCAAAGGGTGGGGAAACGCAGTGTTCAGGCATTTTAATCCACATCGGTGGACCGGCCCTGACGATCCAAGGGTCACTCGAGCTCTGATCCTGAGACACGGGCTAGAGCGTCTCGAATCGGTAGAGGACTATCTTTTGCCTCGGTTCATAGAAGGAAATCCAATTTCCAAATACGTGACTTTGCGGTTTTATTTGTAAACCTATATATGGCGACATGATATATGGTACCCATGCCGCCTATGATTGATACTTATGATTTGAAGTTGTTTTATACACTATGCACTTATAATAGTATCAAATGATTTGTTTTAAACGTATCAAGCATTCTTTGGTTGTTATAAGGGAAAACCCTATCCTCGACTGCGTTGCATTGTGTGATGGGACCTGGGTCTTATAACAGCTTCATTTTTCTTTATTTAGCATTGCGCTGTTTGTTTTATGCACTGGTATTCTTGGGAGGAAACCCGTTCCGTGTTATACGGCGTGGTCCCTTGATTTACCTAGCTTTGAAAATAAAGATTAATAACTGTTTTAGTTCTCACACCAGTCACATGACTGACCTGGAGTTTATTGTTTTAACCTAAACTCTGGGTGCCCCTATTTTTGACACGGGCAGCTAGTAGTTTTGGTTTTGCAGATTTATATTCACAGGATCCTGGTTTACAGCTGGAACGATATCCGGAAAGCTTTGTATCCGTATATCTCTTCTAGTTGTGTATTGTATTATTTTCCGCTGCGATGTATTTAAATGTAATTTAAATCTCTGATATTTCTGTGTAATATTCATTTATACTCTGTATATTCTTGTAATCTGATGCATTGTTGTAATAAGCAATGAAATGTTCTTCTGTATGCGTTCTGTTTTGTCGTGTTCTCAACGATAGGGCGTTTCGAACGGCCTGGATCGGTTTAGCGACTGGTTCGGACCGAGCGAAATTTCTTGTCGTCACATTTGGTATCAGAGCTTTGGTTTACAAAGCTAGAGAACAAGACACATTAGAACCATACGAAAGAATTCATCAGATATTGGATTAGTAGTATCCAATGAGAATGACTCGTTAGAGATAGGATCAGTAGTATCCTAGAATGAGTGTGAAGAGTATATTTTTCAAATGAAAACATTCTTTGTTTTGAAAATTTAAATCAATTATTCGTATTTGATTATTTATTTATATTGATGTGGACAATCCAGTATATATAGATTTTGCGTATACGTCTGATCCACGTGTATTTGAAATTTTAATATACTGGATAGATATAGAATCACACTCTAGTCGCCCGGAGATAATTTTGGTAGTGCGGCCGCATTATCAATATTTATATTCGTGTTTCGAAGGTGTGATATCTATATATTTCCATTAGACTGGTGTGAGAACCAAAACTAATATAGATAGATTTATTGTTGTGAATTGGCATCAAAAACATGATTTTTTGTATATGTATCAAAATTATGAATTTAAAAACTCTAATCCACTAATTGATTGATGTTTGTGTTGTTTGCCTATTTGTTAGCTAATTTTAACCATTTTGCCTAATTCAACCAAATATTGAATTGTATTGGAATTTGGTCGCATCTGCTTGCATATACATATATATCTTTGAACAGGTCATAGCAAGGAGGCTAGAGCAGAGAATAAAATTTGTTTGCCCGACAAATAGGTACATGTTTACTACATAATTTCCTGTTTTGTTTGGGTGATGATGATTTTGTGAGCCTATTGGCTAGCCGCTTGGCTTTTTCTTTTTCTTTTTGAGATCTGAAGGACCGGGGAAGCTATTTGAAATTCCCCGATGCTCCCGGTGCA
The DNA here is from genome assembly GCA_030737875.1 of Allium sativum. Lineage (NCBI taxonomy): Eukaryota > Viridiplantae > Streptophyta > Magnoliopsida > Asparagales > Amaryllidaceae > Allium > Allium sativum. The sequence goes on along the minus strand of CM060918.1, from coordinate 783,043,984 downwards.
GGGGAGGTTATGGCGAAATTTTTCGAAAATTTAGGGTGTTAGCCAAATTTTTGAAATTTTGAAAATTCTCAGAAACTAAAGAGTTAGAGAATGGAAGCCAGGACGAGCGTAGAGTTGAATTATCAAACCACTTTCGACTTTGTTCCTTTTCGGGGACGAAAAGTTTTAAGTGGGGGAGATTGTAACAACCCGGAAAATCTGGGCCAGTTTAAAATTTTTATTTTGGCAATTTTAGCGAATTTTGAATATTTAAAATAGATTATTTTAAATAAAATCAACGAGAAATTTATTTTGAATATAATTCGAACGTATATATTATACGCGTCGTCGTTAGAATATAAATATTTATATATAATTATAAAAGGAATAGAAAATGGCGCGGTAGTTCGAAAATTCGATTTCTAATTTCAAATGAATATACAGAATTCAATATAAGTCAGAATTGAACGAAACAAGAAATATTTGAATCTGTATAACTATATCTTTGTAACGAAGTTAACAAACTGAGATTTCATCTTAGAATTGATAAGATATGTCCAGTTGAAAATTCTGAATAGTCGCTATGGAATTCAGGCCCTTAAAAATAGCAATTTTGCAAACGACCTCGGATTTCGACGAAACCAGTTTTGTTGGGTCCGTGATGTTAAGTTATTGCTAGATTCCAAATTTCATAATTTTTCGAATCAATGTGTGAGCGTGGCAAAGGAAAACGCGTTTGACCAGTTTCAGTTGATTTTAATCGACTGGAAATTGGCCATTTTTCAGACGGTCTCAGAATTCGACGAAATTAGTTTTGTTAGGACCGTATCGTCAATACGAAGCTAGAAAATATTTTTCTAGAATTTTTAAAATTCGTATGCGACCCCGGTAATCTGAAATGTACGTTTAAAATTCAATATAGAGATTTAAAAGTAAAGTAAACGGAAACTGATTGAAACGATTGAATCAGCTTGCGGTACATATCCCATTGTGTTCGGAATGGGGGTAAAACGCTATGGACGACAGGCGGTGGGCCTCGTTTCGAGGTCGTATGTGAAAGTCAACTATTAGAAATTAAATAATATTAAAAAAAAAAAAAAAAAAAAACCTTCCTCCTTTAACTCCCTGGCCCCCCCCCCCCCCCCCCGATTAATTCAGTTGAAACAAAATAAAAAAAAAACAAAGAAGAAGCGAACGAAGTCGCGACGGGGGGGAAGCAACTCCAGCCACCACCGCCGCCTCAGGCGTGGCGTCGCCCACCCGCCAGGCCCTCCCCAGCTCCGCCTCAGCCTCGCTCCCTCCCTCCTATGCTCGCACGCGCCCCTAGACCACCGCCGCCCCGATTTCTCCCCCTTCCTCTTCTCTTCCGCGCCTCGACCCCCCCCCCCCAAGCTGCTCCGACGAAGACGAAACCCCCCCCCCCCCCCAGATTCGAAACCGCCGACGACCCCCCCCCCCCCTCTCTGTAAGTCCATTTTCTTTTTCTTTTTTTTTATTATTTATTTACTATTTTATTTCTGTTTTTATTTTATAGATTTAAAACTGATTTATGTTCTGTTAAAATACTGATTTATGTTCTGTTAAAAAACTGATTTATGTTCTGTTAAAATACTGATTTTTGTTATGTTAATAAAAACTGATTTTAGGTAGGTTTAAAACTGAATTTTATTTTAGGTTTAAGACTGAATTTTATTTTAGATTAGAAAACTGATTTTATAAATGATTTTAAAACTGATTTCTAAAAAGGTTTTAAAAGATTTGAACTTTAAAAAGTAAAAGATTTAAAAGAAGTTAAAACTGATTTTGAACTTCGAAAGGAAAAATATAGTTTTTATGTTTTGAACTTCGATAGAAAAATTCGATTTTTATATATTGAACTTTGAACTAAAAATTCGATTTTTATATATTGAACTTTGAACTAAAAATTCGATTTTTATATATTGAACTTTGAACTAAAAATTCGATTTTTATATATTGAACTTTGAACTAAAAATTCGATTTTTATATATTGAACTTTGAACTAAAAATTCGATTTTTATATATTGAACTTTGAACTAAAAATTCGATTTTTATATATTGAACTTTGAACTAAAAATTCGATTTTTATATATTGAACTTTGAACTAAAAATTCGATTTTTATATATTGAACTTTGAACTAAAAATTCGATTTTTATATATTGAACTTTGAACTAAAAATTCGATTTTTATATATTGAACTTTGAACTAAAAATTCGATTTTTATATATTGAACTTTGAACTAAAAATTCGATTTTTATATATTGAACTTTGAACTAAAAATTCGATTTTTATATATTGAACTTTGAACTAAAAATTCGATTTTTATATATTGAACTTTGAACTAAAAATTCGATTTTTATATATTGAACTTTGAACTAAAAATTCGATTTTTATATATTGAACTTTGAACTAAAAATTCGATTTTTATATATTGAACTTTGAACTAAAAATTCGATTTTTATATATTGAACTTTGAACTAAAAATTCGATTTTTATATATTGAACTTTGAACTAAAAATTCGATTTTTATATATTGAACTTTGAACTAAAAATTCGATTTTTATATATTGAACTTTGAACTAAAAATTCGATTTTTATATATTGAACTTTGAACTAAAAATTCGATTTTTATATATTGAACTTTGAACTAAAAATTCGATTTTTATATATTGAACTTTGAACTAAAAATTCGATTTTTATATATTGAACTTTGAACTAAAAATTCGATTTTTATATATTGAACTTTGAACTAAAAATTCGATTTTTATATATTGAACTTTGAACTAAAAATTCGATTTTTATATATTGAACTTTGAACTAAAAATTCGATTTTTATATATTGAACTTTGAAATAAAAATTCGATTTTTATATATTGAACTTTGAAATAAAAATTCGATTTTTATATATATAGTGACTACGGGCAACGAAGATGGCGATGATGCGATAGCGATGAAGATTTCTATCAATGAAGTGCCGTGGAGCTAGGATAGCAATATGTGAGAATTTCTCACCTTTCTATTTTATTTCTAGTTATATATATATACTAGGATGCAGACGGTGCTTAGTAGCACCCGACACAATCGTCCACAGACCATGGACTTGTTTGTTTGACAGTTTGGTGATTGATTGCGATATTGGTTTGAATGTGGTTTGTGGTGTGAAAAATCGAATCGATAAATTGGTTAGGATTAGACGTGCGCCGTTATAAGGCGAAGGAGTAAGGCTAGGTTAGATCCTTACTCCAAAGTTTGTGGTTTGCATAACGAATTGATTTGATTGATGTGTGAATGGCGTGGGCCTTCACTAGACCGGGGATAAGGCTAGGCCTTGTCCCGTTTCTAGTATCGTGCCGTTATGCCGCCGAAATTTTCTAAAATATGTTAGAAAAATAAAAATATCATTTTATTGAATAAATGAATTGAATAGAAATTCATAGGTTGAAATAAAATGTTTTATCGTAAAAAAAATATAACTTTTAACGTGAAGTGAATAAAATAAAATATTCATTTATAAACCGAACGGTTTGTTTATGTACACCTATTTGAATGACATTGATTGGGACGATAAATTTTACACATCGCCCAAGAGCACAAATAAAATATGTGTTTGATTGTTTGAAACCCCACACGGGTGTTGGGATGAAATTTGAAGTTCACTCATCCTGATTGATTGAATATGTCGATCGGTTGATTGACAGGCTGTTTTAAGCGTTGGATATCGATATTTGATGCTTATACAGTGTAGTGCACTTTGGTTGATGGTTGATTATTTTTCAAGGCTATTATACATGTGTTGTATGAAAATCCATATAATTAACTTTATATGGTAATTGATTGGGCCTCATTCCAGTTTTAAAATAGAAATATTTGAAAAAGAAATATTTGAAATAGAATATTTGAAAATAGAACTTTATGAAGCCGTGTTGATTAGATTGACGCCATTTTGACGTGAACGATATTTATATCGATTTTATCGATTTCGAAATGAATTGAATTGAAAATGAATTCAAATTGAATTGAAATTTGAATTGAATAGAAAGGAATTTTAATTGAAAACGATTTCGAAATGAATTGAATTGAAAACGATTTCGAAATGAATTGAATTGAAAACGATTTCGAAATGAATTGAATTGAAAACGATTTCGAAATGAATTGAATTGAAAACGATTTCGAAATGAATTGAATTGAAAATGAATTCAAATTGAATTGAAATTTGAATTGAATAGAAAGGAATTTTAAAAGAAAACGATTTCGAAATGAATTGAATTGAAAACGAATTCAAATGGAATTGAAAGCGAATTGAAATGAATTCAAATTGAATTGAAATTTGAATTGGATAGAAATGAATTTTAAAACGATTTATAAAATTCGTTTTAAATAGAAATCGACGAAATATATATTATATATATTATATATATAATATAATGGCCTGAATAGAACGCGCCGCGCCGCGGCAGTTCGCGAATTTCGACCATTTATTTCAAACGGACATTACGGGAGATCCGACCGTCGGATTCTCCTAAAACCGGAACCGTTGGGTTCGTATCGAAAAGAGCTTTCTAACGAAGATTAGAAATTTGAAATCTAACGGTTGGATTTGGAATTATGTCCAAATCAAATTCGAAAAAGGTCGCTGTAAGTGCAGTTCGATGGCCATTGATGGAAATCGACTGTACGGGCCTTGATAAAATTATTAAAAATAGTAATAATTTGTGTAAAATCATAAGAAATGATTTGTGAAGATTTGGGATGAAAAACTCCATATTTGAAAAGATAAAAATAGATTTTTATCGAAATAAACTAGTTTTGAACTAGAATTATAATTTTATTTATTTTTAAATAAATAAATTGAATTCGAAAAGGGTTTTAAAAATAACCAAAATTTCCAATGATTGCATTGGAGTGGATTTGAATCGAAATTGTCTTCGGAATATTTCGATGTTGGAATTCGTGATTATACAGGTGTTGTTATGGAAATTTGAAAGATATATATTGATATCGTTATTTCCAATACGACATTTGTTAGTCGTAAAATTCGATATTGAATATAAGCCGATATATTTTCTATTCTGAGCCTTGTATTGAATATCGAATGTGATTTGGGTTTGTCGTGAATGGTGTCTTCACTAACACTGTTCTTGGACCCAGTTGAGAAAAGATTAAATCTTTTTATTTAGATTTAATGAAGTGTACCAATTAAAGGATATTTAATTGGAAATGAATGGATGTTGATTTTTGGGTTTATCGTGAACAGTGTTTTAAATAACACTTGTTCTTTAACCCGATAATTAATGAATGTGATTTGGGTTTGTCGTGAATGGTGTCTTCACTAACACTGTTCTTGAACCCAGCTGAGAAAAGATTAAATCTTTTGATTTAGATTTAATGAAGTGTACCAATTAAAGGATATTTAATTGGAAATGAATGGATATTGATTTTTGGGTTTATCGTGAACAGTGTTTTAAATAACACTTGTTCTTTAACCCGATAATTAATGGGAGGTGACTTTGGGTTTATCGTGAACCGTGTCTTAAATGACACTGATTCTTTAACCCAGTCACAGATTAAAACTAAGTGGAGTTTTAATGAATCTTTAATTAGATTGAAAAGATCGAGAATGGAGTATCACCAGTTTTGCTCCAGGCGATAGTTAAATCTTTAATTAGATTTGAATGTGAAATTTAGAAACTAACTGGCGGTTAGCCAAGTAGAATGGTTTTCTGGATATTGATCTGATGTTGGTTTCGGCCTTCGGGGTTAATATTTGGGGAATTATTCTCTTGATCAATTTACGGTTAGTGACTAATGAATTGGAATGAGGCGTATGTTGTGTTTGTGTAACACTTATTTAAAATATACGCGAGTTATTCGGAAAGACCGGGTTTATCCCATTCTGAGTAACTGATACGACGATAAGTCGAAGATGAAGACGATGGTCGAAGACCGGAGGTCTTCACGTCGTTTGGGTGATAACTGATGATCTTGATTGGGCTGTACACCCAAGAAGATGGAAACAGTTAGTGATCGTCCAGACGTACTTGGAGATCGAAGGATATGCGGGGTACTAGGTGCCTCCGGTTTCGTTCAGACCCAGAACGGACTTGTAAATGGACTGTGTGTCTGACATCAGATTTCGTTCTGTGTGACTGATATCGGTTGCATAGGATGGTTTGCCTGTGTGGCATGCTAAGATGCAAATGATCAAGGCTTCTGTTGAAAAGCAAAGTCTTGTGGTGATGATCAAAGCACGGCCTTTGTGGCGTAGCTTTGTGTAACGTTTACCTCGCGTGTTTCACACCAGGTATGAACCAAAAACGGGAGACGGACCTCAGGGAGGACTTGCGTTTCTTTCTAGTTAGAAGTGGCGTCAGTGGTTTTACACGCCCTGACGAGTTTGACTTATGTGGTTGTTGCTGTTGCGAGGCGCCTCGGATTGATCGGTCGTTCTCGAACCGATGGAGTCATTCGTTGGCTCATTGACACCCCAAAGGGTGGGGAAACGCAGTGTTCAGGCATTTTAATCCACATCGGTGGACCGGCCCTGACGATCCAAGGGTCACTCGAGCTCTGATCCTGAGACACGGGCTAGAGCGTCTCGAATCGGTAGAGGACTATCTTTTGCCTCGGTTCATAGAAGGAAATCCAATTTCCAAATACGTGACTTTGCGGTTTTATTTGTAAACCTATATATGGCGACATGATATATGGTACCCATGCCGCCTATGATTGATACTTATGATTTGAAGTTGTTTTATACACTATGCACTTATAATAGTATCAAATGATTTGTTTTAAACGTATCAAGCATTCTTTGGCTGTTATAAGGGAAAACCCTATCCTCGACTGCGTTGCATTGTGTGATGGGACCTGGGTCTTATAACAGCTTCATTTTTCTTTATTTAGCATTGCGCTGTTTGTTTTATGCACTGGTATTCTTGGGAGGAAACCCGTTCCGTGTTATACGGCGTGGTCCCTTGATTTACCTAGCTTTGAAAATAAAGATTAATAACTGTTTTAGTTCTCACACCAGTCACATGACTGACCTGGAGTTTATTGTTTTAACCTAAACTCTGGGTGCCCCTATTTTTGACACGGGCAGCTAGTAGTTTTGGTTTTGCAGATTTATATTCACAGGATCCTGGTTTACAGCTGGAACGATATCCGGAAAGCTTTGTATCCGTATATCTCTTCTAGTTGTGTATTGTATTATTTTCCGCTGCGATGTATTTAAATGTAATTTAAATCTCTGATATTTCTGTGTAATATTCATTTATACTCTGTATATTCTTGTAATCTGATGCATTGTTGTAATAAGCAATGAAATGTTCTTCTGTATGCGTTCTGTTTTGTCGTGTTCTCAACGATAGGGCGTTTCGAACGGCCTGGATCGGTTTAGCGACTGGTTCGGACCGAGCGAAATTTCTTGTCGTCACATTACTCAGGCTTTATGTCTGACTCTACTTTTCTTTCGTCTTCTTTTCTTCCGTTCCCCCCCCCCCCCCCCAAGTCCACAGGGAGGGAACACAGCAGCTTGACTAGCCTTAACATCCAGCTTGAAGAAGAGAAATGTATTGCTTGGACTTTTTCGCTTTGAACTATGGCTTTGGACAAACTCTATGGGGCTTTTGCAGTTTATCTATGCTTTATTTATGCTTCTTTAGATAATGTAATCAAGACAGATTATGAAAGTGTTATGTTATGTTTTGGAAAAAGTGTAAGACAATTATGGTGTTGTTGTTGTAACACGTATTTGCTTTCATGAAATAAAAGTTTGTTGATTTTCCGCTGTTTACAAATATGTGTTCTTATATCTGTCTTGTATATCTGTGACTTATACTTATAAACCTCCACCAAAATTAGGACATTCCCTTTGAGAGTGACCCTAACGGAGGTGGGGTGTTTCAAATCTTTTTACTAAGATTTAATAGGAATTTTCCAAAGCAAAGTTTTCCAGTTTAATATATTAAATTGGAATTGGATGGGATTCGATTTGATAATAATCGAAATGAAATTCTGTGGAGGAAGACTGTTAATACATATGGAATTTAAAAGGGCTTTGCCGTTATTCCATTTATATTATTAGTCGGATACGGAAATTGATATCGATTATATATATTGATTTGTTTTCCGTGAAGATTCCATTAATGGAATGTGATTTGGGTTTATCGTGAGCTGTGTTTTAAATGATATTAGTTCTTTAACCCAGTAAAAGACAGGATTACATGGCTGTCATTGTATGTCGAACTATATGGTTTATCTCTGCTTAATATATATCTGTTTGGCGGCAGAGAATTTATTCTCTTGCTTAACGCCCTTCTCTGAGACGTATGAGCTTAGAGGTTATATATCAGCAGAAATCAATAGTACGGTGTAGATTGTCGATGCGACATGTTTGTGTTTCCAAATTTAAATAATCATTAATATTGATTTTTGGGAAGATTAAAAGTAAGTGGAGTTTAAATGAATCTTTAATTAAATTGAAAGGTGGATCGATAATTTAAACTATCAAATTTTGAAAATGATTGAGAGTGGAGTATAGCCAGATTTGCTCCTAGCGATAGTTAAACCTTTAATTAGATTTGATCGAAAAATGGTAATTAAATTTACCGATAGCACTGTGGTGTTAGTTATGGGGTAATAACAGTTCTGCTCCATGGGATGAATAGGTTAGGATTGGGAAATAAAATAAATGATTACTTCGGTATGGTTCGCTAATCCCGACTAGTTTGAAAAACCATAATTTGGTTTGAAATGATATCCAAAGGAAGATTAAAGAATAAATTTTAAAGAAATTATCTTTGACAAAATTAATGGGAACAAATCCCTAGATATGTGAATATTTAAATAAAAGAATATTCAGAATTGGAATGAGGTGCGTGTTGTGTTTTTATAGCACTTGTTCGTTATATACGGGAGTTATTCGGAACGACCGGGTCTATCCATTCTGAATAACTGATTCGACGATAAGTCGAAGATGAAGAAGGTGGTTGGAGACCGGAGATCTTCACATCGTTTGAACGATTACTGGTGATCTTGATTGTGCTGTACACCCAAGAGGAGGGAAATAGTTGGTGATCGTCCAGACGTATTTGGAGATCAATGCATATGCGAGCTATAAGGTGCCTCCAGTTTCGTTCAGACCCAGAATGGACTTGTAAATGGATTGTGTATCTGACATTGGATTTTATTATGTGCTGATTGATTCCTATTAAATATATATCTGTTTGGCGGTGGAGAATTTATTCTCTTTCTTAACGCCCTTCTCTAAGACGTACGAGCTCAGAGGTTATATATCGATAGATATCAGTCACATGGCATGAATTGCCTGTGTGGCATGCTGAGATGCAGTGATCAAGGCTTTTTTTGAAAAGCAGAGTCTTGTGGTTGATGATCAAAGCACGGCTTTAATACAGCGTAGCTTTGTGTATGGCATTAATTCGCGAGCCTCACACCTCGTTATGAGTCAAAAACGGGATCGTGACTGCAGGGAGTGCACAACGTTTCTTTCTAGCTATGGGTGGTTTCAGCATTTTACTCGTCCTGACATCGTTGTTATTTTACCTATGTGGTTGTTGGATTGCGAGGTGCCTCTGATATATCGGTCTCTTCGGAGCCGATGGATATAGGTCCGAGAGGACCGGGAAACGTGTGTTCAGGAATAACCAATCCTCAAACGTAAGAGAGGAGCGGCCCTGAAGATCCAGGGGTCTTCTGTGGGAGATCCTGAGGCATTTGCTAAAGTGTCTCGAATCGGTGAGGAGCCATCCTTGGCCTCGACTCATGACGGAAATCCAATTTCCAATATGTGACATTTCGGTTTTATTTGTAGAGCCTAGCATGGCGACATAGTAGCATGGGATACTATGCCGTCTATGATTGATACATTTATATTTGAAGTTTATTCATACATTTTACACAATAATGGTATCAAAATGATTTATTTTAAATGTACCAAGCTTGTTTGGATATTATAAGGTAAAACTCTAACCTCTAGCTTGCGTTGCATTGAGTGATGGGACCTGAGTCTTATAATAGCTTCGTTTTTACAAAAAACATTGCGCTGTTTATTTTATGCACTAGTATTCTTAGGAGGAAACCCGTTCCGTGTTATATGGCGTGGTCCCTTGATTTACTCTCTTTTTAAGTAAATTTTTAAATAACTGTTTTAGTTCTCACACCAGTCATATGACTGACCTGGAGTTTACTGTTTTAACCTAAACTCTAGGTGCCCCTATTTTCCACATGGGCAGCTAGTAGTTTTGGTTTTGCAGATTTATATTCACAGGAACCTGGTTTACAGCTAGAACAATATTCAGAAAGCTCTATATCCATTTATCTCTTTCGGTTGTGTATTGTATTATTTTTCCGCTGCTTTGTAATGTAATTTAAATCTCTGATATTTCTATGATGTATAATATTTACTCATACTCGGTATATTCTTGTATTCTGATGGAATTGTTGTAATAAGCAATGAAATGTTCTTCTGTTTGCGTTTTGATTTGTCGTGTTCTCGAAGCAATCCGGGCTTTCCTTCACGGGGAAGTTCGGGTCGTTACCTCTGGTATCAGAGCTCTGGTTTACAGAGCTCGAGAACAAGGCACATTAGAACCATACGAAAGAATTAGTAATATCCAATGAGAATGACTCGTTAGAGATAGGATCAGCAGTATCCTAGAATGAATCCGAAGAGTGTGTTTTTATGAATAAAAATGGAAACAATTTTTTTTTTTGAAAATTTAAATCATATTATACGTATTTGAATATTTATTTTAAATTGATTTGGACAATCCAATATATAAAGATTTTGCATATACGCCTTGCAAACATATGCGAAGATTTAATATAATGGATAGATATAGAAACACACTCTAGTCGTCCAGGGATAATTCTGGTGATGGTGCACCATCGCCAGTATTTATTTTCAAGTTCGAAAGTGGGATGTCTATATATTTCCATTAGATTGTTGTGAGAACCAAAACTAGATAGGGCTTATTGTTGAGATTTGGCATCAAAAACATGATTTTCTGTATATGTACCAAAATTATGGATTTGAAAAGCTAATCAACTAATTGATTGATGGTTATGTTGTAGGATTATTCGTTTAAACCAACATATAGATGTAAGGTAAATTTAGGCCAAATTGAACCAAATATTGGACTGTATTGAAAATTGTTTGAAATTACATGCATATACATATGTATACATTGAACATGTCATTGCAAGGAGGCTAGAGCAGAGGAATAAAATTGCTTGCCCGATAAATAGGTACACGTTTACTAATTTCCTGGGTTTTGGATGATTTTATGAGCCGATTGGTTAGCCGCTCGGTTGTTTCTTTTTCTTTTTGGATTGGAAAGGCCTGTATGGAAATTTTAGGATTTTCCCGGTGCTCCCGTGCAAGGGAGGTTATGGAGAATTTTTTTGAAAATTTAGGGTGTTAGCCAAATTTTTGAAAATTTGAAAAGTTCTTAGAAACGGAAAGTTGAAGAACTTAAGCCATAATGAAAATAATAAAAGTTGAGTTGGTTTGTAAAACAACTTTCGCCTTCGTTCCTTTTTGGGGACGAAAATATTTTAAGTGGGGGAGATTGTAACAACCCGGAAATCCGAGCCAATTTAAAATTTTTATTTTGGCAATTTTAATGAATTTTGAATATTTAAAATGAATTATTTTAAATAATAATGATGAGAAATTTATTTTGAATAGAATTAGAACGTATATATTTATATAGATCATCGTTAGAATATAAATATTTAATTTAACTTATAAAAGGAATTGAAAATAGCGCGGTAGTTTGAAAATTCGATTTCAAATTTCAAATGAATGTACAAGATTCAAAATAAACCGGATTTTAGCGAAACCAAAAATATTAGAATCTATTTGAGAATATCTTTCCAACGCACACGAAAAATCAAAATTACATTGCGAGAATAAAAAGTTATGCCCAGTTGAAAATTCAGAATAGTCGCTATGGAATTTTTGGCTTTTAAAAATGGAAATTTTGCAAACGACCTCGGTTTTCGACGAAACCACTTTTGTTGGAACCGGGATGTCTATTTATTGCTAGATTCCAAAATTCATAATTTTTTGAATCAATATGCAAACGTGACAAATGAAAACATGTTTTAATAGTTTCAGTCAATTTCGACCGACCAGAAAATGGCCAATTTTCAAACGGTCTCGGAATTTGACGAAATTAGTTTTGTTAGGACCGTGTCGTCAATACGAAGCTAGAAAATATTTTTTGGGAATTTTTGGAGTCCGTATGTGGCCCCGGTAAATTGGAATGCGCGTTCAAATTCAATATATAGATTTATATTTTGATTTTGATGGAAACTAATCGAAACGATCGAACTGGCTTACGATACATATCACATTGTGTTCAGAATGGGGGTAATTAGCTAGTGGCGACAGTCATTGGGTTTCGTTTGGAGGTTGAATGGAAAGTCAACTTTCAAGGAGAGATAAATTAAATTATATATTAATAGCCCCCCTTTCCCTCTTCTCTCTCCTCTTCCTTCAGAAATCGATTTTTAGAAAAGAGAAAGAAAAAAAACAAAACCCGTCGCCTCCCCCCCATCATGGAGCGCCGCCGCCCATCATAGCTCACCCACCGCCACCGCCGCCTTCCCCAGACCCCCTTCTCGTCGATGGCCACCACTCCCCTTCCCTCTCTCTCTCCTCGCCCCAAATGCAAACCCTAGCCGCGCCACCCAGAAGCCGCCGCCCCACCTGAGCCCGACGCCGCCACCACCCCTCCGTCTCCTTGATGACCTCCGACCGACCCTCAACAGCCCCTCCTATATCCTGTCCATCGCAGAAAACCGTGCAAGGCCCCTTCCCAGTAAAAATCGAAGTGAGTTCACTTCTCTTTTCTGTTTTTAAATAATATTGTTTTTAATTCAGTCTTATTAAGTTAAATTACAAGCTTTATTCAAAAATTGGATTTTTCTTAATATGTATGAAATGTTAAAGAAAGGAATGATTTTTAATATATAAAAGAAATGATTTTTAACATTATAAAGACTTGATTTTAAATCATATGAAAGCGAAGAGTAAAAAAGAAAATAAAAATATGATCTGTGTTTAAAGAAAAATACTATCTTTGTTTATGGAAAGTTATGATTTTTATCGGTAGTAAGGTAAAAATATAATTTTTATTCAAGTGGTAAGATAAAAATATAATTTTTATTTAAGTAGAGAAGTAAAGATATGATTTTTATTTAAGTAGAGTTATAAAAATATAATCTTTATTAGAAGTAGAGCGATAAAAAAATATAATTTTTATAACGAAGTAGCGATGTAAGAATATGATTTTTATATATAAAATATCATATTAAAAATGTGTTTTTTACTGTGAACAGCTTGGAAAAGCTTGAGTTAGAATTTCAATCAAATCCATACCATTCAGAAATAGATAACGGAGGAGTGGAACCCAAAGGTGAGAATTTCTCACTTTTAATTTATTTTTCTAGTTAAAATATATACTAGGATGCAGACGGTGCTTAGCAGCCCCCGACACCCGTCGTCCACAGACCATGGATGACTTGTATTGTTTGATTGATCTGTTGTGAAAGTTGATTGTGTGATGTGGAATGAAAATAAATATTTTATAGTTAAAAATATAATTTTTAACGTGTATACAAAACGAAATAAAATAAATATAAGCAAATCGGGCTATCTGTTTATGTACACACATTTGACTGATATTGATTGGGACGATAAATTTTACACATCGCCCAACTACACAAATAAATCTGTGTTTAATTGTTTGAAACCCCACAGGGTATTAGGATGATATTGGACATACACTAATCCCAATAATTAGCTGTATGTCGATCGATAGATTGACCGGCTATTATAAGCGTTGAATATTTATATTTGATGCTTATGAGTGGAGAATGCACTTTGGATGATGGTTGACTGTATTTGATTGTTGTTGTACACATGTGTTGTATGAAATCCATATAAATCAAATTATATGGTAATTGACTGTGTCTGATTCCAGTTCAGAATGAATAAATATTTTAAAATAACTAATATTTTAAAATAATGTTCAGTAAAAGATCAAAATATGATTTTGATGTCTGATTTGGGATGGACACGAATATATTTAAATATATATATAGCCGCGTTGATTAGATTGACGCCATTTTTACGTGAACGATATTTATATCGATTTTATTCATTATTATAATGAATATCGAAAAGGAATTGATTTCAAAATATAATGGTTTGAAAATAATATCATTTATATATCGATGATATGCAATATTCAATTTTGAATAGAAATTGAATATGAAGTTGAAATCGTTTTGAAAACGAATTTAAAACGATTTATAAAATACGTTTTAAAAGGAAATCAATGAAATATAATATATATATATATTATATAATGGCCTGAATAGAACGCTTCACGCCGTGGCAGTTCGCGAATTTCGACCATTGGCTTCGAACGGACATTACGGGAGATCCGACCGTCCGATTCTCCTAAAACCGGAACTGTTGGGTTCGTATCGAAAAGATCTTTCTAACGAATATGAGAAACTAGAAATCTAACGGTTGGATTTAGAATTATGTTCAAATAAAATTTGGAAAAGGTCGTTGTAAGTGAAGTTCGGTGGTCGTTTATGGAAATCGACTGTACAGGCCTTGATAAAATTATTAAAAATAGCAATAATTTGTGTAAAATCATAAGAAATGATTTGGAAAGAATTAGGATGAAAAATTCCATATTTGAAAAGATAAAAATATATTTTTATAGAAATGAACTAGTTTTGAACTAGAATTATAATTAAATTATTCTTAAAATAAATAAATTGGATTTGAAATGGTTTTAAAAATAACCAGAATTTCCAATATATGATTTGGAATGGATTTGAATCGATATTATCTTCGGAATATTTATTGGATTCCGTGATTATACGGATATTGTCGAGTAATTTGGAAGATATATATATCGTTATTCCAATATGATATTTGTTGATTTCAGAATTTGATATTGAATTTAAGCCGATATATTTTCTATTCAGAGCCTTGTATTTAATATCAAATGGGATTTGGGTTTGTCGTGAATGGTCTTCATCAACACCGTTCTTAAACCCAGTTGAGAAAAGATTAAATCCTTTTTATTTAGATTTAATGAAGTATACCAATTAATTAATATATTTAATTGGAATTGAATTAGGATTGATTTTTGGGGTTTATCGTGAACGACGTTTTGAATAACATTTGTTCTTTAACCCTATAATTAATAGAATGTGAATCGGTTTTATTATGAACTGTGTTTTAACGACATTCGTTCTTTAACCCGATTTACAGTGAAATGTGATTTGGAATTTATAAATCTTTTTATTAAGATTTAACAGGAATTTTCCAAATTAAAGATTTCCAGTTTAATATATTAAATTGGAATTGGATGGGATTTGATTTGATAATAATCGAAATGAAGTTCTGTGGAGGAAGACTGTTAATACATATGAAATTTAAAAGGGCTTTGCCATTGTTCCATTTATATTATTAGTCGGATACGGAAATTTATATCGATTATATATGTTGATTTGTTTTTCATGAAGATTCCATTAATGGAATGTGATTTGGGTTTATCGTGAGCTGTGTTAACCCAATAAAAGACATGATTACATGTCTGTCCTTGTATTTTGAACTGTATGGTTGATCTCTGCTTAATATATATCTGGTTGGCGGCGGAGAATTTATTCTCTTGCTTAACGCCCTTCTCTGAGACATACGAGCTTAGAAGTTATATCGGCAGAAATCAATAGTATGGTGTAGATTATCGATGCGACATGTTTGTGTTTCCACATATTGATTTTTGGGAAGATTAAACCTAAGTGGAGTTTTAATGAATCTTTAATTAGACTGAAAGGTGGATCAATAATTTAAACTATCAAATTTGGAAAATGATCTAGAGTGGAGTATAGCCTGTTTCGCTCCCAGCAATAGTTAAATCTTTAATTAGATTTGATCGGAAAATGGTAATTAAATTTACCGATAGCACGGTCCTGTTAGTTATAGGGTAATTACAGTTCTGCTCCATGGGATGAATAGGTTGGGTCTGGGAAATAAAATAAATGATTACTTCGGTATGGTTTGCTAATCCCGACTAGTTTGGAAAACCATAATTTAGTTTGAAATGATATCCAAAGGAAGATTAAAAAATAAATTTTAAAGAATTTATCTTTGATAAAATTAATGGGAACAAATCCCTAGATATGTGAATATTTAAATAAAAGAATATTCAGAATTGGAATGAGGCGTGTTTTGTGTTTTTATAGCACTTGTTTATTGTATACGCGAGTTATTCGGAAAGACCGGGTCTATCCCATTCTGAATAACTGATTCGACGATAATCCGAAGATGAAGAAGGTGGTTGAAGACCGGAGGTCTTCACATCGTTTGAACGATTACTGGTGATCTTGATTGGGCTATACACCCAAAAGGAGGGAAATAGTTGGTGATCGTCCAGACGTATTTGGACATCAATGGATATGCGAGGTATAAGGTGCCTCCGGTTTCGTTCAGACCTAGAACGAACTTGTAAATGGATTGTGTGTCTGACATTGGATTTTATTCTGTGTTGATTGATTTCTATTAAATATATATCTGTTTGGCGGTGGAGAATTTATTCTCTTGCTTAACGCCCTTCTCTGAGACGTACGAGCTCAGAGGTTATATATCGATAGATATCAGTCGCATGGCATGAATTGCCTATGTGGCATGCTGAGATGCAGTGATCAAGGCATTTGTTGAAAATCAAAGTCTTGTGGTTAATGATCAAAGCACGGCTTTAATACAGCGTAGCTTTGTGTATGGCGTTAATTCGCGAGCCCTACACCTCGATATGAGTCAAAACGGGATTGTTACTGCAGAGAGTGCACGACATTTCTTTCTAGCTATGGGTGACGTCAGTGTTTTACTCGCCCTGACATCGTTGTTATTTTACCTATGTGGTTGTTGGATTGCGAGGTGCCTCGGATATATCGGTCTCTTCGGAGCTGATGGATATAGGTCCGATAGGACCGGGAAACGTGTGTTCAGGAATAACCAATCCTCAAACGTAAGAGAGGACCAGCCCTGAAGATCCAGGAGTCTTCTGCGGGAGATCCTGAGGCATTTGCTAGTGTGTCTCGAATCAGTGAGGAGCCATCCCTGGCCTCGACTCATGACGGAAATCCAATTTCCAATACGTGACATTTCAGTTTTATTTGTAGAGCCTAGTATGGCGACATAGTAGCATGGGATACTATGCCTTCTATGATTGATACATTTATATTTGAAGTTGTTTTCATACACTTTGCACTATAATAGTATCAAAATGATTTATTTTAAATGTACCAAGAATGTTTGGCTATTATAAGGTCAAACTCTATCCTCCGGCTTGCGTTGCATTGTGTGATGGGACCTGAGTCTTATAATAGCTTCATTTTTACAAAAAGCATCACTACAACAAAACTGGGATTTCATAGCATTTCAAAAACGCTATTATATGCAAAGATAGCGTTTTAGAGAACGCTATATAACGACATGCTATGTTAGACCATCGACTTTAAATAGCTCAGGGAAAAAACGCTATGAAAAATATAAAATCAATAGCGTTTTTGCGGTTAAACAAAAACGTTATATGAAATCATAGCCAACTGCTATCTATTATAGCGTTTTTGCCTAATTTTATAGCGTTTACCTAACCTCTACTGTAGCGTTTCTTGTTATTTCTATGGCGTTTATTACATGCTTTTAATAGCGTTTGCCTACATCATTTGATAGCGTTTTAAAAACGCTATAATCTCTTATGCAATTTCATAGCATTTACTATCTGTATACCACCATTTCAGCTCTTTCATTACTTTTAATTACATACATATCATTCAAACAATATTCATATATCATTATCTATTTCTCAAACGTGTACGAACATAACACATTTTACAAACATATAAACTGGAACATAATATTTCAAACATATCGTTCAAACAATGTTCATATATTCAAACTTAATGTTTTATGCATATAATTCAAACAACATTCACATATCCAAACTTAAACAATTCATACATATTGTTTGATCAACTCTTCCATGTCCATAATAAATCATATATACTTGATTAACAAGTTACTTACAAATCAGTCGAATGGTTGATTTAATATTGCTTTGCTTTTGATATTTTCTCCAAAACATAAGCAATTTGATCCTGTTACAACAAAAATAAGCAATATTTAGCACAAAATAATTAAACTTGCATACAATATATATACATATACATATATATATATACATACATACATACATATATATATATATATATACACACATATATATGGAAGCGGCTATAAGGACACAAAATTGAACACAAACTTATGTACACAAAATCTCGACCACACTTTTTTTTTGTCTTTATGTGTGAGGTGTAACTCAGGGGAGATCTAATGGCTCAGATTTTATGTGTGTTTAATTTTGTGTCAACATTTTGTTTCCTTTTAGACTTTCCCTACACACACACACACACACACACACACACATACACACTTCACATAAGCACAACGTAACTAAAAAATGATTCTAAGTGGAAAAAGCAGTGAAAATGTGAAAAAACTATAGCACAACAGCTATACTTATTCACAACAAGTTTAAGTGAAAAAAAAAAATGTCGCACTACTAACCTAAAATTTAAAACTACCTGCTGCATCAAAATCAACAATTGTATAAATTACATACAAAAGATGCGAATGCTAGCCTAATGTAAATAATTCCCTACATACATTGTAACATCAGCATCTAGACAATTTCAAAGGCACTTATTAAAGAAAAATTTACTATTAGACATAATTATCAATTTACTTTAGGGAACAGTTAAACATAGACGAGGAGCCTCTTTTGTCCTCAACACCCGCTGATAGCAGTTCAGCGAGGCCATGCAGTTATACTAGAAACTGATTAGAATATATACTAATTTTGCCATCAGCGAGGCCGTTCAGCAAAGCCTTAGAGATAAGAATACATACTAGAAACCGGTTCAGCAACATCTCAAAATAAACGCGTTACTCCATCTTAAAGGAATTTCCACTCAAGTATATCATCTGGCTTATATATAGAAATTTTACTCTTTTTTATTGAGATAAGATGTATTCAGAAACTCATGTATATTAGACTGCTATATTCATAGAAACCATGATACATATTATATGGCTGTTTATATGGACATCCATGGTTCACTTCTATTGTATTTAATTTATGTTCAATATGTTTTAGTCATATGTACTGCTATCACAAGAGAATTGAGAAACAAATCTTTTTTTGTAGAAAAATTTCATAACCATGTAGGTTCACCATTTAGATAGATCTTTTGCAACTATATGGATGACACATTTACTCCATGGGAAATCATACCACCCATTTACATTTCCATCATAATGGAATAAAATAACAGTAAAATTCTCTGGAAGAAACTGATAATAGAAAATCAGATGAGGAAAGCTCAAGTTAGATAATTCCTATGAATACTGAATTACCTCATATCTTTTGAACAACAAGATCCACATTCTTCTTTTGAACAACAAGATCCACATTCTTCTTTTGCTTAATTCCTATAGGCATCGCCAGTAAGTTGTGGACCTATGGTTATACCGAACGCTTCCCTTCAATTCTGAGCTCCATAAAGTCTTTAACTCCATATCAGATCTTGAATGCACTATATCATGAGGCAAATTTCCAATCGTTCACTCATTAAAGAATCCTGAATCATAGATATAGATAAAAGGATTATAATTCATTATTCAAGCATTGTGCAAGTTGAACAAAATACGCTCAGTAAAAATCTATCTCCATTAATGACATAAATGTAGGTGAAAAGAATTGGTGATGACCAAGAATGTGGAGGTACACTTGCATCTTTTAATTTTCTCAACTCCAAGATCTTTGAACGATAGGAAAAATTGTCCAAATAAGCCACCTTAATAATGAAGAATAATCAAAACATATTTGTATCAAATCTAACTCCAAAAATTAACTTGTTTAGGACACAGTTGGCATAAAGCTTTCTGCATAAGCACAATTTTATATCATGTTGCTGTAAAAAGGTTTGAATCAGAGCGATTTAGGATAGTTTTAGCGAAAAAAATTCCCCAAATTTACACTGGTGGGATTGAAATTGCACCAATGTAAAAAAATGGAGTGGCAGAAATAGGTATGTTTTTGATATAGATTTGGCTTAGGCCTATATATCCAGATTTGCCAAAAACATATCCACAATGTATCTAAGATCCCAAAAGTGTTTCAAGCAACCCTGTATCTTTTTTTTTCCTTAATAACTGAGATAAAAATTATGCCAATTGAACCCAAAATTTATGTCACACCACCAAATGTATGACTAATATTATCAGCACTCTTTATATAAAAATGCATTAGTTGTATAACCAAATGTCTTATACACACAATGAGAGTTCAATGGCACCCATTTGCGGCACCACTCTATCCGCCGATTTCTTCCCATATTGCCATTTAAATAATAACAGTTTCTCTCTAGTCTCTCTCTTTCCTCTACAAGTATTATCTACTTCGGAACTCATGCTGAAAATAGGGGCTTGAAGGTGTGGCAAAAATAGAGGTGCAATTGAAATAGATTCAACTGATAATCATGCTGTGCTATATAATTGATGGCCACTCATAGTTTAAAAGCATAAGAAACGTTGAGAAGTTCAATGTGTTTGGTTCATAGTAAGATCAGAAACGTAAACTTATTTGAAGTGTGATATCGTGACAGTATAGAAAGGATGGGAGAGTTCTCCAATCTATCAAACAAAACCAAAAATACCAGTTCATTATATCAGTTTGCAACTACTGCAAGCATGAACAAACGATAACCAAGCAAAAGAACAAACTAGAAAGGGAAAACAAGTTAAAATAAGCTGGCTATACCTCTGTTTCTTCATACTGAATACTCGTCATCCTATACACAGTGAACATAGCTGTCGAAAAGAGCAACATATACAGCCAAGCTTTCATTTTACAACGCCGACTTCATTCTGCACTTCACCAACACATTAACCCAACTATAAATACTCTACCATTAACGAACATCCATTGATGCATGCGCAACAAATGACTCATGCTGAAGTTATAATTGGTCTATAAACCATTTCAAAATGATAAAAAATTACAAAACGGAAAATACGTTGAACCTAGAAGCTCCACAAAGTAGTCGAAGAAATGCCAGACAAAGAAAATAAAAGAAGAGTAGAGAAACTGCCTGAATTAGATGGATGCTGAGCTCATAAGCGACGGACCAAGTTGACCAAACACCTACAAAATTCCAATATCTACAAAATTCCAAGTAAAAATATACATAGAAAACGCTTTAGCATGTACTACTCAGATTTTATAACTGTAAACATTCGCTACCAGTTCTCTAAATTAGGTCTGGTATTATCCTCTTAATTTCATCAGCTTGTGGGAAGAATTAACTACTTACTGCCAGTAAGCACTATGCCAGTAAAATGAAAGTATTGAATAAAATAAAATAAACGTAAGACATACATTTATGGGACAAAAACACAAAAATATTTCCCCTATCCTAAACCATGGAAATGCTATGAGCTACATCCATTCCACATACTAAGCTGGTACTATCCAGCGAAATCAAAAAGGCGCAACATAGGCATTCATTAATTACTCTGCTCTTGAAAACCCTGCTCCCCATGCTCATATCCTCTCTCCCTTCTATGAACTATTTGTCATGCTGCAAAATACAATCTAGTCACTAAAGGTGTAAATCAAGAAATCAAAGAAGTCTTATTCTGCCTTGATCTAGTACCCAGCTTGACCTGATGGTTAAAATGGAACATTCTCGCCAAAAGTTGAGGCCCATAATTTAATCTGATTTCAATATCAAAAAAACAACATCCCTAGCATATTGCAATCCATATCTCTAAAGCACATCCAAGCACAGTCAGTCCCTCAAAACAACAAAAAAAGAATGGTGCATCATCCATTCAAAGTAGGTTTCATGTTTTCAACATTGTATTTAATTTCTCTATTCACCATCGTTTTATCACAAAATTTAAAACAATCTACACATACTCAGCTTTTCAAATTTCAAACGAAATCAGTCGAACATATGTGAAATCACTGTTTCATAAAATGCAAAAAAGTAAAGGAAGACCATACAAATTCAATTCGAAAAACTAAAACATTACATACATAAAACTTACTCCTAGCAGGGTCTTTTTATTATGGAAAACAATGACTGCCTTTTGAGCTTCCTCTCTAGTCAGACACATCAAAAACAACGTGAATTATGCACCAGAAAAATTAAAATCTCAAGCTGAACTGAAACCACCAAACAGTGCTAAAATAAAACTTAAAATTTACCTCACAATGCCATAGTCACCATATTTTTAATAATACAGACCTTGTATCTTGCAAACTTGTCAGTCATAGAAAGCAGTTAATGTTCAGCCATTTGCTTCAGACAATGACCAACGAAAAGCTTTGCCACTAGAATATCTAAATTGATTAGAAACAATCAATTTAGAAAAAATCAAAAAAAATTAAGGGGGAACACGATCGACATATATCAGAGGAAGATGAGGTTTTGGCTTGATTAAACTGTTATAACGGGAAGAGTTTATGGTTTTGGTTTGGTTTTCTACTTTCATGTTTAAGTACCTGATAAAAAAAAGTTAAATAAACATACACCAACATATAGAACTACTACATCCAAGATCCAGCAATATCAATTATCCGTCCCAAGCCACCCACCATTGGTCCATCTTCATGCGCAACATTCAGAAGTGCAAAATGAACATAAAATGCACAGCAATTGAAACAACAGTAGAACTATTTCTAATTTTTGTACAATGCACAGACTAATAACAAAATAATTACCTCAAATCGGATAGGGTGGTATGTTGTGACACTCAAACTCATCACACGTTAGAAGTTGACCTCTGGAAAAAAGCAGCAAGTATAACTCAGACATTATTCAGTAATTACAAACCAGTGCCCAGTAGCCATTGAAGAATAGAGTAATAATTTAGTACATCAACTATTTTTTGCATGACCTGGTAAGAACAATAATACAAAAGCTAGAAACTGACAATCTAAATAATTTTTTAAAAAAATGAACAAAGCAAAGGCATGAAATATGATATGTCTCTTTAAAAGAATTCAAAATGTAGGATACTTATAATTCAATTTTTAACAGGATAAATAAATGGAAGCTCATGTTGAAAAGCTCTGCAACCAATTCAGTGGAGTAACTATTACATATTTTGTCTAGAATCTAATCAAACATAGCTTTTAATTTTTACTTGCTTAATAGCTTAAGCTTTACTAATTCTTATAATTATGTCAATGGACATCAAATATTCTACCTATGAATTACAACCAGCATATCTAAGGCAAACAAATATACTTGTAGCTTGTGAATTTCAAATGATAGTAACTAATTGTTAAAACATTAGATGCTAATGCATTTAGCTAAATAAAACATGTTTTGCATTTCTTTGTTTATTTTACGAACTTAAAATGCTAAACAGACATAAATGTACATGAAATTTTGGTCAGGTTATTTTAACCTTGTTTCTTTCACAGATGTTGGACAGTGAAAGAAGTATTGTTTATCGCCTTTCTCAGTTAACTTTCAATGACGAAGGTTTGAAAAACTAGTTAACTTTTTTTAAAATTAATGAGCATGCTCTGTGTGAAAATTCTATAATGGATTGTTTCAGAAATAATACTAACACAGTAATAAATTTTCAGGACCTCAAACTTCAACTTATTCCACAATAGTCACAAAACCTTAGCAAAGTAGTAACTGATGGATGTTATTTTCCCTTAAACCGAGTAAAAAGATTACACCAAAAGTTGAGTCTTCAATTAAGGTGCTTGAATAGAAGCTTAATATGAAAAAGATGGAAAGAAAAGAAAAAATGCAAGAAGTGTTGGGTATCATAAAGAGAAACACAACTTTATACAAAACCTCATGACAAAATAAGAGCAATGTATAAAATAAAGTGGAAGGTAATGCTTTGAATGGTAACTCAATTAAGAATAACACAATTTCCAAAAATTATGATTTTATTGTTGGTGGTACTTAATAGCGAATGCTAGGACCATCCCCTTATATCATCAAAGATTTACCTTACCCACTTTAAATTTACCTTTTTTGAACTGGTATTTTTTGGCAAGGCAAAAAGTTAGGCAAGGCATTTTAGAACTTATACTTCTTCATCAACATCAATATTTTAGATTAATAAAAAGATAAGGAAAAGTATAGAAAGTTTTAAATTTACAGTTGTAGATTACACACATAATATTGCAGCTGATCATTCTAACTATATATTTGTAGATGAGAGGTTTATTTTCTTCTGTTGTTGTATTTCTAGTCCTCATTCTTCTTTTAATGCAAATTGATCCTAATTATCGATTATTATCATAATTCGCAGACAAAAACAATGGAGTCAACGTTGTTTTTAATGTAATTGATTGAATTACTGATTACAATTTCCGACGTGATTTCATTTTGATCAGTCGGTGTGTAACTGCCAATAACAAAACTCTTAATAAATTAATTTCCATTTAGTCATGCTAAATGAAGTAAAACTCTTTCACATTCATTTTTGCAGCAAGTTGGATATAATCACATCACTGTTATTTCAATCGTTCTGATGTTTCTTTATTTGATTGATATGACCATGAAAGCCATGCACGTACCAGGGCAATACAAAATAGACAATATATTTTGTTCAATAGCTGGGTTATCTGCTTACAGGGAAAGTTTATATCATTCTCCCTTAGGTGCCACTTCCAATATTTTCTTCTTGTTTTTTGTCTTCACTAATTCATTCCCTTTATTCTACCTATAAATCTTCATCGTTTTCATCTTTTTTCATTTTATCATATATGTTTCTTTAATTAGTGTCTGTATTTTAGAATAGAGCATGCTCAAAGCAAAGCTATTTTTTGCTTTCAAGAAGTAAACCAGTTTAAAATTTTACAGCATACAATTAATTTGGCAAGTAAAATAAGAAGAATTCACACTTAAAATAAAACAAGTCGACTGTGCCATCGAAATTATGAAGCTTTGCGTTGACAAGAGATTAACAATTATGCAAAATATAATCTAAACGGAAAGGTCTATTATTTGAAAGATAATTCAATAGCATATATGGTGTTCATTTTAAACTTATTTGGTATTTATTATTATGCCAACTCACATGCATATTTCTATTAGGCTTTCCACTTTAGAGTTTTATTAGATGCATTTACGAGAACTTTTTTGAGTCTTGCCATTAATCAAGGGTTTATGATTCAAATTTTAGTAAAGATCAAATGGTCAATTATTAAAACTAAAATAAGTAATGTTGAGAATAATTAAATGAGGATTTCGTATGCTTTTATCAGTTATTCAGGGCCAAAGTGTGGAATATAATTGCTATTACATCTAAATATACAACATCAACAGTACCTTAGCAAGAAGCACCAGCAACATCTCCCTTTGCACTACCTTGCATGATCATAGGCAACAACATACCCCATTTCCTGGCATGCAACAACAACATCCCTTATAAATAATGGTTACTTGATTACAGGTTAAGGATGATATATATATTAAGAGTATTTGTAAGGGTTTCCATGTTATCTTGTCAAGGGCATTATGGTTCCCCAACATTATTTATAAGGGTTTCCGTACATATATAGGTAATGACAAACACTGCAGCACAAGGCAAATCAAAGCTCACAGCACACAAATATCAACGCTTTGATCCAAGCAGCCACACTAAGCAGTAAAATTAAATTTAATCCAAGTCATGCGCACCTACAACACACTAAGCAGTGACCCCCATTATTCTATAAAGGATAATGTGACATGCTTCATTCTGAAACAAACTGAGCATAATAACACAAAAATAAACTGTAGAGCAGCAGATATATTCTGAGAAATGAGCAAAATGTAGCAAGCAAATGTCATCACTAATTTAACATGATCAATGGAGCTAGATAATGTTTGTCTTCTTCGGTTTTTGCTGCTTGCAAGCTATGATATCCCATTTATTTTTAGTATCCAAGAATATGAGTGGCCCATGGTACATCTAATATTTATATGTAAATATAAAAGAGATAATCACAATTACAAAAGGGTCATTTTAGGAAAACAAATGACCAATTCATTTATGTGAACATCAAGACTACAAGCTTTGGTTTATTCTATGATTCGGATGGAATCTGCAAGTTTCATTTTATAACCCTGATACTGCCAAATTTAAAGTTAAGGCCACATGAGTTTTGTATATTTGAGCAAGTACAATTATTGAAACTCCATAAAGGTAAGAAATCGTTATTAAGAAAAGGCGTGAGATTATCACATTACCCTTTATGAGTGCCTCTGGAACAAACCACACTAGATACCGAGACAACACCGTGCTTCTATTTATAACCCAAGAAGAAACTATAAATATGAATGTGCATTAACAGCATTATAGCTTCTCTTTTAATTGTTTGTCCAAATTTTGTCGCAAATTTCCACTGAAATGCTGCATTGAAGCATGATTACAGGCATCACATGCGAATTAGAAGGTTCACGAGTTAAACTGATAAAACTGAGTAAATTGCTAATCATATATAGGCAGCAACAATTCTTCGTTTTTCTTGCTTAGCTTAGTTTCCTTCTTAGGACTCTTATCAGTGGATCTGGCCGTGAAATAATTGAATGAGATTCAGAAAATGTAAGATCTGCTATAGATTTCTCTACATATTTAATGCACCTTTTGCTTTTCTCAAAACTAAATATAATAGCAAGGTATAACAATCCTTCTCTCATTTTTTAACTGTCACGTACTAAACTTTCTTCTTCACTTGACTGCTCTCATATAATACAATAGATGTGTACATTTATCGACTTCGTTTATTTTTTGTTATGTGAACTCAATTTGCCATATAAACCCATTCCTTTTTCCCGCTCTCAGTTTTCGAAAGTGATGATTTAGAGAACACTTTATTGGTTTACCCTAGTTTGCATGAATTATTAACGATTATTTATAACTAATAGTAACCAATCAAAGTAATTAAACAGAAAACACGAAATTACATCCAAACTTCGCTTCAACCGTAAAGAAGGTTCAAAAAGTTAAGTTTACTTCCTCGTGTCGATAGGAGGAGAAACCTACAGTCAAAGGGATGCTCTACTTTTCTCACTTGAGATGTGGCAATTAGTGGATTTAAATATGCAAAGTTTAACACATGTACTGAACATGTTCAAACTCTGAAGCACGGTAAAAATTTCTAAGAAAAATGTCAAAAGCAAAACTGGCATTATACTAGACTAGATACATCGATCTTTGCAATTTTTCATTCAAGTATTCAAGAATACTAAGCTCTGGTGACAAGCTCATAGCAATCTTCATAATAAAACACACAAAAATAAACTATTTTTATATGAAATATAGACTTATAGTAAGTCCACTTGCTTAGCAATAATTTATTCAACTAAAATACAGAGTTAGAGGATTATGCAGGCCACTTCTTAGTACATTTTTTAAGTCCTAGTGACTTAGAAATGATTATTAATAATGTCCCATACGCTTTCAAATATAGATACGTTATTACATAAAAAAAAAAGGATTCTTAGTATGGATTTAAAATCAGAGAGTTTATAAAACATTCGTATTGTATCAAACTAAGTAATATGTTATTGGAGCACTGGGCAGAGTCTCTGGCCTTATTTGAGTACCTATACATGTTGATAGCATCAATGCAATGGGAAAATACATAAATGAATCCAGAATGCTATTCAATATCAACATTTCCACTAAATAAATGAATTCAATCACACTTAAGACAAGTAATGGAGGGGAATGTATGAATATTGTTGATTATGAGTTTAAACAATTTGTTTGTTTAACTTGCCAGCAGTTACGGCATTAAACTTCAATATGTAAAAAAAAAAAATGAAACGAAACCGCAACAGTTAATATAAACACGCACATGGGATGGCAACCAAATCTGTGTATACTTCTACTGTTCTGCATAAAGAGAAAAAAAAAAAAAAAAAAAAAAAGATAACATTGTGAATTCAAAATCATAAACTTGTAGTAGGTTTCAGGTATCACATAGGATGTGAAGCATAGGTTAAACACTACTATTAAAAAAACAGAATCATAGGAATGAGCAGTATAAAATAAATGATAAATTTTTTTTTACCTGTCATGGCCCTGCGTGATTTTGGATTTCCGATCTACGATTCACGATTCTGGTGAAGAACGAAAATAGCGACTTGAGGAATTGCGGGATCGGCCATCGACCAGAGCTATTTGAAAACATGTGAGACGGGTTGAGTGTACGGAATTGGAGAGATGCATTGTCTTGTGGAAGCGGAGGCGACGAGGAGTTAGAAGGCAGTTTTGGGAAGGAAATTGGGCAAAAGCATTTATTTCAGTTCCAGCACAATTTTTTTATCTCCCGCTTCTCTTTTCTGAATAGCGTTGAGTACGTGGGAATTGTTTCCGGAATAGCGTTCAAACCCTACAATTTTGAATCATCTGCGGATTCTATGTAGGAACGCTATTTTATAGAGCTATCAAAGGATAATTTTGTTGTAGTGCATTGCGCTGTTTATTCTATGCACTGGTATTCTTGGAAGGAAACCCGTTCTGTGTTATACGGCGTGGACCCTTGATTTACTCTCTTTTTAAGTAATTTTTTAAATAACTATTTTAGTTCTCACACCAATCACATGACTGACCTGGGGTTTATTGTTTTAACCTAAACTCTAGGTGCCCCTATTTTCTACACGGGCAGCTAGTAGTTTTGGTTTTGCAGATTTATATTCACAGGAACCTGGTTTACAGCTGGGACGATATTCGGAAAGCTCTGTATCCGTTTATCTCTTTCAGTTGTGTATTGTATTATTTTTCTGCTGCTTTGTAATGTAATTTAAATCTCTGATATTTCTCTGATGTATAATATTTACTCATACTCTGTATATTCTTGTGTTCTGATGGAATTATTGTAATAAGCAATGAAATGTTCTTCTATTTGTGTTTTGATTTGTTGTGTTCTCGAAGCAATCCAGGCTTTCCTTCACGGGGAAGTTTGGGTCGCTACAGTTTGTTTTTATGTCCATGCACTGATTGAACCCAAATGACACTAAAAACCTGTTTGGAAGTTGACGTTGAATTGAAATTCAACGTTGTTTTATTTTTAATCAATATATGGTATTGATTAAGGAATTGACAGCAAATGGCCTGAAACACACTTGATTATTTAGTCGTTGATTTGCCGTTAGCGAATTAACGTAGTTAAGTTATAAAAGTTATTTTTATAACTGAAGTAAATTTTTTCTATTATATTTTATAAATGATGTTCTGAAAATAAATCAACAATTATAAATTTGCTTTGCAGGTATTAAAAAAAATGTTTTTATAATGAGAATTTAACATTTAAATAAGGTTTTATAAGTAAATAAAGCCGTAATTAATCCACGGGTTAATAGATTGGACTAATTGTTTATAAGGAAATAATTTAGTTAGATTAGTTTCTTTAATCTATCAGGAAGAGTTTACTGAAATCAGTTAAGCAAATTAACTAATGGTTTGAAGCTGACTAAGTCAACTATTTTGTTTGGAATTGATTTTTAGATTAATTAATTCTCACTTTAATCTAATGAAAATGGTTTAATAAATAGTTATTTTAAATTAATAAGATTACTTAAATATTAATTATCCTTTTATTTAGCAATGCTAAAACTTATTACTTAATTAACTATGGTTTAATAAAGTGATCATTTGATATGTTTAGTTAATGAAGAAGTAAACTGCTTTTACTTCAAAAAAAGGATAAAATTAATTATTATTTAATTAATTATGATTAAAGTAATTAATTCTTAAATGGAATTTATTTAAGATAATGATCGAGTTGAACTAGGATGAAATCAGATGTTCGTAAAGATTTTGTAAAGAGATTCTATTATAAAAATCCGAATATCCGGAAAGGGTTTGTTAAGTGAAATCAAAATTAAAGTATTGATCTAAATTAAGTATTTTGATGAATTAAGTAAAATAAATCAAATAGAAGGAAAACATGTAAGGGCGAAGAAGATTAACGTTAAATGATTTTGGGAAAGGTAAGCGTTAAGTGGATTTTCGTTTCAAATCCAAATATCATAAACAAAGTTTTTAAAGAGTTTTGAGCTGATATTATAGTTTAGATAAATATTCTATTTAATTTTTGAAACAAGTAAAAAGAGTTGGGATAAAGGGAAATTTCCAAGAATATGAGAACACAAAAGAAAGTACTTATTGGGTTGGGTAAAGAAGCGAAAAGGAATTTTATTATAAAATCCAAAAATCCAGATTTATAATATGATGTTAAGTGTTTTTGGATAAACGATGGTAACCATATTATAGTAAATGGAGTTGGAATTGTATTTAAGAACTTAAAGCCAAAGGAGTGGTTTTGGCCGGAATGACTTAGTATGTAAAGTGAATAGAATGGTTATATTCGACTAGAGTTTTTCCAAAGTAGAATATGGTATATAAAACCATATTTTAATTAGCAAATATGATGTTGGTTAAGTAATATGAATTTTTAAGTTACGAACTTTAATCTATTCTGGGATAAGAATGTCGTCAATCAAGGTCTGAGAGGTAAATAAAATACACCAACTTGGACGACTTCACTATTATCGAGGGTTAGTATTAGTTTGTGACGGAAAAGCATATTGAAATTAGTTTATCATTTCCATAAGAAGGAATATTGCAACATTATTTGAAAGATTTGAATTAAAAACTGAACTGTTGGGATTTTAAATAAACAAATGTATAATTAAACATTTGTTTGGCCCAAGTTGGGAATATGATTATGTTAACAACTGGCTAAATATATTACAATTTTCTAGAAGATGGAAATGATATGATTTGGAATGCATTTGTTCTAAATGAAAAGTAACTATAATCGATTAATCAATGAAATGGTTTAAAGATCGAGGAAGAGTTTTGTAATGACCCGGTATTTACACCTATCACTGACACAGATATTAATAGATCGTAAGTATGTATTTTCAAATACGATTAAAAATCCAGACTTTGAGATTCCAGAACATGTTCACTTGTGAATAATAGCATTTACATCACAGCATTTACCAAAAACCACATTTATGTGTGATAGCATGTATTCGATAGCATTTGTTTAAATTGATTTTATACATGTTCGAATAATAACACTTATACATAGCAAAATTTAAAATGCCATTTTTAGTTCATATTTTTTTATTTTCCAAAGGATTTAGAATTTGGGTTTTTGTAAATTTTTGATTTGAAAACCTTTAACCCTTCAAATTTAAAACATGCCAAAAACCCATTTTTGTTATCAATGCAAGTTCAAAAACCCAGTTTAAGTTCACATGTACATTCACACCGAAAACATGAAAACACCATTTTCTTTTGCAAACTTGTTTCATGAACAAAGATTCAAGGAATAACACCTACCCTAGAAATAAACTAGTAAAGAGAGAGTCTAGTAAAATATTTGTCACATGGCAAATCTATTTGGATCTAATAATTTCAGTTTTAAAATCTTCCTCTTTTCTTTCAAAATTTTCTGAAATTGACATCTTTCTTTTGCATTTTTAAAAACATGTTTGTATTGTCATAAAACATGTGCCTTAAATCTTGCAAAATCTTGTATATATACCATAAAACTTGCCTACACTAGATGATTACTAACATGTATATTTTCAAGATTTATTCATGTCATATCATCACATGCCAAGATCAAAAAGTGTACAAGAATTTCAGATTTTTGTTAAACCTTTGAAGCCAAGTAAAAGTTTTATATATTTCTTGTTAAGTCAAATCTTCATGTGAAGGATATGGTTTAGAAAATCAATATAAAACTGAGATTTTAAGGAACAAAAATGGTTGCTTAAACCAAGAAAAAGATTTGGAGAACATGAGCGTTTAAGAGGATGTTTGATGGTAGGCCAATGAGAGGAAAATGGGTAGCATATGTAGGTGATTTCAGTGTGAGTTTAGGATGATGTGAGCCATGTGAACTTAGGATTTGGTACTTAGATTTTTGCGAGAGAAATGTTTGTTTAAGTTTTCTTTCATTTGTCAAAACTGAAAACATATTTTTCTCTTTCCAAATCTAGCAATTAAATGAACCATTATTTTAATGTTTCCTACTACTATATAAAGACCTAACCAGTAAATCAGTAAAGGAAAACAGTGAGGTTCTAAAAGCAAAAGGCGAGTAAAATTTTTTTAACAGAATTTATTTACTGTTCTTCTTGTTTTAAACTAGAAATAAACATGGCTTATGTTGATCTTGTGCAAGTAATTTGCTTACTTAGGTTACCTATTTGTTTGGTTCAACCATTTTTTGTTTTTGGCACTTAAGTTTTGAGTACCAATTACTTAGAAAAATGGTATCATGCTGCGTATGCCAGGATCCTGTGTTGTTTCTTTTTTTTTTTTTTTTTTTTTGAATTATACACCACCATCTCGATCTGGTATTAACTGTTAAGAACAAAAGTATGATGTTATACTATATTTTTTTAACAAAAAACTTTTCAATAAACTAACATGGTTTAGAAAAAGCAAAATCACTTTATAAACATACACTGTATATTCAAAACCAGAAAAAACAAAGTCTTTCATAAACCTCTCTGTTGCATTCAAAATTCAAATTGCATAAAAACTTGATTCAGGTATATAATCAGAATTATAGATCAAAATAAGGATTTTTAAAAGTGAAATCATAATTCTTTTTTATGTGTGAATCAAGTGAAAAGGCTAGATGATCAGATAGGGACAAAAATCAAATTCCCGGTGACCCCTGTGGTCGGGGATGATATAAATCGGTATGAAGAAGCTTGGCGAGGTGTAGATCGTAGGAAAAATACTGTTGGATTTTTCTCATAGCTTAAATCGAAGGATTGAACCAGATCTATGTATTTGGTTTGTTGATGGGTTCACGGGATTAGAAGGCGTCGTGTGGGGTCCTCACTAGATCGAGTGGGCTGGGAGTTGGAGGGGAGGAGCTCACATGGTCGGGAAGTTGGTTGACGGTGGTGCAGGTGCTTCAGGTGGTCGGAGGTGATCGATGGAGTCGGGTTCTTGGATGAACTGGTGATGTTTGTTTTCGGATTTAAATTGGTGAAGGGGTAAATTCAAGGAGGAACACTTGGTTGACGGCTCTGGTGGGTGATTGGCGAACTGGAGGGGGGACGTGACAGGTCTAGAGGGGTATTGCGGCTCATCGACGTGTGGTGGTGGTGTGCACATGCACAGGACCGGGAAGAAGACATTTAGGAGGGATGTTGTGTTTTTGTGCATGATCAGGCCAGGGAGCACGACAGCCAAGGGTTGCCACTTTGTTAGTTTGCTTCGACCTAGAACTTTGTAAAATCACGTGGGATCAGGCCGAGTTCACATGAGTTTGGATGGGGTACTTTGGGTTTTTGGTGCTTTGGTCGATAACAAGGTTTTTTAAACATTACTTTTTTTTAAAAAAAAAAACCCAAGTTTTAAATAAATTATAAATTAAATTATCATAGGGAAAAAACAACATTTTCGAACTGCCAAGTCAAGAAAAGGAAAGGTGAATCAGGATCAATGAAGTTGTAACGTAAAATACCGTAGAGAATAAAATTTAAATTTAGTTTATAATCAAATTTGAATTTATTTCTTATAACAATATTTGATGTAAATAAAATGGAAATGTTTTCACACGTTAAATTTGCAAGTTTTAAAGTATAGGCCTAATTTCCTGTCACAAATTAGTGGTAATATATCGTTCTGTATTGTAAAATGAGAACTGTATTTTTAATCATGTCTAGATTAATGATTTAGAAAGTGAAAATTTTATGTAAATTAATTAATAGGAAGAAGGAGTAGATCGAGTACCAGAAATCAAAAAGAGAAAATTTGACGAAATCAATGAATGTGTAAAAGCTGTAAAATGAATAATAAACAACAAATTTCAATCATTTATGAATAATCAAAGTTAGAAGTTTTGGAAAAAAAAAATTCCAAATAATAAATGCAAGTATTTTTTTTTAATTTACGAACAAAATGGAAAGAAAGACCGTGTGCGGCGCGCACACTGAAATTGTCCATTTGTAAGAGATGATCAAAACAACCAGATATGAACAAGATAATCATATGCTGTTTATTTTGTCTGTAATTATATGTAAATTAGATTATATTCATATCAGATTTATAATTTAAAAAGAAATATATTCGTTAATCATTTCAAAGAGACCGGATTAACGATCCACTTTGATTTGATTATACGTCGCGCATCAGAGATTTTAAATTGAAGGCGGCGATATATAAGGACTATTTTTAAATAGTGCCTTCGGATAGTCCAATCCCAGGACAACTTGCATGGACGAATGTTTGACAAAGTAATTCTAACTGATCACGTACGTTGATCTCTTCAAACGTATTTATATGGTGGCAGAGGAATTCGTTTCTCTCGCTGTATGCCTATAATATATTTTTGGGGAAGTTAATTAGTGATTTGCGAGATTTGATGATGTGGCATTCAAAGGAAATAAACTATGATAATGAAAAGGGTAGTCTTGCCTCAAGCCTCACACCCAGGAAATGGCAAAAATCGGGCAGGCAGCATGGCTATGTGGGTCACTCCCATTAGGGTGTATTGTCACCATCAAGAGAATATTCATATTTGTTACTTCTTTCGCTTCTGTATCTCCCGGGAATGGTTATGTTGCTAGCAACCGTGGGTGACAATATATTCGATACACTCAAGAGAAATGAGTGGTCGGTCATGTGTGGGCTGGGTTGCAAGACGTTCTTGTTGAACCCAGGTGTATTTGCCTCTAGAGATACATCATCGGAAGGTGGTCTCATACCTTGTCATAGTTGGAAATCCAGTTTCCATAAGCACCAAACGATTTTTGTATACTATATAGAAGAATGTGAGATGCAAGCATTCTTCTAGATTTTAATTTATTTGTGAAACAAATAAACATTATGATAATATCTGATTTCAAGTATATAAATGTTTTGATCTCATAAGGTAAAAACCCGTTCCGTATTCACGGCGTGGTCTTATGAGATATGTTTATTTCTTTAATATGTTTTAAACTGTTTACTCATACTAGTCCCCTGACTGACCTGGAGTTTATTTTTCTTTTTGTTTCCCTTAAACTCTTGGGTATTCATAACACTTGTTATGAATAGACAAGTGAATCAGGATCGGATAAAACTTGGAAGGCTGGAAGGGAACTTTCTGTGTGCTGATCCCTATCTACTGTATTACTATAAGTCTGCAGTTTGGATATTAATGTCAATTATAATTAATAATATACTATTAATGGCTTGTATCACTAGATATATGATGCTATGATGTAATATGTAACGCTTTGTAATATTATGAAATATTATCTTGAGAAAATTCCGTTCTGAGATTCTGATGTTTTTCTGTGATTTTATCTTCTACCTACTCTTTTTCTTATTAATGGCACGACTTCCGATGTGATCGAAAGTTGGGTCGTTACAAGTTTTAAATGAACGGTTTTAAATAATAATAAGGGCCTGAGCTACCAATATACTCGACAATGCTATTGTGTGAATTGATAGTAAAAACCCAGCTATCAATGAAATAACTTATTGGACCTTTTTGATGTGTTTTCTCGAAGAGACCGGGATGGGAACTTGTCCCAAAATCACTTCAATCCAACATTACGTACGAAACTAACTGGCAGCAAATGAAGATGGGGCATTGAAGACCGTAGATCTTCATGAAACGGAAGAACTACTTATTATCTCTGTGTAGCTCCCACAAAATAAATACACTGTGGTTCTGTCGTGATTGGAATTTACGGATTGCAAGGACTACTCGCTACTGATCCTTAGGGTGATTCCTATATATAGATGCAAGTGGAGGCTGCCTTCGATTCATCCTGTTCCTGGATGACTTGTATGGACGAATGTCTGACAGGGTATTTCCTTAAACTCACGTACGTTGATTTTTACAAACGTACCATTGTTGGTGGCGGAGATGGGCACTTCTCTTAGCTTACCCACTAGGGTATTTTTGTGGACATCAATTAGTGATTTGACGGATCTAACGATGTGGCGTTCAAAGTGAATGATGGCCATAAGTTAAATGTGACCTCAAGCTTCATCAACCGGGAAATGACAAAAATCGGGCAGGCAGCATGGCTAGGTGGGTCATTCCCAAGCAGGGTATATTGTTACCAATCTAGAGAAAATTCATATTTGTTCTTCTTTCATTTTATGTATCTCCGCGGATGTATGGTGGGCCCTCAAAACCATAATAGGTGACAATATATTTGATACACTCAAGCTAAATGAGTGGTCTGTCATGTGTGGGAAGGGTTGCAAGACGTTCTTGTTGAACCCTAGTGTAACCCTCTAGAGTACACTGAACGGAAGGTGGTCCCATACCTTGTCATAGTAGGAATCCAATATCCAATAAGCGCCTTGCAGTTTTTTATTATATAATGAATATGTAGAGCATGAGATGCAAGCGTTCTACTAGATGGTTATTTATTCGTAGTTTAGATACTATTACAATATCACTGAATTTTGATATATCATAAATGTTTTGGGTTATAGTAAGGTAAAAACCGTCTGTGTTTATGTATGGACTGATCTTACTATTATCCTTTTCTTTTAAAAGGATTTTCAAAGTTAAACAAGTTGTTGTGCTATGAATTTATCACTGAAAGTATTTCAAACTGATCTAGGTGAATATTGCTTTGCTTCAAATGTGCTCTGGTCAGACCGAGTATACTCCTAGTTAGGTGATCGCTTGGAGTTCCAGAGAAGGTGTTGAAGTCAAGACGTATTCCATATATTTAATGGTACTAGTTTATTTCCACTGTATGCTGTATTGATCTGAATGTATACCCTAATGTTGCAACATATATACTGTTCTTTTGTATAAAGTATATGATATATTATATTATATTTTGTCCATTCCGCTGTGAGATTCTGATCTTCTTATTCTTCTATTCTAATATTTCTTTCTTTCTTCTCTCAACCTCTAACTTCTTTCTATTAACAATCTGGGATTTGATACTTGAATTTTTGGCAAGTAATACAAATTTATGTATTATTATTAATATTTCGAGCATTGAATTTTTTCCAAGTCGTTACAGTTTGTATCAGAGCATAAAGTTTAGTGATAACCTTGACTCTGTGGCATAACTCGATAGAGATGGGATTAGCAATGCCCTATATTGAGTTAAGTGTGTATATACGAGTGCGCGTATTTGAAATTTGATATAAAATTATTTTTAAACTATTTTGACAGTATATTTTGTAAAGAGAAAATATATATATATATATATATATACATATAGTTATTTTCTTAAATTATTATAGTCAACCAATATTGTTTTGAATTGGAATTCAAAATGGGTTATGAAATTTTAGATAAGATATTAACTTATGTTGAGTCAAAATAAATATCATAAAGTGGAACTGAAACCAAAATTGGATTGATGTTTGGAAAATAAAAACGAATTCCGGTTAATGAAACCAAATAAAATGTTGGATTGTAATGTTGACTGCTTGGACGTAAATTTGAAAGCAAATTAGATTTCGTTGAGAACCAATAAATCAATAACTTCAAATATGAACGAGAATACTTAATTTAACTTATGTTAAGTTAAAAGGAATTATATAAGTCATGATTGGATTTATATATTAAAATAAAATTTAACGTAAGTCAATAGAAATGTATACAGATCAATGAATTCAAGAGGAATGTTTGAAAATCAATGGTATTGTGTATATATAAATGAGAGTGGTTGAGAACCCTAAACGAAATAATCCAAGTATAATGAACTTAAATTGAGTGTAAGGAATTGATTGATGGATTCAAAATGAATTTCTATAAGTTAGTAATGAATCTCATATGAATTAAATAGTTGAAGTGGATAAAGTGAATGATTGTATATTATGTAGCTGATGAAATTTATCTGAGTTAAGAATAGGTGTAGAGGAGCTAATCCATCTTTAAGCCTATTGGATTAAGACTGGATGATGATTAAATTCTGTTTGTTTAGGGCTGTATAATAATTGAGCACACTAGAGTATAGCTTGTTGCTAATCGCTTAATAACGCTCGAAAAAGGTATGCCTATGCAAAATACAAAATTTTAGGTTTTTTGAGTTGGGTTTTTCTTTTTCCAACCATGTGGGTCGATTTATATATATTTTTGATCCTGCAATATTGCAGAAGTCCCTCCGTACAGGGGAGACTCTAGCAAAAAATTGCCAAAATTTAAGGTGTTAGAATTTTTTTTTGAAATTTTTTATAACAGAAATGAACTGGGTTTCAATTAGAATTAATTGGATTTTCAAAATTACCAGGTTTGTAGCATTCTTGTCTTAGCAATTTCAGGGACGAAATTCTTTAAAGGGGGAACGAATGTGACGGTCCAGATTTTTACCATTTAGTTTAACAGTTGGAATTAGTTTAAATGTTGTTTTGGAATTTAATAACTCAAACTTTATAATTTTTAATATTTTATTAATATAATAATAAAATGATAAAAGGGTTTCTATATCGATTTAAATCGTCGATTAAAAATTTCTAGCTTGTCATATGATCGAATTAAACCACAAAACTGGTCCTAGTATGTTTAAAACAACGGTTAAAGCCAGAAACGTTGGTCATTTTCAAATCTATAGGAAAAGAAAAAAAATTCTCTACATGGTCATTTTCAATTCGTGCACCTGCTAAAAATAATGTTGCCTTGGTAAATCTTCACCTCAGCAAAACCAATGGTAAACACATGCAAATACTGTAAGAATATCGACTATTGTCCTTCTCATATCAAAGTATATCACTGAAAATCACTGTTCAAACATGCGAGAATTTATTATAAGCCTGGCAAATAATTGAATTCTAGCCGAATCCTGACAATATATCTTTGAGCATGCAATACAGTCTTATCTAAATCCACTTGCAGTAAAACCAGGTGCGATCTTCACTAAATAAAACCCAAAAATCTCTTGTACGGAGCCTAGTAGTATTTGAGAAAAAAGAAGACACTGATGTACCCTAGCATATATAACAATAAATCTCAGTACGTGGAAGAAATTTTCTCGCGTAGGGTATATGTTCAACCACTGTTGAAATCTCAGCGTATCACGTCCTTTTCAAAGAAAATACATATATGTTTATTTTTATCTCTGCGAATATCAAGAGCTGATCCTTGGTCTGTACGACTCGAAACACAGCCCATGGTTTTCTTTTCCTGAAACAAATTTTTGCACATGACATTGCATACCCTACCGCTCTACTGAATAGAAGCATGTGTCTATCTTGTACTAAATGAAAGTGACGTGCTTTCTGTCCCTTTCTTCTTGCTTATATATATACCCGTATATCGTGCTTCCTTTTACTATCTACTGTGCTAATTTCCTTCTTTCTTCCCTTCGAACGAGCCGAACCCGCTATATATGTATATATATATATATATATATATATATATATATATATATATATATATATATATATATATATATATAATACTTCCTTGTCTTCATTCCTCATTTTTAAACACTCCATTTGTTTCTAGGCAAAAACGCAGTACATTGAAAAGCAAGATATAACCGAAACTTGAAATTTAAAATGAAATCCATTGCAAAACGGAATCACCAAAATCTCGAGATTCACCCGGTAAGCTCAGGGTTTCTTCGCAATCACGGCTTGAGGCTAGTGGAGGGGTTAAGGCGGGTTGTTTGTGAGGTACAGGAGTTCGAAGTTGTCGCGGTTATGGGTTCATGGCAATAGTGGGGATGGCAGCGTTCTTTTGAGGGGATGAAGAAAATGGGTATAGCGGTTTGAACAGTAGGTGGAGAGTTGGCTGATGGGTTTTGGCATAATGGTGCATGCGTGGAAGCAGTATCACGGTTTTACTTTGGCAACGAAGGAAAGGCAAGCGGATGCGAGATCAAGGTGTTTTAGGAGAACTGTCGGCTGACATTTTGGGGCAACAGTAATTTAATTAAATCAATTAAGTTTTAATCAAGGTTTAATAACTAAATTAAATGGACCTTGTATTAGTTACTGCTGCAGGTGATGAAATCAGTGAAACATGGATCCCGCAAAGTCATAATATGAGAACAAAGACAAAATAAGAGATAGGGTACTTGGTCTGCGTATTCAGGATAGCGAACGTATCAGTATTCTAATCAAAGTAATTTAGTTTTACAATTAATAGGTTCAGAGAGTAATTATTTAATTAATGATGAACTGATTTCGGGTGCTGCAGGTGGCGCACTGGGTCGATGTGGTGGTTTCACGGGAACAAAGAGAAGCTGTTGAAAGTTTGGAACATGTGTGAATTATTTAAAAAACTGGTTAAAGCAATTTAATAAAAGTTAATTAAGTAATGGTTACAAGAAGTTAATTATTTATTAAATTGTTGGCTTATATGGGTATGATGTGAAACAGAAAAGGAACAGCGGGATGGAGGCGCGGTAACTAGAAAGGGAAACGAAGGAAGCATCAAAACCATCCGCCGATCTAATATTGTAATGAGTAATTAATTTTACTAATTGCACAATTATGGATTTATTAATTTATATGAAATGGTTGCACTTATACTGGGTGGTTCAGGTGGCATATTCAGTCGAAGCATGGCTCTGGGGCAGCTGAAGGAAATATCATAGCCAATCGGTGATTAACTGAAGTAATTAAGTTTTAAAATTTATTGGTTAAGGAATTAATAATTAATTAAAATCGGTTAAAACTTATAAGTGCCATAACTTGTGCCTGTATTAACAGAATTTGACGAAATCAGGGATGTTGGAATCGAAATGGAAAATACTACGTAGTCGAGCTAATTAAGAAGGGTTCAGAATCAATTGGGATTTCCTTAAATGGTGAACGTTAGTTTAAAATTAATTGAAATAATGCTGAAATCGAATCGAAAAACAAGGTGAGTTAATTCTCACGCCTTCTGAAATACTGTGAGGTGATTAAATTCATATAGCTATAATTTATCAGTGCTAGTATAAATTTGGTTGATTGGTTGATTCATTGAACATTTATTGATTGTCGACATTATTTATGTCAAACTAAATGATTATTTTAGATATTATTATTATTATTATTATTAAATAATGTGGTGTAGGGAAGAACAGGTTGGAGGGATCCAACCAGATTCCTCAAATATTATATGTACTGTTTATTCTTATGTACATGCACTGATTGAACCCAAATGACACTGAAAACCTGTTTGGATATTGACGTTGAATTGAAATTCAACGTTGTTGTATTTTTAATCAATATATGGTATTCATTGAGGAATGGATAGCAAATGGCCTGAAATACACTTGATTATTTAGTCATTTATTTGCCGTCAGGCGAATTGACGCAGTTGAGTTATAAAATTTATTTTTATAACTGAAATAAAATTTGTCTATTATATTTTATAAATGAAGTTCTGAAAATAAATCAACAATTATAAATTGGCTTTGCAAGTATTAAAAAAATGTTTTTATAATGAGAATTCAACGTTTAAACAAGGTTTTATAAGTAAATAAAGCCGTAATTAATCAACGGGTTAATAAACTGGAATAATTGCTTATAAGGAAACAATCTAGTGAAATTAGTTATATTAATCGACGAGGAAGAGTTTACTGAAATCAGTTAAGCAAATTAACTAATGGTTTAAAGCTGACTAAGTCAACTGTTTTGTTTGGAATTGATTTTTAGATTAATTAATTCTCAATTTAATCTAATGGAAATGGTTTAATAAATAATTATTTTAAATTAATAAGATTACTTATATATTAATTATCCTTTTATTTAGCAATGCTAAAACTGATTACTTAATTAGCTATGGTTTAATAAAGTGATCATTTGATATGTTTAGTTAATGAAGAAGTAAACTGCTTTTACTTCAAAAATGGATAAAATTAATTATTATTTAATTATTGATGATTAAAGTAATTAATTTTTAAATGGAATTTATTCAAGATAATGATCGAGTTGAACTGGGATGAAATCAGATGTTCGTAAAGATTTTGTAAAGAAGATTCTATTATAAAAAATCCAAATATTTGGAAAGGGTTTATTAAGTGAAATCAAAATTAAAGGATTGATCTAAATTAAATATTTTACTGAATTATGTAAAATAATTCAAGTAGAAGGAAAATATGAGGGCGAAGAAGATTAACGTCAAATGATTTTGGGAAAGGTAAGCGTTAAGTGGATTTTTGTTTTAAATCCAACTATCAAAAACAAAGTTTTTAAAGAGTTTTGAGCTGATATTATAGTTTAGATAAATATTCTATTTAATTTTTGAAATAAGTAAAAGGAGTTGGGATAAAGGGAAATTTCCAAGAATGCGAGAACACAAAAGTAAGTACTTATTGGGTTGGGTAAAGAAGCGAAAAGGAATTTAATTATAAAATCCAAAAATTCAGATTTTGTAATATGATGTTAAGTGTTTTTGGATAAATGATGGTAACCATATTATAGTAAATGGAGTCGGAATTGTATTTAAGAACTTAGAGCCAAAGGATTGGTTTTGGCTGGACTGACTTATTATGCGAAGTGAATAGAATGGTTATATTCAACTAGAGTTTTTCCAAAGTAGAATATGGTATATAGGACCATATTTTAATTAGTAAATACGATGTTGGTTAAGTAATAGGAATTTTCAAGTTATGAACTTCTATCTATTCTGAGATAAGAATGTCGTCGATCAAGGTCATAGAGGTAAATAAAATACCCCAACTTGAACGACTTCACTATTATCGAGGGTTAGTATTAGTTTGTGATTAGTTTATCATTTCCATAAGAAGGAATATTGCAACATTATTTGATGGATCTGAATTAAAAACTGAACTATTGGGATTTTAAATAAACAAATGTATAATGAAACATTTGTTTGGCCCAAGTTGGAAATACGATTATGTTATCAACTGGCTAAATATATAACACAATTTTCTAGAAGATGGAAATGATATGATTTGGAATGCATTTGTTCTAAATGAAAAGTTACTGGAATCGATTACTCAATGAAATGGTTTAAAGATCGAGGGAGAGTTTTAAATAAATGGTTTTAAATAATAATAAGGGCCTGAGCCGTCAATATACTCGACAATGCTATTGTGTGAATTGATAGTAGAAAACCGACTATCAATGAAATAACTTATTGGACTTTTTGACGTGTTGTTTCAAAGAGACCGGGATGGGAACTTGTCCCAAACCACTTGGATCCAACGTTACGTACAAAACTAACTGGCAGCGAATGAAGATGGAGCATTGAAGACCTTAGATCTTCATGAAACGGAAGAACTACTTATAATATCTGGATAGCTCCCATAAAAGAGATACACTGTGGTTCTGTCGTGATTGGAATTTTCAGATTGTAAGGACTACTCGATACTGAACCTTAGGGTGATTCCTATATATGGATGTGGTAGGAGGGTGCCTTCGGTTCATCCTGTTCCTGATGACTTGTATAGACGAATGCCTGACAGAGTATTTCCTGAAAACTCACATACGCTGATTTTTACAAATGTACCATGGTTGGTGGCGGAGAGGGGCACTTCTCTTAGCTTACCCGCTAGGGTATTTTTTTGGACGTCAATTAGTGATTTGACGGATTTAACGATGTCGCGTTCAAAGTGAATGATGGTCGGAAGTTAAACGTGACCTCAAGCCTCATCAACTGGGAAATGACAAAAATTGGGCAGGCAGCATGGCTAGGTGGGTCATTCCTAAGCAGGGTATTTTGTTACCGATCTAGAGAAAATTCATATTTGTTCTTCTTTCATTTTCTGTATCTCCGTGGATGTACGGTAGGCCCATAAAACCGTAATGGGTGACAATATATTCGATACACGCAAGCTAAATGAGTGGTCGGTCATGTGTAGGCCGGATTGCAACATGTTCTTGTCGAACACCAGTGTATACCCTCTAGAGTACACTGATCGGAAGGTGGTCTCAAACCTTGTTATAGTAGGAATCCAATCTCCAATAAGTGCCTTGCGGTTTTTGATTATATAATGAATATGTAGAGTGTGAGATGCAAGTGTTCTACTAGATTGTTATTTATTTGTGGTTTGATAGACACTATTATAATATCACTGAATTTTTATATAACAAAAATGTTTTGGGTTATAGTAAGGTAAAAACCGTTCGTGTTTATGTTTGGACT
This sequence comes from Allium sativum, assembly GCA_030737875.1. Lineage (NCBI taxonomy): Eukaryota > Viridiplantae > Streptophyta > Magnoliopsida > Asparagales > Amaryllidaceae > Allium > Allium sativum. The sequence continues at coordinate 782,999,782 of CM060918.1, read as the reverse complement.
GGTCTTACTATTATCCTTTCCTTTTAAAAGGATTTTCAAAGTTAAACAAGTGTTGTGCTATGAATCTATCACTGAAAATATTTCAGACTGATCCGGGTGAATTTTTCTTTTATTCGAATGTGCTCGGGTCAGACTGAGTATATTCCAGGTTAGGTGATCGCTTGGAGTTCCAGAGAAGGTGTTGAAGTTGAGACGTATTCCATATATTTACTGGTACTAGTTTATTTCCGATGTATGCTGTATTGATCTGAATATATACCCTAATGTTGTAATATATATACAGTTCTTTTGTACAAAGTATACAATATATTATATTTTGTCCACTCCGCAATGAGATTCTGATCTTCTTATTTTTCTGTTCTAATATTTCTTTCTTTCTTCTCTCAACCTCTAACTTTTTTTTATTAACAATCTGGGATTTGATACTTGGATTTTTGGCAAGTAATACAGAGTTATGTATTATTGTTGAAAATTCGAGCGTCGAATTTTTCTGGTCGTTACAGTTCATGATTCTGAAAACATACGGATGATGTATCACATTATCAAGTTTATATATACTAATTTATTTAAATAAAACTTTAATTTAATAGTTATTGGACTTCACCCTTTAAAAATTGACCCATCCATTAGTTAAAACTCCAGACCCACGTTCTAAGCCTCTTCCTCGACTTAAGCTTAAGCTTCAGCTCTAGGACGTGTGCTCCTGCTTTCTTGTTTTCATTTCCCTGACTTGATTCTCCTTTTCATCCTTTACTAAACCTGAATCGCAAAACTATTTTTTTATTTTTTTCCCCTTTAAACTGGCTTCACATTATAACCCAACTTAACTAAATCACAACTGCCCCCGCACGAACAGGACTTTATCCCTTGCACCTTCAGAACATCTGCAAGCTGTGTCTAAATTTCACAATTTCCAAAACCTTAAGCCTCCCTTACTTCATCCCCACGTACCCGTTTACCGATCTGCCTACGCCATCATCTTTGCCTTCCCAAACTCAACATCTTGGGCCTCTTGAACATACACTCGAACCCCCACTGTGCTATCGAAGAGCCTTCCCATGCAATCTTTGAAACCCCACTACCTGGTCACCACTTCCACGCCTCCAGCCACCTCTGCCTGAATCCGGCACCCAGGTCGATACCTCCAGTGCTTCGACCCTTCCTCCACTACATTAAAAGAAAGCAACAACAAATATTTCTAATGAAAGTCCCCAGAAACCCATGACCCATGCCTTATCCTCACGAACACCTGTACGCGCCTAACATCTCGGATTAGTGCTCCAGTAATGTATTCATTCTCCCCATGACATTTTAAAACTATTCGAATGCTACTACACAACTTCCCTTAACACCATCCAAACATATAGCGCACCCATTTTTAAAGGAGGAATAGAGACTGTAAAAATTCGTTTAGTTAGATTCTCTTCTGAAATTTCGTATGTATATAGAGAGGAGCTTCAGTTTTTTATCCATGTTCACGCGAAGAATGGGGCTACATCTCACGTATAAATAGATGGAGGAGGATAAAGATAAGAGTAGTGTCATTGTCCATAGGTCTGCAGGATGGTCACATCCTCCTACTGCATTCAAAGGATTGGTAGCGAGTAGTCCTTGAAATCCACAAAATATCAACCACAACTGAATCACGTCAGAAAACCTCTGGTTGCAAGTCAGATAAATTCGAAAGTATTCCTTCCGCTTATGAAGATCCATGGTCTTCAATTGCTCCATCTCAATCAGCTTATGAATATCTTCAACATTTACGTATTTGTTGATCGGAATGGTTTTCGAATATAATTTCGGTACCGATCTTTCCATACCAATAATCGATTGACCAAATTTTGATAGTTAGTGATTTAACTATCAAAATAAACAACAACCATGCCTAGAAGAAGATAAATTAGATTCATCGGTTCAGTATACAACATCACTTGGCCTCTTCAGTAGCAAGTTTTCTCACTCTGGTGCACTAGACTGACCTCTTCAATATACAACATCACTTGGCCTCTTCAGTATACAACATCACTTAGTCGTTACAAGTTGGGTGTTGCTTATAAACTTAGCAAGTTTTCTCACTCTGGTTCACTAGACTGACCCGTCGTTTGTAATGCTCAGGTTAGCCTGGGTTTTACAGGTTCAGGTTAAGATGTTATTTCAAAGACGAACCGGAGGAGATCAAACGTATGATATTTATTTTTTATTCCGTTGTGTAATGTATATGAGGACAAGTTGTTATAATTGTCTAGATGTATTGATGTACTCTGATGATTGTAAGTATTCTTCAAGTTTTGAATAAAGATTTATTTCTACATCATATTTTATTCCGCTACGATGTGAGACTCTATGTGGTGTTGGTTTTCTTCTTATTCTTCTATTCTAATATTTCTTTCTTATCTCATCCTCAAATTTTCTTTCTATTAAAGATTCGTATTTTCATACATTTTGGGTTGGATGTGTGTAATATTAGATCATAGAATCAAAGTAACACAAATCTCACAGCGAAACGAATAAATATATTGTATAACAACTTTGAAATATAAAACTGTATTTGCACTTACATATGTTCGTATTACTTGTCAAAATTCGAGCGTCAAATTCCCTGGGTCATTGCACCTTATTTGAAATTTGAATTCAAAAATTTTAATTTGAAATTTAAATTTAAAATTTGAATTTTGAAATTCAAAATAATAAAAATATAATAATAAAAATTAATTTTAAAATATTTTTAATATTAATATAATATCAGGAAATAATAAAACAGAGAATATAGAATATTAAATAATAAAAACAAAGTCAATAAGACACTTGAATTTTTAAATGGTCACTTTTTTTGAGGAAGGAATTGTCACATATATGTCGACATACAAGAATGTTCATGTCGACATATGCACCAGAAATTCAAATTCAAAATTTGAATTTCGAAAGTTTAAACTTTCAAACTTTCCTCCATCTTTTCACCAACACCCAAGGTCTGAAAAGGTGTCCTTCTAATTGGAAAGATGTGTCCATTTACTCTCTATTTAATCATCTATTCATTACTACTCTTTCTACCTCATTCAAAATTCAAAACTATTTTCTTCATCATATTCTCTTAAAAACTATTCTCTAGGGGCTTCTTCAAGTAATCTTAAGACCATGAGACTAACTAAGACTCTCAAGGGTTATATTTACAACAACCCAAAGGCTATCCAAGTGTACATTAACTATGTTAAAAATTGAAAAAGTCAATATAGGAACATTCTATATCTTTAAAGATATTGCATCCTATGATCTTCCTAAGCTTTTTCATTAAAATGTAGTTTTAAGTCTGACTGATTCTTGGGATAACTATGAAGTATGTTATCCAAATCTTATCAAAAAAAATTATGCGAATTTAAATGTGGATTTTTTGAAGGAAATGAAAATCAAGTTTGGAGTATTGTGAAAGGCACACAAATTATTTTGGATAGTGATGTTTTGGGAACCATTTTAAATTGCAAGAAAACGGGTTCGAATTTCGAAATTGTTGAACACGATTTGGAAACGTTTCATCATATTTTTGAAAGCGATGAACATATGGAATTTAAGAATCGCTTTTTCTATCTAAAAGAAAGAATTGTTAACCTCCATCTTCAACATACTCTCACTTCTCATCCCGGAAATTTTTAATAACACACTCACAAGGTCCAAAAAGCCCTTTTTGCCATCTTTGGAACTTATGATATGAATTAGGCCAAAATAATTTTGAGAGCCTTTAAACCAAAGGAAATATCTACAAAAGATGACACTCTTTATCATGGAATTTACCTTACCCAAATCTTTAAATATTTTGGAGTGGATTTGAAAGGAGAGGAATTTGTCCCTAGAAAGGTCTTTATCTCGGTAAATATATCCCTTATCAAATTCCACTCACATTCAACCCATATGATACATATGCCGAAAAACAAGCTAGAATAGAACAAGAAGAAGTTCAAATGGAAATCGACGAAGAATAATCTTCCATGGAAAGCATAGAATTTCCTACGACACCAAGAGCCATAACCAAAGAAGGCATTTTTCAAAACCAAGTCAAACTTTCCAAGAATCAAAATAAAATCAAGAAGACTCACAACAAAATGTCTTCAAAAATGAACAAGTTTTTCAAAAAAATGGAAGAAAACTTGGAATATCATCTTCCTCATCTTCATCCGCTGAAATCTAAGTTTACTAGCTTATGTTATCATTTCATATTAGCTTGTATTTTCTTTCCCTACTTTCAATTTCAAGTATTTCATGTATCGTTGGATTTTAATCTCTCATTAGTAGTAATGTATGTTTTTCTCTATCAAAATCACCTTTAAACATCTATAAAAACACATTAGAATTAAATGAAATAAAATAATATAATAATAAATAATTAAAAATTGTGTCGAAAGACCAAAATTATATACATATGTTGACACACATGTTCTGACATGTTGACATATAACTGCCAAAAATTTAAATTTGTTCAAATTTGAATTATTTAATAACTACCGCATATCTTTTCATTTTCAAACGAATTCTAGATTCTATAAGTACCAATTTCTTCCAGAAAAATGCCATTTTAATTCTCTATTTCTTCTCTAAAAAAAATTAAAGAATGGCCAATCCTATTCACAATCTAAGTGAAAATCTTGAGGAAACTCTCAATTCTTTCGAGAATATCCTATTTATAATCCTTCGTAATCAACGTCATCTAGCCTTAAGTCAGATAAAGATGATTGAACAACAAGAAAAACACGCTGATGTTATTAGTTGGATGATCTCTTCTCTCTCCAGAGATGATGATAATAACATTACTGGAGCACCTCTCACCAAAGACAACAAAGACTGGGAAGTCATCAAAAAGGATCTGATCTTCGTTGGAGATGGATGGTGAAAGTTCCAAGAGATGTATGAATTTGTTTGATTTGATTTGATATGCTTTGTGTAGTATGTTTTTTAAAAAACTTGTACATGTTGCTTGATTTGATTTATTATTTGGATTGATACATACAATGACTGCTTGTAAATATTGATTGAATTGCTTGGAAATGTTGTTTGATTTGCTTGATTATACTCATATTTTCCAAAGAATTAGAGGAAGTTATAAACTTAGAAGGGATTATACTTTGGAATAGTTACTAGGTTCATTATTGGTATAAATTGAGGGGGAGTATAGTTCAATATACTTTTTAAGGGGGAGTATAGTTAGATATGCATTTTAAGGGGGAGAAAATATAAAATAGTTATAGAATAGGTATAGTTTAAGAGGGAGTTAGAAGGAATTCATGGTGAAAGGCTGAGTAACTGAAGAATCAGATTAACAGGTAATATCAGGTATGAATATTTTATAACGAAGGTTGTCATCATCAGAAAGGAGGAGATTGTTGGAGAATGGAATTTTGATGACAACAACCTTATTTCAATTATTAGCATTATTGATTATAAAATATGTACTAACATCTTTATCAAGAATACATATATGCAGGATTTATACATAGGAACTAAATATTGAAGACTGCACAGTTTAAGAGATTCATTTCAAAGGAGATTCAAGACTCATGAGTATCAATATATCAAGAGTTCAAGAGACCAAGATTACCAGAGTAATAGAGTCTAGTCAGTATGTAAAACTCTGTTAGCACTCTCAAATTTCTATTTTTAAATTATTCTTTTTAAATTGGTTTCAAATTATTTCAGACACCTTTCAAAATGTTTTTAAATCATCCAAGTTATTTTACTCATGATTTCAAATATATATAAGTTTCTTATATAGTTTATATGTATTATAAAGTTATATAATTAAATTATATATTATAATTATATTATATAGTTTTATATCATATATATATATAGTTTTTAAATCACATGTCTAAATATGTTTTAATACTTGAGAAATTATATTTTGAATAACAAGTTTTATTTCAGGAATTTTTAGAATATATATATATATTGGTTTAAACACTTGAAAATTGATTTAAAATTCAAATTTACATATATCTATATGTTAACATACACCACAAGAAAAAGTAGAATAGACATCACAGTTTTGACATCGGTCGCAAATTCAGCCGATGTTAAAATGTTTTTTAACATTGTTAATTTTGAAAATGATGTTGTTGGTTTCTCAGACATCTATTTATTAAAGGACCGATGTGTAACATCCTGTATTTTCTATGAATTTTAAAATTAACAAATCTAGGAACACTTAATTTTTTAATTTAAGAATTAGGAGAAATGAGTTACTCCTTTGCGTTCATCTCGGAATTCTGCTTGAGATAGAGTTCGAGTTTGCGTGAATCGGACTCTATATGAAGAAATTATGGAGGTTAGAAGATTTCTAGGGTAAGTAGAAAATAAATTAAAAATAATAATTAAATAATCAATTCAGTTCGGAATTCAACAATTCAGAAATCGGCTGAGGGAGAAATCTCTCGCTCAGGGGTATCGACCCCCAGGGGGTGTCGACATGGGAGTCGATCCCCCTATAGGGGTGTCGACATGGGTGTCGACCCCCTATAGGGGTCGACCCCTGCCAACTGTGCTGGACAGTGATGATTTTCTGAGTCATAGGGCTACCTGGCAACTTCTGATTTGCCTGATGACGCATTTTCTTGGACTAGACGACTCTGATGACTCCTAGGTTGATCTAAAGGCCCATATTAATCCTAAACTTCTATATAATCACCCCAAACCTCAACCCTAGACCTCATAACCTTATTCTATGAAGTCTTCATGCGGTCCATGTCTAAGCTAGCCTAGCCTCCATCTTCTCCAAACTAGAAATCAAGTTAGAAAGCTCTAAACCAAATCCAAACTAGAGAATAAAACGTCTACATCAAGGGTTAAGCTTAACAAATTCAGAAAACAGATCCCAGAATACAAGATCAATTCTTTTTCTGTAAGTTCAGTCATTATTCAGATTTGAACACCTAATAGAAATCATGACTGTAATAATCGGATTTAGAACTATGCCTAATCCTGATTCATGCTTATCCTTTTGTCAAATCTGAATTGCCTATGCCTATGAGACTATTGTGATTTACATAATGAAACCTATCACGCCTATAAGACTGTTGTGATTGACATAATGAAACCTATCATGCCTATGAGACTGTTGTGATTGACAAAATGGAACCTACCATGCCTATGAGACTGTTGTGATTGATATGATGGAACCTATCATGTTGTACATCCTATGCCTATGAGACTAATGTGATTGATATAATGGAACTTATCATGTTGTACATCAAAATTAGTGATTCTCTTAAGTCCAATTCTATCTAATCTTTATACCTATGTTGTGAATTGCTTAGCTTGCCCACACTTATTGTTAATGTACAACATGCCTATTGGAAACATGATTCTTGAATTGGGTACACCTTTACATGCCTATTTTTCTTTATGTCAATTCTTATGCTCCTTATCTATTCTTCCCTTTTTATTTTCTTTTATGAATACTAGGTTCATTCGGAACTTAGATTGAATCTCGTTGTATGTGCGATTATAACGTGGGAAAAATTGGTTATAATTTAATTAAGTAAATTTTGGGCATAACAAGTGAATATGGCATAAAACTTGTACTGACTACACTTAGAGAATATTGATATAAAAAGACCTAAACCTGGATACATATGACAAATATGTAAATTGGCTAAAGGTAATCATGCCTAACCCGAGGTTAGATTGAGTTGCGGTGTAAGACTGCCCAGAACCGCCTGGCACATCCAGCGACCGCAACAATATAGATCTAATGTGAGAGGTTAGCGCATTAAGCCCAAAAACCGGAGGTTAGATTGAGTTGCGGTGTAAGACAGCCTGGAACAGCCCTGCACATCCAGCGACCGCAACAATATAGATCTAATGTGAGAGGTTGGTGCTTTAATGAGTGAATTAAAGCTAAGGGCGGGCAGGCTAAGAATGGTAGGGTTAAGTTAATTAAGGAAATATTTAACCAATACAACATGTCAATTAAACAGGTGGGTGGGGTTAGGTTAATTTGAGAACACTTAACCGTTATAACATGTAGATTAGGAAACCCTAGTAATGGGGACCCATTTCAGCAGTAACCCACATAGATTTATCACGGTACCCTGAACTAGGCAGGGTGGGGCACGATTACTGGGCTGATTATAAGTGGTCAAAATAGCGGCGGATGGTGCAGCAGTTTAGGTTCCGGCAGAGTATGGGCGTGAATGTACTCCGGACTGTAAAAAGAAGACACTGGACATCAGTAGTATACACTGTGCATCTTGAATTTGTATCGGGTTGCCACCATAGGAAATTGATACACCCCCATGGTGGGACCAACACAGGTATCTACAATCAAGCGGGGCCGAATGACACAAGTAATAAATGCATGGGAGTAGAAGCCAATCGAAAAAGGTATCACTTTGTTATGAACGCATGATGGTAGCTGAAACATTCGTTAGTAGGTGCAGAGAAATGGAAATGAGTGCAATAGTGTATTCAGTTTATCTTGCCTTACCTTATGTTATCTTATTGCTTTGGTATTGTCCTATGTTCAGTTTATTCATGTCATGATCCTTTTACCTGTTTACATGCTGAATAATCACTAGACTTACCAGGCTTATGTCTGACCCGTTTTCTTTCGCCTTCTTTTCTTTCGTCCCCCCCCCCTCCCGGTCCTCAGGGAGAGAATACTTCAGCTTAGTGCAGACCTTTTCCAGCTTGAAGAGAGTAGATGTATTGCTTGGATTATCTTTTCCGGGGCTATGGCTGTGGTTACACTTTTATTGGGGATTTATGTTGCTTTACTACTGTTTTATGCTTCTTTATGTACTTGGAGTTTTAAATCAAGACAGATGTCTCATTGTAATAATTTAGAAGTTTGGTTTTGAGACAATGCTTGTAATGTTTTGACTGAACAACGCTATTTATGAAATGATTTCAGTTTTCCGCTGTTTATACGTTTGTCTTGTAAATTACCTGTGCCTTTTACCTAAAATGCTTCACTAAAGTTAATGCATTCCCTTTGTGAGTGACCTTAACGGAGGTGGGGTGTTTCACGATGTCTTAGATACACTTAAAAAAAAAATCGCGCCGCTTGAATCTTTTCCCGCTTACCAATTTGTTTCCCTCCCTTAGCCAAATTATTTCCCCCATCCCCTTAGTCAATTTTTTCACTAAAAAAATTAAAAAAAACACAAAAACTCTGTTCTCTCTCACTTTTCCACCGACCAATCTCTCGAACCCTAATTTCTGAAGCTGCTCTCTCCACTATATCCCTATAATCTTCACTCGCTATTCTCGTCTTCACCCTTTCAATAATGAATCCCTCTTCAATCAAAAATCTCCTTGATACTCTTTCCTTTCGATCGATTTTCCAATGTGAAACGACGACCGGGCCCAACTTCGTGACTATTTGGGAAGCTGAATTAGTTTTGCTTGCCAACGTCGAGCGATTTCGATTGATTTTTCTCTTATGCACGGTTCCATAATGACCAATGACTTTGAGTATTATGGAAGGATTAGTTACCAGATGGAAATTTATGGTTCAAACTTAAGCATAATTATTTTTGTTATATTACATGGTACTAATTTCTTGTTTGATACTAGGTGAACCAAAAAGGCATATACTCAACTCATGGCTGCTAAGTGAAAAAAAATTCACAAAAGAGAAAAGGCTTGTTCTAGGCGTTAATGCAATTTTTTGTTTTTTAATACCTATCAGACTTCTAATTATAATGGTTATTTGCTAGTTTCGTTTATGTCTGTTAGATCAAGTACTTTGAGTGTTATGGGGAGCCTGAGAGAGTTTCACCATAGGATTCGTTTCCTCTTCCAACCCAGTTGGGAGATTCACAAAAATCTAACACATAAACAATTTAACTGTTTAGGTCTGACATTGTTCTGTGTGCAACCTCTTTCAATAATACTTCATATGCATTCACATCCGATACTTAAACAAGTAACGAGTACCATTCGGAGCTTCAATAAATATTGCAGTGCAGCCAAGCATGATGCACACTATTAATGCTCATGGATTCACAAAGGTGAAATTTAACCAAATGAAAAATCCGACAACTATAACTTTTTGTTAAAAGGGAGTACATTAGGTACCAGCAATTGATCTTAGGCGCTGAAATATGGGCAACGAATGGAAGAAAGGCTAACCCCTCCAAACGCAGTGGATATTTTGAGCTACTTGAAGTGTTGAAGTTTGAATTTCAATGAAGGCTGGTGTCTTTAACTAGGGACTAGGAAGTCATTTACAAGAATGAAAATGGTATTTTAATTTTGGCTTCCAGATGTCGATAGTTGTAAGTATCTCTGCAATTTGTATAGTAGTTATATATGTGTGCACTTATGTGTTCATTCATGCGTGCATGCATTCATGGACATATATGTAATTATTGTGCATGTGTGTGATTTAGCCTACAAGTCATGTTTTTGGCCAACTTGGTTTTCAAATCAAGCCATGGTTGCTTCAACAGATTCGACTCTAGTTTTGTTCCGGATAGTCTGGTATGGTAGAACAGTGGTCAGTTCATACTTGAGTTTCTAGTTGTGTGGATTGCTAATTGCTATACATGTTCTCTAAACACACGTTACTTGAATTACTTGGTATCATTTTCTTAATTTCTCTTTTTCTAATTTGAGTAAAACATTTTTCTAGTCTCAAAGGTTCAGATTTCTTCCATAAACTGCAATAAGCTAAAATTTACCAATTGATTGTATGTTCCTTTGGCCAAAAAATAGTTGATCGATTGAAACTAAAATGAAAATTCAGAATCAAACTTGCTCTTTTGCTTTGAAAATGCAATCCATTTTATTCCTTGTGCCATGCTCTTCAAGTAACTACTCATTGCGTATTCTTCTAAAGTCAACAAAGTATATCATATTAAGTCTGTCATATTCAATGATTCTCTTCTACCCTTAGGGAATTAAAAAGGTGAATTAAATAAAAGAAGCTAAGTGGCATATGTTATTTGTGCATCAGTTGTTTATGGGTCATCATATGAAATTGGGCATGTGCTCGTATTTACTACTAGCGAGATTGAGATAAGGTATGAAAATGACTTGTAATGTCACAACATTTGATGTATTTTTTAATTGCAAACATATAAGATGCAAGTTTTTGATTTTCCAAGTCCTTTCTAGATTTGAGTCTACTAAACTAGACCTCAATCGGAGGTTTTGCAAATACAAATTTAAGATCAAGCATGAATTCAAGTAACATAATTTGTGCCTCGCCTAAAGGCGAACTTGTCTTACTATTGCATAATATAACGATTTTTCTTTGTTTGCAAGTTTGTTTTCCAATAACATGCTGAGTATTTTTATTATTTTGTTTTGGTAAATGCTAAGTATCAATAATATAATCATCAAATACATAATATAAAAATATTAATAATCGAATACATATGAGCATATAAACTTTAGTTATCAACTACAACCTTTATTTAGTTTTGAAGAACAATTGCATTGATTTGAATTTAATTAACATTTATTGAAAAGTTCTCATCAACTTAGAAACATGTATCCATTTATTTTGAATGTGTATTCATTTATTGTAGTGTAATGGGATAAAGCATGATGGCACTAATAATTTGATGGAAATCAGAAACAAGGAAGAAATTCTCGGGTATATGCTATATATGCAGCATTGTCAATATTTTATGTTTCATACTTTGCTTTTGTATTGGCTTCCTCTTTAGGCTTTGAATTGTTATTTATACTTAATCTCGGCATTGCTACGATATGTTTTATTCTCTAATTTATCTTAGTAAATATGTGTTATTCTACTTTTGCACTTGAAGTTCAACATTTATTGATATGTGTACAAAATTTTCAAGATTTATGTACTGCCAGGTATCACCAAGGTTGTGCTGAGCATCTATACTATATTATAATTACTGGGTTTGGCTTGAAGACCGCTCGAGCCATCCACGTCATTTTCCTTATTTTAAGCTCAAACGTCGCGTATTCTGTTTCTACTTCCTTTTTGTTATGCGTATCCTATATCGTTTTGTTCTTTCCCTCTGCCATACCTGTGTCCTTACCATTTTCTTTCTACCTAGATGATGACGCCTCTGTCCAACTAACACTTATTCGCTCTCCTCTCCTTCCCGCCTGTTGAATGACGGCTTTAATTGCTGGCTTTCGGTTGCATGGAATTAGCTCATCGAACAGTTTAATGCAAACTTACTAGCTCTACTTCCAAAGTAAGCACCGACGACTAATTATTTTTTGTGCTAGGTTTTGATTAGTTAGATTTCTCTTATTTTCACATTTTTCTTCAATAAGGGTTATTGATTTCAGTTCTCAGAAACGAATTTGTTAACATGTTAGGTTTTTTCAATTAGGGCTCACGATTTAGGGTTTTCCATGAGGGTTTAAAACAGGGTATGTTGCTTAAATTTCGGAATAACTTGAGACATGGAAATTGAGTAATAATACATTTTGGTTTTCTCAGTTTACATGGGGCATGTGAATCAGCTATAATTGTGATTAGCCATATATTAGCCATATAAAAATTCATTGAATTTTAGCCTTCTGTTATTCTAATATTTGTTGCATATCCATCCATATAGATTATGATTCTAAACAACATCTAACATTTTTTTTTTTTGGCACAGTAGAGATCGATTCGGTGAACACTTCTGCGAATGTAAGTCATATCCTAGCAAGACATAGTGTATAGCTTCTTATTGAAGAATTGAGAAATGCATTGGTTTGTCCCTATTGTCATAACTTATCCTGTTGCATCATCTTTCTTGAGCTTATTACAGTTAGTCAGTGTGTGTGTGTGTGTGTATATATATATATATAATTTTGCACAGTAGAGATCGATTCAAAGAATACTTCTGCGAATGAAAGTCATATTCAGGCAAGACATAGTAGTATAGCTTCTTATCAAAGAATTGAGAAATGCATTGGTTTGTCCCTATTGTCATAACTTATCCTATTGCATCATCTTTCTTGAGCTTATTACAGTTAGTCAATATTTATATTTTCTGTTAAACGAAAAAAGAATTTATTTTTGTTCCCACGAAATAATGGTATATGGTTCTTGAAACATGTTAAGGCTTTTTTTTTTTTTTTTTTTTTTTGCTATTTCAGCTTTTGGATCCTATGGGGATTTTTTAAAGGGACTCTAATCATGGTGAAGAAAAAATCAGAAAATGGTTGGGTCTGCTAAAGAATCTAAATGGCTAAAATAAGTGTTCAATATTAAAAAAGTTTTTAATGTATATTCAAGGAACAAGAGGGTTTATATTAAAAAAAAACCTTAAATGAATATAACGAATAGAAATAAAAAGAATAAGAGGTTAAAATAGGCTAAATTTTTCGAAGGTAATCACTCGTACTACTTATATGAGTTTATCGTTTCATTTTTGTAGGTTCTACTATAATTGAGCATGACAAAGCGCACTCTTCCACTCCTCCAAAGATAAAATTCTTCTTTCTTAAAATGTGTGTTTAATTAGTTTTAGCATCGATTATATTTCACTCTTAAAATTGATTTCTTTCTCGATCAATATTCGCCATTAATATAAATTTCAAAAACTATTTGATCATAATAAATTTCTCTATTGTAATGGTATGGTCTGTTAAGATAATGGGGCATTTTTATTTGCATTGCTGAATTTCTGCTTGCGGGAGTTTTTCAAGCATGGCACTAACTTTCATATATATATATGATACTCTTATAGATGCCAATATGGCTATCATAGGATCTATCTAAGTCGATTGCATGCTTAACCAAATCTATAGAAAGGCTCAGTGTTAATCCAGTGTTATTTTCTTCTTTAATGACATCACGTTGTTTAGTAATTTAAAGACTGAACGATACTATTTTTTTAGGAAGAGTTTCATAATCATATAAGCTACATGCTAAACAACATGATTTAGTGGGAAATATTGTAAAATAACATGAAAATATGAGTCTACTTGCGTTATAAATTTTATCAAATTAGACAGTCATCCCATATTCTTTTATGGTTGTATAACGAAGATCTAAGTTATGGAAACATATTTTAATATGGTTAGACATTTAGTATATATAACCATAATGTATATTTTCCAAATTAAAGGCAGGTTAAAGAACCCAATGGAAGTTACTATGTGATTGTTGACATTGTATAACAAGTCATATTAGTAGTGCAATACATAGCTAATATCACATTAAAATATCATAGGTTAATGAGAGACAGACACATTATAACAGAGCCGAGCTTTCCTCTTAATTTTCTTTATCAACAGATAGGAAAAATTAGAACAAATAGCAATAACACACTGATTCATCAATAAGCATCACTTTTTGTTATACATATCCATCATAAATAATTGGTGCAACTATTTTTTGTGCACAACTTTATGTATGGAGTTATGCATCAAATTTTCAGAAGGCGTATGTGTTTTGGTTTCATCTATTTTAACCATCTTTTATATCAAGATATGCTTATACATATTACTGGAATATGCAGTATAAAAAAGTAAAATTTTATTACATGTCAGTCTTATAGCTAGATAAATGCACTAAAGCACAAACAGATGATTATATACAATGCTACAATATACATCATAGATGATATGTGAATTTTGACATTATAACAATTTAAACCTATTGGTTTCAATGCAAAATCAAGTAATTATCACTACATGTGAGCTGTTAGGATGAAGATGGGCATTGCAAATTGTTTATGTTGCTAAGATTATATTCATCTGACTAATTCTGTTTTGCATGCACAAAGCATCAGAAAGATGTTGTAAAACTTTTTCTGCACCATTTTATTTATTTGATTGATGGTCATACTATGCATATAGTTGTAAAATATCCTTTACAGTTTCTCTATTTGTTTGCTTCCAACGTTTGGTGCATTTTATACATATACATTATTATTAGTAAACTATTTATATATTTTAATTTGTATAATCATGATTTGTAGTACAAGTGCTTCTTTGACTTTTAAACAATTTATACAGTTACTGTGCTTGACTACAAAGTGTTGTAGTTTTACAAAATATCATGTGAACATATAACGTTACTTTGGTCATTATAACAGCTACTTAGTTTTTTTTTTGTTTTTTTGTTTTTTGTAAACCAGTGTTAGCTTATTTCTATTAACTGTGTATGCTACATATAATCACACTCTTGAGGATGCAATTATAGTTCTGGATAAGACTAGAGCACCAGTTTGTGTAGATCAAGTAAAGTTCTTCTCACACTGATCAATTTCTTCTCCATTATTTGGTGTTTATTTACAGTAAACAGTAAAATGTTTTGTTTTTTTTTCTTTCTAAAATTCCTGATTGTGTGTTCTTCTATGTGTGTTACTACAAAGGTGTACAAGATCAGTAAGTATATTTGATGTTTTGCTTTATCATCTATCTCTAAAAATTTGTACATAAACCTATATCTACATGCATCAAGATGACTAATTTTGGATAAAATCTAAATTGACTGACCACACTGACTCATCCGATCAAGTGGTTAAGTTATTTGTTAGATATATTTATACTTGGTTAGTAAAATAATTTTATTATGTTGTCTCTTTAATCAAACTCACTAAAATTTTGTTAATAGAATATATATATTAAATTAAATCAGAGTTACTTATTTCTCAAAAGGTCTGCCATACACAACGTAATTCATTTGTCACACCATACATCGATCCAAGTAACAAACTAACTTTCCTGCATCTGCCAGGTTTGGAAATACACCTGCACATAGAAAGAATTGAAGCAAAAAATAATCGTTGGAAACTAACATTCCTTATCAGAGCGAGTAACTGCACAGCTGCATCAACAAGGTAAGCGACTTCACCACATGTACCTTGGCTGTCAAGTGACCGTAAATGTTGTTGATTCCATCTGAAGTATGCGCATTGCAAGGGAGGATTACTCAATGTGCAGAGTTTACACAAATTCAAGGATTGATCATTCTCTAATAGCCCAGGACTATTTGATTTCTATTTATAGCTTTACTTGCAATCATGATTTTGTTTTTTCGTTCGCTGTATTTTCTCTTGCAGTTTTTATTTCTTCATCTCTGCCAGTTTTATTTCTATGAATCAATATAATTTGTTCTTTTTGTTTTTGCCTTCTGTGCCAATAATGAAGCAAATCTCATATATCAAATTTTCACCTGTTTTTAAATTGCAATTTTATTTTATTTCAAAAATCTATTTTGGTAGCCTATAAGGTTTCAGCAACCAAATTTTACAGCTTACAAATTATATTACGTATATAATTTACTAGAAATAATATTGTGTGTTTGTTATTTTTAGTTTTGTAAACTAGGTATTGGTTTTAAAGAACAACTGAGTTATTAACTTAGATCATAGACTGTAATATAAGTTGTCCTTAGCCTAGAAATAGATTATATGAATTTAATTGATGGAAAAAAAATTGGATGTACATATATACATTCTTCCCACTGATAATGTTAATAGATAGATATACGCACACTTGAAGAAATAATATAAAGCCTTAATCCTTGCAGATAATTTTTTTTCCACATGGCTGAAGCCAGATTTTGTATCCATTTTTCTTGCAAAATGTACTTAATTTTTTTTTCTTGGAAAATGTACTTAGAGAGATAGGTAGGATTTTTAATCTATTTCTCAAATTCAGATAATATTTATGTCTTTTTCAACTAATCTTTTCGTAGGAAATTTCCAATCAGCGAATTCAGTCGATCATGAAATAAGGTTTCGTCCAAGAGTAGAAATATAATGTGCATGAAAATGGTAAAGTTATTGCCTTTTTATTAAAACTAATCTTTAGTTATGGTACATTATTAATGTAAAATTTAACACTATTGGGTACTTGCTATTCATTTGACGAAAATAATATCATATGAAATTTTAATGTTCATATTAGACAATGTTACAAAGCATAAGTCATATTGTTATCAGTAGTAATGTGTCAAAAATCAAATAAAATACAATTATAGCCATTTACATGGGATTTTTTTTTTTTTTGAAATTGCATGTCATACCCTACTTTGTAGCTTAAATCCATAATTTTGATATCATACTTTAACTTAATCAGGCTCATCCAATATTATTGACGTTAAGATAAATCGACCCAAGAAAAATATATTCGATTTGATTCTTTATGATGGCCATGGGTATGTGATAAATGTTCTTCACTGTCTTTGGTCCTTTATGTTAGTCGTCATATGGTCATTCTATTATGCGCAATTTTGGCATAAAATGCAAATTAAATTGGAATATTCAAATTCAGATAACTGTTTTGTGAAGATTTGTTAGTGAAGTGATTACCTACATTATGTGTATTAGTAGATCTGAACATTAAGGACTATGCATATCCTATGCTTCTACTGCAAATTCTTATTTTCATTAATTCGTATAATTTGTTAATACACAAAATAAATTAATGAGAAAAATAGCTTGAACTAAATTAAGAGCATAGGATTTGTGCATTAATTCACTAATTTGAATGACATGGATAACTACAATGCTTATAATTTGAATGACATGGATAAATACAAACAATAACTTGAATATTTCTATAACTTTTTTAGTATAGTTAATTAATGCAAAAAGGATTTGATCAAAAATGTGATCTAAACATTCGTGTAGTTTAAATCACAGAGTTGAAATTTCATGCCCTTTATATTTAGTTAATTTCCAATAGGCAATACCATATTTACATAAGCAGTATTTAACGTTTGCTTTATTTCTATATATATAAGATGTATGGTTTGTATATAACAATAAATTGATTGTCCATCTATTCTTCTACTGGTCTGTGGTGCTATATGGTTAAAGGCTATGGCAAATTAGTAATGTTCATACTATTAAGGTTTTTTTTTTGACTTACGAATTATTTACAATTTTCAAATTGTTTATCTTGCCAATTTATATACAGTGAATCTTTAGAGACAAATATATTTTATATTTAACTTTAGCTAAGCCATGTGACATGTGATTTTTTTTAATCAGATCATTGCCAGAAGTTTTTCTTCCAATATTGGTGAATGTATTATAGTGGTGATGTTTACCACCTATATTGCCCTTTTGATAGAATATTTTATGTAATCAAAAAGATTATTAATTTTATCAACTATTACATAAAAAATAAATTAACATTTATTTTCTAATATTATTTCATAATTCTACGTTTTTATCAATATAACAGAAAAGTACACTTTTTTAGATGACAGGCTTTATAACCATTTAACCTTGCATTATTACTATTTCATTTCCACTTAATAATAGAAAGCCTCTGTTTTTTAGTGTATTATCGAATAATTCTCATTTTAATTTAATAATATAAGACTCTTTTTTGTTGTAAAACCGAACAGTGCTCAATAGCCAGAGGTACTTCTGTGAGCAACTAGACATTTTTTGATTGACAACTCTTTTAGTTCTCCAAAAATTAACATTTCTACTGACTTAATGTAACTCTAACATGATTTTTTGTTGCTTCAACTTGCAATATGTAAATGATGAGATAAATATTTATATATGTTATCATTCAAGTGTAGCAAATTAGTGGCCATCCAGCCATCTATTAAACACAATGGTTACAAATGATCATTAAATATCCACGTTTGTAGTCATTGGCTAACACCTATTCCCGATGCCTAGATTTAGATATCGGCTTATCACTTGCGTTCTACCGAACATACTTTTCCCTTACTAGACGTAAAATAGGGACTGTCAAATTACTTCCAAATTTGTTTGATTTTTTTAATGATCAAAAGTTATTGTTGCTTTGGGCTATATATGTTCAAGTCTGTTTAGGGGCTCATTTAGAAGGGTCACATGTTAGAATGTATGTTGAGGATTTTGCAAGGTAATTTACAAATATTTTGCTTTTGCTTTTATGCAAGAATGCTCTTACAAAGGTGACTTTTGATCAATTTTGTTGATGTCTTTAATCATTAACTAATAAAGTGGTGAACAATATATAAGTCTCACCTTCACCAACATGAGGGGTCACCTATAGTACAAGAAATACTTTTGAATAACCATTGGACATGGATTAAGATAAAGAAATAATGACGAATGGGTGTTCTTTGTTCGACATGCATAATAAATTTTGAATAACCATTGGACATGGATTAAGATAAAGAAATAATGACGAATGGGTGTTCTTTGTTCAGCATGCATAATAAATTTTAAACCATATTTGCAACAGTTTAACATATGGTGATTGATGAGATCAGTTATTTGCTGATATTGGATTGATAAGAATTATTATAAACCTGCAATTTTTGGTAATATGGATTCAGTTTGCTTATTTTCCAAATTTGATCTTTTCTAATCCCTTATATTATGCTTGAGCCTACAGTGCTTATATTTCAGTCATCACATGTCCTGCAAACGTTGGAGCCTTTGAGCAGTCCAAAGTATAGTGAGTTATATAACTTTTTTACTCTCATTCACGTACATATAAATATATAATTGTTCAAGTGCTCTTGATTCAAAGTTGAAAAGATGACACATCAACTTTTTTATGCACATGGCTTTATATTCATAGTTTAAGTTATACCGAGTGTTACCCACGTCATATTTTAAGTGGACACATTACTTTTGTCTAGGCCATTTTTGGATATTCTATGTTATGTTTCTGACTTTTTTGCAAAATAAAGTTTGTGGAATTTTCTATGGTAAGCTATTTAATAAATATGGAATAAATTCTTTGCTTTATCTGTATTCGTGAACTAATGATGTTTGTAAACAATCAGTTTAATGGAAATATCATGTGTGCTTGCCATCGTGCTATTTTAATGCTACCTTTGTGTGTTTATGATTATTTGCCACTAAATTTCAGGCTAAGGTTACGCAGGTGCAGGCTGCAGCATTGATTGTCTCATAAAGTCAAGGAACTTCCTTATAAAGAACCTTCAAAAAAAGAAAAGTGAGTATGCATTTGTTTCCCTTAATCTTCATTCTATTTCAAATAGATCAAATATTTTCATGATATTTGAATTAATTTTTGGTACAATGAAGTATTTGTAAATTCGAATATTTGATAATTAACAATTTGTTATGAAATAACAAATATTTTTAATTCCATCTAATATTTATTTTTAATTGCTGTTACATTAAATTTACCAAATATTGTTCTATAATTTTGATTTTAATTTATTGATATATTAGAGTAAAATTATCTATCATAAAATCAAACAAAAGAATAAATCGGGGACTTAGTTATGTGTTGAATTAGGAAGTTACCAATGGGAAACATGAAAAAGATAAGGATATGGAAACGAATATGCAGCAGCAAAAGAATAGAAATAGATATTAGTTGCGACTGTTTTTCTCCCTGCTACATTCACTAATTGCCAATTTAGTCTGCCATTTCATGCACTCAATTAGCTTAGGGATGAATAAAATGGGAAAGGGATATAAAACTATTCCATTCTTTGACGTAGGTAAGTTGTCAATTATGTTCTTTCATTTATTTGTCTGTACACACCTGCATTACTTGATGCAGGTAAGTCACCAAATGCCATAGTTTTAATTATTGAATTCAAATGAGATTTTGTATTTTAGCTCAAGTGGTTATCAAAATTGAGATATGAATATGTAGTATTGTAATTAGTGTATTAGTGCAACCAAATCCATGTACCCTGCCAGTTGGATTTGGAACTAACTGGAACTCATAGATTTCAATTTCTCATTCTGAATCATTCACAAGTGAACGTAAATTACTTTATCCTTTAATTTTACCTTTTACTTATTGATACACAATGTGCACAATTGTTGTTGTTGTTGTTTTTATTAATAATATTATTATTATTATTATTATTATTATTATTATTATTATTATTTGCTGCAGTTTTGATTTTGATGGAGAAGAAGGCTTTATTTTTACATTTCACTAGAACTTATCATTTATTCATTTCAGATGATGAACGTTGATTTTATAATGTGGAAAAAGACATACTTGAATATATGACATTTTATCTTGATACTTGGATGAAATGTTTTCTATGTTTTTATGCTGGAAAATATTTCCAGTCTTCATTTAATCATTTTGGAATAATGCATCAATATTCTTATGAGCTAAAGGGTTGAGCTGCATTATAAGGGTAAAAAGACTTTGCATTTACTAAATGGTAAGCAAGCTTGATACAATGTTAACCATAGCAACAATAAATTTTCTTTTAGGCAGTCCTCTATTACTTGGAATCTTGAGTCCTATTTTACAGTGTCCTTTGCTATGAAAAGGTGATCTATAGATATTCTGAATCTATATTACTTCACTTTTTTGCATTGACCTTTACAATGACCTCTACTACTTCACATTTTTGCAGTTGACAGTTTTTCTTGAGGTGGCAGTTGGAATAGCATAAACAGTCCCTATTATCCGTATAAGCACAGATACATTGACTGTATTCACTGCAATTTTCAATTTATAGACTGAGATTCAAGATGGTTTCATATGATTGTGTTGAAAAACAATGAAAACAAAGAGCAGTCCGTGTATGTCATTTCTGTAAATTTTATTTGGCAGTTTGAATGTATCATCTATTTTAATATTTTCTTGGACATAACGTGTTGCCCATATAACTTAATTGTGCGTTTAAATTATACAATATGCTACACCTTAATTTTTATTGTTTTTGGTTATTTGGATGCATATACCTTTGTCATTTTAGGTATACATACAAGCTTCATGCATTTAATTTCTAGCATCTACTTTTCAGTGGTAAATCCATGTCAGAATCCGTACGATGCTCTATTTGCACTGACCTACAATGCATGCATGTTGCAATTAAGTTAGACTGCATCAAAATTGCTTCATTGTTAGCTTACTTTGCCATTGGTGATGACGAACCCCAAACATAGTCTTCGTATGAGACGTTAAACCATCCTATAATTGCCATCAACTATTTACGTTAGTATATATTGGGATAAACTTATAACTTCTCCATTATTATATAAATGGTTATTGACTTGGTTTAACTAAAATTGTTCATCAACAAAAAATTTAATGTGAACGGTAAAAATAACTCAAATCTTCTACTAATTTTACTACGTTCAACTATGAATATTATGCATCTCCGTGTGCGTAGCACGGGTTCGCTCTAGTTAGTTAATTATTGCTGGGGTTTCTAAGATTGGATATGGCTGCACTAAAGATGGAATTAGTTAATGGATTCATTTATGTCACCCATTATTTTGATTTATTGGAGTTCGATAATGGAATACATAAAATGGTGTACATAAGTTTATAGAAGTATTTCCAACTCTGCAAAATTGATTTATTACGATTATCTGACTAATTCATTTCACTTATAAGTTAGCCTTGTAACTTTATATAGTTATTTATGATAAAGATTAACATATTCAATGTCAATCCCTGCATATAATATGCCATAATTTGAGGAATAAATATCATTAATGATATACCATAATATGAGGAAATAATATAAATTTCATTAATGATATTATTCCGTAACTGTAGCTGAACATATAAATGGTATGCCGTAATATGAGAAATAAATATCATTAATGATATTATTCCATAATTGTAGCAGTATGCATGACTGCATGTATCTTGTAACTTTATATATTTGTGATTATTGAATGGAAAAAGCAATCCTTCTCTTCAACTTTTCATCATGGTATCAGAGCTCTGATCTAAAACAGTTCAACTTCCTCTTCTTAAATGGCTCTCATTAACCAAACTTCATCCTATAAGATTCTTAACTGTAGTGATCCCACAAAGTTCTGTAATTTTCTAGGAAAATGTAAATGGTGCCGAGAACAAGGACATATGATTGCTCATTGTCCTTTATTTTAGCAAAATTTTCCTAATGTCATTCCTCCTTCTTCAAATTCCCAACCTCCGTCAAACCGATTCACACCAAAACCTCGAGCAAACATCGCAAATCCCTCTGCCTCTTCATCCTCTTCAACATGGCTTCTTGACAGTGGTGCTTCCCACCACATCACGATAGATTTGAACAATTTATCCCTCCATGCTCCTTATGACGGAACCGAAGAGTTGATCGTCGGTGATGACAAAGGCCATAAAATCACTCATGCCCGTTCTTGTTTTTTATCATCACTCAAAGTAGATAATGCCTTAGTTGTTCCTTCCATGTCTAAAAATATAATTTCCATTTCTCAACTTTTTCAGGATAACAATATCTCAATTGTCTTTTCTTCCACTTCTTTTCATATGAAGGATCTCAAAACTAGGGGATCTCTATTCCAAGGACTGGTTGCAGCAGGCATTTATCAGCTCAAATCCACAACCCCTATAGTCTATGCAAGCACAACTAGTTCACTTGATTGGAATCAACATTTAGGGCATCCAACTCGTAATATTTTTAGGCAAATTGTTTCCAAAAATAAACTTCATGTTCCTAGTATCTCTGATTTTGATTGTAATTCATGTGCTTGCAATAAAAGTCATAAACTTCATATTTCTACTTCCTCTGTTGTATCTACTGCCCCACTTGAGTATGTATTCTGATCATTGGACATCACTAATTTACTCTCATGACGGCTTTAAATATTATCTTACTTTCGCTGATCATTTTTCTAAATACATTTGGCTGTATAATTTGAAACGAAAATCAGATGCAAAACATGTATTCATTCGCTATAAAGCTCTAATTGAAAAATACTTTCAACTACCTCTCAAAACTCTCGACTCGGATAACAATGGTGAGTATGAAAGCTTACGTAAGTACCTATACATCGATGGAATTTCACATCTCACAACTCGACCCCCACACCCCTCAACACAATGGCTATTCGAAGCGACGACATCGACACATTGTTGAAACATTTCTATCACTCTTAACTCATGCTAAAATGCCCCTTGAATATTGGACAAATGCTTGCTCAACAGCTGTTTAATTGATTAATCGACTTCCCACGCCAACTCTAAACAATGTGTCACCCTACTTTAAATTGTTCGGCCAACATCCTAATTATTCCAAGCTTCGAAGTTATGGATGTCATTGTTATCCATGGCTTAAACCCTGAAATTCTTACAAACTTGAACTCAAATCTTAACCATGTATCTTTATTGGTTATTCACTTACTGAAAGTGCATATTATTGTCTCGAATTAAACACTAATTGTGGCTATGCTTCTCGACATGTTCATTTCAAAGAGAACATTTTCCTTTTTCTAAACTTAATAATTCAGCTACCTCCTTGTCTAACCTAGTGAAAGGATGGGCACCTCTTGTAACACCCCACGTCCATTAATGTCACTCACAAAGGGAATGCATTAACTTCCATGGAGGTTATAAGTGAATATAGAACAGAAAAATTACAACAAGACAGATAATAAATAGTACTTGGAAATCTAAAACTTCATTTTATTGCAGCGGAAATTAAACATGTTTGTTACATCATAAAACCATAGATCATAACCAAGTACAATATCCATCTTCATAAAAACAAAATACATAATCCCATTACATAAATAGCCATTAAAAAGAAAACAAGCTGGACTATACTTCAACGGTCCAAGCTTTCCAAAGAGAGATGAAGCAATTCAATCAAACTCCACTAGAGCTGGGCCCAACCTGAGGGCCTGGAAGGGGAAAAAGGATAGAAATAGAGGGGGTCAGACATAAAGTCTAGCGAGTATGATAATTCTAACAATACTATTATCAAAATAACTAGACTAAGGCATAAGCTGGAAGACAAGTAAATGTCTATGAACTCTTAGGAAGATAAAGATAGCGTTTAAGATAACGTTAAAGATAACGGTAAAGGCACACCTAATTACTAACGAATGATTACTACACTGCACCGCACATTACTACACTGCACCACACCAGTCACCCTATTGTTTGATCCCACTTGCTTCACACAGAAACTTTATAAATAGCCTTACGCACCCCTAGCTGACTACATAGGTGCCGTCTGCCCCTATCTCCACTAGGTGTACCCCACTACCCACTTTTGATCGGCTCCCTACTCGTAGATACCCGTGCTGGCCCCACAGTGGGGTGTATCACTCCCCTAAAGTGGCAACCCGATACAACTTGAGAATGCACGGCTTATACCTACACGATACAACAACGTCTTACCTACCAGCCCAGGCCCTCACACGCATACGAAACCCGTTGGACTTGCGTTGCCACCGCTCCCCGTTTTGGCCTCTTACAGTCGAACCCAGCATGTGTGTCCCGTCCTCGACTTGTGTCAAGCCCACAAAGATACGTTTGGGATACTGGTCGAAATGGGCCCCCACAAGCTGCCCACCTAAGCTTGTCACTAGTATATCCCACTTAACCCTCTTAGTCATGTTCATTTACATGTATGTTTGGTTAAGTCTTACTAATCGTATTTCACATGCCACTAAGGGCACCACCTAGATTCCTCATGCCACCCAAGGCACCTACTTAACCCCCGTGTCCCACCTTACATGTTTATCTGGTTAAGTATTTCTTAATTCATTCAGGCCATAACCTCATAAAGACCTCTCACATTAGACTGGCATTTATGGCAGCTGGATTTGCCGGGCGGGTCCGGGCAGTCTTACACCATAAAAGAGTCTAACCTCGTGTCTTTACAACCATTATGCTTTAGTTTAGGCCTAGGACCTCTCACATTGGGCTGACATTTGTGACCACTGGATTTGTCGGGCGGGTCCGGGCAAGTTTAGGTCACAAACGAGTCCAACCTTGTGTCCTAAGCATTGATTAACACTTAAAATCTTTTACCCCAGTTTTAATAATTCCCTATTCAAATTATTAATTAAGTCAACTTTTAATGATGTCCATAATTGACTCAATTATGGCCATCCACTTATGGCATGCAAAATCAAATTAATTGCACCCCAACTTTTTAATATTAAATCCTTAATATTACCCCTACCCCACGTTTATACGTTCGCTTATTCAACGCATAATATAGGCTAGACTTGTATAGTCTAACACCTAGCACAAAGATAAATTATCACAACATATAGACAATTAAAATAAATCTAATCATAATAGGGGTGAAACTTGCATAAACTACACATGTTAAGGATCAAAAGGTGTCAACTTGTTAAATGTCTCAATTTATATGATATGATCATAGCCCAAATCTATACATAAACTTGCATATGGGGTTTTTAGGCAACATAATGATGGTGTGAACTAGCATAGGATATCACATATGTCATAGCATAATTCTAGATGTCATAATAGATGTCTTGGTATATGTTCATAACTTTTCTAATCAATCTAACTTGCATATGTGACTTGTCATATAGATTAACATAACCCAAACATGATGATTTAATTAATATGAACTAACTAGCATAGATGGTAACATCATGGCCTTTTTAACATGTATGATTCATCACAACTTAGCATAGAAACTTTCAACATACATAACATCATCATAGCATGATTTACAACATATAAGATATCATGATCACATAACATTGGATTTACAATATACATGATAGCAAAAGGGGTTTACAACAACATATATGATAATTCACATCATCTACTCATAATCCATTCATAACTCAACCTAATTAAATGATAATAATCTTGTTAAGATCATCATACTCACAATTTAGAGAAGAAAATAGAGAGTTTTGCTTTGCTTTAGGGTTGAGAGAATTAGAATTGAATTTGCTTTTCTTCTTTCTTAGTTGGCGGCGGCTCCATTGATTTCCATGGCGATGGTATGACGGTAACTATTCTATTTTAATTAGGTTTAGGGTTAGCATTAGGATGTATTTATAGGTGTAGGAAGTTATTTAGGACCATTAGATTAACCCTGAACCATGAGAACCAATCAAATGCAAAATCTGCATTTGAGCAAATCGGCCTACGGGTTGACAGCCAAACACCCTGGATTAACCCCTAGTCGACCCAGCAAAGCTCGGGTCGACCTCAAAAATGGGCCGGTTCGGTTATTCCCCCTCCCAGTTCGCTGTTTTGAACTTTTTTGCATATTTATTTATTTAATTTTTAATTTATATATATATATATATATATATATATTTCTCTACGCAACCCATTTCACTTAATTCTTTTCTAAAAATTAAGTATACTTTAATTTGTGAATTTTAATGTTATAAAATTACGAGGTGTTACATTCTCCCCTCCTTAAAGGATTTCGTCCCCGAAATCTCCAAGTCAAGAAGAATGTATATCCTACCATCTAATCGTCCATCTACTCAATCATCAAACACCAGCATCCATTGTCCTTAAAAGGCTTCTAATGCTTTAATGTTTATATGCACAGTGTGTGTATATGTCCATATCTAATGCAAAATTAGGCGGTCTACTGATTCAGTCGACCTCCTTAGTGCAATTCATGATAGTGCCATGCATCCAATATGTATGCAAAAGATTCCTAATGATACATATTAATTCTATATGTGTGCACAACCATCCACCCGAATGCAGCAACTATATGATAATACAACCATTATACATCCATTTTACTAAATACCTCCATATATATGCAATATGCAATATGAAGTGACTGAGCCGATTTGGTGCCTAATAGTGCGTGTATATGCATCCACTAGCAAACACTTGCATCCACTTTGCATCCACCATACATAACATGTCTCAAACACATGTTTCAACCATAGGATTATCCTAACTAAAGGTCAAATATACTAGCGAGAGGATATACTAAAGATAAGATAAGTACAAGCTAAGCGATAAAGGAGAAATTAAAGGACATACCCTCAAAAAGAAAAGGGAATCGTGAACGCATCTTTTCTTCCGTCTCCCAAGTAGCGTTACTCTCATCATCTCCCCATTGCACTTTGACAAGTCTGACCTCTCGATTCCTCAACCTCTTGATCTCCGACCCAAGAATGCGCGTAGGAGCTCGTCGAATTGTCGCATCATGCTCTATCTCCACCTCTCTAAGCAAGCTCGGCTCTACCACTTCCGCGGTCTCGTGCAAGCACTTCCTCAAATGTGACACATGGAATACGTCATGTACACCACTAAGTCTCTCGGGCAACTCCACTCTATACGCCATCCATCTAATCCTCTCCTTAGTAGGAAACGGCCCTACAAACCTTGGTGCTAATTTCCCAACGGACCCAAAGCGAACAACGTTTCGTAATGGAGAAACTTTGACAAAGACCATGTCCCCAACTTCAAACTCGAGATCTGTCCTCCTCTTATCCGCATAAGATTTCTGCCTATCTTGCGCTGCTTTCATCCTCCTTCGAATCAAGTCGATCTTCTCCGAAGTCTCCCTAATCATATCGGGCCCAAGTAAGATCTTATCCGTAGATTCCCACCAACATTTAGGTGAACGACAAGGTCGTCCATAAAGAGCTTCGAATGGTGCCATACCAATGCTGGACTGAAAGCTGTTATTATATGCGAACTCCACCAATGGAAGATGCTCTTCCCACGTACCCACAAAGTCTAGGATACATAGCCTCAACAGATCCTCTAGAATGCGATTCACCCTCTCGGTCTGGCCGTCCGTCTGAGGATGATATGCGGTGCCCAAACATAACTGAGTCCCTACCGCCTCTT
Source organism: Allium sativum (assembly GCA_030737875.1). NCBI lineage: Eukaryota > Viridiplantae > Streptophyta > Magnoliopsida > Asparagales > Amaryllidaceae > Allium > Allium sativum. Next base: position 782,971,357 of record CM060918.1, on the reverse strand, counting down.
GTAAGCTTCTTCAAAATTCGCTAGCGAAAATAGGATCGCGGTCGCGTACTATGCTGGAAGGAACACCATGCAAACGAACTATTTCTCGAACGTATACGGAGGCTAACCATGGAGCAGTCCTCTTACTCTTTACGGGAATGAAATGGGCGTTTTAGTAAGTCTATCTACTATAACCCAAATTCCCGTATTACCCTTCCTTGATCGCGGTAACCCGTCCACAAAATCCATCGAGACACTTTCCCACTTCCATAGTGGAACCTCCAATGGGTGAAGCAACCCACCGTGTTTCTTTTGCTCCGCTTTTACTTATTGGCACACCAAGCATCTAGCGACATACTCGGCCACGTCTTTCTTCATGCCGACCCAAAAGTAAACTCTATTCATGTCTTTGTACATCTTGTCCCCGCCGGGATGAATGGTCATCTTCGAACGATGTGCTTCGTCAAGAATAGTCTTCCTTAGGTCATCGTCTTTTGGTACACAAAGTCTACCGTCCCTACTTAACCAACCCTTATCGTCTAGGGTATACCTACGGAGATGGCTTGATGACTCCCCTCCTTTGAGTTTTTCTACTAACTCAACCAACTGTGGGTCGTCTCGCTGTGCCTCGCCAATCCGTCCCAAAAGCGTAGGTCTGACCTCCAAGGATGCTAGCAAACCGGGTACGAAGTCAACGGAAGGTCTAAAGTCAAACATCGAAATGAATTCTAAACTTCACCGCTAAACAAACAAAGGACTTAAGGATAATCTTTTTCTACTTAAGGCGTCTGCAACCACATTACCCTTGCCAGGGGTATAGTCTATTTCGAAGTCATAGGACGCTAAGAACTCCATCCACCTTTGCTGCCTTAAGTTCAAGTCCTTTTGAGAGAATAGGTATTTTAAAGACTTGTGGTCAGTGAATAATTCGAATTTCTCGCCAAGAAGATAATGACGCCAAGACTTAAGCGCGAAAACAATTGCGGCCAATTCTAGGTCATGTGTAGGATAATTTTTCTCATGCGCTCTCAACTGCCTTCCACCATAGGCTATTACCCTACCCTCTTGCATTAAGACTGCGCCTAGTCCTGTCCCACAAGCCTCAGTATAAACGATAAACAGCTTACTCATGTCTGGCAATACTAAGACTGGGGCTGAAGTCAAAGCTCTCTTCAAACGTTGGAACGCATCATCACAATCTACGTCCCATGTGAAAACTAGGTTCTTCTTCGTCAATCGTGTCAATGGAGCTGATATCTTTGTGAAGTCTTTGATAAACTTCCTATAGTAGCCAGCCAACCCCAAGAAACTTCTCACTTCGGTGGCATTTTTAGGAACCTTCCAATCTTGGATGGCCACCACCTTCGCGGGATCTACAGCTATCCCTTCTTTGGAAACCACGTGTCCTAAGAACCGTACTTCCTTCCTCCAAAAGTGACACTTAGAAAATTTAGCCTTACGGCTATGCGCTCGTAGGGTCTCCAACACTTCCCTAAGATGTAGGGCATGCTGATCGTCGCTTTCCTATGAATTAGAAAAGCGCGAATTTTAAATTAAATTACTGCAAGCGTACAGGTGTGTAGCATACAGGTCGAACACAGGGAGGTATAATTAAAATCAAATTATTTATCTAATCTCTTGGGCGAGTTAGACGAAGCTTGGAGGTTGATTTTGCAAAATAAAATAAAAATTGAAACTACAAATAAAAGATGCAATTAAATTCACTGCAGATTCGAATCTAATCGGATCTGTAATGAATTCAACGATTAAAGATAAAATAGAACAATGGAAATAAAATTGCAGAACAGAATCAAACGAACAGAAAATAAAAATTAGGATTACCGCTGAATCTAATCAGACGGTCAATCGCTAATGAAAATAAGTGAAAAATACAATTAATGCTCTACCGAATCTAATCGTGTAGACAACACTAATTGCTAAGAAATTAGAAAATTGCAGAAAAATAAGGAGAAGAACGTTGTTAATGGCAGAAGAATTACAAAAGAAGGGACTCTCCTTTACAATGAATATAATGGGTATTTATAGGGAATGTAGCCTCCATCCTATATGACTTTTGGGCCAAGAAATTTCTCTTGAGATATTCTATTTACAAATAAAAGAGATATGGATATAGATTTGAGATATTCTATGAAGATTCTCCCTCCTTGATTGCTGACATGTGGCATTTGATGAGTTGCATTCTGGTAAATATATGTCAAGTCTTCTCCTCAATGGCAAGTAAATATGCAAGATTTTTAATTGATTTCTTTCAGAAGAAAATGTCTAGCTCTTCAAATCTTAGTGCATATGTTATATACATATAAATATATATATATATATATATAATATAACACTAGTCTCCTTATTCTTCAAAGCGACGGAGGCAATGCATATGTTCTTTTCTTCAATAAAAAATAGGGCTTTGACGGTGACTGAACTCAGAACACTCTGTCCAAATTTCCTGGCTTTTCCAGTATGTTACAGCTTCCTTTATGATTGAAAATTTGTTGATTCCAAGAAGTAGCATTTCCTATGCAATTGGTCTTTAATTGAATGAAGGAGACATTTATTTAACAACCTGTGAAAGCACACGAAAATACCCAAAGTAATATTTATTTATTTACAATAAAGATAAGATATGAGTGTAAAAATAAGCACATTTCTATGTCAATCACATGCTCTTCTTCATCCTTAGAAAAGATCAAGATGTCATCTACAAAGACTACCACGAATTTGTTAAGGTACTCCCTAAACACACTACTCATCAAATCAACAAAAAATGCTGGGGTGTTTGTCAAACCGAAGGGCATCACTAGCCATTCATAGAAACCGTCCGGAGTCCTAAGGCAGTCTTTTCTATGCTATCCTCAGCCACTCTCAACTGATGGAACCCAGTGGCTAAGTCCAACTGCGAAAACACTGAGGCGCCAACTAACTGATCGAAGAGATCGTCAATCCTCGGCAGTGGGTGTCTGTTCTTCTTAGTAAGTTTATTAAGTTCTCTATAGTCCACACACAGTCTAAGGGACCCATCCGCCTTCGTGGCAAATACTACTGGAGAACCCCACTCCGATATACTTCGTCTTATGAACCCCTTCTCAAGCAACTCCTTCACTTGCTTATCGAGTTCCCTCCTTTCACGTGGAGCCATGTGGCGTACTGGCAAAGATATTGGTTTCGCATTATCCACAAGATATATTCGAAAATCTATCTCCCGCTTCGGAGGCAAGCCCTTCACCTCCTCAAACACATCCGAATATTCTCGGACCACTCTAACAGATCGTAGATTTTCCTCAGACGCGTCAAGCGATTCTAGATAACTTAGCATAATCGAATTTATGTGATTACAAAAGATTTCTAGAGTGTTGCCAAGGCGAGTCACAAGCCTAACTACTCTCCTTTCACAATCAAGAACGACCCCATTTCTGGATTACCAATCCATTCCTAAAATTAGCCCATAGCCCGTGAAGCCCAACACATAAGCATCACATCTAAATTCAACGCTAAGTATGGAAATTTTCAAATCCAAACACATCATGGACAAATAATCCGAGCCTCCTATTGGATTCGAAACAACTAAGGGATCCTCTACTAAACTGGTGTTTAAGTGCAGTGATTCAACTATTGATGTAGAGATAAACGAATGTGATGCGCCCGAATCGAATAAGGTACGGACAGGATGATCAAATAGAAAAACTAAGCTTTCAACAGAAATGGTTCTACCTCGTTCTTGCAACGGTGGGACCGCGAGAGCCTGAACTTGTCCCCTAGCCTGCCCTGGTGCCATAAGAGCCTGCACCTGTCCTCCCGAGGTAGCTCCTGCACTCTGCCCCTTCTTTGGGCAGTCCTTCACTAAATGTCCCGCATCGCCACAATGAAAACAGCCTGTCTTCTTTTTCTTTCGGCAATCCTTGCTGAGATGGCCTGGGGTTCCACAGTTAAAGCACTTCTTCTTTCCCTTGCCATTATTGTCTTTTCCGCCCTTCTTGTTTTGTTGTTGTGGTTTCTTCTGATCCCCCTTCTTCTCGGGTGCCTTATCAGCTTTAGTGCTTTTCTCCTCATGCATGAGCGCCATTTCTACTAACTTCTCAAAGGTGGCCCCCATCGGGATGTGGGTCATAGCCAACCCTTGCAATGGTTCATTCAAGCCATTCACGAACCTTAGAGCCTTCTTCTTCGGCGTGTTTACTAAGTCCAAGCCAAACCTTGCTAACTGATTAAATTTATTGACATATTCTTTCACTGATGAGCTTCCTTGCTTCAATGTCAAGAAACTTTCCATATATAGATTTTCTTCCGCCCTTGAGAGAAACTTCGCCTCGAACCTACGTCAGAAATCCGCCCAAGAGTCAACAGGACGCTCCCCATTAGTGACCTCCCACCAAAACGAGGCCTCTCCTTTCATCAACCAAGCTGCTAAACGAGCTCTCCTCCCTTCTTCTACTTCAAAGATTTCTAGCTATTCTTCCACCTCCTTAAGCCAATCTCTAGCTTCCACAAACGTTTCTGACCCTTGAAATGGTTTTCCACCCATAGCCTTGAATTCCTTGCACGTCTTTGCAAAAGTATCTACGCGAGGAGGAGGAGGAGGAACGGGTGCAACTGGTGGTGGAGGAACATTGGCTGGACCTGCAGCAGCCCTAGCCTCTAATAACCTCCTATACCATCCTGGTATCGTTACACTGTCGGGTAGATTAAGATCTTCAGCCATGCTGAAACGAAAAAGGAAAGATTCAAAATGGAGAATTCGAAAGATAAAGATATGTGGCAATTGGGGGATTATGTTTTTCTTAAAAAAATTCTCTTTAAATTTCTCATTAAAACATGTTTTTGAAAACACTTCTTCCAAAAATAACTATTTTTCTAAAGTATTTTTATTTGTTCTGGTAACCTTAGGCTCTGATACCACGTGTAACACCCCACGTCCATTAATGTCACTCACAAAGGGAATGCATTAACTTCAATGGAGGTTATAAGTGAATATAGAACAGAAAAATTACAACAAGACAGATAATAAATAGTACTTGGAAATCTAAAACTTCATTTTATTGCAGCGGAAATTAAACATGTTTGTTACATCATAAAACCATAGATCATAACCAAGTACAATATCCATCTTCATAAAAACAAAATACATAATCCCATTATATAAATAGCCATTAAAAAGATAGCAAGCTGGACTTTACTTCAACGGTCCAAGCATTCCAAAGAGAGATGAAGCAATTCAATCAAACTCCACTAGAGCAGGGCCCAACCTGAGGACCTGGAGGGGGAAAAAGGATAGAAATAGAGGGGGTCAGACATAAAGTTTGGCGAGTTTGATAATTCTAACAATACTATTATCAAAATAACTAGACTAAGGCATAAGCTGGAAGACAAGTAAATGTCTATGAACTCTTATGAAGATAAAGATAGCGTTTAAGATAACGTTAAAGATAACGGTAAAGGCACACCTAATTACTAACGAATGATTACTACACTGCACCGCACATTACTACACTGCACCACACCAGTCACCCTATTGTTTGATCCCACTTGCTTCACACAGAAACTTTATAAATAGCCTTACGTACCCCTAGCTGACTACATAGGTGACGTCTGCCCCTATCTCCACTAGGTGTACCCCACTACCCACTTTCGATCGGCTCCCTACTCGTAGATACCCGTGCTGGCCCCACAGTGGGGTGTATCACTCCCCTAAAGTGGCAACCCGATACAACTTGAGAATGCACGGCTTATACCTACACGATGCAACAATGTCTTACCTACCAGCCCGGGTCCACACACGCATACGAAACCCGTTGGACTTGCGTTGCCACCGCTCCCTGTTTTGGCCTCTTACAGTCGAACCCAGCATGCGTGTCCCGTCCTCGACTTGGGTCGAGCCCACAAAGATACGTTTGGGATACTGGTCGAAATGGGCCCCCACAAGCTACCCACCTAAGCTTATCACTAGTATATCCCACTTAACGCTCTTAGTCATGTTCATTTACATGTGTGTTTGGTTAAGTCTTACTAATCGTATTTCACATGCCACTAAGGGCACCCCCTGGATTCCTCATGCCACCCAAGGCACATACTTAACCCCCATGTCCCACCTTACATGTTTATCTGGTTAAGTATTTCTTAATTCATTCAGGCCATAACCTCATAAAGACCTCTCACATTAGACTGACATTTATGGCAGCTGGATTTGCCGGGCGGGTCCGGGCAGTCTTACACCATAAAAGAGTCTAACCTCGTGTCTTTACAACCGTTATGCTTTAATTTAGGCCTAGGACCTCTCACATTGGGCTGACATTTGTGACCACTGGATTTGCCGGGCGGGTCCGGGCAGGTTTAGGTCACAAACGAGTCCAACCTCGTGTCCTAAGCATTGATTAACACTTAAAATCTTTTACCCCAGTTTTAATAATTCCCTATTCAAATTATTAATTAAGTCAACTTTTAATGATGTCCATAATTGACTCAATTATGGCCATCCACTTATGGCATGCAAAATCAAATTAATTGCACCCCAACTTTTTAATATTAAATCCTTAATATTACCCCTACCCCACGTTTATACGTTCGCTTATTCAACGCATAATATAGGCTAGACTTGTATAGTCTAACACCTAGCACAAAGATAAATTATCACAACATATAGACAATTAAAATAAATCTAATCATAATAGGGGTGAAACTTGCATAAACTACACATGTTAAGGATCAAAAGGTGTCAACTTGTTAAATGTCTCAATTTATATGATATGATCATTGCCCAAATCTATACATAAACTTGCATATGGGGTTTTTAGGCAACATAATGATGGTGTGAACTAGCATAGGATATCACATATTTCATAGCATAATTCTAGATGTCATAATAGATGTCTTGGTATATGTTCATAACTTTTCTAATCAATCTAACTTGCATATGTGACTTGTCATATAGATCAACATAACCCAAACATGATGATTTAATTAATATGAACTAACTAGCATAGATGGTAACATCATGGCCTTTTTAACATGTATGATTCATCACAACTTAGCATAGAAACTTTCAACATACATAACATCATCATAGCATGATTTACAACATATAAGATATCATCATCACATAACATTGGATTTACAATATACATGATAGCAAAAGGGGTTCACAACAACATATATGATAATTCACATCATCTACTCATAATCCATTCATAACTCAACCTAATTAAATGATAATAATCTTGTTAAGATCATCATACTCACAATTTAGAGAAGAAAATAGAGAGTTTTGCTTTGCTTTAGGGTTGAGAGAATTAGAATTGAATTTGCTTTTCTTCTTTCTTAGTTGGCGGCGGCTCCATTGATTTCCATGGCGATGGTATGACGGTAACTGTAACACCCCACCTCCGCCAGTGCCACTCTTGCAAGGGCACTGACTTTGGAGGGGCGTTTAAACAAGGTAAACATGCATGCAGATATCACAAGACAGAACATATAAGTAAAAAAAACAGAGTAAATATAGCAGCGGATAAAAACTAGCATATCAAAACCATAAGTTAAGTTACAACACAGTACTTGATCATTATTTTCCATAAACAAAGTCTAGAAACATAAAACTGGAAACTGGAAAGGAAAACATAAAGTAGCTATCCCCAAGGTAGAAAACCATAGCGAGCTCAAGTCCAAAGCATACATGAGCTATCCAGGAAAAGCAGCTACGATCCAAGCTAAGTACTGGTATTCCCGCCCTGTAAACCTAGGGGGGGGAACGAAAGAAAAGAGGCGAAAGAAAATGGGTCAGTCAAAAGACTGGTAAGTCCTACCTACTATTGTACAACAACTAATAAAGTTAACTGTATATGTAAACAAGGATGAGTCATAGGATGATAACTGGCATGGAAAAAGTCAACAAGATAGATCAAGTGTGGCACCGCATATACAAGGTTGAGGTTTGCACCAAGTGTACTAGTATCACAAGTCATGTCAAGTGCAAACAAGAAGTGATCCCCATGCTCAAGTTTGGCCCAACATCATGAATGACCTAAACCAAGGTCCAACTAGCACGGTCTAGTCGATCGGCTCTCCTAAAGCCTAACTCGTCAAGTGTCGGTGTCATACGGCCCAACTACGAGGTGTAGCTAAACTGTGCTAGGTCCACCCTAGGGTGTATCAAGTCCTAGGGTGTCAACCACTGACACAAACCAAGCACGCACAGTTTAAACCTACTGGTGCCCGTGCCTTGTTTTTCAACTCCGGACCATGTGCACGACCATGGCCCGCCTGAATCTACACCGGCGCACCTACACAGCCGTCGTCTTGGTCGCTTACATGTCATCCCAGTAATCGTGCCCCACCCTAGCCTAGTCCCTAGGGTATCATGATACAACTAAGAGGGTTACTGGTGCAAAGGACCACGTAACTAGGGTTTCCTTAATGGGTTAAACGTAGTTAACCCAACTCATCCAAGTACCAAGTTGGTTAAGTGTACCCAAGGTTCATGACTTAACCCTATCAACCCATCGTGTTTAATTGGTTAAGTATTCAAGCGGTCCATGACTTAACCCTACCATGTGGCATTAATTAATTTAATGCACCCAACCTCTCACATTAGACCTTGTTGTGGTTACTAGTTAGGCCGGGCGGGTCCGGGTAGGTTTACACCACAACTTAGTCTAACCTCGGGTTTCACGTGCAACATGACCAACTACTCACATTGGGTCCTATTGCTTGTAGCCACTAGTTAAGCCGGTCGGTTCCGGGTAGGTTTATGCTACAAGCTCAACCCAACCTCGAGTTGGCCATCCTCATGTTTTCTAAGTGTCATGTCCATCATGTTTCCAAAACACATTACAAATTTTCAAGCAATTGGGTAGACCTAACTTAATAGATAAATTCCCAATGGGTAGACCTAACTTAATAGATAAATTCCCAAGCTTACGTTTTTATGTCTTTTAAGTTTACCCAACCCCAAACGCAATCCCCTCGCTTACATATCGCAATAGCGCATAAAGGATAGAAAGAGGGAACTTGGCAAAATCATGACATAAAGTTGTTGGAGCCACAAGTTAAACATGGTGGCATATGAGACAAAGATGTGATCACAAACTTGCATATCATGTTATCAACTTGCAAAATATTCCTAAGCATGCATAACATCATTTTAACTTGCATAGTGTTCATATGCATGCATAACATGGTTTCAACTTGCATAAGGTTCATATGCATGCATAACATCAAACTTGGCAAATAGGCGGAACATGGCCATAGATAGCATGAGATAAGGACTAGTAACATGCATATAACATTATATGCATGTTAATACAAGGTTTATGAGAGTTTCAAAGTTGCATCATGCAACATTTCCAACCAAAGATCACATCTTTCTATGCATAAAGCCAAGGTAATGACTTTACTAACATGCATAGAGTAAGCTTATGCATAAAATCATAAGATCAAAGCACATATCATGATTAACCCCAAACTCAACTTGCAACATAACATATTAACTTCATAGTTAAAATACAAGAGTAGAAATAGGCTTACAATGCTTATGTGGACTCAAATGAGTATAGCAAATGTAAGAAACCCCTTATGCAACAAATTAAAACCACAAAATGCAAGCAAACTTGATCAAGACTCCTCCTTTATGATGCCAATAGAGAAACAAGACTTTAATGCAAGCTAAAGAGGATCATACAAGCCTAAATACACTTGTATGCATGGAAATCTCTTAGAAATTTGATTTAGGAATTTTATGAAGAGAGTGGAGGCCATGAGAGGATTGATTTTTCCATAGTTTAATTATATGAATGAATAATGATGATTTAGGGTAGGTTAGGGTCTTATTTATAGAGTAGGCAAGTGTTTTAGGCCATAGGATTAAACCTAGATTCAATCCAAGCCATCAAAGCATGTCTTGGGGAAGAAGTCAAGTGTAGGAACCATCTAGGGCCTTTAGATTAAAGATGAACCATGAGAACCATCCAAATGCAAAATCTGCATTTGAGCGAATCGGCCCACGGGTTGACAGCCAAACACCCTGGATTAACCCCTAGTCGACCCAGCGGGCTCGGGTCGACCTCAAAAATCAGCCGGTTCGGTTATTCCCCTCTCCCAATTCGCTGTTTTGAACATTTTTGCATATTTATTTATTTAATTTTCAATTATATATATATATATATATATATATCAATATATATATTTCTCTGCGCAACCCATTTCACTAAATTAAGTATACTTTAATTTGGGAATTTTTCGTGAAACTTCGCGAGGCCATATCTTGGTCATACGGACTCCGATTTTCGAAAAGTCGGACTCTATTTCGCGTATTTTTCCGAGACGAACGCAATGGCATAGCCCGTTTCCCTTGATTCAGATTTTACAGTTTAATTCTGCCTCCATTTATGTTATAACATGTTATTCAAAAATACGGGTTGTTACATTCTCCCCTCCTTAAAGGATTTCGTCCCCGAAATATCCAAGTTAGGTAGAACGTATCCTACCATCCATCATCCATCTACTCAAAACATCATCCACGAGCAATCATTGTCCTTAAAAGGTTCTAAATGCTGTATGATCATATGCAAAGGTGTGTGTTATGTACTTATCTAATGCAAATATCATCAATGCAGATTATGTTAGTGAAATGAATCCATATGTATGCAATTCCTAACATAATGTATAACATCTATATGTGTGCACATCACATACATCCATATGCAACATCCATGTGATAACACAAAAATTTTCTTCCATGAATAAGTATAAACACTCATGCATATGCAATATGAGAGTGTGTGAGCCGATCTTAGTTCCTAATGTGTATCATGCATCCACGAGTATCCACTTGCAACCACTTGCAACCATCAAGCATAACATGTTTCAAATACATGTTTCATCCAAAGGGTTTCTACCTAAGGTTCTCATGACAAGGTTAGCACGATAACTAGATAAACATGGATAGCAAAGAGAAAGATATGCTAACAAAGAAAAGAGATTGAGAGTGTACCCTCAAAAAGGAATGGATAAAGCCCACGCATCTTCTCCTCGGTTTCCCAAGTTGCGTCTTCTTCGGCTTCACCCCATTGAACCTTCACCAACTTGACCTCTCGATTCCTTAGCTTCTTGGTCTCCGTCCCCAAGATACGAATCGGAGCTCTCCTCAAAGTAGCTTCTTTCTCCACTTCCACATCTTCCAGAACACTTGGCTCAACAACCTCTGCTGACTCATGTAAACACTTCCGGAGATGCGAGACATGAAAAACATCGTGTACTCCGGCAAGCTTCTCGGGCAATTTCACTCTATAAGCCATCTGCCTGATCCTCTCTATAATAGGGAAGGATCCAACAAATCTCGGTGCTAACTTCCCAACGGCTCCAAATCGGACCACATTCCGCAAAGGAGAAACCTTCACAAAAACCATATCTCCAACATCAAACTCCAAATCAGATCTTCGCTTATCAGCATAGGATTTCTGTCGGTCTTGGGCCGCTTTCATCCGTCTTCGAATCAACTCGATCTTCTCGGATGCATCTCTGATCATATCAGGCCCAAGTATAAGCTTATCTGTAGTCTCCCACCAACATGTAGGCGACTTGCACGGCCTCCCATATAAAGCTTCAAATGGTGCCATCCCTATGCTTGCTTGATAACTGTTATTATATGCAAACTCAACAAGAGGAAGATGGTCTTCCCAAGTACCACCAAAATCCAGAATACAAAGCCTTAACAGATCCTCGAGTACCCTATTCACCCTTTCGGTTTGACCGTCCGTCTGTGGGTGATAAGCAGTACTTAGATTCAACCTCGTGCCCATGGCTTCTTGCAAGCTATTCCAGAATTGACTTGTAAAGATTGGGTCACGGTCACTGACTATACTAGAAGGGACTCCATGAAGTCTCACAATCTCACGAAGATATACAGACGCTAGCCAAGATGCGGTCCTCTTGCTCTTTACCGGAATGAAATGAGCACTCTTCGTAAGTCTGTCCACAATAACCCAAATGCTCGTATTCCCTTTCCTTGACCTTGGTAGCCCATCAATAAAATCCATGGAAATACTCTCCCACTTCCAAAGTGGAACGTCTAGAGGATGCAATAGCCCACCGGGCTTCTTCGACTCGGCCTTAACTTGCTGGAAAATGATACATCTAGAAACAAACTCTGCCACATCCTTCTTCATCCCAGGCCAAAAGAAAATACGCTTCATATCTTTATACATCTTATCTCCGCCTGGATGTATAGTCAACTTAGAGCGATGCGCTTCCTCAAGAATTTTTCTTACTAGATCTCCTACCACTGGAACACATAACCTTCCATCTCTCCTCAGCCAACCTTGTCATCAATAGAATATCGAGCGAGATGACTAGACGTCTCTCCTCGAATCAGCTTATCCATAATCTCAACTATCTGAGGGTCTTCTTTCTGCGAAGCCCCAACTTGATCAAGAAGGGTAGGTCTGAGTTCCAGAGATGCTAATGAACCGGTCATCGACTCAATTGCCAAAGAGAAATCAAAGGTTGCCACATACTCTAAATTCTTCATCTCAACGAATAGAGGACTTAGGGTCAACCTCTTTCTGCTTAGTGCATCAGCCACAACATTAACCTTGCCAGGGGTATAAGCTATCTCGAAGTCATATGATGCCAAGAATTCCATCCACCTTTGCTGCCTAAGATTCAGATCTTTCTGCGAGAAGAGATACTTGAGTGATTTGTGATCAGTATACAACTCAAACCTTTCGCCTAAAAGATAGTGGCGCCAGGACTTGAGTGCAAAGGCAATCGCCGCTAACTCCAAGTCATGAGTGGGGTAGTTCTTCTCATGAACTTTAAGTTGCCTACCCCCATAACATATCACTCTTCTCTCCTGCATCAAAACAGCGCCTAACCCCGTGCCACATGCATCGGTATACATGGTAAACATTTTACCGCCATCGGGTAATGCCAAAACTAGAGCTGTGGTAAGGGCCCTTTTGAGCCTTTGAAAAGCAAGCTCACACTCTAAGTCCCATGCAAAGACTAAGTTCTTCTTCGTCAATCTAGTGAGAGGGGCCGAAATCTTAGCGAAGTCTCTAATGAACTTCCTATAGTAGCCTGCCAGACCGAGAAAGCTTCGCACTTCGGTTGCATTCCTAGGAGTCTTCCAGTCTTGAACTGCAACCACTTTCGCGGGATCCACAGCTATACCCTGCTTAGAAACTATATGCCCAAGAAATCGGACTTCCTTTCTCCAAAAGTGGCATTTGGAGAACTTGGCTTTCAACTGATGGCCTCTAAGCGTATCTATCACTTCCTTGAGGTGTCTAGCATGTTCTTCCTCGTCTTTTGAAAAGATCAGAATATCATCCACGAAGACAACAACAAACTTGTTAAGGAACTCCCTGAACACCCTACTCATCAAATCTACGAAGTAGGCGGGTGCATTAGTCAAGCCGAATGGCATAACAAGCCATTCAAAGAATCCGTCTGGAGTCCTAAATTCAGTCTTATCAATGCTGTTTTCGGCCACTCTAAGCTGATGAAATCCGGTGGCTAAATCAAGCTGAGAGAAAACAGAAGCACCAACAAGCTGGTCGAAGAGGTCATCTATCCTCGGTAATGGATGCCTATTCTTCTTGGTCAGCTTGTTCAACTCTCGATAATCAACACATAGACGAAGCGAGCCGTCCGCCTTAGTAGCGAACACTACAGGAGCATCCCATTCAGAAATGCTTCGCCTAATAAAATTCTTCTCAAGTAGCTCCTTGATTTGCTTACTGAGCTCTCTCCTTTCACGCGGGGCCATGTGCCTAACTAGTAAGGAGACTGGCTTAGCATTATCAACCAGATAAATGCGGAAATCTATCTCTCGCTTAGGGGGTAACCCCTTAACTTCTTCAAAGACATCAAGGTATTCTCGAACCACCCTTACAGATTGCAGATCATCGATGGACGAGTCAAGAGATTCAAGATAACATAGCATGACGGGATCTAGCGGGTTGCAAGAAATCTCTAGGGTATTACCCAGGTGAGTCATGAGTCTCACCACCCTATGCTCACAATCGAGAATGGCTCCATAGCGGGACAACCAATCCATGCCCAAGATCAACCCGTATCCCGTGAACCCGAGAACATAAGCATCACACGAGAATTCTACGGTCAAGATAGAAATCCTCAAATCCATACAGATCATAGATAAATGGGCTGAACCCCCAATCGGATTTGAAACACTAACGGGATCCTCAACAAGACTAGTACTTAGGTGCAAACTTCCAACAACATCAGAAGAAATAAAGGTATGCGATGCGCCAGAATCAAACAAAGTGCGAACAGGAAAACCAGAAATATAAACAAGACTTTCCATAGAAATAGTACCTCGGTCCTGAACTGGAGTGGTGTTGAGAGCATGCACTTGCCCTCCAAATGAACCTGCGCGCTGAGTTTGTCCATGCCCCTGCTTCTTAGGGCAATCCTTGCTAAAATGTCCCGTCTCTCCACAATGAAAGCATCCACCCAATTTCATTCTCTTCTTCCTACAGTCCTTGGCCACGTGCCCAACAATCCCACAGAAGTGGCACTTTCTTGTGTCCTTTGCCTTGTTCTTGTTGCCCTTGTTGTTCTTGTTGTTCTGATTACTCTGATTCCCTCCCCACTTGGAGTCTGCCTTCTTAGGCTGAGTCTCATTGGGCTTGACTTCTTTCTTCCCATTCTTATCCTCTCCCTGCAGCAGTGCCATGTCTACTAGGCTCTCGAAAGTGGCCCCCATGGGTATGTGTGACATGGCTAGACCTTGTAATGGCTCATTTAACCCTCGTGCAAAACGTAGAGCCTTCTTCTCGGGAGTATTGACCATGTCCAAACCGAATCGAGCAAGCTGGTTGAACTTATTCACATATTCTCTCACCGTCATGTCTCCTTGCTTCAAGGCTATGAACTTCTCTAGTTGCAAATTTGCCTCCGTAGACGATAAAAACTTAAGCCCAAACCTTGCCCTAAAGTCGGCCCAGGTTTCTACGGGCCTAGTAGCACTGGTGACCTCCCACCAATAAGAAGCTTCCTCCTTTAGTAGCCAAACCGCCAACAGAACCTTTCTACGGTCCTCTATATCAAAGATGGCAAAGAGATCTTCGGTCTCCTTCAACCAAATTCTTGCTTCCACAAAAGTCTCCGTCCCAATAAATTTTTTGCCACCCATTGCCTTGAAGTCCTTGCAAACCTTGGCGAAATCGGCTTGTGGTTGCTGAGGAGGAGGAGGAGGGGGTGGAACCTCAGTGATAGTGGGAGTGGTTGCTGGACCTGCATTGTTGGCCCTAGCTTCCAAGTACCTCCGGAACCATCCGGGAATGGTGACTCCCTCAGGAAGATTGAGATTGGCCATGCTGAAAAAAAAGGAAAAGATAGATTCAGAACGAGGAAACGAAGGATAGTGCTTATGGCTCTTGGGGGATAGCCTTTCAAAATAAACTAGACTTTTCTTTGGAAAATACTTAATTGGTTTTGAAAATAGCTTTTAAAAGTAACTTTAAAACCCTTTTTGCTCCAATCTTGTAAACCTTATGCTCTGATACCAAATGTAACACCCCACCTCCGCCAGTGCCACTCTTGCAAGGGCACTGACTTTGGAGGGGCGTTTAAACAAGGTAAACATGCATGCAGATATCACAAGACAGAACATATAAGTAAAAAAAAACAGAGTAAATATAGAAGCGGATAAAAACTAGCATATCAAAACCATAAGTTAAGTTACAACACAGTACTTGATCATTATTTTCCATAAACAAAGTCTAGAAACATAAAACTGGAAACTGGAAAGGAAAACATAAAGTAGCTATCCCCAAGGTAGAAAACAAAAGCGAGCTCAAGTCCAAAGCATACATGAGCTATCCAGGAAATGCAGCTAAGATCCAAGCTAAGTACTGGTATTCCCGCCCTGTAAACCTGGGGGGGAAACGAAAGAAAAGAGGCGAAAGAAAATGGGTCAGTCAAAAGACTGGTAAGTCCTACCTACTATTGTACAACAACTAATAAAGTTAACTGTATATGTAAACAAGGATGAGTCATAGGATGATAACTGGCATGGAAAAAGTCAACAAGATAGATCAAGTGTGGCACCGCATATACAAGGTTGAGGTTTGCACCAAGTGTACTAGTATCACAAGTCATGTCAAGTGTAAACAAGAAGTGATCCCCAGGCCCAAGTTTGGCCCAACATCATGAATGACCTAAACCAAGGTCCAACTAGCACGGTCTAGTCGATCGGCTCTCCTAAAGCCTAACTCGTCAAGTGTCGGTGTCATACGGCCCAACTAAGAAGTGTAGCTAAACTGTGCTAGGTCCACCCTAGGGTGTATCAAGTCCTAGGGTGTCAACCACTGACACAAACCAAGCACGCACAGTTTAAACCTACTGGTGCCCGTGCCTTGTTTTTCAACTCCGGACCATGTGCACGACCATGGCCCGCCTGAATCTACACCGGCGCACCTACACAGCCGTCGTCTTGGTCGCTTACATGTCATCCCAGTAATCGTGCCCCACCCTAGCCTAGTCCCTAGGGTATCATGATACAACTAAGAGGGTTACTGGTGCAAAGGACCACGTAACTAGGGTTTCCTTAATGGGTTAAACGTGGTTAAGCCAACTCATCCAAGTACCAAGTTGGTTAAGTGTACCCAAGGTTCATGACTTAACCCTATCAACCCATCGTGTTTAATTGGTTAAGTATTCAAGTGGTCCATGACTTAACCCTACCATGTGGCATTAATTAATTTAATGCACCCAACCTCTCACATTAGACCTTGTTGTGGTTACTAGTTAGGCCGGGCGGGTCCGGGTAGGTTTACACCACAACTTAGTCTAACCTCGGGTTTCACGTGCAACATGACCAACTACTCACATTGGGTCTTATTGCTTGTAGCCACTAGTTAAGCCGGTCGGTTCCAGGTAGGTTTATGCTACAAGCTCAACCCAACCTCGAGTTGGCCATCCTCATGTTTTCTAAGTGTCATGTCCATCATGTTTCCAAAACACATTACAAATTTTTCAAGCAATTGGGTAGAACTAACTTAATAGGTAATTCCCAATGGGTAGACCTAACTTAATAGGTAAATTCCCAAGCTTACGTTTTTATGTCTTTTAAGTTTACCCAACCCCAAATGCAATCCCCTCGCTTACATATCGCAATAGCGCATAAAGGATAGAAAGAGGGAACTTGGCAAAATCATGACATAAAGTTGTTGGAGCCACAAGTTAAACATGGTGGCATATGAGACAAAGATGTGATCACAAACTTGCATATCATGTTATCAACTTGCAAAATATTCCTAAGCATGCATAACATCATTTTAACTTGCATAGTGTTCATATGCATGCATAACATGGTTTCAACTTGCATAAGGTTCATATGCATGCATAACATCAAACTTGGCAAATAGGCGGAACATGGCCATAGATAGCATGAGATAAGGACTAGTAACATGCATATAACATTATATGCATGTTAATACAAGGTTTATGAGAGTTTCAAAGTTGCATCATGCAACATTTCCAACCAAAGATCACATCTTTCTATGCATAAAGCCAAGGTAATGACTTTACTAACATGCATAGAGTAAGCTTATGCATAAAATCATAAGATCAAAGCACATATCATGATTAACCCCAAACTCAACTTGCAACATAACATATTAACTTCATAGTTAAAATACAAGAGTAGAAATAGGCTTACAATGCTTATGTGGACTCAAATGAGTATAGCAAATGTAAGAAACCCCTTATGCAACAAATTAAAACCCCAAAATGCAAGCAAACTTGATCAAGACTCCTCCTTTATGATGCCAATAGAGAAACAAGACTTTAATGCAAGCTAAATAGGATCATACAAGCCTAAATACACTTGTATGCATGGAAATCTCTTAGAAATTTGATTTAGGAATTTTATGAAGAGAGTGGAGGCCATGAGAGGATTGATTTTGCCATAGTTTAGTTGTATGAATGAATAATGATGATTTAGGGTAGGTTAGGGTCTTATTTATAGAGTAGGCAAGTGTTTTAGGCCATAGGATTAAACCTAGATTCAATCCAAGCCATCAAAGCATGTCTTGGGGAAGAAGTCAAGTGTAGGAACCATCTAGGGCCTTTAGATTAAAGATGAACCATGAGAACCATCCAAATGCAAAATCTGCATTTGAGCGAATCGGCCCACGGGTTGACAGCCAAACACCCTGGATTAACCCCTAGTCGACCCAGCAAGCTCGGGTCGACCTCAAAAATCAGTCGGTTCGGTTATTCCCCTCTCCCAATTCGCTGTTTTGAACATTTTTACATATTTATTTATTTAATTTTCAATTATATATATATATATATATATATATATCAATATATATATATATATTTCTCTGCGCAACCCATTTCACTAAATTAAGTATACTTTAATTTGGGAATTTTTCGTGAAACTTCGCAAGGCCATATCTTGGTCATACGGACTCCGATTTTCGAAAAGTCGGACTCTATTTCGCGTATTTTTCCGAGACGAACGCAACGGCATAGCCCGTTTCCCTTGATTCAGATTTTACAGTTTAATTCTGCCTCCATTTATGTTATAACATGTTATTCAAAAATACGGGTTGTTACAGTAACTATTCTATTTTAATTAGGTTTAGGGTTATCATTAGGATGTATTTATAGGTGTAGGAAGTTATTTAGGACCATTAGATTAACCCTGAACCATGAGAACCAATCAAATGCAAAATCTGCATTTGAGCAAATCGGCCTACGGGTTGACAGCCAAACACCCTGGATTAACCCCTAGTCGACCCAGCGGAGCTTGGGTCGACCTCAAAAATGGGCCGGTTCGGTTATTCCCCCTCCCAGTTCGCTGTTTTGAACTTTTTTGCATATTTATTTATTTAATTTTTAATTTACATATATATATATATATATATCAATATATATATATATTTCTCTGCGCAACCCATTTCACTTAATTCTTTTCTAAAAATTAAGTATACTTTAATTTGTGAATTTTAATGTTATAAAATTACGGGGTGTTACACCTCTCATATTATCTATATTATCAAATACTCAATCTTCCTCTTCTCATTCACTACAAACTAACTCATCTTCTAGCACTTCTTCTACCTTATTCCCCACTTCACCCCTTTCATCGCCTATATCCACAGCAAACTCATCTCAACCTACTAATACCACTGCTGAGCTTTCCTCTACTTCATCTCAGTCAAACCTTGATATATCCACATCTACAAATTCAACACCGAACAATCCTATACATTCTTCTCAAATGACCACAAGACTGCAACATGGCATTAGGAAACCAACCAGTAAACTGAATTTAAATGCGGGGGTCCATGAAATGAAGATACTAAAAAATATCACCCAAGCATTAAAAAGCCCCGTTTGGCGTAAAGCTATGGATGAAGAGAATAATGTATTAGTGAAAAATAGAACTTAGAATCTTGTACCTTTATCTATATCACAAAATGTAGTGGGATGCAAATGGATTTTTCGAACTAAAAGGAATAAGGATGATAACATTATTCAGTAGAAGGCTCACTATGTTGCAAGAGGTTTTAATATAAGAGCTGGCATCGACTACGGTGAGATTTTTAGCCCCGTAGTTAAACCCACCACGGTTTGTCTTGTGTACTCACTTGCGGTTGGTCAAGGTTGGTCATTGCGCCAACTTGACATAAACAATGCTTTTATATAGGGCACCCTCACTGATGATGTATACACCATACAACCTTTTGGCTACACAGATCCTATACATCCAACACATGTATGTAAATTAAACAAGGCACTGTATGTGTTAAAACAAACTCCAAGAGCTTGGTATAAAGAATTATGGCAATATTTAATTGAGTCGGGATTCAAGAATACGGTCTCTGATTCATCCTTGTTCACATTGCACAAAAATGGTGACATCATTTATCTGTTGGTTTATGTGGATGATATTATTATTACAAAAATGCAAATCATGCTCTGGAAGCTTTTATAAAAAAATTGTAGCACATTTCTCACTCTAAGACCTTGGATAATTGTCTTACTTCCTGGGAGTGGAAATACTGCCTCATCCAAATGGTATTTTCTTGAGTCAAAAGAGGTATATTGCAGATATTTTGTGCAAAGTTAATATGGACAATGCAAAACTAGTTGCAACACCATTAGAAATTCATCCTCCATTAACTATACATGGAAATCTTCTCAAGGATCCTACTAATTATCGTACTCTGATAGGTAGTTTACAATATTTAATTTTAAGTCTCACAAGGCCTGATGTGGCATTCGCAGTGGACAAGTTAGCTCAATACATGCAACGTTCAACCGAGGAATACTTGCAATCTCTAAATCGTCTTCTTCGGTATCTAAGTGGTACATTTAATATAGGTTTAATTATACACAAAGATTCACCTCTCACTCTGATGTGGATTGGGCTCATCACAAAGACGACTACATTTCTACAACAACATATATAGTATATTTGGGCAAGAATCCTATCTCTTGGACATCAAAGAAGCAGTGTACAAGAGCTAGATCATCTTCTGAGGCCAAGTACAGGGCAGTGGCAAATGCTACTGCCGAAATTCTTTGGGTAGGAAATTTATTCAAGGAGCTTGGTCATAACCTCACTCTCGCGCCAGTCATCTATTGTCATAATGCTGGAGTTAAATATACGAGTGCTAATTCGGTTTTTCATTCTAAAATGAAGCATCTGGGATTGGATTACCATTTTCTCAGAGAGAATCTTCAAAGTGGAAACTTGAGGGTCTCTTATATATCCACTAATGACCAGCTTGCATATGCCCTCACCAAGCCACTATCACGTACCCCCTTCACAACATTAGTTAGCAAAAATTGGTCTATCATCTTAGTCATCTTTTTTTGAGGGGGCGTAAAAAGGATTGACATATTCAAATTCAATCCCTGTATATGATATGCCATAATTTGAGGAATAAATATCATTAATGATATGCCATAACATACATAAGGGAATAATATAAATATCATTAATGATATTATTCCATAACTGTAGTAGTACATATAAATGGTATGCCATAATATGAGAAATAAATATCATTAATGAAATTATTCCATAATTATAGTAGTACGCATGACTGCATGTATCTTGTAGCTTTATATATTTGTGATTATTGAATGGAAAAGCAATCCTTCTCTTCAACTTTTCATCAATTTATGATAATAAATTAAAACATGTTTATATTTTTTTCACCATAAGTCGGAATACACATGGTTGCAGAAGTTAAAAAGGGATTATCGAGGTTGGTTAAAATGAAAGATGGTCAGATTCAGGACAATAATTCAATAATTGAAGGTAATATTAATCATATTGTATGGATATTTTCATTTTCACCTTAGTTTCTCTAAAAAAAAATATGTGCAAAACTATTACTGTACCAGAACTCTAAATAATGATATAACTGCAATATTTTCATTTACTATCATGAATTTTCTTTTTGGAATTCAGATTCTATTATTAATAATAAAGTTTGCAACTAATTAGTTCTTATATTTTTATATTATAACAACACAGATCCAAGCACCACTCAAGATACAAGTATTTATTTTAACAACTATTGGACTTAAGATCCAAGCACCAGTCATGATATTATATTTTTATTTATACTATTATACATTGGATTTTTTGTACTAAAATAAGATACAATGATATAATTTGGATGCATGAATCTGGTATAATTTTTTCCAATAAGTAATCATAGTAAATATACCTAAATGCAGACATATAGTGGACACATATGCTAATTAATATATGTGTTTCAGAGTTTCAAAATGTCTTTTACACTTCGTTTTTTATTTAATATGTGTGTAATTTATATTATTGCAATAAAAGGGATACTGAGTCTGATTTCACTTCAAGGACGCTAGTCTCATCTTCTCATAATGTAGTACTGCTTTTTATTTTTATTTTTTGAGCTACATGCGGAATACAGTTTCGCTGTATTTCAATAAATAATCTTGAATACGATTTCGCTGTATTTCAATAAATAATCTTCATTTGTCTTCATTCCATTCTTTTTATTCTTCCATATAATAAATTTCCTTAAAAAAAGCTAGTTTATAGTGAAATATAAAGTTTATTTTATCACCGTCAGCAATATTTATTTAGCTTTGTTTTGAAACTGAGCTTAGTTGAGTTTAGAACCCAGCTTTAGCTTAATTTTAATTGAAACTGAGCTTGAGCTCAGTATTGAATGAGCTTGCTCACAATTTTGAACTGAGCTTGCGCTCGGTTTTTGTACTGGGATTCCGCTCAGTTTTAAAACTGAGCTGCGATTGGTTTTCAAACTGACTTTACTCTCAGTTATTAACTGATCTAATGCTCAGTCACAAAGTGAGCTAAGCGCGCTCTGTTTAAATTGAGTTTTGTTCAATTTTGAGACCGAGCTGTGCTCGGTTTTGAATCTAAGCTAAAAATAGTGCTTTAGCTTAATTACAAACTGAGTTAAGTGCACTTAGTTTTGAAACCGAGCTTATGGTTGGTTTTGAAACTGGTTTCAAAATAGATCATAAGCTCGGTTTCAAAATTGAGTGCACTTAGCTTAGTTTGTACCTAATCTAAAGCACAGTTTCTAAACTGAGCTAAGTGCGCTCAGTTTTGAAACTAAGCTTACACTCAATTTTGAAACTTAGCTTAGCTCACTTTTGAAATTGTAACTGGGCTAAATCACGGTTTCAAAACTGAGCTAAGCGGGCTCAGTTTTGAAACTTAGCTTAAGCTCGGTTTTGAAACTAAGCTTTAACTCAGTTACAAGCTATGCTAAAGCTGAATTATGAAATTGAGCTAAGCGTAGGTACGAAAGCATGGCATTGCTATGTTTTGAATATGAGAGTGTTTGGCTTGGTTGAACCAATCTTAACAGCGACTCGGTTAAATTGAGAATCTATTAGCTAATTGAACCTAATGGTGGCTCAATTATCAGAGCCTTTGTGAACGACATGCTTAGTGAACCAAGCCAAATTGAGGCTCATTGAGCCTATTTTTTTGTAAAAAATAGAAATGTGTATCTATCTATTTTGAACAGTGTTTCAACTTTCAAACGTGTATCTATCATGCCATCAATTAGATTATTTTACTGTTGGCATTTCAATTACAAACTATCGTACATTACTGGATTATCAACTTTGTAGTGGAGCATGAAGAATTGAAAGTGTTGACTATGGACCAATTGGAGGAGGTGCGCAATGAGGCGCTCGGTTATATTGAGGATCACTTGTAAATATTGTTTAATGTTTCTGTGACTGGAATGTAATGTACATGTCCTTGTTAGTATTAGATGAATTATTGGTATTTCTTTTTTGCAGTAGGACATATATTAGGAAAAATATTGATGTCTAAAATCATAACTAATATCAGTTATGTAGAATAAAACAAAGTATAAACTGAACAAAGACATCACCTCCTTTAAAGGTAATTGATGTCTAAACGCCACACAAACATCATTTCACTGAAAATGAATTGATGACTGTTTGGTGTATAGACATCACTTCTTTTAAAAAGAAATGATATGGTAAAACACTTCTTACAGCAGTTATCCACACCAAAAACGATGTATTAGTTATTTTATACTGCTTGCATGATATGTTTATAATAATTCAAGACTGATAATAAGCCATTATCAACATTTAGTTGGTGAAAGTAAACAAAAAAGGGGTCAATACATCATTTTTTAATTAATTTATGATGTCTTAATGCTCCTTCAACATCGTTTTTTTAACTTATGTTAAAAAGTGGTAATTTAGACATCACCAACAAAGACATCACTCCAGAAAAATGAGGACATCATTTTTTAGTCAATGTCTAAGTGAAGTTTTCTTGTAGTAATACACAGATATACGTATCGACATATAACTGTCACAAATTTTAAATTTAAAAAGATATGTCTTTTCATATTTAAAACGTTCCAGGAATGGTTGTGTTCCTTAGAACACTATATAAATGGTCTGATTTCGAATTTTTCCATAATATATCTTCTCCTTCTTCGTCCTTTATCAAACCACCATTATTCTACTTAATTTTCTAAATTTCTACACTTATACTCTGCCGATTTCAGTACAAATTATATCATTCTTATTCTATTCTCAATCTCAAATACTCTCTGTTTGGAAGTGTTATTCAAGAGTTCTAGAGCAATTATAATCGACAAGGAAAGGGATTGTTCCTTGTAGCTTGTAAATCAAGGAAATATTAACCTCTTAGCCATGAAATCAAGTGTGTTGAATCGATGTTAACCTTGTAGCCGTGAAATCAAGGGTGTTTTAATTGGATACTGATATTATTAAAATTGTGCGCAATCCACCGTTGCATGGGACTGGATGTAGGAGTAATCTAAAACAGTATAAAATCCGGTGTGTTCTTTCCTTTTTTGCATTTTATTCTTGTTTATATCTACATCTGTGATTGTTTCTGTTGTGACATTCGTTTTGTGATTCATATAGTTGTTTGTATAATTGTTAATTGTTTAAGATTTCTATAAGTTTTTTAAAACACAATTCACACCCCTCCCCCCTCTAATGTTAGTTTTTCCTTATGATCCTTGATCCTCATCCCTCACAAATAGCCCAATATATGTAGTGACCATGAGCGGGTCGTTGTGTGTGTCGTGTTTCCCTTAGCATTTGCGAAATAACAGTTTGGCTATGCATCTGAATTTGGAATTTAAGGTTTTTTTATGGTGGTTCTTCCTAAATAAAAGATGCTTCATCTCTAGCTTCCCTCATTTAGTAAGTCATGTTTCTTTTACTATTTTCGGCTAAATGTAGACCTTCATGAAAAATATCAATCCTATTGAGTGGGAGAATGAAGTTTGGTTGAGAATCATTTTCCATAAAGATAACTGTTGTTCTTGGGAGTCTTCATGTTGAGATAATATTTCTTATTAGAGAAATTATTATATTTCATGATTAAGTTTTTTTAACACTAAGTGCTGTAAGGATAATTGAATGGATCAGGGTTACTTAGCAACTACGGAACAATATCCCTTGAGGTCATGTGTTCGAGTTCTGACTTGTCGAGTTATGTTTCCCTTAAGCTATGGGGAAGTTATCCCCTTTAAAGCTTATAAATAGCCAGGGACTGATGCTTCTTGCTGGGCTAGCTTAAAATAGAGGCTAGTGTAGCAGGCATTCAAATTTCCTGCTTTACTCTCTAGGGTAATGTTTTTTTTTACATTAATTTAATATCATGTCATCTAATAGACCTTCGTGCACAGTGGTTAATTTTGTCTATGAGCCCATATGTTTGCTGATTTGTTCATATTGTTGTAATGCCTGTATTATGAATATAAATATCATAATATATTGAAATATAAGATTAAAATAAATTAACAAAAATTTTTTAGATTGACTCAATCATTTATATTACTTTAACGGTTTTTTCATAAAAATTAAAATACATCAAAACTTTTTTTAAAACAAATAATTATTTTGATTAAAATTTTAATAAATATTACTTGTACAAATACAAAATGAAGATTATTTGTAACTTAATAAAACGTAAAATTTTCAAATTCACTGTTTTACACACATCCATCCCCCTATGCCTAATCCAATATGTTAAATATGTTTGTTTCTTAATATGAAAGAAAATATTTTTGAAGGTTTAAAAAGATGTGTAGATAACAACTTTTAATGAGATTTATACTCTATGTGGACTGGAATACCAGTCCATAGGAGCACTCTTAATAGGCTCGCTTGTGTAAATGTTAAAATATTTTAATTTCCATGAAATTTTAACCAAAATTTCCTAAAGCTGTAACAACCCCAAAAATTTAAGTATAATTAATTAACATATTTGAATAGTTAAAAGTTAATGTTATGAAAATATATTTTTGTAAATTAATAAATAATATTAATGAAAACGTTAACAGTAACATTATAGACATAATATTAAAAGCTGACAAAGAGTATTAAATCACAAAATTTAGCGCACACTTTTGAATTTGAGAAGTAACGCACATAACCAAACAATAAATAGAATTAATTTTTAGTAGGTGATAAATTGGATGTCTTATTTGTAACTCTTGTGAAGATCTTTCCAATACGATCATTTTGATATATAATTTTAATATATTTGGGTTTACGTTTTAGAAAATATTGACTTTGTACGTTTAAAAGAAACACACTTAAAACCAATAATCTTCAATGTTCTAATTTTATGAAAAAAAACTATGTTAGACGGAGTAGTAGTGTATTAATTTCCAAGACTAGAGGTCCTGAGTTCGATTTTCACCCATGACACATTTTTAAATTTTAAGAAGACCAATTGAAAAATGCATGTTTGGAGTGGGAAATATGTGTGTATGTGCATATATAAATAAAAGACATAGAAAATCAAAATGTACATATAAGAAAAGATTATGCATGTGTAAGTGTGTGTGTGTGTACATATATGGTATGTACATACTACATATATACATATATATATATATATATATGTATATTTATATGTATATATATGTGCATATATGCATATTTATATACATGTGTTTGAGAGTGCGTGTGTGTGAGAGAGAGTGTATGTGTGTTTGTGTTTGTGTATGTGTGCGTGTGTCTATATATATATATATATATATATATATATATATATATATATGTGTGTGTGTGTGTGTGTGTGTGTGTGTGTGTGTGTGTGTGTGTGTGTGTGAATGTATGTATGTATGGGGTATATGTTAATTTATATTGTAATGCATTAATTTCGTACTTTGTGAATCAATCGCACGTTAATTGCATAAATTATGGATTAATTGCACATAACTTAACATGTTTTTCAAATCTTTTTTTTTTTTTTTTGAATTTTTTTCAAGGGAGAAACCGACACTGCCGTAAAATCCCTAGTGATCCTAACCCGGTCCGCGGGGTCATCAGGCTCATGCACATGGTAAGCCCCCTTATTTGAACTAAAGTGCGTGAGGCGGGAATCGAACCCTATCCCTCTTCTTGGGGAGCTAGGAAACCCCACCACTCACACTAGAGCTGCAGACATATGTTTTTCAAATCTTAGGTATATATTTATATATACATAACTTAATTGTGAATTAACTATATGTGTTATGACGAAATAGCAAATAACGTCCAAATTCTGTAGTTAATGTTTCTACTTATTAGACATTTATGTTATGTTTCTATTTTATTAACTATATATATACTATAAGGAGTATTCTTGTAATTAATAAGTATGAATTTGAATTACCCTAAATATATATATATATATATATATATATATATATATATATATAGGTTGAAATCATTAAGTCCATATACCATAGAAGTTTAATTATGCATGTTAGGATTTAGCTGGGCGTTGATTGACACACAGATCAATCAATATAGTTTAATAAAGATTTATTTCATAGAATAATTAGTGACATAAATTTTATTTTTTTTGCGGGTTACGCACATTTTGTTAGCCTATTTTGAATTTTATGCTGATGTGGCATCCTCTTACTGGTCTGAAGACATGGTTGGTTCATATCTAAACTCTGAATCTAACAATGTAGGATCTTTTATCCCACCTATATATAAACCTCCAACCCTCCCTCCCCTACCCCATTCTTCCTGACATATCTCTTCCCCGCCTAGGCCAGTCTTCTTTTTGGAGGTTGGCCATCTCAATTTTAAATTTAGGGGAACTGAGATTATAAATAAAAATATTTTCTCTTTATATTTATATTTTGGATTTGAGTTCTGACGGGGCCATAAGGGAAGCTTTTCTGGCGAGTTTTATAACTATTAGGTTTTTGGTATTTTGAAGTAAATAGGCATTAAAATAGTTGTAGAGTTCTGCAATTTTTATTTAAGGTTTTATTTATAGTTCTTATAGATTCGTTCATTTCTTTTGTAAGTTATAGTTTTTTTGTAAACATTCTTTTCCATAAGTTATTCTGTAGTTTTTCTGTCTTTCTTTCTTACAATTTTTAGTTAGTTAATAATTAAAATACTGTAAGATTGCTTTCTCATTCTTCTTTCCCCTTTCTGCGTCTGATTTGCAATATTGCCATATGTATATGACTGGTTTAAGGGAGGGGTTTTTGCGCCTAATCATGTGAGACTAATGATAATTATCCTTTATTTTTCACGCATTGTATACGATTGATTTGTGCACCAAATTCTATGCGATTGATTATAATCCCATATTTTTCACAGGTTTGAAAATATGATCCAATTGAAATTATGTAGAAGTGGATTTGATAATTTGGGTATAAATTGACATATAATGTAAAAGTGTAACAAAAAGGGAATATGGACTGAAAAATAGGCAAACTTGGTAAGATTTGAAAAATGACAATAGCATAGGTTATGACACAAAATAGACTCTAATATATTTACATAAACATGATAGATTGTACACACACAAAGAATCATACGAAACAAATATGTTTTAGATGTATACATAATTGTAACATTTGGTTGCAAATAAACGGACAATTAGGCTTAATGAAATTAAACTTAAAATGATGTTAAGTTCATAAGCCTATATCTTTGGTTATTTTATGGTGGCCATGTGATTCTGCAATTCTATGGTGGCCTTGTGATTAGGCATTCTACGATAATTCTATGGTGGCCTAGTGATTAGGAAATTCTATGGTGGCTTCATGATTAGGCATTCTATGGTTATTATATGGCTATGGTAGATAAGCAAACAAATACGCTTCATATAAAATTGAACTAATGTTAAGTTATAAGTCTAATTCTATGGTATGACTATGGGGGTCGTAATCAAAGGAGAATTGGGCTAAGTAGGTTTGTTTATTGGGGATCCATACCAGTTAACATACCTGTTTTTATCACGTACGGTCTCATATTATGAGGCGAAGGCATGCACCATGCAAAGTTAGGTAGTAAGACGGTCCAAATAAGGGTGGGTACAGGGGTGTTCCGATGATTCAATGTGTGTGCATTGAACTGATTAGTAAAAATAAGACACGGTGATGCTTGTGGTAATGCTATGTCTTTTTGCTGATGGGTCGGGCCTGATAAACTCAAGATCCGTAGTGAGCATAGGTTATCACTCTATAGTCTTGTAGCCAATCAATGGGCAATACTAGGAAAATCAACCTAATTATATCATGTTCTGTAATCATGAAAGTGCAAACAATCAAATGACTAATGCAATAAAATAGACAATTGAATGAGATAATATTCGATCAAGCCTTTAATCTTGATACATCAATCCTACATGTTCACCTGATAGTTGTGCGCATACACTTTCCTACATGACACCAGAATTAATACTCTATCTGTTGCATTTATTATCAATTGTTCTAGTAATTATACAACTCACCACACTTTACATCTGAACCGCTCCTCTTTTCTCCTTTTACTTTCACCTAATAGGCTTACAAGGTGGTTGTAGTGTGGATTGCTTGAAGTACTTTTTCTTGAAGGCTTATCTTAGCTACAGAAGCAATCTCATTTTTCTTGTTGTACCTTATTCCATACAATTTGTTGTACTGATGGTTCGCTTGATGGATATCTTTTTATTATATTGATTTTATGATAGAAATGTACTTTTTCATAGGCATATGTTTTTATAAAATTTATCTTATGTGAAATAATTTTTTGTAATGACAAGTGTATTAAAGAGATAAATGATTTGGCTATTTTTAATTTATGTCTTATGAATCTTAGTCTATGTTAATTGTTTCTTTGTATTTACAATGCTCTACATTCCTTAGTAAGACCATAATTGGGAATAATAAGTGGAGCGAGGTGTTTCATTTGGTATCAAGGGCTAAGGTTACAAGATCCATAAAAATTGTTTAAAAATAAAGTATCTTTCTGAAGAAAAATAGATATAAAAAACAAAAAGGTATATCTAAAATAAAAAAATTATTAAAAAAAACCCCTCAAACCCATCTCCTTTTCTTATGTTATTCTCTCCTTTCTTCATTGAGTTATCTATATAGCGACCTATTTAGGCTTTCCTAATAGATTATAGTTTTGATTTATGGATAAACCCATTCAGCTTAATATTTGAGGAAAACAAGAGCTAGAGAGAAATTTGCTACTTGGCAAATATAATGTAGGGCTAAGCATGGATAAGAGTAAGACAACCTGGACAAGGATAGTGAGATGACCTAAGAGTATAGATGCAAAGATTCAGGAAGATATCATTAAAATTAACAAGGAAGATGTTGATCAACATGATCAAGTAATGTAAATAGGTAATGGTTTTGATAGAAGCCTGAACTATCTCATGTTATTCCTTTTTCCCCTATTCTATCTGATTTAGGAGTATTCTGGTCCTTTATCTTCAATTCACCAGTTCATTGTTTGCACTTTTCCAATAATAGTTCTTTAACCCTGGTAGAGGATCGTCATGGTTATCTATCGAGTGTCAATGTTTGAAACTAGAAATTCTTGATATAAGAGATGCTTTGGGTATCTCCTGGTATGGTTGGTTTTGGGTCTAGATAGGTTAGATATATAATTGGTTATTTCAGATTTTGACATTAGTGGAAGAGTTTGACTGAGATTCTTATGTTCTAGGATTTTTGATAGAAAAATTTTGAGGATGGATAAGCTAGCCACTAGGAGGACTATTTTGGCTGCAAGAGGAGAGTTGTTGGGATAGGATATAGAAGGGACAAACTCTTAAGATTTCTTGCAACATAAGGGGTCAATCATGATTTCCTATTTTTCTTTGCGCATCTCAAGGTAATACCAGTCTAGTTCACGTTGTGCTTAATTTTCCAAGTAACGGAAGATGTTAAAGGTTATCTTCTAGAAGAAAGGTTGATTTTAAAATTTATATTTATGAAAATGCTTAACTTGTAGCATTAACCGTAAAGCATATAGTTTTATGGGAAGAGAAGAGAGCTGAATTTCATACCTATGGCTAGGGAGTCCAAATAGGTTAGTTATTTGATGAGCCGTCTCAGTTGTTGAGAGGAAAATAGTTGCTTGAGGTTACGTACAGTAGGCGCACCCTAGTGATGACATGTGAAGAATCAGTTGAAACTTATTTTTTTTTACTCCTTAAGCCTAAATTTTGGTAGATTGAGTTTGGTACTTATGATAGGAACTTTTCACATGCGTTTTGAGGATGCCATTGGACTTCAGCCGTAGAAAAAAGATTTTGAAACCACAAAGTAAGAAACTTCTAGGAAAAAAAAGTAATTAGTTAAAATGTATTTCACGGTAAATTCTTGATTTTTGGTATAAGAATTTATGTAATACCTTATGATGTGGAAAAACCTCTTTGGACCTCAAAGAATTTAACCCGAAAGTATATCTTAAAATTTTAGTAGAGTTTTAAAGATAAATTTTACCATTAGTGATGCTCAATAATTTAAAGCATGTTGTTCATCAAGGTTATGTCATTTGGGCATGAAGTTGATATCCTAGAAAATCCATTTGAAGAAAATACACTTATAGGCATGAGCTAATAACTAATTTTTAAGAATTGGATTGGGAGATTAATTTTTTGTGTAACCACCAAGTTGAAGAAAGTAATATGTTTGGATAGTTTATAAATGATTAGAAGGAATGTAAAAGATTCAAACGGATAAATGACAAGTTTGAAAAGTTGTGTTCTAAGAAAAGGAATTTTGAAGAGGATAATTTGTTTATAGATAAGGAAATATGTAGCACCACTTTGGGTCTAAACCCACATGTATATATATGGATATAGAAATATAAATTCAAAGGACTAATATGTTTAGATATGAATTAAGCATTTTTGGGAATTTCGTAAAAGCAACTATATATATACTTCAAATGAGATTTTGGTAAATTTATGAATAATAAGTTGTCTCACTAAGATTTTGAAAACAAACATGGTTTTGAAAAATTGTATATAAAGTTTAAACAGAAGCAAGTCCTCATGGGGTTGGACAATATAAGTGGAAAAATGGAAGAACACAAGACAGTAGACGTAAATACAAGGAATCGGATTATGGATATGGTAAAAGGTTACTCAACTTGGAGGGCAGAGCAGGCTCTAGAATTTACAAACCAAGTTGTGACAACAAATTTACTATGTTGAACTAGTTTTGAGTGGATTCAAAAATGGGTAAAGAGAAAAGGCTACTAAATGGAAGACTCTGGGGATAAGTGGATCAGATCAAAGGATTTATTTCTAAATTATTTAGAATAAATGGGTAAGATAAAAGCTCTTTGGTGGATTTAGTGAAAGTGACTCAGCAATAATAAGAGAGACTATACAGATTTGGAAGTTTTTGTAAGTTCTAGTTATAGCAACTTGGGTGTCATTGAAGAATTCAAGTTTATTACCCATGTTATATTGATAAACGTTTTCTTTTGATATTCTATCATTAGATCTTTCCTTTGATTAGGGATTTTCTTCTAAGTATCCTTAGGAAAGGTAGATCTTAGGATAAAGCCTATGGATGGTAGGATTGGTTATAAACATGTTATGTATGTACGCAAGTGGTTGCAAGTGCTTGTATGTGGATGCAGTGGATGCATATACACACTCTAGGCACTATTGGGGATAGGCAAATAGAACACTAACATATGCATATAGATGTGTGTGCGCATTTTTATTTTATTTCCATGGTTGTAAAATGGATGTTATCATATGGTTGTTGCATACGGATGATAGGTTGAAGCACTCATATAGAATTATCTGTTATAATTAGGATTCTTGCATACATTTGGATGCATTGCACAAGCATAATTGCATAAGAGGAGGTCAACTGAATCAGCAGACCGTCTAATCTTTTGCATTAGTAAGGTACATAAATACTACACTATTGCATAATTACATAAACAACATTGGAAAATTTGAGGACAAAGGATGCTAATGGATGATGTTTGAGTAGATGGTTGCAGATATTGGATGATAATACATATTCCATTCTTCTATACTTGTAGATTTCATGGATGAAATTATTTAAGGAGGGGAAACTGTAACAAACCAAAATTTAAGTATAATTAATTAACAGATTTGAGCGTTTAAACGTTATTGTTATAAGTTAATAAATAAAATTAATCGAACTCTTCACAATAACGTTATAGACATAATATTAAAAAGCTGATAAAGAGTACTTGTAACGAACTAGGATTTTCAACTTGGAAAATAGTTACACAACACCATGTCATCTATTCAAAAATCAAAAATACAGGAACGCCAATAGAAAGAAGTTAGAGGGTGAGAATGGATAAGATAGAAAATTAAAATAGAACAAGGAGAGGAACAATAACAGAATCAGAGTAGCACGAATCTCACAGTGGAATGAATAAATATATTATATAACATAACTTTGAAATAAAATTAGTATCTGTATACAATACCATTATTGAAGTACAATAATTACAACACAGCGGAAATAAAGACTAGCTATATAATCCGGAAGCCTCCTGCTCCAGCTCTCCAAGTATATCTGTAAAATCCCAACTACTTGAGTGCACGTACAAAGTTGGGCACCCAAGATTTAGGAAAAACAAAATAAACTATGGGTCAGTCATGTGGCTGGTGTGAGTAAACTCCAACCATTTGTTTAACTTTTAAAATCCTTTTAAAATAAAGAATAATCATATGACCAGTCCACACATAAACGCGGATGGTTTTTATACTACGATAATCCAAAACATTTTTTTAAAATCCATACTCTTCTGATATTATAATAATGTCTAAATTGAATAAATAGCAATCTAGCGGAACGCTTTCATCTCACGTTCCACATATATAATATATAATCAAAAACCGCAGGCGCTTATTGGTTAATGGATTCCAACTGGCAAGGTATAGGACCACCTTCCGATAGTGTATCTCTAGAGAGGAATACACCGGGTTCAACAAGAACATCTTGTAACCCAGGCTAAACATTACCTGTCACTCATTTCGATTGAGTGAACCGAATGTATTATCACCAAAGGCTGGGATCAACAACCATTTCCCGAATGGGACAGCATCGAAATAAATATAAGAAGTAAATGGATTTTCTTCAGATCAGGTGACAATACACCTAATTGGGAGCTACCCACTTAGTTATGCGACCTGCCCGATTTTTACCATTTCCTAGTTGTGAGGCTTCAGGCCACGTTTATCTCTGATAGTTCACACATTTATTCACTTTGAATGTCACATCGTCATACCCGCCAAATCATAAATTAATTTCTCCAAAAATACCATGGGTATACAGCTAAGAGAAACGAATTCCTCCGCCACCAGACATAAATACGTTTGAAGAGATCAACTTACGCGATCTATTTAATATACTCTGTCAGACATTCTACCATACAGGTTGTCCTGGGAGTGGAAAAACCAAAGGCATTACTCTGTAAACTATTCTTAGGCAATTTCTACCTAGGATTTGCCAGAACACCCCTTGCATAAACTCTGGCTTCAATTATCTTCATCATATTTGACTCGCAACGCTAATTCCATACGGAGTGGTCTTCAGATAATAAATCTGATCTCGATCTCTCCGTATTGACGACGGAAAAATGGTCAAAACTTTGATAGTCGGTTATTTAACTATCAAAGGAACACATCCATACACACAACGATCTTATTTCCAAATGGAAATTTTATCGATCAACCATCAATCAACATTTTTTTCCCTTTTTGAATTAATTTATCATTAATTTATTCATTTTTCCCCATTTCCCTCTTCCATGTATTCATCAATCCTGATTTTCTAATTTTAGAAAATATATATTATTAACTTTGGAAAAAGTTTCTATTTCTGATTCACGCATCACTATCTTCCTACACCTATAAGTCTCTAACTGTAAACAAGTAAGAGAACAACTTCCTAAGTATATACCCCGAAGGCCAAAACCAATATCATATCGATACCCAGAAAGTTGTTCAACATAACTAATCTACAATCAGTTTCTAATTTCATTAACTCCATTTTAAATTCCTATTTCAAAACCAAGTTTACTTTATAATATTTTCATTTCGCAAAATATTTGCTTAAATCCCTTATTCCCATCAAATGTGAATAATATTTCTTTTATCAAATCATTGCTTATGCAACTTTCAGATTCAGTTTACGAATCCAATTCTTTTACGAAAAACATTGGTTATAACGATAGCTTTATAATCCCTACTTCTGAAATATCTAACTTTAAATAAAACTTTTATACCTTAATTTAAACAAATAAATAAATGATTTATTAAATAAATAAATCTTGATTTAAAAACCGGAAAGTAAATGGTACTTTCCTACATTCGATATAGTCGAAATGTAATGCATAATTCTCTCTTGAATTATCTCTATTCGATTACCCTCCTTCGAATAATAGTTATATTCAATAACTCTCTTTCGAATAACTTATATTCGATTAACTCTCTTCAAATAACTTATATTCGATTAACTCTCTTCGAATAACTTATATTGGTCCATTCATAGCCATACAGCTTCTACGAAAAGTTATTTTTCTACTGCTTATCTTTATTATCAAGTGCCTATTACAGATTACTTCTCTAATTTTCTATTTCTATCCAGTTGCGCATAATACTTGCCATCACTCTAAAATATATACGATATTCAACCTCACATTCCTGTTTATTTTGTTCCTTTTCCTATGCGTCTTGATGTTATAACTTTATTTTTTTTATTATACTTTTCAGTTTATCGCATGTCATACCATATGTCCTTATAGATCACAATTTGTTTAACATTGTAAAATCTTATATATTACCAACTCTACTTCAGCGTTTCTATTACACATTCCCCTTAATCAATATCGTGTTACATCCGTGTGTGAAGCACGGGTCTAAACCTTGTCCTAACATATAATTCCCTTTTTAATTCTATTAATTTCCCAAATATCATATTTATTCCATATAATCATTTTTTTACTTCTTATTACCTTCATTTTTGTATTTTCACAAAAATAGGCTTTTAGTCTTCCATATGACTGTTAATACTTTTATACAAAAGTTTCGTATTTAATTTCAAATAATTCCTTTTTATAAAATCCATTGATTTTTATAAATTCTTAAATTCAATAACAACTTCAAATTTCACTTTTATAGAATCCTTTTGACTTTATGTAAATAATTTCATTTTAATATACACTTTGAAAATTCCCTTTTTATAAAATCCCATTGATTTTACATAAATAATTTAATTTCAATATACACTTTGAAAATTTCCTTTTTTTCATTTCAGTATTTCTTATGGTATTTAAAATACCAAATAAAAAGGTCCAGTACAATCCAAACACGCACAATTGATCACAGATAATATATCATATCATATATCACAATATATGAAAAACAGTAATATAAATGTTGAGAAATCCAGTTGGATCCCTCCAACCAGTTTCCTTGCATCCACATATGTTAATCAACATAAATAACATGAATATGAAATATTCTGATAAACATAATCAATATTCGATTAACGATTTATATATCTATATATAGCTATATCTATATTTTCAACTAATTGACTAGCAATTCATTCAAACAATCATCACATAGAAATCAATAATCATTTATCAATACTAAATTACATTTATAAAAATATAAACTGGACATAGTTAGTGAGATTTACTCACTTTGTTTTGTAGTTAAAGGTTTTGGTTTCGTTCCATTTTAGAATCAAACAGGTGTTCAATTCTAGCACTAAATTGCAGCAACTCCGTTTTGAGTCAGGTTGATTTTGTAATGCAGATCTCGTTGTAACGATTCCAAAATGACTAGTTTCGTAGAATTCTGATAATGTGTGAATTCGTTATGATCATTACAAATCTAAATAAATTAACGGTTATTAACGACTTAATTAATTAATTAAGTATTAAATTGTAACTTAAACCCTCATCTCGTTTCACCAGTTTGGACTCACGCACCCACACTCTCTTCAGAGTTCAGACTTCCTATTCTACCCACTCTACTGGAAACCCGCACTTCACAGTTTCATGGCTTATAAACAATTAACCCAAATAGTTTCATTATCCAAATGATTTCCCATGCTGACTTCCAACTGCATGCACCCTATACTCAATAAAAACTGCGTCCATCCTTCCAATACACCCTTTCCCAAAAACCGCCTACTCACGTATATATAACCCAATACGTTAGCATCAGCTTCGCACATGTTTATCACTACTCCACGATAGCAAACTCCATGCGTTCACCCATCTACGTGTTGCTTTCCACCCTCCACAAACACAAATACCACCTCAGATCCAAGCTTGAATGCCTATATTTCTTGTTGTGTATACCATAGCTCACGCCATATATTTTCTAGTGAAAGTTACTATTTTCGAATGGAAGAAAAAGCATAGGGTAATGATGCTAAACGAAAAAGAAACTCAACGAACAGAAAATGGTGAAATTTCATTGAGTAATTCAATTTACAAAACTCTCGAAGCAATAAAAAAAAAACCGTAGGTTTCCACTCGTATGGTAGAGAACAAAAGAGAATGTTTAAGGGCATGGGATGTGTATTTATATATGTAGGATCCTTCACGGCTAAGGTAGAAGGGTACAAGTAGGCAACTTAGGGTAGGTACTTTAATTTTCTGTAGCTTATATATTCAATGAATAGCTGTGACAATTCATGTATTCCTTAGCATGTAAGAAATGTAAAAAAAACAATATAATACACATCGATTTTACTTACCGCCTAGGCGTTGCAGAAAACATGCCATTGTATTGATAAGGAGAGGACGTGAGGGAGATAGTAAGTTACACAGTGCATTGAATTTGAAAGGATAGTGTATATATGTTATTTTCTTTTAGGTTACTTTTAGTTTAAATATGAAATACCGTGCACTGTACCTAGTTCAATGGAAAGCAAGCTGTGTGCATGCATCTGATGAAAACGTGTTACCTGGTGGTTGCGAATAGGATGCTTTCTTATGTTACATAGTTGGTGCTAAAAGAACAATTTGTAAACTCATTATTTTCTCTATTACCCTTTTTATTTCCCCGAAAATTAACTAAATCAGCTCTTTACTTTTCCCGTTCTCCATGTATGTGCGTATTTATATATTGAATGATTTGGGCTACAAACGTGTTTGCTAAATATTTACATCAAAGAGCGTTCAACTACTATTTATACTGTATATGGTTTGGATACGTATTGTATACTAGTCTTAGTCTAACAAGTTATGTACCCTGATACACAAAATTTCATATGTTTTTTATGGAATGCTATAGACAGAAGTAAACATACCATTGTGACAAGAAATGTCCTACGGTCCTGAAAACATAATAAAATAGACATGTTGGTTAGTTTTGTGAAGTCCCAAAATGCTGGTTTAGGGTGTAAAACACTTCAAATAAAAAGTTGCTTATTTTCCAAAAACAAAATTATAGAAAAATTCTAAAAATTAAATTAAAGCTACGTATATTTATGTTCTGAATGGGAAGTATGTGTGTATGCTATAAATAAAAGACATAGAAGATCAAAAAATACATATAAGGAAAGATTATATATGTTTGTGTATGTATATGTGTACATATATGTGTGTGTACTTATATATGTGTGTATGTATATTTATGTGTGTGTGTGTGTGTGTGTGTGTATATATATATATATATATATATATATATATATATATATTTGTGTGTGTGTATATATATATATTTATATACTTGTGTGTGTGTGTGTATGAGATATATGTTATTTCATATTGTAATGCATTAATTTTGTACATTGTGAATTAATCGCATGTTAATTGCATAAATTATGGATTAATTGCATATTAGTTAACATGTTTTTCAAATCCTCTCTGTGTGTGTGTGTGTGTATATATATATATATATATATATATATATATATATACTGTTGACGTCAAAAGTTGGTCACTAGTGACGATCAACCCCCAATCGTATGAAGGGCACACGAATAACAATCATGAAGTACAATAAAGTAAAGAAAACAGGGAACACGCAAGACTTTTTGTAGTGATTCGTCAAAGATGGTGCCTGCGTCCACTTTATATGTATTGATTTGCTTTTGACTACAAGTACAATACTTTTTTCTATTGAAGAAAGATGGAGAGTTGGCTAATTTTTGGACTTAGCCGTAGAGAAGTTTTTATCTTTGAAAAAGCCAAAAGTTGAAATGGCCAAAAAGAGGTCTTAAGATGAAAAGGAGTTGGCTATTTGAGGAATAAGCCGTATGTCTTCTTTTTCCTGAATTTAAAATGCCCAAAGCAGCATGCCTTTCTTCTTTGGGGAAGAAGATATTTATAGATGGAGATTTCGGCTAGGACAGGCGCAACGTGGCATGCCTTTTCTGTAAAGCTTGGGCATGTGGAGCTTGATCCTTAGGCATAGTTGTGGCTAGAATACATTCTCCACTGTTGAGTAATAGTATCCTCAAAAAGCGCGGCTTGCGTGGCACTTAAGATGAGGTGTATCAAAAGTAATGCCATGTCCGGAAGTGGTTGACCGCCTTTAATGTCTTGAGAGTCGGGCTAAGTATTGAACGACTCAGTTGGATGTTTTCACATAGACTCCGAGATATCTGGTCGATCCGAACTTTAAGGAAGCGCTTTGACTCGGTCGGTCTGGGAGAGCGATTACTTTGGGGCATGAGATGCCATTGCTCGAAGGAGATTAACTCAGGCCAGACCTTTCCTGGATTTTCTGAAGTACAAGTTTATCTATCGGTCGACCTATTGATACTGAAAAGTGAGCTTTTTGACGTTGGGCTTCGATCCGTTGAACCGCGACAGCTTTTGCTCAAAAGTTGGTCAACAATTTTCCCTTTAGAATATATCTTTCTTGGTAAAGGAGATGTGTTCTGAACCTTGAATCGAAGTTCAATGTGTTGGTAGCGATGGTTGCACCGTACCATATTAAGGCCAAAAATTCGACGATCCTGGTGGTTGTATTAAGACTGGAAAACCGATGATCGAAGCAGATAGTATTAAGATCAGAAGAACGACAACCATCGAGGACCGTATTAAGGTCGAGAAAGTAATCGTTAACTTCGATCGCGAGATTCAACATATATTGAGAATGTTTGGGCCATCCTCAGTCTAGAGAAGGCTCTGGTCATGATTCGGCGAGCCTTAACCATACTCGGCTTGGAGATATGGGCGAGCAGTAATTACACTTGGCTTTGAAGGGTGGCGAGTATTATCCATAATCGGCTTATAGAGACGGCAAGTATCATCCATACTTGGCTTACAGAGATGATGAGTATTATCCATACTCGACTTACAGATATGGTGAGTATTATCCATACTCGGCTTATGACAAGTGTTGATTATGCTTGACTTATGTAAGATCATTTGTGAAGTTCAATAAGTGGAAAGTGCACTTAGTTCAGAGAAGGGGCGAGTATAATCCATTCTCGGCTTAAAGAAATCTAATCATACTCGGCTTAAGGAGTAAGTTTAGTTATGGTGGCAGACTTTGATTGTGCTTTACGGATGATGGCTTAGCACTGATCATATTCGGGTTGGTGAGCGTCAGTCACGCTTGACTTAAATCATTCAAACATAATCCATGTTTGTAAAAGAAAGTTCATTGTTGCTAAAGAACTATTATAAGGAAATGAAAATAAATCCTAAGAGGATGATTGTTGATTCAAGAGCATGCTTAGGAGCTAAATCATAACCCCGGAGCTAAATCCTAACCCCATACATGTGTACATCAACATATCCATTTTATTGAAAGAAATAAAAATACATTGAAAATAAGAAATCTAAATCTTATTAATTGATGATGATGTCGTGAGTGTTGAGCTCAGGGTCCTTTTCATCTCTAGGAGCTTTAGGACCGGCCTAAGGAGCTTGGGAAGAAGATTGTGGTGGCATGGCCGGTGTACTTTTCTTGACGTACTCGAGAAGTTCTCCTCGCCTGACCCTATCCTCGATGAGATTGCGTAAGTGCCTGCATTCACTGGTACTGTAACCGGCTATGTTGTGAAACAAGTTGCGCTTTCCAGAATCGAGCTCTTTTCGGTTGGCTCTCTTCAAGGAAGTTTTGGGAATGGTAGGGATCCACGTACGTCGAGGTAGATGTCGAGCAGGGAAGAATTGAGCTCAGTATATTGATTATACATGTTTTCTCTCTGGGATCGTATGTTGCGTTCATTCTTTTCCAAGGCCTTTCCTCTTCCTTTATTCTGGCCATTGGTATTGGATAGACCTCCTTGTTTGGTGGCAAGGACCTCCAGGCTCTCCATCTCAATGTTGGCATCTTCTTGTCGGAGGAACCGTTCAGCCTCTGCATAGAAATCTTCAATATTCTTGGGGGGATCTCTAGTCAAAGAGATTGAGAATTTTGACCGATTCTGGACACCTATGTTGGAGGCCATAAGCATCAATGATGGCTCGGGTCGGTCATCTGAAGCTACGACCACATTGAATCTTCCGAGGAAAGATTGAAGTGTCTCTCCCGGTGTTGCTTGATGGAGGTCAGAAACATGACACTTTTTGGTTGGGAGATGTGAACTCTGAACTGCTTGATGAAACGGGCGACTAGCGCGTTCCAGCTGGTGATCCACTCTATTGTTAGCTGCCGAAACCACATGTCAGTTATATCTGTGAGAAAGAGCGGGAAGCACTTGGCTATAACATTGGTCGATCCAGAGGGTACTTCCATATGATGCATATAACGCATGAGATGGATGGTCGGGTCGGTCCGACCATTATAGGGTTCGATGGTTGGGAACTTGAAGTCCAAAGGACTGCGGGAGTTCACATTTCCCTAGTAAAGGGGCTGCAATGGATATTATCCATATCCTGCTGAGAAGAAGTGCCCCGGGTGAAGTGTCGGATGATGCTTGCAAGCTGCCTTCCATCTCTGAGGAGTCGCTGCCATTGATCTAGCTTTACATTCGGGAGAGCTCCAGCACCGGGGTCCAACGAAAGTACGCTCGGAAGGGTGGCCGTTGGTTGGGCTCGACCTCCAAGAGTTGGTTGAAGGTGAGGGCGAGCCCTGGCTGATGGTTTTGGATAAAATGGCCCCTCTTGAACCCGATAAGAATTGGACTGGGCCGTACCCATGACGGAAGGTCCGGGCTGATCTAGCATACCATGTGATGTTCGAGGCTCGGTATTGCACCCGGCCGGGGCGATGTTAGAAAGATCCATGGTAGCATTTTCCTTCGCCGTGGTGAAAACTGGTATGGTAGGGTGGTCTCTCTGGTTCGAAGGTAATGCTCCACCAACTCGTTGTTGGAGGAGAGGAGGCATAAGACGAGTCTACTGTAAGAAGCTGGAATGTAATGGGAATGGAATTGATCTTTATGGGCCTAGCGGTTGTTCGATTGGTCCTCTTGGACGAGCTGGTCCCCGGAGTGGAGGTAATTCAGTCGAATGACCTAGATCTTGATTGCGACCGTCCTGTGAATCTACAGGTGTGGCTGCACTGGTTGTTGGAAGTGACGCTCCTGGCTGTGGTCGCTTAGGAAGTGAAAGTGAGCCAGGAGGAAGCAAAAGTTTGACCCGATATGGGGCTTGGATTTCCGTAGACCGAATATCAATTATTGCCTCACTCCAGGTCGATGGAGGAATCGATGTTGAAGCGTTAAATCCCATCTCCATTCGGTCAACAAGGTGATCCATCAACTGTTGTTGTCATTCGAGGAGTTTGCCCTGAGATGTCATCTGGCCTCTGAACTCAGCCAAAATGTTTATCCATGTCATCCCTAGTAAGAAATCGGGACATGTCTTCATGAGAAGAGGCTTCCAGACTTGCTTCTGCAGCGGTTATCTCGGCTGCATCAGCGTTTGTGGGGCGAGAAGGTGTTGCACCTTTCTTCCACTTGTTCGCCATGGATCAGAACTTGCCGAAGGACATAGAGTATGTCGGTGCGTGCCCCAACCTCGCGCACCAAAGTGTTGATGCCAAAAGTTGGTCACTAGTGACGATCAACCCCCAATCGTGACAATAATGAAGTACAACAAAGTAAAGAAAACAGGGAACATGCAAGATTTTTTATAGTGGTTTGGCAAAGATGGTGCATACGTCCACTTTATAT
The DNA here is from genome assembly GCA_030737875.1 of Allium sativum. Classification (NCBI taxonomy): domain Eukaryota; kingdom Viridiplantae; phylum Streptophyta; class Magnoliopsida; order Asparagales; family Amaryllidaceae; genus Allium; species Allium sativum. The sequence goes on along the minus strand of CM060918.1, from coordinate 782,928,488 downwards.
GTATTGATTTGATTTTGTTACAAGTACAACACTTTTTTCTATTGAAGAAAGATGGAGAGTTGGCTATTTTATGGATTTAGCCGTGGAGAAGTTTTTATCTTTGAAGAAGCCAAAAGTTGAAATGGCCAAAAAGAGTCTTAAGAGGAAAAGGAGTTGGATATTTGAGGAATAAGCCATAGGTCTTCTTTTTCCTGAATTTAGAATGCCTAAAGCAGCATGCCTTTCTTCTTTGGGGAAGAATGTATTTATAGATGGATAAATCGACTAAGGCAAGTGCAACGTGGTCCGCCTTTTCTGTAAAGCTCGGCCCCATGGAGCTTGATCCGTGGGCATAGTTGCGGCTAGAAGACCTTCTCCATTGTTGAGCAATAGTATCCCCGGAACTTTAAGGAAGCGCTTTGACTCGGTCTGTCTGGGAGAGCAATTACTTTGGGGCGTGAGATGTCGTTGCTCGAAGGAGATTAACTCGGGCCCGATCTTTCCTGGATTTTCTGAAGTATAGGTTGTTCTACCAGTTGACCGACCGATACTGAAAAGTGAGCTTCTTAACATTGGGCTTCGATCCGTTGAACCGCGACAGCTTTTGCTAAAAAGTTGGTCAGCATATATATATATGTATGTATGTATATACGTAACTTAATTATGCATTGACTGTATGTGTTATGACGAAATAGCAAATAACATCCAAATCCTATATTTGATGTTTTTACTTATTAGACATTTATAGAAGGTTTCAGCTTTTATTAAGTGTGTGTGTGTGTGTGTGTATATATATATATATATATATGAGGTTTCTAGTTTAAAGGACAAACTTAAAGAAAATTTTGATGAAAAGTATACAAATTTTGGTTTATAGAGAGAAGGAAATAGTTTAGTGCAACAGAGAAATACAGGAGGGGGCCACTATCATTTCCCCTTTTACAATAAAATGTGTCATTTTGGATAAATTCCAAATTTTGTATATTATTCACCAAAATTTTGGGTAAGTTTATCCTTCAGCCTATTTTCCACTATATATGTTGTAAGGCATATTCTTGCAATTAATTAGTATGAATATGAATTACCTTAAATATTCATATATGTTGAAGTCTTCAAGTTCATATACCATGGAAATTGATTATGCATGCTAGGAATTAATTTAGCGTTGATTGACACATAGGTCAATCAACATGGTTTAATAAAGATTTAATTCCTAGAATAATTGGTGGTATTGACTTTAAAATTTTTGTTAACTGGGTACATTCCTATAGGCCTATTTTGAATTTTAAGCTAATGTGACAACCACTGATTGGTCTGAGGACATGGTTAGTTCAGATTTAAACCCTACAACTAATGGCCTAGGATCTTTTAGCCTACCTATAAATAAACCTCCAACCCCCCTCATCTTCACAACACATGTCTTCCCTACCTAGGCTAACTTTTTGGAGATAGACAACCTTAATTTTAAATTTTAGGGAATTAAGATTACAAATAAAAATATTTTCTTTTTTATATTTATATTTTGGAGGTAGGTTCTACCGGGGCCACGAGAGAAGCTTTTGTGGTGAGCTTTATAATTGTTCGATTTTTTCTATTTTGAAGTTAATAGGCACTAAAATAGCTGTAGAGTTCTGTAGTTTTATTTCGGATTTATTTATAGCTCTTACAGTTTTGTTCATTTTTTGTAAGTTATAGTTTTCTATAAATATTCTTTTCGATAAGTTAAACTGTAGTTTTTCTATCTTTCTTTCTTACTGTTTTTAGTTGGTTAGTAATTAAAATACTGTAATATTGTTTTTCTCAATCTTCTTTCTCCTTTATACGTTCGATTTGCAATACTGACATATGCATACGACTGATTTGTGTGCCTAATCTTATGCTACTGATAATAATCCTTTATTTTTACGTGTGTTGTATACGACCATTTTGTGTGTCAAATTTTATGCAACTAATTATAATCCCTTATTTTGTGTGCATTAGAAAATATGATTCAATTGGAATTATATAAAAGAGGGTTTGATAGTTTGGGGCTAAATTGACATAATGTGAAGCTATAAAAAAAAGGGAATTTTGACTAAAAATAGGCAAACTTGATAAGATTTTCAAAATGACTATAGTATAGGTTATGATAGAAAATGGTTTGTATCATATTTTCATAAATATGATAGATTGTACAGACACAAAGAATCATAACATAGGGTTATAAATAAATGGACAGTTAGGCTTAATGAAATTAAACTTAAAATAATGTTAGCTTTATAATTCTAAATTTATGGTTATTCTATGGTGCCTCGTGATTAGGCATTCTATGGTTATTCTGTTCATATGGTTTTATGGTTAATAAACAAACAAACAGACTTAATATAAAACTGAACTAATGTTAAGTTATAAGCCTATGGTGTGACTATGGGGATCCTAACCAAAGGGGATTTGGGCCATGTAGGTTTGTTTGTAGGGGATCCATTGCAGTCAGCATACCCTTTTTATCATATGTAGTCTCATACTATGAGGAAAGGGCACACACTATGTTGAGCTAGGTAGTAAGATGGTCCAAATAGAGATGGGCACGGGTGTGTTCCTACGGTTCAATGCACGTGCATTGAACCGATTAGGGAAAATAAGACAATGTGACGCCTATGGTAATGTTGTGTCTTTTTTTGGATGGGTCGGGCTTGATAAACCCAAGACCCATAATGGGCATAGATTAGCACTCTATGGTCTAGTAGCCAATCAATGGGTAGTTTTAGAGAAAACATCCTAATTATATCATGTTTTGTAATCGTAAAAGTGCAAACAATCAAATGACTAATGCAATAAATTAGGCAATCGAATGAGATAGCATTCGATCAAACCTTTAATCTTCGTACATCATTCCTACATTACATTTATTTATCAATGGTGCTAGTAATTATATAGTTCATCAGACTTCATGTCCAATCCATTTTTCTTTCCTCCATTTTCTTTCCCTATGTAGGCTTACAGGGCGGTTATAGTGTGGATTTCTTGAAGTGCTTTTTCTTGAAGGCTTATCTTAGCTGCAAATGTATTCTCATTTTTCTTGTTGTACCTTATTCCATATAATTTGTTGTATTGATGGTTCACTTGACCAATATCTTTTTATTGTACTTTGATTTTATGATAGGGATGCACTTTTTCATGAGACACGTGTTTGTATAATACTTATCTTATGTGAAATAATGTTTTATGATGACAAGTTTATTTCAGAAATAAATATTTTCATTGTTTTTATTTTATGTCTTGTGAATCTTACTCTTTGTGAATTATTTCTTTGTACCTACAATGCTCTACATTCCATAGTGTGACATTAATTGGGAATACTAAGGGATGCGGGGTGTTTCAGAAGCATTCATTACATTGGGATAGTCTTGCGTGGATATTGAGCTCTTGCGTGCATATTGATAAATAGCTTTTAACTGCACCCTAGAATGACTGTGCATGGTTTGTGTCAAAGTTAGAAATCAAGAACATGTCCACTCTAGTATAATTTAATCTTACTAACCATGCAAAGTTGAAACCGACTGATGCATTGGTTTACATAGAGTCTTATATATATTTGGATATTCCCGTGGAAATACGATTTTTTAAATTAAATTAGAGATTGAACGAATTTTTTAGGAAAATTAATTATTAGAAAAACATAGAGAAGTGTCTTGAAACTTTCTTTATGGATAATCCACAACCATGGGATATTGTAAGAATATTACATATAGTCAGATGATATATATAGCCCTTTGAACATTTAAAGGTTTTCACATGTGTTGAGTAGGAAAGTCATGCACACTAGCAAACATGTGAGGGCATCATTTGTCCATCCTTCAAATGGATAAAGTTCGGTAAGATCAGGGTTGTTGGGTCGTGTGATGTGGTTTGACAGCTTAATTCTGTACATAATACTTTCCAAGCAAAAATGATATATATTTTTATATAATGATCTTAATTGTCATATTTTTTCAAGGCATCCTGCTTTCTTTCTCCTATTTTTCTACACGATCCAATTCCTTCACGTAGTAATATGCATGTCTATTTATTGGTTATATACCTATATAATTAACATACACGTAGTTTGGATATCTAACCAATGCTTGAACCTATATAGACCACACATCCCGATAACTTTCTCAAATTACCTTTACGCATTAACAATGGTGCTAGACTAATAGTTTTCTTTTGTGTTGGAAAAAATGATACTAGTCCAGACTGTTTCATCCTGAAAGCACTGTAGTGCTAGTTTGTCTTGCACATTTCACTTGAGTTATGAAACATTTCAAAAAAGATGTAGCCCTTCACTAACTCCAAAGTATCTCGTGTATAGAAATCTTCAGCTCTAATACAAATGCATTATATTGGGACAATAAGGGACGATCTTCAAGTTAAACTAGGCAGATAGTCATATCCACTATTGCCTGCAATAAATATATAAAATCAACTTTGGTGCCATCTGGTCTATCTTCTACCCCGAGGAGGCGGTCGTTGCAAGGTTCAGGAGCCTTCCTTGATCTCCCTTGTATTTTTGTGCCTTCCGCTTCCAGGCAGGAGCTTATTGCTTCTCTATTCGTTCCACTTTGTGTGAGTGGGATTTTGATGTACGGTTATGATTATCTTGGGATTCGTCTTGGTTTTTTGCTTTTACGCCTACTAGTTTTTCTGGTAGTTCATTTTTGTTAGCCATCGGAGATTGGTTATTATTTCCTTTTGGTATATGTCTTATTCTTTTAAAAAAATCCATAATATATATCTTAGTGTTGAATACCATAGTTGAAATGATTTATAATTCTTTATTAATAATTGTAAAAACATTAACGTTGGTTTTTATCAACATCAACTACCAGAATCAACTCTCTACGTATATTATAAAATATTAATATCCCATAAAAATATGATATACTAATTAAAAAAATTATAAATTCAAAATACCCATCTACAAATGTTATCCATATCAAAAAAAATAGGATTCAAAAAAAAAATTCTTCACAAATTCATTTAATTAATAATATAAATAAAATTTAATCTAACGAATAATTAGATGTTGCAACCAATTAACTATGTACGAATTTAATGCAAAACATGGTTAAACATTATGCAAACCATTTTCTTTTGAATGTGTTAAACACATACAATTTCTATAAAAGAAAATATGCAACATCATCATGTGTGAAGCGCGTGACATAATTCTCATAATACATAATCAGAGACCAGTAGTTAATGTTGCTCTAATTAAGAATAAGCAACCAGTTTTATAAAGCCTTCGCTAGCACAACAAATAGCACTTTATTTTCTTGGCATAATCGACCAACTTTCAAAGTGATACATAATATTTTTTATTATAACAAGTAATAAATATAGTTAGGTTCACGAGATAGATAGATCGCCTAACCATTACATTTTACTTTAGAGTGGACCAATCACTCGCTTGATTTTTAAAGTGGACCGACCACTAAAAGAACTAATCCAGCTTAAAGTGCATAAGGTAGACAATATGTCTACACTACTGACACATACATACCAATTTAGTACCATGCAAGGAGCTATACATTTCTGTAGGTTGTCCAAGACAAAGCCAAGTACAAATTTCAAACAATTTTCAAAAGCCATTATAACCTTCCTCACACAGGAAGAGAGCATACTCTAACTGTAACGACCTATATTATTAACGATATAATAATTAATTTATTTAATTATTTAAAAAGTGATTTAGATATTTAAATGGTCATTTAATTAAATAATATTGAATATTTAATTAATATAAATAATAGGATAATATATTGAATTCCGAAATAGTCGGAAATAGTGAATTGACAATATTGTGTGAATTGGACAATTCAAATTATATAATTCAGTTTAGAATTGAATTATATTAACGAATATATTATATAAACGAAAGTTGAACGTATAATTATATTATAATTATAATCGAGCCCGAAATGGCATGGTAGTCCGTAATTTGGCGATACGAACTTTAAACGAATATACTGAATCCGTTTTAAGCCGGATTTCTGTGAAACAAGAAACGTTCGGAACTAGTGAAGTATATTTTCCTAATGAAAGAGAAAAATCGAGATTTCATCGTGTAGATTGTAAGTTATATTCAAATCAAATTTTCGAAAAGTCACTGTGGAATTCCTTTATAATTTATAACGATTTATTAATATTATAAAGGGATTTAAATATAAATCGAATATCGATATAATTGGTAATTTTGAAATATCGAGTTGTATATCCAGATATGTATATTCTGGAGCTGTATGATATTCAATGTGAATATATACGATAATATTAAATTATTTTTATTTAATTTAATTATTTTTAAATATATTTATATTTAAATGGGTTTATTTAGGAGTTTAAAAATAGCTAGTTTCGCAAACGACCTCCGTTTTCGATGAAACTAATTTTGTTGGATCCAGAATATTAAATTATTGTTACATTTCAATTTTTGTAATTTTTGAAGTACGTATGTGGTTGTACGAGATTTTAATGTGAAAAACAGTCAATAATTTGACTTTAAAAATAAGTTGTGTGAGCAAATGGAGTCAAAATTCGATGATACAAGTTTCATTGGGTCCGTAATATCGTACTATAGTTGCATGCCCATTTTCATAATTTTTGGACATTGTTATGGTCGTACGAATTTTTAAACAATAAATAGTTGAAGCGGTTGCTTGAAAATAAATAAAATAATCAATATAAAAATATTATAACTATACAGTAAATACCCCACTATCTTTACCTAACCCTAACTTCATTCTTCATTAGTCAAACAAATTTTCCGCCATAGTTCTTATTCCAAACGTGAAAAATGGATCTTTAAAAATCTCTAGAAAATCATACAAAGGTTCTAAAATCATGAAATTTGAAGCTTTATACTCCTATAATCTTGCTCTTCATCCTCATATGATTCTTCTATTGTTCAATGCCATTCTTCATTCGTTGGTTGTAGAATAACGATGCTAGGGTTTAAGGTCTGGGGTAATTGGAGGAATTTTAAACCATGTTGAGTTCAAATTCGGTTTCAGGAGGTGAAACCGCTTCTATGTGCTAAATTCTGGGTAAAACTATGCAGAAGTTGTTCGATCTGTACTGTATCTTTTTGCGCGAGAAGCTGAAGTCGCAAGTTGAGATGGATAATCGAGTTGACCAAATTTTTACAGGAAGGAAGGGACAGAAGCACAACGGTGATTTTTGTTTGTGGATCATGGTGAGAGTGATTTCCTGCGTGTTGAACAAGGAGCTGTGTAACGAAAGGGAAGAGGTCTGGATGTCGCACTATGAAGTGTTGATCGAGTTCTTCATTTTGGGGTTGGGGTGATTAAGGATTTGAAGAGGATGGTTACAGTTGTGTTTGTTTTTGAATTCTCGATGTAATGAGGGAGGACGATGGATCATAGGATGCGGCAATGGCATGTTGAAGAACTGGGTGGAGCCACATTTTTTTAGAGGAAGAAGCTGTTACGGGTTTGGGTATTCGAATGGATATGGGCCGAAAATGAAAATTAAGCCCAATTAAAAGTACATTTGGTTTAGTTTAAATTTAAATAAGTGTGCTAACTTATAAAATTAATATCTTCGTCATATGTGATCGAAATTCAGCAAAACAAGATCCGTTGGGATCGTATGGACGACGGCTACACAATAGAACTGACTGGGAGTGAATTGGAGCTCGTTACAATTTATAGCAAAATAAATTTTCTGCCTGAATCAACCGACAATTATCGTTATTTAATGATGATCGTTTGATGTGAGTAAATATCACTAACTCTGTATAGTTTATATTTTTATAAATATAATCTAATATTGATTAATGATGATTGATTGTTGTGTATTGATTGTTTGGTTGAATTGCTGATGTATTGGTTGAAATTATAGATAACGATATATATATATATATATATATATATATATATATATATATATATATCGTTAATCAAATATCAAATATTGATTCTGTTTATCAGAATATTTCATATTGAAATGAAATCGATGTTATTTATATTGTTTAACATATGTGAATGCAGGGAGACAGGTTGGAGGGATCCAACTGGATTCCTCAATATTATAATACTGTTTGTTTTCATATACTGTGATATATTATGTAATATATAATCTGTGATTGATTATGATGACACTAGTCATGTTATTTGGTATTTTAAATACCATATGTAATACTGGAATGGCAAAAGGGAAATTTTCAAAGTGAATATTGAAAATGAAATATTTATATATAAAATGAATAGAATTTATAGAAGGATTTATATAAAATGCATAGAATTATATACAAGGAATTATATAAAATGGATAGAATTATATAAAGGGAATTATAAATGGGATTATAAGTGTTAGAAGAATACAATGAGATTTTATATAAATAATTCTATGATTAAGAGTAAATAGAAATTGGATTTGAGATACTATTTTTAAATACGGAATCAAACTGTTTTGATTTTATGAAGAAATATTATTCGCATTCTATGTGAAAAATAGATTAAAGTAAATATTTTGCAAATAAAATATTATAAAGGAATTTGGGTTTGAATTGGGAATTCAAGTGGAATTACTGAAAGATGGGAATTAGTTTAGTTGAATGGCTTTCTGGGTATCGATCTGATGTTGGTTTCGGCCTTCGGGGTTAATACGTAGGGGGTTGTTCTCTTACTAGTTTACAGTTAGAGATTGATGTATGTGAGAAGATAGTGATGCGTGAATCAGAAATGGGAACGCTTTCCAATGTTAATAACGTATATTTTCTAAAATTAGAAAATAAGGATTTGATGAATATACGGAAACGAGAAATGGGGAAATGAATAAATGTTGATTGATGGTTGAATGATAGAATTTCCATCTGGAAATAATATCGTTGCTTGCACGCATTTTTTTCTTTGATAGTTAAATCACCGACTATCGAAGTTTTTGACCATTTTTCCATTGTCAATACGGAGAGACCGGGATCAGATTCATTATCTGAAAACCACTATGTATGGGCGTTAGCGTTGCAATCAAATATGATGAAGATAATTGAAGACGGAGTTATGCAAGGGTTGTCCTGTTTACAGAATAGTGCCTTCGGTCTGTCCAGTCCCCGGATGACCTGTATGGAAGAATGTCTGACGGAGTATATTTAATAGATCATGTAAGTTGATCTCTTCAAATGTATTTACATTTGGTGGCGGAGGAATTCGTTTCTCTTAGCTATTTACCCGTGATTTGTTTGGAGAAATCAATTTGTGATTTAGTGGGTATGATGATGTGACATTCAAAGTGAATAAAGATGTGGTTTGTAAAGGATACGTTATGGCCTCTAGCCTCACAACCGAAAATGGTATAAAATTGGGTAGGTCGCATGGCTAAGTGGTTAGCTGCCAATTAGGGTGTATTGTCACCTGATCTAGAGAAATTCCGTTTACTACTATAATCTATTTTGATGTTGTCCCTTTCGGGAAACGGTTGTTGATCCCAACCTTTGGTGATAATACATTCGGTACACTCAAGCGAAATGAGTGACCAGTTATGTTTAGCCTGGGTTACAAGATGTTCTTGTTGAACCCGGTGTATTCCTCTCTAGAGATACACTGTCGGAAGGTGGTCCCATACCTTGCCAGTTGGAATTCACTACCTAATAAGCGCCCACAGTTTTTGATTATATATTATGTATGTGGAACGTGAGATGAAAGTGTTCAGCTAGATGATTATTATTTGTGGTTGATAGACACTATTATAATATCCAAAGAGTTTTGATATAAAGATTATCATTTCTTTCAAAAGGATTTTGAATGATAAATCAAATGTTTTGGATTCTTATAAGGGAAAAACCTGTTCCATGTTATACGGCGTGGTCGTATCGTTTATTTTCTCAATTGTTTTAAAATCGTTTACTCATACAGTCTCATGACTGACCCGGAGTTTATTTTGTTTTGTTTTCCCTAAACTCTTGGGTGCTCAAATTTATACGAGTAGTCAAGTAGTCGGGATTTACAGATGCACCAAAAAGAGCTGGAGCTGGAGGGTTCAACAGCGTTTTTATAGCTATGGTTTATTTCCGCTGTGATGTAAGTGTTATACTCTAATAATGGTATTGCATACAGATACTGTTTTATTTCAAAGTTATGTTATAAAATATATTTATTCGTTCCGTTGTGAGATTCGTGTTTACTCTGATGTTGTGATCTTTTTCTCCTTCTTCTATTCTAGCTTCCTATCTTATCTATTCTCACCTTCTATTTTCTTTCATTAACTATCTGGTATTTTCGATGCTTGAATACTCGACATTGAGTTTATGTCGATTGCTCAGGATCGTGAAAAACGGGGTCGTTACACTAACACAATTACATAGAGACATATGACAAGAGCAAGAAGTAAAAACCGACTAACTTCCATATAACCTAGTAACTTCACATATAATACGCAATAAACAAGGAGCATATGCATACTGTAACCACCCGTATTTTACATACCGAAGGATTGTAGAATATTTATATTATTTGCATATAAGGCCATATGATCATAATTTTGGAAATGACTATTAAGTCATTTCTTACCTTCACTCAAATTTTATTGTGATACTTTTACCCATGGTGAATTTTTCTTCGTACATAACTTTTGATTGGAAATGAATCTAGACCTGAAACCACTTCCATTGAATCTGGATGATGGTTTTCCATTCCATAGAGATGTCATATTAAGGAAACGGATTTACCGTTTGGGAGGAATGGCTTAAATAAGTTTTTAAGGATGTTTGGAGAGCTTAAATGGGTTATGGGATCATTAGGAAGTGGTTCCATAGCCCTTTTCGGGAATTAACGGCTGTGGGAGTAGAAATGATGGGAGAATCTTCTCCTATTAACTTCACAACTCCCAAAAATATTTCCTAAGCTCCAATGGCCTCTACCCTCTTAAACCACCACCAATACTTACTTTAATAAGCCAAAATTCGTCAATGGTGAAAGATTAGCACAACAAAAAATGAAATCATGGATAGAGCTGTTGCAACACCTAGAGATCTACTCAAACACTATTCATCTTGGATCTAGAAAATATTTTGGTATTCAGGTGTGTGATTAGTATCTTTTCTCACCAATTATGGTGTATTAGCTTATAATCGTCTCCTAACAATGTGGAAAAATGCTCGTCACATATGTTTAGGATCATTTTGGTAATATTTGTGAAATCCAGAATTTAAGGAAGGGTTTGGTATCATTATATGAACATATGTTTCACTCCTTATCTGATGCTTTATCTTACTTTGTTAGACTAAAATGTTGCTTGAGTATATTTTTTATGTTAGGACCTTGCTTAGGAATACTAGAATGGATGCAAACGTCGACGAATGGCGAATTACGAAGTAGGAATTCATTTTACAGATGTAGTAGAATCTAGTTCGTCCTAATCCGGTTCCCTCTAGTCCAGATCGGCATTTTCCCTGATCAGTGTGGTATTTTGTAGGGACAACAAAGAAGGTCCCAAAATTGCCTTAAGAAAAATTTCAAGTCGTTTTAAGTTATAAAGACCAAGTTATGGCTTCCATAATTCTAGTTCGGTATAAGGAGCAGGCTTCAGATTGACTAAGGGGAAAACTTGGATGGAGCAAAAAAGTGAAGGAAGGGGAGTTTCGAGTTTGATAGGTTGAACTAGATATGGATCAGCAAGACCGATCCGAATCTGAATTGGCATACAAACTGAACTTTGGTTCGGTAGTTGAACCAGACTCAATTCAATAACCAACCCGAGGTCGGATCAGCCATGTCGATTCGAACTTGGGTAGCCTCGTGATATGGTTGAATGACTTCCAAGAGATGGAGATTTTCATGGCAAGGTACTTCTTCATAGTAATGATCTTATTCTTCGGTAGAAGAACTCCAATGCGACTGCCTAATCCCAAGATGCGAATGAAGTCTAAGTAGAGAGTTACAAGAAAGGCTCTAAACGGGAACCATCATGGTGACTTCCAAGTTGGAATTCGCTGTGGATGCATGTGCAATGGAGAGCACGATACTCAAATGATCTAGGGGTACTTGAGAAGCATGGGTATAAGGAAAGGTGCACATTAGGTGGACTTTTATTGGATACTTTAGTCCCTAACTATTTAAGTAGCATTAGCATGTAATCAGGTATAGGATCATATGGAGGTTGTGAATACTCAGCGCATTGAGTGAGTGAACGTAAGGATGGACGCTATGTTTGGATGTTTGCTATCACTTTATCAGGCATACATTCATTTACACTTAGTAATGTGATGATCTTAGAATAGAGTACATTATAGTTATGCTAACTCTTTGGATGCACAGACTGGTCAGATATAACTCTTCGTACCTATAGTGTTATTTGTAGCTATGATCACTATCGCTCATACCATACCTTGTCTAACTTGTAGTTTTATGCATTGCTTTTTATTACTCTGGGTGCCCTTAAACTAGAGATAGGTAGGGTTTACTTAAGTAGTTGATTGGAGATGTGTTACAGCCTGCCTCGAACCAGCTGACATTTCCCCGAAATGCGTTGTGGCAATGCTCGACTAGCACGGGATGGTCGTCAAAAAGGAAAGGGTTTTGAAACTATGAATCACCAAAGAACCTGTAGTATATAGCACATCGCATGGAATAAAATATAATAATAACATACCTGACATAGAACAGGCGAGACAGTGCATAAGCTGAAAACTAAACCATCATAGCAGCGAAATCAAAAATACAGCTTATGATCCTGTAACAACCCTGAATTTTGGAGGTAAATTTAAAATTTATTTTTAACTAATTTTAATGGGTTTTGGTATTTAAAATAATTTATTTAAAATAATAATGATTAAGAATTGATTTGAATCGAAGTTAGAATGAATAATTTAATTTTAATTATAAAAGGAATTAGAAATAACGCAGTAGTTTGAAAAGTCAAACTTGAACTTTGACTGACCGCACATGATGCAAAATTTAACGGATTTTAGTGAAACCAAAAATATTAGGATCTATTTAAAAATATCTTTCTAATGAATCTGAAAAATTGAAATTTCATAGTGGAAATCAAAAGTTATGGCCAATTCAATTTTTAGAAAGGTCGCTGTAGAATTCATATATATCTTATATATGGCCCGGAAGGCTACTTTTCACATATGAAGGAATTTGGACTCAAAACCACTTCCATTGAGTTCAGAATGAAGTTTCTGCATTGAAAAATAGTAAACACTTATATATTTCGAATTTCAGAAATTATTTGTTTAAAAATGTATTTTTAATATTAAATATATTGGCCTTAAAAATAGTCATTTTTCAAACGACCTCTGTTTTCGACGAAACCACTTTTGTTGGAACCGGAATGTCAAATTATAGCTAGGTTTCAATTTTCAGAATTTTTCGAATTAATATGTGAGCGTGGCAAAAGAAAATGTGTTTTGACTATTTCAGTTAAATTTAAACGCCTTAAAAACAGCCATTTTTCAAACAGTCTCAGAATTCGACGAAAATAATTTTGTTGGATTCGTATCGTCATAAGAAAGCTAAAAACATTTTTTTAGAATTTTCTGAGGTCGTATGTGGCCCCGGCATATTTTAATGTACGGTAAATATTTAATTAATTAATTTTTTAATGCAATTTTAAATAAAAATCGTATAGATTTCGGAATTGGGCCACGGGACCTATCCCATTGCGTTCAGAAGGTGTCAAAACCTTAAGAACGACAGTAAGCAGGCCTAATTCGGAGACAGTCCACGTTTTCCACTTTAAAACACGAATTACGATGAATTAAATAATAAAAAAATAAAATAAAACCCTAAAAAGAATGGCCAACCGCCGCCCCATAGTTCAATGGCCGAAATCTGCCTACCTTGATTCGTTAATAACTTTTGATCCGTTCAACGAAATTCAATAAATTATAAACCAAATCGTAGAGAATTCAGAGAGCTTTCCATCCATACGGATGATGGGTATCATTGGGATCTGGATTTCGCGAATTTGGAGCGGGAAGGTGCCGACGTTGAAGGCGTTTTCTGACCTCCCTGGTGGGCCGAGCTCCATGGGGTTGGTGGCGCGAGCAAGTGGTGGTGCGGGCTTCGGAACGGTGGGTTCTGATCGGCTGTAGGTGGTCCGTAGGGGGGTGCGTTTCGGAGGAGGATGATGCCGATGTAGGGTTCGGCCGAACATCACGTAACGAGGAAGAAGGTCCTTTTTTTATTATTTTATTATTTAAATATTTAATATTCCAAAACTTTAAAAATTCGTAACTCTCTCATACGAGGTCCGTTTGACAAACCGTAAAAAGCGCTGGAATCAGAAAATTAAGATCTTCGCGGCACTGACTAGAGCTGAAAAGGAGCACTTTGAATTTTCAGCCAAATCTGTGAGAACTCTAAATTTTATTATTTAATTGATTATTAATTAGTTTTCTCGCTTTAAAATAATTGTATGGTGATATTAGTTCAGATCTGTAATGTTCTGTGTTGTATAAATTGTTGATTGTCGCTTCTGATGTGTTCTGTTGTACATGGTTGAAATTTCATATATTTTTGAATTTTATTTGTAGTTAGAGAATTAGATCTAAATTCATATTTTATTCAAATGTATGAATAAAGATATTGTCGATGATGATTATCTTAGGATTATTGAATTTCTAATTGTGATTGAATCTAGTTGTTCTGATTTATTTTATATTGTTAAAATATTATTTTTATCTAAAAATAAACAACAGAAATTGGTTAACAAATAAAATCTTATTTTTATTTGTTTAGTTAACAATAGAATTTGAACAACAAATAAAATATATTTTTATTTGTTTATGTTACAACAGAATTTGGCTAACAAATAAAACCTTACTTTTATTTGTTTACATTAAGAACAAGATTTGTGAATTACAGTAAAAAACAAAAAAAGTTTCTTTTTACTGTCACCTTAAACATAGGATGTTATAAAATTAGAACAACATTAAAATATTTAATTTTATTGTTGATATTAAAATAAAGAATTAATTTCATTTGAATGTAATGATAAGAAAGAGAATTAACATTGAAAGAAAATTACTTTTTTTTGTAATCAAGAAAGAGACTTTACCGTAAAAATAAAATTACTTTTTGTAATTAAAAATATGGAATTTGACATGAAAATAAAATTTACATTTTTATAATGTAAATAAAGTAGGAATTTTCATCGTATGTAAAACTACATTTTTATTAATGTAAATAAAGTAGGAATTTGCAGTGTAATGAAATTTACATTTTTATTAATGTAAATAAAGTAGGAATTTGCACTGTAATGAAATTTACATTTTCATTAATGTAAATAAAGTAGGAATTTGCACTGTAATGAAATTTACATTTTTATTAATGTAAATAAAGTAGGGATTTACACTGTATGGAATTTACATTTATTTTCAATGTTAATTAAGACATGATTTACACCGTAGGAAAATTACATTATTTACATTGTTAATTAAGAAAGAGAATTTACCTGTAAATTTAAAAGTACATTTTTAATGTAATTAAAGAATAGGAATTGTAATTATAATGTTAATTAAATAAGATTGCATTTCATTATGTAATTAAAGATGACAATTTACATTGTAATATAAACTTTCATTTTTTATGTGTAATTAAAGAAATTGAGAAAGTACCAAGTTTATTTGAGTTTTGAAAAGGTAGGTCACTGTATTTGGAATCAAGTTATTTTGGAAGTATAGAATATTCCAAAATTAAGATATTTTGAAATGAGAAAACATTTTAAAATAATATTGTTTATTGGAACAATTATAATGGTTAATTAAAATTGTACTTGGACCCGAGGTTAGGTCACATTTGTGGTGGAAGTCTGCCCGGACCCGACCGGCATATTCAGCAGCCACAAATGTTGGGCCTAATGTGAGAGGTCCAAGTGTAAATTGGGCCAAGACACGAGGTTAAGCCGACGTGTGGGATAAGTCTGCCCAGAACCGACCGGCCTATCCAGCATCCACATGTTGCAGGCCTAATGTGAGAGGTCTGGCCCATATTAAAATACAAATAAAGCAAGGATTAATAGAGTTTTTATGTTTATTTATATTTAAATGTAAATAGATACTTTGAGTGAAAAGTTATATTTTATTTACATTCTAGATGTAAATAAAAGGGTTACCTTATTATTTACAATTTAATTGTAAATAAAAGATTTCATTTTTATTTTAAATCATTTTCAAAGTTTAGAATTGGAATGAAGAATTTCATTTTTATTTTTCAATTAGTTGAAATGAAATAATGTTAGAATTTAAGAGGGACACTTTTGTTGTCATTTTATTTAAAATGAAAATGGCAAATTAAAGGTTAATATTTTATTGTCATTTTATACACAATAAAAAGGAAAGATTTAAAAACCACATTTTTATTGCTATTATTTACACCAATAAAAGGTGTAAATTAAAAAGTATTACTTTTGTTGACATTTAGTATGCAATAAAAATAAAAGAGTTGAAATATTGTATTTACTCATTTTGTTAAACTAGAATTGTTGACAAAATGAAAATGACCTCTTTTAAATCAATTGGTTGAAATAATGTCATATAGATAAATTAGAATTATTGGACATTAGTAATTTGTATGAGAATTATTCGAGTAAAATTATATTTTTACTCGACGTTAGGAATATATGACATGTTTATTATCATCAGTTGTTAGAAGAATTTAATTTGGTTAAACCCATTAACCAATTATTTATTTGTATATTTATATGAACTGTTGTTGGCTGAAAACCCCACACGGGTGTTGGGACGATATTTGAAATACACGAATCCCAATATTAAATTGTATGTCTATCGATTGATCGACAGTCTGCGATGAGCGTTATTATTTCATTTTAATGCTCACACGGTTGAATTTTGCACCCTGGATGTGAATGGATGTGAATCGATGATTAGATGATTATTCATCGCTTATTGTCATATGTATGAGATGTATGAAGTCCTTATAATTATAATTATAATTATATGGTACATGGTTGAGTCGCATTCCGATTCAGATTTTCTCTTAAAGGAGAATATTTTGCATTTTAAAATCTTTTTATACAAAGAATAATTTTTAATGATTATTTTAAAATATGTTTTATAGTAATGAATAAATATTTAAAGAGCAAATCTTTTATTTAAGATCATTAACATGTCTAATTATATTTTACGATTTAAATAAAATGATTTGTGGGTTGGATTTATCGTGGACGGTGTTTTTAAACAACATTTGTCCTTTAATCCAATTTATATTGAAATTATTATTTGGAATTTTTAAATCTATTTTATACATTTAAAAAGGCATTTTCTAAAAATCAAGTTTTCCAATTTAATATATTAAATTGGAATTAAGTGGAAATTCAATTGGTAATAATCGAGATGGGCTTCTGTAAAAGAAGACCGATATTATATATGGAATTTAAGAGGCTTTGCCGTTATTCCATGTATATTGTTAGTCTGATACAGAAATTTTATATTGATTATGTATTGATCTGATTTCTGTGGAATTCCATATTTCAGGAATTGATTTGAGGGTTTATCGTGAACTGTGTTTTAAAGGACACTAGTTCTTTAACCTGTTTAAGACAAGATTTATTCCTTAAAATAAATGACCTTATAAGAATGATTTTTGATGTCAAATCAAAATTGGAGTTCTAATAAATCCTTTAAAGAAGATTTAAGATTTTATTTTCAGAGTTTATCTTTGATAAAATTAATGAGAATCTTTTAATATGAATACCTGATTAAAAGAATATTCGGAGTTGGAATGCGGTGTATGTGTGATTTTCCAATATTTGCTTTTTAATCACAAAATATGCGAATTATTCAGAAAGACCGGGTTTAACCCATTCTGAATAATCATCACGACGATCAAGAGTCGAAGATGAAGGCGGTAGTTGAAGACCGAAGGTTTTCACATCGTTGGGATGATGATGACTGGTATCTTGAACTGGGACTGGCCTCCCAAGGCAAGGTATTTGGTAATGATCGTCCAAACGCATTTGGAGATCGACGGACACGTTGTTTCGTTCAGACCCAGAGCGGACTTGTAAATGGATTGTATGTCTGACATTGTATTCCTTTCTACTATATTTGTTGAACGCTACTGATTATATATTTCTGTTTGGTGGTCGAGAATTTATTCTCTACTTAACACCCTTCTCTAAAACGTATGAGCTTAGAGGTTATATATATATATATATATATTGGTAGATGATCAATGGTATGGTAGAGTCTGACAATGTGGCATGCTAAGATGCATATGATCAGGGCTTTGCTGAAAAGCAGGCCTTGTGGGATGATCAAAGCATAGTCCGTTTAGGCATAGCTTTGTGTATAGCGTGACTTCGCGAGCCTCACACACTGGCGGAGTCTAAAACGGGAGAAGGGAACACAGGGAGAGCAGCACGTTTCTTTCTAGCTAGAAGTGGTGTTTGGGCTTTAACACGGCCCGACATTTTACTTATGTGGATGATGGAATGAGGCGCCTCGGATGATAGGTCCTATAGGACTGGGAAACGTGTGTTCAGGAATAACTAATCCGCAACTCGTATGGTGGACCGGCCCTGCAGCTTTCCAATGGTTCACTGCGGGGGATCCTGAGGCATTAGCTAGAGTGTCTCGAATCGGTAAGGAACTCCTTCCTAGCCTTGACTCATGATGGAAACCAAAATCCAAATACGACCCTACGAGTTTGACTGTATTACTAGTATGGAGGCATAGTAGTATTGGATAATATTCTTCCTAGGATTTATACATTTACTTTGAAATGTTTTGATATACACTAATAATAATATCAAATCCGTTTTTATCATATCAAGCATTTTTGACCATTATAAGGTAAAACCCTATCCTCCGGTTTGTGTTGCATTGTGTGATGGGACTTGGGTCTTATGATGGTTTCATTTTTCCAAAAAGCATTTCGTTGTTTAACGATTTACTTTAATTTATGCACGACAATCCATTGGAGTAAACCCGTTCCGCGTTAGCGGCGTGGTCCTTGGATTTGTCTTATTGCTATTAGTTAAATTAGTTAAGAATTCTCACACCAGTCCCATGACTGACCCGTTGTTTGTTTCCACCTTTACAAACTCGGGTGCCCTCTTTCCACACGGGCAGTCGAGCAGTTTGTCTACAGGTTTATCTCTTTAGCAGGATCCTGGATTGAAGCATAAAGTTGTGTCCAGAACATTGGAAGTCTTCCGCTGCCTTAGTTATTTTGTTTCCGCTGCAATGTATTAAAATCATGTAAAATTATCTTCCGCTGTAATTATTAGTCAATATACTCTGATATTCTGTACTTTGATGTAACATTTATTATTGATGTTATAAAAGTCTGCTGTTATTCTTCTGATGTGTTGTATTCCCAAAGTTAACGTAGGCGGGATTTGAACGGTCTTGGTCGATTTTGCGATCGATTAAGGCCGGGCAAAATCCGACTCGTTACAGTTGGTATCAGAGCTTTGGTTAGCTCAAATCTTTGGGGTACAATTCGTTAGAACAGAACAAAAGATTCATCACAGATTGGGTTAGTAATATCCAATAAGAATACTCATTAGAGATAGAATCAGCAATATCCTAGAATGAGAAAACTCATTAGAGGTGGGGTTGGTAATGCCCTAGAATGAGTTGAGAGTGCCAACTATATAATATACGTATTTGTGATTAATTATAATCTATTTTAGAAAATATGATTTTGAATATATAAAAGTTATTTTTGAAAGTTAATCAACTAATAAAAATATTTAAAGAATAAAAGATGAGTTAATCAATTAAACACTTTTAACTTCGTTCCTTTTCGAGGACAAAAAGTTTTTAAGTGGGGGAGATTGTAACAACCCTGAATTTTGGGGGTAAATTTAAAATTTATTTTTAACTAATTTTAATGGGTTTTGATATTTAAAATAATTTATTTAAAATAATAATGATTAAGAATTGATTTGAATCGAAGTTAGAATGAATTATTTAATTTTAAGTATAAAAGGAATTAGAAATAACGCAGTAGTTTGAAAAGTCAAACTTGAACTTTGACTGACCGCACAGGATGCAAAATTTAACGGATTTTAGTGAAACCAAAAATATTAGGATCTATTTAAAAATATCTTTCTAATGAATCTGAAAAATTGAAATTTCATAGTGGAAATCAAAAGTTATGGCCAATTCAATTTTTAGAAAGGTCATTGTAGAATTCAAATATATATATTATATATGGCCCGGAAGGCTACTTTTCACATATGAAGGAATTTGGACTCAAAACCACATCCATTGAGTTTAGAATGATGTTTCTGCATTGAAAAACAGTAAACACTTATATATTTTGAGTTTCAGAAATTATTTGTTTAAAAATGTATTTTTAATATTAAATATATTGGCCTTAAAAATAGTCATTTTTCAAACGACCTCTTTTTCGATGAAACCACTTTTGTTGGAACCGGAATGTCAAATTATAGCTAGGTTTCAATTTTCAGAATTTTTCGAATTAATATGTGAGCGTGGCAAAAGAAAATTTGTTTTGACTATTTCAGTTAAATTTAAACGCCTTAAAAATAGTCATTTTTCAAACAGTCTCAGAATTCGACGAAAATAATTTTTTTGGATTCGTATCGTCATAAGAAAGCTAAAAATATTTTTTTTACAATTTTCGGAGGTCGTATGTGGCCCCGACATATTTTAATGTACGGTAAATATTTAATTAATTAATTTTTTAGTGCAATTTTAAATAAAAATCGTACAGATTTCGGAATTGGGCCACGGGACCTATCCCATTGCATTCAGAAGGTGTCAAAACCTTAAGAACGACAGTAAGCAGGCCCAATTCGGAGACAGTCCACGTTTTCCACTTTAAAACACGAATTACGATGAATTAAATAATAATAAAATAAAATAAAACCCTTAAAAGAATGGCCAGCCGCCGCCCCATAGTTCAATGGCCGAAATCTACCTACCTTGATTCATTAATAACTTTTGATCCGTTCAACGAAATTCAGTAAATTATAAACCAAATCGAAGAGAATTCAGAGAGCTTTCCATCCATACGGATGATGGGTATCGTTGGGATCTGGATTTCACGAATTTGAAGCCGGAAGGTGCCGACGTTGATGGCGTTTTCTGACCTCCCTGGTGGGCCGAGCTCCATGGGGTTGGTGGCGAGAGCAAGTGGTGGTGCGGGCTTCGGAACGGTGGGTTCTGATCGGCTGTAGGTGGTCCGTAGGGGGGTGCGTTTTGGAGGAGGATGATGCCGATGTTGGGTTCGGCCGAACATCACGTAACGAGGAAGAAGGTCCTTCTTTTTTTTATTATTTTATTATTTAAATATTTAATATTCCAAAACTTTAAAAATTCGTAACTCTCTCATACGAGGTCCGTTTGACAAACCGTAAAAAGCGCTGGAATCAGAAAATTAAGATCTTCGCGATGGCACTGACTAGAGCTGAAAAGGAGCACTTTGAATTTTCTGCAAAATCTGTGAGAACTCTAAATTTTATTATTTAATTGATTATTAATTAGTTTTCTCGCTTTAAAATAGTTGTATGGTGATATTAGTTCAGATCTGTAATGTTCTGTGTTGTATAAATTGTTGATTGTCGCTTCTGATGTGTTCTGTTGTGCATAGTTGAAATTTCATATATTGTTGAATTTTATTTGCAGTTAGAGAATTAGATCTAAATTCATATTTTATTCAAATGTATGAATAAAAATATTGTCGACGATGATTATCTTAGGATTATTGAATTTCTAGTTGTGATTGAATCTAGTTGTTCTAATTTATTTTACATTGTTAAAATATTATTTTTATCTAAAAATAAACAACAGAAATTGGTTAACAAATAAAATCATATTTTTATTTGTTTAGTTAACAATTGAATTTGAACAACAAATAAAATATATTTTTATTTGTTTATGTTACAACATAATTTGGCTAACAAATAAAACCTTACTTTTATTTGTTTACATTAAGAACAAGATTTGTGAATTACAGTAAAAAAAAAACTTTTTACTGTCACCTTAAACATAGGATGTTATAAAATTAGAATAACATTAAAATATTGAATTTTATTGTTGATATTAAAATAAAGAATTAATTACATTTGAATGTAATGATAAGAAAGAGAATTAACATTGAAAGAAAATTGCTTTTTTTTGTAATCAAGAAAGAGACTTTACCGTAAAAAGAAAATTACTTTTTGTAATTAAAAATATAGAATTTGACATGAAAATAAAATTTACATTTTTATAATGTAAATAAAGTAGGAATTTTCATCGTACGTAAAACTACATTTTTATTAATGCAAATAAAGTAGGAATTTGCACTGTAATGAAATTTACATTTTTATTAATGTAAATAAAGTAGGAATTTGCACTGTAATGAAATTTACATTTTTATTAATGTAAATAAAGTAGGGATTTACACTGTATGGAATTTACATTTATTTTCAATGTTAATTAAGACATGATTTACACCGTAGGAAAATTACATTATTTACATTGTTAATTAAGAAAGAGAATTTACCTGTAAATTTAAAAGTACATTTTTAATGTAATTAAAGAATAGGAATTGTATTTTATAATGTTAATTAAATAAGATTGCATTTCATTATGTAATTAAAGATGACAATTTACATTGTAATATAAACTTTCATTTTTTATGTGTAATTAAAGAAATTGAGAAAGCCCCAAGTTTATTTGAGTTTTGAAAAGGTAGGTCACGGTATTTGGAATCAAGTTATTTTGGAAGTATAGAATATTCCAAAATTAAGATATTTTGAAATGAGAAAACATTTTAAAATAATATTGTTTATTGGAACAATTATAACGGTTAATTAAAATTGTACTTGGACCCGAGGTTAGGTCACATTTGTGGTGGAAGTCTGCCCGGACCCGACCAGCATATCCAGCAGCCACAAATGTTGGGCCTAATGTGAGAGGTCCAAGTGTAAATTGGGCCAAGACACGAGGTTAAGCCGACGTGTGGGATAAGTCTGCCCGGAACCGACCGGCCTATCCAGCATCCACATGTTGCAGACCTAATGTGAGAGGTCTGGCCCATATTAAAATACGAATATAACAAGGATTAAAAGAAATTTTAATGTTTATTTATATTTAAATGTAAATAGACACTTTGAGTGAAAAGTTATATTTTATTTACATTCTAGAAGTAAATAAAAGGGTTACCTTATTATTTACAATTTAATTGTAAATAAAAGATTTCATTTTTATTTTAAATCATTTTCAAAGTTTAGAATTGGAATGAAGAATTTCATTTTTATTTTTCAATTAGTTGAAATGAAATAATGTTAGAATTTAAGAGGGACACTTTTGTTGTCATTTCATTAAAAATGAAAATGGTAAATTAAAGGGTAATATTTTATTGTCATTTTATACACAATTAAAAGGAAAGATTTAAAAACCACATTTTTATTGCTATTATTTATACAAATAAAAGGTGTAAATTAAAAAGTATTACTTTTTTTGACATTTAGTATGCAATAAAAATAAAAGAGTTGAAATATTGTATTTACTCATTTTGTTAAACTAGAATTGTTAACAAAATGAAAATGACCTCTTTTAAATCAATTGGTTAAAATAATGTCATATAGATAAATTAGAATTATTGGACATTAGTAATTTGTATGAGAATTATTCGAGTAAAATTATATTTTTACTCGACGTTAGGAATAAATGACATGTTTATTATCGTCACTTGTTAGTAGAATTTAATTTGGTTAAACCCATTAACCAATTATTTACTTGTATATTTATATGAACTGTTGTTGGCTGAAAACCCCACACGGGTGTTGGGACGATATTTGAAATACACGAATCCCAATATTAAATTGTATGTCTATCGATTGATCGACAGGCTGCGATGAGCGTTATTATTTCATTTTAATGCTCACACAGTTGAATTTTGCACTCTGGATGTGAATGGATGTGAATCGATGATTAGATGATTATTCATCGCTTATTGTCATATGTATGAGATGTATGAAGTCCTTATAATTCTAATTATATGGTACATGGTTGAGTCGCATTCCGATTCAGATTTTCTCTTAAAGGAGAATATTTTGCATTTTAAAATCTTTTTATACAAAGAATAATTTTTAATGATTATTTTAAAATATGTTTTATAGTAATGAATAAATATTTAAAGAGCAAATCTTTTATTTAAGATCATTAACATTTCTAATTATATTTTACGATTGAAATAAAATGATTTGTGGGTTGGATTTATCGTGGACGGTGTTTTTAAACAACATTTCTCCTTTAATCCAATTTATATTGAAATTATTATTTGGAATTTGTAAATCTATTTTATAGATTTAAAAAGGCATTTTCTAAAAATCAAGTTTTCCAATTTAATATATTAAATTGGAATTAAGTGGAAATTCAATTGGTAATAATCGAGATGGGCTTCTGTAAAAGAAGACCGATATTATATATGGAATTTAAGAGGTTTTGCCGTTATTCCATGTATATTGTTAGTCTGATACAGAAATTTTATATTGATTATGTATTGATCTGATTTCTGTGGAATTCCATATTTCAGGAATTGATTTGAGGGTTTATCGTGAACTGTGTTTTAAAGGACACTAGTTCTTTAACCTGTTTAAGACAAGATTTATTCCTTAAAATAAATGACCTTGTAAGAATGATTTTTGATGTCAAATCAAAATTGGAGTTCCAATAAATCCTTTAAAGAAGATTTAAGATTTTATTTTCAGAGTTTATCTTTGATAAAATTAATCAGAATCTTTTAATATGAATACCTTATTAAAAGAATATTCGGAGTTGGAATGCGGCGTAATGTGTGATTTTCCAATATTTGCTTTTTAATCACAAAATATGCGAATTATTCAGAAAGACCGGGTTTAACCCATTCTGAATATTCATCACGACGATCAAGAGTCGAAGATGGAGGCTGCAGTTGAAGACCGAAGGTTTTCACATCGTTGGGATGATGATGACTGGTATCTTGAATTGGGACTGGCCTCCCAAGGCAAGGTATTTGGTAATGATTGTCCAAACGCTTTTGGAGATCGACAGACACATTGTTTCGTTCAAACCCAGAGCGGACTTGTAAATGGATTGTATGTCTGACATTTTATTCCTTTCTACTATATTTGTTGAACGCTACTAATTATATATTTCTATTTGGTGGTGGAGAATTTATTCTCTACTTAACACCCTTCTCTAAGACGTATGAGCTTAGAGGTTATATATATATTGGTTGATGATCAATGGTATGGTAGAGTCTGACAATGTGGCATGCTAAGATGCATATGATCAAGGCTTTGTTGAAAAGCAGGCCTTGTGGGATGATCAAAGCATAGTCCGTTTAGGCATAGCTTTGTGTATAGCGTGACTTCGCGAGCCTCACACACCGACGGAGTCTAAAACGGGAGAAGGGAACGCAGGGAGAACAACACGTTTCTTTCTAGCTAGAAGTGGTGTTTGGGCTTTAACACGGCCCGACATTTTACTTATGTGGATGATGGAATGTGGCGCCTCGGATGATAGGTCCTATAGGACTGGGAAACATGTGTTCAGGAATAACTAATCCGCAACTCGTATGGTGGACCGGCCCTGCAGCTTTCCAAGGGTTCACTGCGGGGGATCCTGAGGCATTAGCTAGAGTGTCTCGAATCGGTAAGGAGCTCCTCCCTAGCCTTGACTCATGATGGAAACTAAAATCCAAATACGACCCTACGAATTTGACTGTATTACTAGTATGGAGGCATAGTAGTATGGGATACTATTCTTCCTAGGATTTATACATTTACTTTGAAATGTTTTGATATACACTAATAATAATATCAAATCCGTTTTTATCGTATCAAGCATTTTTTACCATTATAAGGTAAAACCCTATCCTCCGGTTTGTGTTGCATTGTGTGATGGGACTTGGGTCTTATGATGGTTTCATTTTTCCAAAAAGCATTTCGTTGTTTAACGATTTACTTTAATTTATGCACGACAATCCATTGGAGTAAACCCATTCCGCGTTAGCGACGTGGTCCTTGGATTTGTCTTATTGCTATTAGTTAAATTAGTTAAGAATTCTCACACCAGTCCCATGACTGACCCGTTGTTTGTTTCCACCTTTACAAACTCGGGTGCCCTCTTTCCATATGGGCAGTCGAGCAGTTTGTCTACAGGTTTATCTCTTTAGCAGGATCCTGGATTGAAGCTTAAAGCTGTGTCCAGAACATTGGAAGTCTTCCGCTGCCTTAGTTATTTTGTTTCCGCTGCAATGTATTAAAATCATGTAAAATTATCTTCCGCTGTAATTATTAGTCAATATACTCTGATGTAACATTTATTATTGATGTTATAAAAGTCTGCTGTTATTCTTCTGATGTGTTGTATTCCCAAAGTTAACGTAGGCGGGTTTTGAACGGTCTTGGTCGATTTTGCGATCGATTAAGGCCGGGCAAAATCCGACTCGTTACAGATCCAAACCATCATTATTACAACATCAAAATACTGTCTCTAAAGCAAAATAGAAAAGGTACACTACTAATTCCTAAAGTAGTTACCCGCAACAACATAGGGAGAATATATGTAAATAGTACGTGGAAGCCACCTACTCATCTCCGAACAGTTGCTCGTGCATACCACCTAACATGTCTCTAGTATGCTCGTTTTGGAGCATCCAGAGTAATAAGAAGAGACAAAACTCTGGGTCAGACAAAAGTCTAGTATGAGCGATAGCAGCAAAACAGAACAATAACTGGTATAAATAATCATACCTGAATCTGGACCTGCAATCAAAGAGTTAGCACAACAAGATGTACAGTACTCTAAGGTAACGCAAACATAAAGTGTAAAATGGGAGTGTGCATGTCATGGTCATAGCAAACATCAAGCATAGTAATCATCCTCATGTCTCTCACTAAGTGTGTAAAGCATACGATATCCACCGCTTTGATTACCAAATCTATTGCTACGACCACTTTGCCCTGGGGGTCTTAATGTCCCCATTGCGCTGGTCCATAGCCACTAATTCCTTTCTACGATCACCTTGCCCTTAGGAATCCTAATGGCCCCATTGCACTGATCCATAGGCATGCTACAATCACTTGCTCTTGGAAGTCTTAATGATCCCATGCGCTGATCCATAGCCACTAACCCGTCTCTCAGTGGTGAACTAAAGCTATAGATATCGATAACCCCTTTCCACACGTTCCGCAGCAAAGCCCAACTCATGAAGTTAACTCGTTAGTTCCCATTTGGATCCTGAGTAAGAACCTCCCATTTGGACTTCCTTTGCATCTCTGGTTTACAGTCTTTATCTCGGTTCTCGGTTCTCGGTTCGCGGTTCGCGGTTCGGTCCTCATCCTCACGCTTCGCGGTATGGGAAGGCAGTTCGTGGTGCTCCCAGATTCCTGCTCGGATCGTGACTCCAGGCTTCGGTTCATGACCTGCGTGATCGGGTCATGGTCCTCCATTCGATTCGTGAGGGCGGTTCGTGAGTCCTAGTCGCGGTTCGGGGTTCCTGCTCGTGACACACTTCAGGCAAGAGGGTCAGGTCGTGGAGCTCAAGTGTGAGCCGGGTCGTGGTCACAGGGGTAAGCACGAGTAGGGGTCGGCTTGCATGGGTACTCCATGATCGGGGCCGTGTACTTTTTCCTGCAACTTTCCAACAACCTATTTTCGCCACACGACGGCATTTTCGACCATTCTAACTTTCCTATGCAACCACAAAGCATACCAAACAGTACTAGTAACATGTGCAATCGATCAAAAACACTAAAACATCAACTATATGTGTTACTTAGATCAAACACACCCAAAAAGCCTGATTTTTCCCTTAGTCCCCTTGACCATGTTTAACTATAGGATTAGCAAACTTAATCTAAATTAACCCAAATTTATATCAGAGGAATAAAATAATATTCTAGAATTTTTACATGTTTTTCCATATTTTTCTAAGTCATAATTTCGCTAATTATCACTAATCACCCCTAATTAGCTATAATTAGTGTAAAACATGCTAATCACTCACCTTAGCCACAAATAAATCTCAGATCTGAAACTCTAACTAATTTGGGTTGAATCCCTATGTGTTCCTGCAGCTTTATCTCGATTTCGATGCTAATTCGCCTTAATTTTACGTAGATTAGCTTAATATTAGATTAGAATGTGATTAGGAGGTAGTTTAGAAGGTGGAGGTCATTGCTAAGTTTGAAGAAATGGAAGTGACGGCTAAGAAAAATGAAATGAGATGATTTCCCAATTCATTTTAGCCCTTCCTTAACCCTAATCCCGAAATGGGTTATGGGCTTACCTGCTAATCACCGGTTAAGCCCAATTATGCTGTTTTTCACCTTCCAAACATTATTTCAGCCATATCTCCCAAATGGTAAGTTCGTTTGATCAATGTGACCACTCTACGGAAAGGTAAACCATCATCCAAATCCAATCAAAGTGGTTTTAGGTCAAACTCCTTACCAATCAAAAGTTATAGGCGAAACAAGATTCACCAGGGGTTAAATGGTTATTTAAAATTCAGCAAAAATCGTGAACGTGGGAAATGAAGCCAATAGTCATTTCCCAAAGTTACACGACCATATGACTTCGTATGAAAATAAAATAAATATTCTATGATCCTCCGATGCGTGGAATGCGGGTCGTTACACTATCCCCCCGTAAGAAATTTCGCCCGCGAAATTCCTTAACTAAAACATAAAATGGTGCCCCGCATGCCTATCAGCCATTTACAAACAATCAAACATACATAATAACACAACAAACCTACCCTAGCATTCGGTTTACTAACAAGGGAATAACTATATTGCTATTAAAACCTTACCAAGCAAAGAGTTCTGGATGCGACTCCCTTATGCTTTCCTCGGTTTCCCAAGTACAGTCATTCTCATTATCACCCCATTGGACCTTGAGTAGTTCCACCGTCTTCCTTTGAAGTTTCTTCATATCGTGTCCGACGATACAAATCGTCATGCAGCTCCCAACTGCCTCGGATTCTCCTTGATATCGTCCAACTGATCTGGTAAAATAGTCATATCAGAATCGTGCACAAACTTCCTTAACTGGGAAACATGAAACACGTCGTGAACTCCCGCCATCTTGTTAGGCAATCCAAATTTATACGCTAAATTCCCAACTTGTTCGGGAACTGGAAATGGACCAACAAACATTGGGGCCAACTTACCTCTCCTACCAAAATGAATCACATTCTTTAACGGAGAAATTTTGACAAATACCAAGTTGCCAACGGAGAGTCTCAAATATCTTCGTCTTTTATCAGCATAACTTTTCTGCCTATCTTGGGCAGCCTTCATTCGCTGTTGAATAACCTTGATCTTTTCTGAAGTTTCTCTTATTACATCCGGCCCAAGCACAAATTTATCATCGGTCCCCAACAACCATGATGGTGAGTTGCATGGTCTTCCATACAAAGCTTCAAATGGAGCCATACCAATACTGGATTGATAACTATTATTATATGAAAATTCAATCAGATGTAAATGGTCATCCCATGATCCTCCAAAGTCCAATATACAAGCCCTTAAAGTTCCTCTAATACACGATTCACTCTCTCTGTTTGACCGTCGGTTTGAGGATGGTAGACGGCACTAAGATGTAATTCTGATCCTAAAGCCTCTTGTAAGCTCTTCCAAAACCCACTAGTAAATAATGGATCTTGGTCACTCACAATACCTTTAGGCACTCCATGAAATCTCACTACCCACTTCATATACAATTCCATTAACTTAGCTGTCATTCTATTCAACTTGACTGGTATAAACCTTACACTTTTGGTTAATTGATCCATAATCACCCAAATGCTATCATGACTCGATCTAGTACTTAGTAAACCATCAATGAAATCCATTCGGGAATTTACAATGATTGCAACAAACCACTAGGCTTCTTTTGCTCGGCTTTAACTAACTGGCAATTCATGCACTTGGATATAAACTTCCCAATATCTCTCTTCATTCCTTCCCAATAGTAGGTCTGCTTCATGTCTCGATACATTTTGTTACCACCGGGATGTATAGTCAGTTTTGAGTGATGACACTCTCTAAGCACTTCATCCCTCAATCCATTAACGTTGGGTACAACCAGTCTCCCATTTTTTCGGAGCCATCCATCTCAATCAAGTCCATTCTTGTTCATCTCCTCGCCATCGATACCCATCTTTATCTTAGAGATGATTTCCAATAGATTAGGATCGTCCCTCTGACTGGAAATAATCCGCTCAATCAAAGTTAGTCTGATCGTCAAACTTGTTAACATTTCTGGATCCAATTCACACTTAGGTCTGAAATCATATCCCGCGATATACTCCAGTTACTTCCATTCCAGAAACATAGCCCCCAAACTGGCATGTCTCCTACTCAATGCATCAACTATTGCATTGCCATTCCTAGGTGTGTATGCTATATTGAAATCATATGAAGCCAAGAACTCTAACCATCTCTGTTGACGAAGATTTAAATCCCTCTGAGAGAAAAGATACTTTAATGACTTATGATTGGTAAAAAAACTCAAATCTTTTTCCCAAGGGATAATGTCTCCACATATTTAACATGAACACGATCGCTGCCAATTCCAAATCATGGGTAGGATACCTTTTCTCATGCGGTTTCAGTTGCTGACTAGCATAAGCTACAACCCTACCTCCTTGCATCAGTACATCACCTAGTCTGATACCATAGGAATCCGTGTATACCGTCATCTCTTCGTTCCCCTTAGGAATAACTAACAATGGTGTGCATTTTAACTTTTCCTTTAGGCTCTTAAATGCATTCTAACAACTTCCGTCCCAAGAAAAAGCTTGATCCTTCTTGGTCAACTGAGTTAACGGTGCCGCTATCTTGGAGAAGCCTTGGATAAACTTACGATAATATCTAGCTAACCCCAAGAAACGTCTTATGTCCATTGCATTCTTGGGAGTAGACCAATCATGTACCGTAGCCACCTTCGCAGGATCCACGGCAATACCATTCTCTAAAACAACATGGCCCAAGAATCTCACTTCCCTCCTCCAAAAGGGACACTTAGAAAATTTCGCTTTCAATTGGTGTTTCCTCAATACCTCCATCACTGTACTCAAATGTTCCTTGTGTTTTTCCTCTGTCCTCGAGTAAACCAAGATATTGTCCACGAACACAAGAACAAATTATTTAATTGATCTCTGAAAACTCTATTCATAAGATCCACAAAATATGCAGGCGCATTGGTCAACCCGAATGGCATGACCAACTACTCATAGAATCCATACGGCATCTGAAATGCCGTTTTATGCGTACTCTCAGCTGCTACTCGGAGCCAATGAAAGCGAGATTAAACTGGGAGAACACCCCTGCTCCATTCGACTAATCAAACAAATCGTCTATCGATGGAAGAGGATACTTATTCTTCCTCGTCACCTTGTTCAACTCATGGTAGTCTACACATAAGCAAAGGGAACCATCTGCCTTGAGCTCCCCACTCAGAAACACTTCTTCGGATAAGTCCCTTCTTCAAAAGATCGCTTACTTGCACCTCGAGCTCTCGCTACTCCCTTGGCGCTATACGATGAAGAGGCATCACTATAGGTCTTGCATCTTTCACTAAATCAATATGGAACTCGATCTCTTGGTGTGGTGGAAGTCCGGTTACTTCCCCGAAGATGTCCGGATACTCACCATCAATAGGCACTTCTGACAACTCATCATGCGGGATGTCGAGGGAATTTATAAAACTAGCCATCACCCCATCACTAGGTAGGCTACCAAACAGTACCCTCTGCCCATCATCCGCTCTAATGGTCACTGAAAATCCCTCACAATCCACCACCACCCCATACCTTTGGAGCCAATCGACTCCCAAAATAATGCCAACCATAGTATAGCCCAAAACAAAGCAATCACAAGCAAACATACATTCATGACTCGATAATAACAAATTACGACAAATCATACTAAGACTAGTCAAACCACCGACCGGGTTCATCATAACAAAAGGTATATCGACTAACTCAGGTTCCAATTCCAACCTATCTACTAGGTCACTATATATCAAGGAATGGGAAGCCCCGGTATCAAACAACACTCAAACAGGAACATCATAAATATAAAGCATACCTTGAATAACGACGCCCTTCCCCTTCGACACCGTGGTTGGGGCAATCGATGAAGAATGTAATAACCCAGAATTTCTGAACCGATTTAAAAATTTTATTTTAGTGGATTTTTAGAACTTAAAATGATTCAATTTTATAATTAATGATTTAAAATTTATTTTGAACGTAGTTAGAATATATAAATTTATTTTAACTATAAAACGAGCCTGAAATGGCGCAATAGTTTGAAAATTCGATTTCAAATTTCAAATGAATGTACAGGATTCAAAACAAATCAAATTTCAGTGAAACCAAAAATATTTGAATCTGTTTAATTATATCTTTCTAACGAATGTGAAAAATCCAGATTTCATAATATAAATTGAAAGTTATGTCCAGTATAAAATTCAGAATAGTCGTTATGGGATTATATATATTTTAATATAATATATAGCCCTTAAAAATAGTCATTTTGTAAACGACCTCCATTTTGGACAAAACCACTTTTATTGGATCCGGAATGTCAAATTATTGCTAAATTTAAATTTCCATAATTTTTGAAATTAAAATGTGAGCATGGTGGATATAAACATGTTTGGTAATTTCAGTTTGAATTTAATCGACTGAAAAAAGAACATTTTTCAAACGGCCTCCAAATTCGATGAAATTAGTTTTGTTAGGACCGTATCGTCAAAACATAGCTAGATTTATTTTTCTATAATTTTTGGAGTCAGTTTGTGGCCATAATAAATTAAAATGTGCATTCAAGTTCAATATATATTGATTTATATTTTAACTTTGACATAAACTGATCACAATAGTCGAATTGGCTTATGAAGCATATCCCATTGTGTTCGGAATGGGGGTATTTGGTTAGGAATGTTAGTCGTTGTGTTTGATTTGGAGTTCGCATGCAAAAACACATATTTTGAATTAAAATAACAATAAAATACAATATATATTTTCTTTAAAAACCCTAACCCTAGGGCAAAATCAGGAGCCGCCACTTACGTTTGAAGGGCCAATATTTTCATATTTTTATTCCCATTTTTCACAAAATCTACTCTATGATTTTCAAAAATTCCAAAGCGAAGATCGTTGAGCTCTTCACGATCTTTGAAAAGGTACGACTTTGATGATCGGAAGTGGCCTGAGTCATTCTAGATTAGGGCTCGAACACGGCCACTTCGCGGCTGATTTCAGGTGGGACCAGGCCACCGAGCACGGCGCAGTGGAGGGGAAGGCGCGGTTTTCAATGGCGACTAGTGGCGTGGTGTCTGATCGGGGTCACTACGCTTCAGGGAGGCGCGACGAAGGAGAGAGGGAGTTGAAGCGTGGTTCGGCTGAACACGATGAAGAAGGTATAAAGGCAGCGGCTTTTATTTCTTAACGATGGTAATTAGGAGATTAATAATTAATTAATTATTTTAATTTTGTAATTAAAATTCATAATGCATAACTTCTCCATACGAGGTCCAAATCCGACGATTTCACTTGCGTTGGAATCGTGTTGAAGAGCTCTACAAGATGGAACTGATTAGAAGCGATTTGGAGCAAATTAGAATTTAAGGCGATTTTAAGTCAAAAACTAAACAATTCAGAAATAAAGAATGCCGGAGTGGAACCTAATGTGAGAACGCTTTCTCACTCAAATTATTTTACAGTTAAATATATACTAGGACGCAAACGGGGCTTAGAAGCCCCCGACACTATTTATTGTACAAAACACGGTTGTTTGTTTGGATTGTATTGTGGTTGTTGACTGTATTATGTTGAATAAAATGTTTGAACAATAAAAATATCATTTTTATTGAATGAATGAACTGTAAAAAATATTCAGGTGTTGAAATAACTAATTTATCGTTAAAAAAAATATAATTTTTAACATATATATAAACGACATCAAATTTTCCTAAAATGAAAACGAATATTCATTTACAAATCAGACGATTTGTTTATGTACACCCATTTAACTGACATTGATTGGGATGATAAATTTTAAAAATCGCCCAACTACACAAATAATATTAAGTATTTGTTGGTTGAAGCCCCATACGGGTATTGGGATGATATTTGGCGTACACTAATCCCAATCGTTTAGTTGTGTGTCAATCAATTGGTTGACGGACTGTTGTAAGCGTTAATTATTTATATTTAATGCTTATACAGTTGTAAAATGCACTTTGTATGTTGTATGAATTTTTACTGATTATTTATCATTATTGTTGTAAACGTACGATGTATGAAATCCATATAATTGAAATTATATGGCAATTGATTGAGTTTGATCCCTGTTCAGAATTAACGAATATTTTAAAATAATATTCAGTGAATAACCAGAATGTGATTTTGATGTCCGATTTAGGATGGACACGAAAATATAAAAATATTTGAAGCTGGGTTAAGTGTAGAAACGCCATTTTAACTCGAACGGCTTAGTCGACCGATTTTATTCATTTTATAATGAATATCGAAAAGAAGTGATTTTAAAATCTAATATTTTGAAAATATTATCATTTTCATATTATAATGATATAGAATATTCAATTTTGATTAAAATTGAAAATGAAGTTGAAATCGTTTTGAAACGAATTTATAAAATACTATTTAAATGGAAATCGACGAAATATATATAATATATATTATATATATGGCCTGAATAGAACGTGCCGCGTAGCGACCGTTCGCGAATTTCGACCATTAACTTCAAATTGACATTACGGGAGATCCGACCATCGGATTTTCCTAAAACCTGAACCATTGGGTTCGTATCGAAAAGAGATTTCCAATGAATATAAGAGATTTGAAATCTAATGGTTGGATTTGGAATTATGTCCAAATCAAATTTGAAAAAGGTCATTATGGATGCAGTTCGGTGGACGTTATTGGAAACCGATTGTACGGGCCTGGATAAAATTATTAAAAATATTAATAATTTGTGTAAAATCATAATAAATGATTTGGAAAGAATTTTGATGAAAAATTCCGCGTTTGTAAAGATAAATATATATTTTTATCTAAATGAACTAGTTATTAACTAGATTTGAAATCCAATAATTTTTAAATAAATAAATTTGACATATAAAGGGTTTTAATAAAACTAGAAATTTTCAATATACAAATTGGAATGAATTTGAATAGAAATCATCGTCGGGAGATTTCGATATTGGATTCTGTGACTATATGGATATTGTGGAGGAATTTGGAAGATTGATATATATATCGTTATTCCTTATACGATATGTGTTGGTTTCGAATTTGATATTAAGTGTAAGCCGATATAATTTCTGTTTAGATCCTTATATTTAATATCAAAGTCGATTTTGGGTTTGTTGTGAATGGTGTCTTCAGTAACACTATTCTTAAACCCTGTGGGAATAGAATAAATCTTTTAATTAAGATTATTTGAATTTCCAATTATATTTAGTAATTGGAATAAAATGGAATGTGAATTGGGTTTATCATAAACGATGTTTTAAATAACACTTGTTCTTTAACCCGATTAACAGTGAAATGTGATTTTGAATTTATAAATCTTTTAATTAAGATTAATGGAAATATTCCAAAGTAAAGTTTTCCAATTGAATAAAATAAATTGGCACGGAATGGAATTCGATTTGGTAATAATTGAAGTGAACTTCTGTGGAGGAATACTGTTACTATATATGGAATTTTAAAGGATTTGTCATTATTCCATTTATATTATTGGTCGGATATGGAAGTTTATTTCGATTATATATATTGGTTTGTTTTCCGTTAAGATTTCATAACTAATGGAATGTGATTTTGGGTTTATCGTGAACTGTTTTTAAATGACAATGGTTCTTTAACCCATTTAAAGTTATATAATGATTTTTGGAGATTAAAACTAAGTGAAGTTTTAATGAATCTTTAATTAGACTGAAATGTAAATGTGATCATTTAAATTATCAAATTAGGGAAATGATCGAGAATGGAATATTACCAGTTTTGCTCCAGGCGATAGTTAAATCCTTAATTAGATTTGAATGTGAAATGGTAATTAAATTTACCGATAACACCATGGTGTTAGATATGGAGTACTACCAGTTTTGCTCCATGGGATGAATAGGTTGGGGTTGGGAAATAAAACAAATGATCACTTCGGTATGGTGCGCTAATCCCGACTAGTTTGGAAAACTATTTGGTTTACATTGTGAAAAGAATATTTGAATAAAAGGATATTCTGGATTGGAATGAGGCGTATGTTGTGTTTTTATAGCACTTGTCTATAAGATACGCGAGTTATTCGAAAAGACTGGGTTAATACCCATTCTGAATAATTGATACGATGATAAGTCGACGATGAAGACGGTGGTTGAAGACCGGATATATTCACATCGTTTGGATGATTATTGATGTCTTGATTGGGCTGTACACCCAAGACAAGGTAATAAGCGGTGATCGTCCAGATGTTTTTGGAGATCGACCGGGTATGAAAGGACATCTCTCTTGTATTGGACATATGGGACGAGGAATAAGGTGACTCCGGTTTCGTTCAGACCTAGAATGAACTAGTAAATGGATGTGTATCTGACATTGGATTTTATTCTGTGTTGATTGATTTCTATTAAATATATATTTGTTTGGTGGTGGAGAATTTATTCTCCTACTTAACACCCTTCTCTGAGACGTACAAGCTTTGAGGTTATATATCGATAGACACTAGTCGCATTGCGCGAATTGTCAATGTGGCATGCTAAGATGCAAATGATCTAGGCTTCTGGTGAAAAGCAGAGTCTTGTGGTTGATGATCAAACCACGTCTTTAAATAACATAGCTTTGTGTATAGCGTTAATTCGCGAGCCTCGCACCCCGGTGTGAACCAGAAACGGGAGAGGACCTCAGGGAGGACATGCGTTTCTTTCTAGCTAGGAGTGGTGTAATCGTATGGAGCCTAGACATTTTACTTATGTGGATGTTGTATATATTATTTGATGGATAGCGAGGTACCTCAGATAGATCGGTCACTACGGGGTCGATGGATATGAAGGTCGACATACTGACCAGATTTACGCCCCATAGGGCGAGGAAACGTATTGTTCAGGAATTATTAATCCACTAACATAAGTGTGGACCAGCTCTGACGCTCCAAGGGTTGATGCGTTCTGATCCAGAGATATGGTGCTAGATTGTCTCGAATTCGGTAAGGACGATCCCTTGCCTTGGTTCATGATGGAAATCCAACTTCCAATACGACATTGTGCGGTTTTAATTGTAGAACTAGTATGGCAACATGATATATGTACCCATGCCGCATATGATTGATACATTTATATTTGAAGTTGTTTTTAACACTATGCACTTATAATAGTGTCAAATGATTTGTTTTAAACTTACCATGCATATTTGGCTATTATAAGGGAAAACTCTATCCTCTGGCTTACGTTGCATTGTGTGATGGGACTCGAGTCTTATAATAGCTTCATTTTTTCAAAAAGCATTGCGCAATTTTTTATATGCACTGGTATTCTTGGGAGGAAACCCGTTCTGTGTTATATGGCGTAGTCCCTTATTTACTCTGTTTTAAAATAAAGTTTTAAATAACTGTTTTAGTTCTCACCCCAGTCCCATGACTGACCTGGAGTTTATTGTTTTAACCTAAACTCTAGGTGCCCCTATTTTCCACACGGGCAGCTAGTAGTTCTGGTTTTGCAGATTTCTATTTTACAGGATCCTGGTTTACAACTGGAGCTTTATTCGAAAAGATTTGTATCTGTGTATCTCTTTCAATTGTGTTATGCATTATTTTTCCGCTTCTATGTAATGTATTTTAATCTCTGATATTTTTATGATGTATATTATTTATTCATACTCTATTGTATTCCTGTACTTTGATGTAATTGTTATAATAGAAATGAAATGTTATATTGTTTGTGTTCTAATTTGCCGTGTTCTAAACTCAAATCGGGCTTTCCCATAAGGGGAGGTTTGGGTCGTGATAAAGAAGGAACAACGTTGATAGCATATGCTTTCACAATCTGCTTCTCTTTAGGGGTTGTGGATATTCATTCTTAAAATGCCCTATTTGGCCATAGTTGAAGCACTTCTTTTCCCCTGGCTTTGCTCGACACTCTTTGGCATAATGACCCTTCTTGCCACAGCTACAGCACTAGATATCTTTCTTATTCTTCTTTTTATGACCATCCTGGGGCTGATTTTGTTTCCTCTTTTTCTGGGAATTATTCTTGCCTCCACCGCTTGCCTGCGGCTTTGGTTCCTCTACAGATGTAACAACAACCATGGTTTTTGAATTAGGGTAAAGGCTCTCAGACCTTAATGCCTTTCCCACAATAGATTTGAATGTCTCATCGATATGGTTTATGATTCTTTCCCCTAAGTACCCATCTAGGCCAGTTATGAACTTCTCGTTCTTCTTCTTAGCCGTATCGATGAGAGATAATCGATATTTCGATAAAGTATTGAACTGAGCAATATATTTCGAGACTGCCCTACCATTCTTCTTAAGCTCAAAAATTTCTTGAACAATTCTGATTTCTGAGCAGCTAGAATAAACTTGTCACTGAAGCGAGTCTTAAACTGATCTTAAGTAACTTGATCCTCGGGAGTAGCCACTTTAATGGCATTCCACCAATTCATAGCCCATCCTTAAAGTTGATGCGATGCTAGCTTTCTCTTTATTGCATCATCGATCCCCAAATCCCCGAAGATGCACTCACAACTTTCTAGCCAATCTTGAACCTCCGTAGCCGATTCTATTCCATGGAATGGCTTTCCACCAAGATTAGTATAATCCTTGTTGATCTTGGCGAAATCGGCCCTAGGTACCTGCATTACTGCACCACCACTGTTAGCAGCATTAGGAACTGCTCCCTAAACATCCATAAGCATCTCTCTCATGAAGGTAGTAAACATCGTCCTCATATCTGGGTCATTCCTTTTATTGGCCCCTGAACCTGTACTCCTTATATTTCAGCTCATCGTCCAATCTGTAAAGAGAAAACGATTAACCATCTCATTAGTGGTGCCATGCAGTGCGACTTCATCCTTAGATATACTAATAGTATATATATAAATATATAGTTTTTAAAAGCCAAAATATCATAAATACGAGCTCTTATATACATATAATATCTTTTCCTGATGTCTTCCCCTAGGTTAACTACACAACCTAAGCTTTGATACCAAGTGTGACGGCCCGCCCCGAACTAGCCGACATTTCCCTGAAATGTGCTGTGCCAATGCCTAACTAGCATGGGACGGTCGTGAAAAAGGAAAGGGTTTTGAAACTATGAATCACCAAACAACCTGTAATATATCTCACAGCGCATGGAATTAAATATAATGTGAAAAATACATGACATAAAATGTAACACCCCACCTCCGCTAGGGTCACTCACAAAGGGAATGCACTAGTTTTGGTGGAGTATTATCTAGGTAAACATGCACAGAGATGTCACAAGGCAGAACATAAATAAAGCAGCGGTAGAAATTAAAAACCAACTTTTTATTTTTTCCAGAAAAGAGTCAAAAGCTCATATATCCAAGATACAAACTATTCCATTACATCAAATAATAAAGAAGCATAAACTTAAAACAAAAGTAAATTATTCCCCATAAATAGCAGAAGCAGCCATAGCATAGCCCAAGACCAAACCGTATATGAGCTGTCAAAAAGCAAGCTAAATCCAAGCTAAGAGGTAGTGTTTCCTACCTGAGAACCTGGGGGGAAGAAACGAAAGAAAAAGAGGCGAAAGAAAAAAGGGTCAGTCATAAAGACTAGTAAGCCCTAGTGACTTTCAGTATGAAAACTAGTAAAGGTAACATGATATATGAAAATTGGAATTAAACATAAGGATGATAACAGAACTAGTAGGATAATTAAGATAACAAGATAAGTCAAGTCTGGCATCGCATATTCAAGGTTCGCTGCACCAACTGTACTAGTGTTCTACCCATGTCAAGTATTAACCATGAAATGATCCCTTGGCCCAGTATCATGAAGTGACGCATTACGGGGTCCTACAGTACGATCTACTAATCGATCGGCTCCCTACAAGTCCTAGCTCGTTATGTGTCTATGTCATACGGCCCTATCCTGAAATGTAGTTACCTGTGCTAGGTCCACCATAGGGTGTATCAAGTCCTATGGTGCCAACCACCGACACGAATCAAGCACGCACAGTGTAAATCTACGGGTGCCCAATGCCTGCTTTTTCAACTCCGGACTACGTGCACGACCATAGCCCACCTGAACCTACAATGGCACACCTACTCAGCCGTCGTTCTGGTCACTTACAATCAGCCCAGTAATCGTGCCCCCATCCTGCCTAGTCCCAGGGTATCGTGATACATCTAAGTGGGTTACTGCTGAAAAGGACCGCGTAACTAGGGTTTCTAATGGGTTAAGTGTTGTCATTCAAATTCGTGACTTAACCCTATCCAAATCATGTATTAAGTTAGTTATGTGTATGAGTTAACCCTATCAAATCATCGTGTCAAGTTGGTTAAGTATATTCAAGTGGTTCATGACTTAACCCTATCATGTGGCATTAATTCATTGGTGCACACCAACCTCTCACGTTAGACTAACTGTTGTGGTTACTGGATTTTGTCGGGTGGTTCCGGGCAGATTTACACCACAACATAGTCTAACCTTGGGTTTTACGTGCGATATGACCAACTACCCACATTGGATCCTATTGTTTGCAGCCACTGGATTTGCCGGGCGGTTCCGGGCAGATTTACACTGCAAACTCAACCCAACCTCGAGTTGGCCATTTTCTAGTTATCTAATTGTCATGCCCACGTTCAAGCTTTCATGTCTAGATTCATGTCGAGTTTTCAGGTCATATTTCATGTCAAATCGTGTCAAGTTCATGTCCATATTCAGGTTCAAGTCATAACAACGTTCATGTTCAAGTTTAAAGCTAATTTATGTTTTACCTAGTCTACCCAAATCGTATTCCCATCGCACGTAAGTTCGAATCTATACAAATAAATCTAATAGGGAATAACATAAAAAGGAACTGTATAAGGTGGCAAAAGTGATTACTAGCATAGCATGATATGACTTGAAATAAAAGATTAAAACATTATGGGCATATGAAATATTGGCCTCAAACATAAAGATTCCAAATATAGCAAGATAAGGTACTAGTCAAGATAACAGTTGTCATAAGGTGATAGTATAGTCATAGTGGTGATTGACATAAGGTGACAGTATCGTCAAGGTAAGGATTTACATAAGGTGATAGTCATAAACCAGTGACTAATAGCAGATTCAACATGATAATATGAGGGGGTTTTCTTTTTGATTTACAACATGAATAGGCCCCCAAATCAATGTCATAGTAATATCCAAGAGTCAAGATCCAAGATGAACGAGAATGAATGTAAACAGTCATCATACATAGGTCCAATTTCAATTTACAACATGTTAATATTAAATTTGCAGTTTAAATCTAAAAATAACTGGGGCTTACAGATCGTGGTTCGAGAATTAGGAAAAAGAGAGTCGATAGTTGAATCTCTATATGCTTAGTCAGGTCCTAATAGAAATCCCCAAATCAGCAATTCTCTTAACGCAGTCTCAACGTAGAAGAAGCAGTCCTTTTCTCAAACTTTTAAATCAGAATCAGAGCAGCATAAGGTCAGAAAGAATTTTGTGTAGAGAGACTGGTGTTAGAGGCTGTATTTATAGGGTCAGGTCAACGAATGTGGACAGAAACGAGGCCAAATACATCAAAGTGGATCCAGCTTCAGAAATGGGCTCGGGCACTAGGTCGACACTATAGTCGACCTGGGCCTGGGTAGGTCGACTACATAGTCGGCCCCCAGGTCGACCTGGTCCTGGGCGGGAAATTTCCCGCCCAGTCCATTTGGAGGTTTGAAATTCGAATTTTTGAATTCGAATTGAGCTGTTT
Source organism: Allium sativum (assembly GCA_030737875.1). NCBI lineage: Eukaryota > Viridiplantae > Streptophyta > Magnoliopsida > Asparagales > Amaryllidaceae > Allium > Allium sativum. Next base: position 782,886,568 of record CM060918.1, on the reverse strand, counting down.
TGAACTTGAAAACTTCGAAAGGTCATAACTTGGTCATACGGGCTCCGATTTTCGAAAACTCGGACTCGTTTCCAAGAAGAATTTCGAGACGAACGCAATGGCATAACCCGTTTCCCTTGATTCTTATTTTAAAAATTAATTCTGCCCTAATTTATGGTTATAACACGTTATAAAAACACGGGTTGTTATATTCTCCCCCCTTAAAGGATTTCGTCCCCGAAATCTCCAAGTTAGGGAGGATGTGTCCTACCATCCATCGTCCATCTACTCAAAGCATCATCCATAGGCAACCATTGTCCTTAAAAGATTTCTAGTGTTGTATGAACATATGCAGAAAGTGTGTGTATATGTACTTATCTAATGCAAAAGATTAGGCGGTTACTGATTCAGTAAACCTCCTTAATGCAAAATATGTTAGTGTAATGAATCCAACATGTATGCAAATTCCTAACATAGTTTATAATCTCTACATGAGTGCACAAACATTCATCCATATGCAACATCCGAGTGATAGAATAACAAGTTTCCATCCATGTACAAGTATAAGCACTCATGCATATGCAACATGAAAATGTGACTGAGCCGATCTAGTGCCTAATGTGTGTCATGCATCCACTAGCAACCACTTGCAACCACTTGCAACCATTTGCAAACATCAACCATAACATGTTTCAATCACATGTTTCCATCCATATGGTTCTACCTAAGGTTCTCAAGATAAGATCGAGAAAATAACAAGACAAACGTACATAGTAGAAGCATGATACGAAAAGGTTTTCAAGGAAAAAGAGATCGAGAATGTACCCTCAAAAAGAAATGGATAAAGCGCACGTATCTTCTCTTCGGTTTCTCAAGTTGCGTCTTCTTAGGCTTCACTCCATTGCACTTTAACTAGCTTGACTTCTCGATTCCTTAACTTCTTAATCTCCGTTCCTAAGATACGAATCGGAACTCGCCTAAATGTTGCTTCTTTTTCCACTTCTACGTCTTCAAGGATGCTTGGCTCAACCACTTCGGCTGACTCATGCAAGCATTTCCGGAGATGTGAGACGTGAAAGACATTGTGTACTCCAGATAACTTCTCGGGTAAGTCTACCTTATAAGCCACCCGTCCAATCCTCTCAGTGATAGGGAACAGTCCTACGAACCTTGGTGCTAGCTTTCCAACTGCCCCAAAACGAACTACATTGCGTAACGGAGAAACTTTTATAAAGACCATATCTCTGACTTCGAACTCTAGGTCAGTCCTTCTCTGGTCCGCATAAGATTTCTGTCTATCTTTGGCCATTTTCATCCGTCTTCGTATCAACTCAATCTTCTCAGAAGTGTCCCTTATCATGTCGGGCCCAAGTATAAGTCTGCCTGTCGTCTCCCACCAACAAGTTGGCGACTTGCACGGTCTTCCATACAGGGCTTCGAACGGTGCCATTCCGATGCTAGCTTGGTAAGTATTGTTATATGCAAACTCCACGAGAGGAAGATGGTCTTCCCAAGTACCACCAAAGTCAAGAATACATAGCCTCACGAGATCTTATAGTACCCTATTTACCCTTTCGGATTGTCCATCCGTCTGTGGGTGATAGGCCATGCTCAAGTTCAGTCGTGTTCTCATTGCTTCTTGAAGACTATTCCAGAACTGGCTAGTGAAAATCGGGTCACGATCACTAACTATACTAGAAGGAACTCCATGCAATCGTACTATCTCTCGAAGGTAAATAGACGGCAGCCCTGATGCGGTCCTCTTGCTTTTCACTGGAATGACGTGAGCACTTTTCGTGAGTCTATCAACTATGACCCATATGCTAGTATTTCCCTTCCTAGACCTAGGCAGTCCATCCACGAAATCCATCGCGATACTCTCCCATTTCCATTGCGGAACTTCCAAAGGATGTAATAGCCCACCAGGCTTCTTCGACTCGGCCTTTACTTGTTGGCACACCATGCACTTCGAAGCGAACTCTGCCACGTCCTTTTTCATTCCAGCCCAAAAGAAAATGCGTTTTATATCCATGTACATCTTATCCCCTCCGGGATGTATAGTCATCTTCAAGTGATGCGCCTCTTCGAGAACTTTCCTTACTAAGTCTCCCACTTTTGGGACACATAGTCTTCCATCGCGCCTTAGCCATCCCTTGTCATCTATGGCATACCTGACTGAGGTGACTTGACGTCTCACCCCTAATCAGCTTGTCCATGATTTCGACTATGTGCGGTTCTTCCTTCTGTGAAGTCCCTACTTGATCAAGAAGTGTAGGTCTTAACTCAAGAGATGCAAACGTAGCAGTCAATGACTCAACAGCAGGTGTAAAATCAAAGGTTGCTATAAACTCAAGGCTTTTCCTTTCAACAAACAAGGGGCTCAAAGTCAACCTTTTTCTACTTAGCGCGTCCGCCATCACATTACCCTTGACAGGGGTATAAGCTATATCGAAGTCATATGATGCCAAGAACTTCATCCACTCCTGTTGTCTCAGATTCAAGTCTTTCTGTGAGAAGAGGTACTTAAGCGATTTGTGGTCGGTATACAGCTCGAACCTCTCCCCTAGAAGATAATGGCGCAAAGCTTTAAGTGCAAAAACAATCGCGGCCAACTCCAAGTCATGCCTGGGATAGTTTTTCTCATGGACTTTAAGTTGTCTGCCCCCGTAGCATATTACTCTTCCTTCTTGCATTAGGACAGCGCCTAACTCCGTGCCGCACGCATCTGTGTACACGGTAAACATCTTACCTCCATCGGGTAATGCCAAAATTGGAGCTGTGGTGAGGGCTCTCTTAAGTCTCTGAAAAGCAGCATCGCATTCTATGTCCCATGCAAAAGGTAGGTTCTTCTTTGTTAACTTAGTAAGAGGGGCTGAAATCTTAGCGAAGTCCTTAATGAACTTCCTGTAGTAGCCCGCCAAACCGAGAAAGCTCCTCACCTCCGTTGCATTCTTAGGAATTTTCCAGTCCTGTACCGCAACTACTTTTGCGGGGTCCACGGCTATGCCTTGCTTAGAAACTACATGACCAAGGAACCGAACTTCCTTCCTCCAAAAATGGCATTTGGAGACCTTAGCCTTTAACTAGTGTGCTCTAAGCGTTTCCATAACTTCCTTGAGATGCCTGGCATGCTCTTCTTCATCTTTTGAGAAGATCAAAATATCATCCACGAAAACTACCACAAACTTGTTAAGGAACTCCCGAAACACCCTACTCATCAAATCCACAAAGTATGCGGGTGCATTAGTTAATCCAAACAACATGACGAGCCATTCGAAGAACCCATCTGGAGTCCTAAACGCAGTTTTGTCAATGCTATCCTCAGCCACTCTAAGCTGATGGAATCCTGTGGCTAGATCGAGTTGAGAGAAAACAGATGCTCCCACAAGCTGGTCAAAAAAATCGTCGATCCTTGGTAGTGGGTGCCTATTCTTCTTTGTCAGCTTGTTTAACTCACGATAATCTACGCATAGACGAAGCGATCCATCCGCCTTAGTAGCGAATACCACCGGAGCACCCCATTCAGAAATGTTTCGCCTTATGAAATTTTTCTCAAGCAACTCATTAATTTGTTTACTGAGCTCTCTTCTTTCTCGTGGGGCCATGTGCCTAACGGGCAATGAAACTGGCTTGGTATTATCAACAAGATAAATTCGGAAGTCTATCTCGCGTTTAGGAGGTAACCCCCTCACTTCATCAAAGACATCTGGATATTCTCGGACCACTTTTACAGATTGCAAATTATCGTTGGACGAGTCATGGGATTCAAGATAACACAACATGACCGGACCCTTAGGGCTACAAGAAATTTCAAGGGTATTACCAAAGCGAGTCATGAGCCTCACTACCCTTCGTTCACAATCAAGAATGGCTCCATAATTGGATAGCCAATCCATACCTAGGATCAAACCGTATCCCATGAATCCGAGAATATAAGCATTACACGTGAATTCTACGCTTAAGATAGAGATCCTCAAATCCACACACATCATAGATAAATGGGCGGAGCCCCCAATTGGATTTGAAACTATAATGAGATCCTCAACCAGACTAGTACTTAGGTGCAGATTTTCAACAATATCAGAAGAAATAAAAGTATGCGATGCGCCAGAGTCAAATAAGGTTCGAACAGGAAAGTCAGAAATGTAAACAAGGCTTTCTACGGAAATATTACTACCTCGGTCAAGAGCTGGAGTGGTGTTGAGAGCATGCAACTGCCCTCCAGAAGGTCCTGCTCGCTGGGTCTGCCCATGCCCCTGTCCCTGCTTCTTAGGGCAATCCTTGCTGATGTGTCCAGTATCTCCACAATGAAAGCATTCACCCAACTTCCTCTTCTTATTTCTACAGTCTTTAGCTAGATGTCCAGTAATACCACAGAAGTTGCACTTCCTCGTCTCACGTGATTTGTTGTTGCTCTTGTTATTCTTATTATTCTTGTTGTTCCCCTTCTTAAAGTCATCTTTCTTATTCCGAGTCTCATTGGGCTTAACCTCTTTCTTGCTATTCTTGTCTTCCTCATGAAGTAGAGCCATATCCACCAAGCTTTCAAAGGTTGCCCCCATGGGTATATGAGTTAGGGCCAAGCTATGTAGTGGCTCGTTCAATCCTCGAGCAAAGCGTACAACCTTTTTCTGGGCTGTGTTGACCAAATCCAAACCGAACCGAGCAAGCTGATTAAACTTATTCACATACTCCCTAACAAACATGTCCCCTTGCTTGAGGGCTAGGAACCTCTCCATCTGAAGGTTCTCTTCTGCCGACGATAAGAATTTAAGCCCAAACCTCTCTCTAAAGTCTGCCCAAGTCTCAATTGGCCTGGTAGCGTTGGTGACTTCCCACCAAAATGCAGCTTCCTCTTTCAGCAACCATGCTGCCAACTGAACTTTCCTATGGTCCTACATATCAAAGATAATGAACAAGTCTTCCGTCTCCTTTAGCCAGTTTCGTGCCTCAACAAAGGTTTCAGTTCCAACGAAGTTCGTGCCGTCCATTGCTTTAAAGTCTTTGCATATTTTGACAAAGGCGGTACCAGGAGGAGGAGGAACCGCAGCCACTGGGGGAGGAGGAGGAGGGATGTATGATGCCCGCGTCGTTGGCCCTGGCTTCTAAGTACCTTCGGAACCATCCAGGCACAAGTATTCCCTCAGGCAGGTTAAGATCGGTCATGCTGAAAAACGAAAAGAAAAGATTCAAACGAGGAAACAAAGGGAAGTGCTAATGGCTTCTTGGGGAATAGCCTCTTTAAACATTAAAACTTTTCTTGTAAAATACTTCTTTATAAATGTTTTTGAAAATAGTTTCAGAAGGTTTTAAATTTTTTGCCCAGCCTAGTAACAACCTTCTGCTCTGATACCAAATGTAACACCCCACCTCCGCTAGGGTCACTCACAAAGGGAATGCACTAGTTTTGGTGGAGTATTATCTAGGTAAACATGCACAGAGATATCACAAGGCAGAACATAAATAAAGCAGCGGTAGAAATTAAAAACCAACTTTTTATTTTTTTTCCAGAAAAGAGTCAAAAGCTCATATATCCAAGATACAAACTATTCCATTACATCAAGTTCATAATAAAGAAGCATAAACTTAAAACTAAAGTAAATTATTCCCCATAAATAGCAGAAGAAGCCATAGCATAGCCCAAGACCAAACCGTACATGAGTTGTCAGAAAGCAAGCTAAATCCAAGCCAAAAGCTAGTGTTTCCTCCCTGAGAACCTGGGGGGAAGAAACGAAAGAAAAGGAGGCGAAAGAAAAAAGGGTCAGTCATAAAGACTGGTAAGCCCTAGTGACTTTCAGTATGAAAACTAGTAAAGGTAACATGATATGTGAAAACTGGAATTAAACATAAGGATGATAACAGAACTAGTAGGATAATTAAGATAACAAGATAAGTCAAGTCTGGCATCGCATATTCGAGGTTCGCTGCACAAACTGCACTAGTGTTCTATCCATGTCAAGTATTAACCATGAAATGATCCCTTGGCCCAGTATCATGAAGTGACGCATTACGGGGTCCTACAGTACGATCTACTAATCGATCGGCTCCCTACAAGTCCTAGCTCGTCATGTGTCCATGTCATATGGCCCTATCCTGAAATGTAGTTAACTGTGCTAGGTCCACCATAGGGTGTATCAAGTCCTATGGTGCCAACCACCGACACGAATCAAGCACGCACAGTGTAAATCTACGGGTGCCCAATGCCTTCTTTTTCAACTCCGGACTACGTGAACGACCATAGCCCTCCTGAACCTACAATGGTGCACCTACTCAGCCGTCGTTCTGGTCGCTTACAATCAGCACAGTAATCGTGCCCCACCCTGCCTAGTCCCAGGGTATTGTGATACATCTAAGTGGGTTACTGCTGAAAAGGACCGCGTAACTAGGGTTTCTAATGGGTTAAGTGTTGTCATTCAAATTCGTGACTTAACCCTATCCAAATCATGTATCAAGTTGGTTAAGTGTGTTCAAGCAGTTCATGACTTAACCCTATCAAATCATCGTATCAAGTTGGTTAAGTCTATTCAAGTGGTTCATGACTTAACCCTATCATTTGGCATTAATTCATTGGTGCTCGCCAACCTCTCACATTAGACTAACTGTTATGGTTACTGGATTTTGTCGGGCGGTTCCGGGCAGATTTACACTACAACATAATCTAACCTCGGGTTTTACGTGCGATATGACCAACTACCCACATTGGATCCTATTGTTTGCAGCCACTAGATTTGTCGGGCGGTTCCGGGCAGATTTACACTGCAAACTCAACCCAACCTCGAGTTGGCCATTTTCAAGTTATCTAATTGTCATGCCCACGTTCAAGTTTTCATGTGTAGATTCATGTCGAGTTTTCAGGTCATGTTTCATGTCAAATCGTGTCAAGTTCATGTCCATATTCAGGTTCAAGTCATAACAACGTTCATGTTCAAGTTTAAAGCTAATTTATGTTTTACCTAGTCTACCCAAATCGTATTCCCATCGCATGTAAGTTCGAATCTATACAAATAAATCTAATAGGGAATAACATAAAAAGGAACGGGTATAAGGTGGTAAAAGTGATTACTAGCATAGCATGATATGACCTAAAATAAAAGATTAAAACATTACTGGCATATGAAATATTGGCCTCAAACATAAAGATTCCAAATCTAGCAAGATAAGGTACTAGTCAAGATAACAGTTGTCATAAGGTGATAGTATAGTCATAGTGGTGATTGACACAAGGTGACGGTATAGTCATGGTAACGATTTACATAAGGTGATAGTCATAAACTAGTGACTAATAGCAGATTCAACATGATAATATGAGGGGGTTTTCTTTTTGATTTACAACATGAATAGGCCCCTAAATCAATGTCATAGTAATATCCAAGAGTCAAGATCCAAGATGAACGAGAATGAATGTAAACAGTCATCATACATAGGTCCAATTTCAATTTACATCATGTTCATATTACATTTACAGTTTAAATCTAAAAATAACTGGGGCTTACAGATCGTGGTTCGAGAATTAGGAAAAAGAGAGTCGATAGTTGAATCTCTATATGCTTAGTCAGGTCCTAATAGAAATCCCCTAATCAGCAATTCTCTTAACGCAGTCTCAACGTAGAAGAAGCGGTCCTTTTCTCAAACTTTTCAATCAGAATCAGAGCAGTATAAGGTCAGAAAGAATTTTGTGTAGAGAGACTTGTGTTAGGGGCTGTATTTATAGGGTCAGGTCAACGAATGTGGACAGAAACGAGGCCAAATACATCAAAGTGAATCCAGCTTCAGAAATGGGCTCGGGCACCAGGTCGACCCCCAGGTCGACACTATGGTCGACCTGGTCCTAGGTAGGTCGACTACATAGTCGACCCCCAGGTCGACCTGGTCCTGGGTGGGAAATTTCCCGCCCAGTCCATTTGGAGGTTTGAAATTCGAATTTTTGAATTCGAATTGAGTTGTTTTGAACTTGAAAACTTCTGAAAACTTCGAAATGTCATAACTTGGTCATACAGGCTCCGATTTTCGAAAACTCGGACTCGTTTCCAAGCATAATTTCGAGACGAACGCAATGGCATAACCCGTTTCCCTTGATTCTTATTTTAAAAATTAATTCTGCCCTGATTTATGGTTATTACACGTTATAAAAACACGGGTTGTTACATAAAACAAATGAGACAGTGCATAAGATGAAAACTAAACCATCAAAGCAACGGAATCCAAAATACGGCTTACGATCTAAACCATAAATATTACAACTTCAAAATACTGCCTCTAAAGCAAAATTGAAAAGGTACAGTACTAATGCCCAAAGTAGGGACTAGCAACAACACAGAGTGAACATATGTAAACAGAACATGGGAGCCTCCTTCTCGTCTCCGGATAGCTACTCGTGCATGCCACCTAACCTGTCTCTAGACTGCTCGTAGGAGCACCTAGAGTAATAAGAAGAGACATAAAACTTTGGGTCATACAAAAGCCTGGTATGAGCGATAGTAGCAAAACAGAATAATAATAGGTATAAATAATCATACCTGAACCTGGACCTGCAATCAAAGAGTTAGCACAACAAGATGTACAGTACTCTAAAGTAACACTAACATAAAGTGTAAAATGGGAATGTGCGTGTCATGGTGATAGCTAACGTCAAACATAGTAATCATCCTCACATCTCTCACTTAGTGCGTAAAGCATACGATATCCACCGCTTTGGTCATCAAATCTATTGCTACGACCACTTTGCCCTTGGGGTCTTAATGTCCACATTGCGCTGGTCCATAGCCACTAATCCCTTGCTAGGATCACCTTTCCCTTAGGAGTCCTAATGGCCCCATTACACTGATCCATAGCCACGCTACGATCACTTGCCCTTAGGAGTCTTAATGATCCCATTGCACTGATCCATAGCCACTAATCCGTCTCTCAGTGGTGAACTAAAGCTATAGATATCGATAACCCTTTTGCACATGTCCCGCAGCAAAGCCCAACTCATGAAGTTAACTCGTTGGTTCCCATCTGGATCCTAAGTAATAACCTCCCATTTGGACTTCCTTTGCATCTCGGGTTTTTAGTCTTTATCTCGGTTCTTGGTTCGGTCCTCATCCTCATGCTTCGCGATACAGGAAGGCGGTTCGTGGTGCTCTCATTCATGGGTTCCTGCTCGGGTCGTGACTCCAAGCTTTGATTAGTGAACTGCGTGATCGGGTCGTGGTCCTCCATTCGATTCGTGAGGGCAGTTCGTGAGTCCTTCTCGCGGTTCGGGGTTCCTGCTCGTGACACACTTCAGGCAAGAGGGTCGGGTCGTGGAGGTCCAATGTGAGCCGGGTTGTGGTCATAGGGGTGAGCACGAGTGGGGGTTGGCTCGTGGGGGCACTCCACGATCGGGGCCTTGTACTTTTTCCTACAACTTTCCGACAAGCTATTTTCGCCACGCGATAGCGTTTTCAACCATTCTAACTTTCCAATGCAACCGTGAAGCATAGAAAACAGTAGTAATAACATGTGTAATCAATCCAAAAAACTAAAACATCAACAATATGTATTATACAGATCAAACATACGCAAAAAGCATGATTTTCCCCTTAGTCCCCTTAACCATGTTTAACTATAGGATTAATGAACTTAATCCAAATTAAACCAAATTTATATCAAAGGCATAAAATAATATTCTTGAATTTTTTTTCATATTTTTCTGAGTCATAATTTCACTAATTATCAATAAACACCCCTAATTAGCCGTAATTAGTGTAAAAACATGTTAATCACTTACCTTAGCCACAAATAAATCTAAGATCTGAAACTCTAAATGATTTGGATCGAATCCCTATGTGTTCCAGCAGCTTTATCTCGATTTTGATGCTAATCTGCCTTAATTTGATGTAGATTAGCTTAATATTGGATTAGAATGTGATTAGGAGGTAGTTTAAAAGGTGGATGTCATTGCTAGGTTTGAAGAAATGAAAGTGGCGGCTAAGAAAATGAAATGAAATGATTTCCTAACTCATTTCATCCCCCCCTTAACCCTAATCCTGAAATGGGTTATGGTCTTAGCTGTTAATCACCCGATTAAGCCCAACTATTTTATTTTTCACCTACCAAACCTTATTTCAGCCATATCTCCTAAACGGGATGTCCGTTTGATCAATGTGACCACTCTACGGAAAGGTAAACCATCATCTGAATCTAGTGGAAGTGGTTCCAAGTCAAAACTATCAAAACTCCTTGCCAATCAAAAGTTATAGGCGAAACAAGATTCGCTAGGGGATAAAACGGTCATTTAAAATTCGGCAAAAATCGTGAACATGGGAAATAGCCCTAATAGTCATTTCCCAAAATTACATGACCATACGACTTCGTATGAAAATAAAATAAATATTCTACGATCCTCCGATGCATAGAATGTGGGTCGTTACAAGATGAGTAGGAGGCTTTCTACGTATTGTTATATATACTCATATACCTTGTTTCGCTTTAGCTATTCACTACTTTGGTATAGTATTGTTTTGTGTAAAGACGGTATTTTTGGAGATGAATCTATGTACTACTTACTATGTATTATGTTGTAATGTGGATCTACTACTCTGATGATTATGATTCATTTCAGCTTATACTATCTCACCTATTTTTATCATTCTGCGTTGTTGTTATTATATTTTGTTCTATGCGCTATGAAATATACGACAGGTTATGAGTTACTTTCTTATTCTAACCTTGATGATCACCTTACATTAGCCGAACACTACTACAGCGCACTGCGTGGGTGTTGCTAGCGCAAGGTGGTTGTCATATTCGGTATTAGAGCTTAGGATGCATAGTTAACCTAAGTCAGAATACCTTGGAAGAGGGTATACCTATACGAGAGCGCGTATTTTTTAAATTTTGGTTTTCAAAACTATACTTATATTATTAATATATACTTATAAATGAAGTCGTATTGCATACATGCACCGCTAAGTAAGATTCCTTGGGAGAATGATTAATCATCTTCTTTAAAGATTGAACGATGAATCAACGCACAAGGAACACTATTAGTAACTCCATTTCTGGAGTTGAGGAAGGAGAGGGCTCAGGCGCTACCAATGCCAATAACTCCGACACGCTGACCATGTTCACTGCTTTTATGAGGAACATGTTGAGGAATGCTCAAGGAACTGCTGTTGATGCTGCTGAAGGTGGTGGTACACTAGTACAGGTTCCTAGAGTCGTCTTTGCTAAGCTTAATAAAGATTTTGCCAGTCTGGGTGGTAAACCATTTTAGAAAATAGAGTCGGCTATGGAAGTTCAGGATTGGTTTGATACCTGCGAACACATATTCGAGGATCTTGGACTGGACGATGCTACAAAAAATAGTTTGGCCTTGCATTAGCTTCAAAGTAGAGCTATGAATTTGTAGAATGCCACCAAAGTTGCTACTCTCAAGGATCGGTTTACTTGGGATCAATTCAAGGCTCATTTCTGTGAGAAATTCATTCCGATTGCCTAGAAGTTGGAATTGTGTCGGAGGTTCGCTAAGCTTAAGCAGGGAGGTAGGATAGTATTTGAATATATTGCTGAATTCAACGCTTTGTCGAAATATGGGATGTCTTCCATTGATATTTGTGAGAAGAAGAACAAAAAATTCGTCAATGGTTTAGATAACTACTTGAGGGAGAGGCTTATCAACCCTGTTGATGAGATTTTTGAGTCCATAGTCGAAAAAGCTCTGAGATCAGAAAGTCTTTACCCTAAGTCAAAGACAGAAGTTGTCATTGTGTCTAAGGATGAGATGAAACCATAAGCAAGTGGTGGAGGAAAGGAAAAGCTACCTAGTAAGAGTAATCATTTTTAGGCCAAGGATGGGAAGAAGAATAAGAAGCTCAGGCAGGGTGTCATGTGCTTTAATTGCAGGAGAGTTAGCCATTACAGTAGAGATTGCAAGCTTGAAAAAAGGAAGTATTACTCCTGCAATAAGCTTGGGCACATCAAGAAAGTCTGCCCAGACTTATTTAAGAAAAGACAGATCATGAAAGAATATGCTATTAATGTTGCTCCTTCTTCGTCAAATGTCCCAATAGTGACAGGGAAGGGAAATGTGTTGTAATTCAAGGTATGCTTTCCATTTATGATATTCCTATTTGATTTTTGTTTGATACTGGAGCTTCTCGTTCCTTTATGTTTAGTGACCCGGTGGATAAATTAGGATTGTTAACCGATATTATCGACCAACCTTAGATTGTGATGTTAACGTTATTTTCCATCAACACTCGAAGTAAGTCATATAGGACATGTGTTCAGGAAATTTGATGTAGTCGTGATCCAAGGTTATTGAAGGATGCTCGAAGACCAGTATTACTTAGATAAATCTACCTTTCCTTAAGCGTTGGAATCTCTGGTCTGAAGATTAGTTATCCTTCCCTCATGGGATGAATATCACACTTACAATACAGTGGAGTTCCGAAATGACCTGGAGAAGGTTTACCTAGCTTGACATAACTAAGGTCTTATAAAATCAAATACTCCAGATCACGAGTATGATATATATATATATATATATATATATATATATATATATATATATATATATATATATATATATATATATATATTGTGATAAGAAGAAAACAGGCTAATGCTTCTGGCTATTCGGGAAGGAGGGTGTTGCAATGCTTATTAACTCAGATGATCATTCCACATTAAATCGGCCCGAAGAGCCTTGGTTGCGTCAGGGATCAATTTGTAAGCCTGCATACGATCTCCTTTGCAAGGTCAGGAAGCATTAGGCTCATTATGAGAACGTTGATCAGCGTTGCAAAACCATCAGGATAGAAGGAGGTTTACTTCGAGTTCCTATGAAGCCCTTCCTCCTTCATGAAGGTGTCATGATCAACTTTCTCATACAAAAGGTTATAGTTAACTCCCTGTTCTATCATAATGGCACAACAAGATTATCAAATCGCAAGATGTTTAAGTCTCAGAATTCTTCATTCATAAATTGTAGATGTATTACAAGAGTCGAAGAAATCACCAATCTGATCTAGGAATCAGGATTTTCTCTTTAAAGAAGAAAGAACAAGGTTGAAAAATGAAAAATGAAAAATTCATCCCCCTCTATGTAGCTCCTGGGGTCTTATTTATAGAGAATTCGAGTGCCCTTCTGCTATTAGGCTATTGGGCCTGCAAGGGCCTTTGCCAGCCGCTTTTTCCCTTGGTCTCGGACGTTTGGCTTCCAGCCATCTTTGGGGTGCTAATTATAGTCTTCAAAGTGAGGGTCCCGGTCAACTGGGGCATTTTGGAGATTGATATGGGCTTGTAGATGTGGTGGCTTTAGGATGGTATTTGAACTCCCGATAACAGCTTCTGGGTGTAGGCTTTCAGACGTAAGTTTCTGGATGTAGGCTTCCGACATTCTTGTGAATACTTAGAGGAGCTTGCCCTCAAGTATGTAGATAGCTGCCGGTTCAAAACCATTGTTGGTTTTTTTACTAGGTGGATTAGTACGGATAGCCCGTATCTCGGCTAGGGTTCTGGTTAGCCTTCCGGTGGAGTTTTTGGGTTTGTTTGGTTTTCCGGAATGGAGCTCCCGGTGATGTTTCTAATGTCTATCAATGTGACCTTTCATCACCTATGCTACAGATATTTTGTAAGCTAGTTCTAGATAATCTTTATGTACCTCTGGCTTGGTACGCTCGATATCTTCACCTTCCGATGTGTTGGTATTAAGTAGATTAATACCGGTAGCCCTTTCGGGTTTCAATAAGCGAAGCTTATGTCTTCCTCTTTCTCGGTATCTATTCTAGGTGACCTTCTGCTACAGAAATCCTCGCCAGGTAAACCCTGTCGGTTAGACCCTGCCGGATAAACTTTGTCAGTCATTATGTAGATTTGGTCTCCTTTCTTTCCGGAAGGTGCTGGTTTATGCTACTCTTAAATCATTCTTTCCTTCTTTCGGTCTTTTCTATCATTCAGCTTTTTTGCTTTTGGAAGATTTTTTTGTGTGCTAGTGTTCTTCCGATACCCTTTCCACTGTCAGCCTATGTCGAGGGATAAATTGGGTACTAACATTCCCCCCCCCCCTTAGTGAAGGGGGTTTTTTTGACTTTCCAAATCAAAAAATTTCTTTCCAGATTCTTTTCTATTCATTTGCGAGTTGTTTCTTAACACCGGATTGCATCACAAAACCTACAAGGAACTGCTTTCGGGATAGTTTTCTTTTTGTCCGTCAAAGATTGAGAGCCAATGGTTGGTTTTCCGCCTTGATAGTGACTTTAAACCAACTTTTTCTTAAATAAACTGAAGATTGAAGACTAGAAATCTCTTTCCGATATCGGTAATGAACTGAATCAACCCAGATTTGGGTAGTTAAACATTCAAGACCGAAAACCCCCGTCTAGGGTTTGTGAAGAGTCGCATCAACCCAGATTCAAGTGTTAACATAGATAGAAGACTAGAAACCCTTTCCAGCATTTGTGAGTAGCCGAATCAACTCAGACTCGGGTATTAACATAGATAAAAGACCGAAAATTCCTTTCGGTATTTATGAGTAGCCGAATCAACCTAGATTCGGGTATTAATATAGATAGAAGACCAGAAACACCTTGCGGCATTTGTGAGTAGCCGAATCAACCCAGATTCGAGTATTAACATAGATAGAAGACCAAAAACACCATACAACATTTGTGAGTAGCCGAATCAACCCATATTCGGGTATTAACATAGATAGAAGACCGAAAACCCCTTTGTGAGTAGCCGAATCAACCCAAATTCAGGTACTAACATAGATAGAAGACCGGAAACCCCTTTCTGCATTTATGAGTTGCCGAATCAACCCAGATTCGGGTATTTAATGATTGAAGACCGGAAACTCCTTCCGGCATATATGAAGAACCAAATTAACCCAGATTCGGGTATTTAATGATTGATGTTCGGAAACCCCTTCCGGCATTAATGTTTTAGTATCCCACTTGGATTTGATTTGTGAAGCAGAGGTTGTACGTGCTTCCTGAGCCACTCTCTGGGCTTTTGATGTCAAAGCAGAGGGTGTATGTGCTTTGTTGGCCACTCTCTGGGCATATGCGTCTGGCGCGCTTGGCTAGCTTATCCACAAGCAGGGCCCAAGGACTTACCCGACCTCCCTCCAGGAGGCGCCTTATCCTGACCATCGTAGGTGATGATAAGGTCTTAGAAACTTTGATGGGTCCATCGTAGGCATAGAACTAAGGTTTACTCTTTTGATGCTCTACACTGACCATCGTACATACTAATAGAGGCTTTCACGCCACCACCCCCCCTCCGAGGGGTGCCCTGTCCTGACCATCGTAGGTGATTATAGGGTATTGCGTTCCCTTTTGCGAGTAACGCGGAACATAAGAAGAGGTAGGACGTGCTCTTCTACGATCAGAGGTAGGACGTGCTTAGTTCTAGCATAGGCAGGGCGTACTCTTTTGCGATCATAGGCAGGGCGTGCTAATTTTAGATGCATTCCCACGACCATTTCTGGTGTGAAACGGAGGCTTATGCTTTTGATGCATTAACCTAGCCCCCTCTGACTTGGGCACGGAGAAAGAGTAACACACCATCCCCCTCCGAGGATGCCTCGTCCTGACCAATTTTGGTGATGACAAGAGATTTGATCATTTATTCAGCTTGACCCATTTTGGGTTTCTTTTGAGCTACTGAAAGGGTTTCAGTGCCCTTGGTTACATGATCATCTTTGGATGAAAGTCTTTTTCCTTATTCCTTTATCGTTGGAAAGTATGGTCTTAAATGTTCCGAGTTGCATGTTCTTGGAACATGATTACCATTAGGTCCGCATAGTCGATACGTTCCGGGTATAACTTCTTGATGGATGATCAAGGGTCCTTCCCAATTTAGGACGAGAGGGCCATCTGCTAGGCTCTTTAAGTTAGCTATCACTCTTCATAAAACTAACTCTCCTTTTATGAAAGACCTAGTTTTAACCTTCATGTTGTAGTATTTCGCAATCCAACTTTGATATTCAGTTGTTCTGATTGCAGCCTCATCCCTTAATCCCTGTATTAAGTCTAGGGATTCGTTTCTTAGCTCCAGATTGGGATTAAACGCATATGCTATCCTTCTATGCGATGGGATTTCAACCTCAACCCGAAGCATAGCTTTACATCCATAAGTTAAGGAAAAGGGGGTGTGTCCCGTTGTTGTCTTGGCAGAGGTTCTATACGCCCAAAGCACTAAAGGAAACTCTTTGGCCCAATTTCCTTTTGCTTGGTTTAGGCGTTTTTTAAGAATTGTCTTGATGGTTTTATTAGCAGCTACCACAGCTCCGTTAGCTTTTGGATGGGCTACCGAGGAGAAACTTTTGTTGATTCCATTTTTCTCACAAAACCGAGTAAATTCTTCGCTCTCGAATTGTGTTCCATTATCTGATATGATTTTGTGAGAGATTCCAAAGCGGGTAACAATATTCTTTATTACGAATCTTAATGCCTTTTTGGATGTGATTGTCGGAAGGGGTTTTGCCTCCACCCAATTGGTGAAGTAGTCGATGGATACTACAGCATACTTAGCTCCACCTTTGGAGATGGGTACGGGTCCTATTAAATCAATCCCTTAGAGTACGTTTGACACTTATCACATTTTTTGACATACTCAACTGCTTGATTAACCATCTGCGGCCAATAATAACCTTGTTGCATGACCCTTTTGGCCAACTCAATTCCACTAGAATTGTCTCCACCACATCCTCCATGAGCTTCCTTCAATAGGCTAAGCCCATCTTCGGAACTTACACAACTTAAGTAAGGAAGCGAATGTCCCTTTTTATAGAGTATATTATCCATAATCACAAAGGCAGGAGCTTGGTGTTTTATCCATCTGGTATTTTTCTTACTAAGGGACAAAGTCCTGTTTAGGAGGTAATCTACTATGGGAGTCATCTATGTAATTTTATGATGGCAGTTCGTTTCCGCTAAGGGAGGTTCCCCATTGGGGTTTCCCTCTTTGTTTCCTTTGTACCCCCTTCTAAAGGATTGGGATCTACTTAAGACTAGTAATCCTTTCCCGTTTCCTATTCTTCATGCTCAATGCTAGGCCTTTCCTGATGACCCATGGGAGCTACTCGACTTTAGGGATCCCCCCCCCCCCGCGAACTGGCTAATTTGGCTAGTGAATCCACTTGAGTATTTTCCCCACGGGGTATTTGATGAACTGAGAAATCCTAAAACTGGGAAAGCATATTTAATACCCTCTTTACATATAGGATTAGTCGTGCATCCTTGGTTTGATAGATTTGCTTTATCTGGTTCACTCTTAGTTGTGAATCACTAAAGATTTCTATCCGAAGTATCTTCAACTGTGGTGCCAAATTCAGACTAGCTAACATTGAATCATACTCGGCTACGTTGTTACTTGCGGGGAACCCTAACTTCATGGCATACTGCAAGCTGTGTCCATCAGGGGTAATTATAATATAACCTTTCCCTGCTCCCTATTCATTAGAAGCTCCATCTACAAAAAGTTGCCACTTGGACTTTAAGTCATTCTCGTTAACTGATTGTTCTGAAATGAAGCTTGTGCACTCATTCACGAAGTCTGCAAGGGTTGTCCTTTAATTGTTGCTTGAGGATGGAACTCAATCTCGTATTGGCTAAGCTCGGTACCCCATTTAATTAACCTCCCTGTGGTTTTCGGTTTACTTAACACTTGCTTGAGCAGGAAATTAATTAAAAACCTAATGGGATAAGC
This sequence comes from Allium sativum, assembly GCA_030737875.1. NCBI lineage: Eukaryota > Viridiplantae > Streptophyta > Magnoliopsida > Asparagales > Amaryllidaceae > Allium > Allium sativum. Next base: position 782,868,910 of record CM060918.1, on the reverse strand, counting down.
TTGGAAGTATCCTTTGAACTTCTGTGCCTTAAGTATTAGGCAATACGCTAGTTTCTCTATCACTAGGTGTCGGTTTTTTATGTCCTTTAGCCTTTGGCTAACGTAGTAAATGGGGTGCTGAGATCCATTACTCTCTCTTATTAGGAATGAGCTCACTGCATGTTCTGAAATAGCCATATATAGGTATAGTTCTTCTCCCTTCTCGGGACCGGACAAAATCGAAGCCGTTCCCATATAAATTTTTAACTCTTGGAACGCCCTCCTGCATTCTTTGTTCCATTCGAAATTCTTCTTTTTCTTTATAACATCAAAGAAATGGACACATTTGTCGATGGCTTTGGAAATGAACCTACTGAGGGCTGCAACTTTCTCGTTCAGGCTCATGACTTCTTTGCTTGTCTTAGGTTCTTCCATGTCTCTTATAGCTTGGATTTAGTCAGGGCTAGATTCAATCCCTTATTCACTTGTCACATATCCCAGGAACTTTTAGATTGAACTCCAAAAGAACACTTTTGCGGGTTTAACTTCATTTGGTAACTCCTTAAGACATTGACCATTTCCTCCAAGTCCTTTAGATGGTCTTCTGTTTCGGTGGACTTCACTAGCATGTCATCCACATATACTTCCATATTCCGCCCTATTTGTTCTTGGAACATCCTGTTTACCGGTCTTTGGTATGTTGCTCCCACGTTCTTCAACCCGAAGGGCATCACTTTATAGCAAAATGTTCCCCAATTAGTGGTAATGCTCGTATGCTCTTTGTCAGGTTTATGCATCGGAATTTGGTTGTACCTTGAGTAAGCATCCATAAGGGATAGTATCTTGTGACCACTCGTGGCATCAACTAACCGGTCAATCCGCGGAAGGGGATAACAATCTTTCGGGCAAGCCTTGTTTAAATCCGTGTAATCAACACACATTCTCCACTTCCTACTGGACTTCTTCACTAGCTCAGGATTAAACTAACCATTTTAGGTAAAGGATTTCCCGGATAAACACGTTAGTTTCTAACCTCTTGACTTCCTCCTTCAAGGCTTCTAACTGGTCTCTATTACATTGTCTTTTCTTTTGCTGAATCGGGATCACCACAGGGTCAATTTTTGGGGCATGACTCATAATAGAAGGATTGATACCGATCATGTCTGAATGGTTCAAAGCGAAAACATCCTTGTTGAGTCATAGGAACTGAATTAGGTTACTCTTGAGAGGCTCTGTCAGCCTTTTCCCTATGTTGACGTTCTTCAATTTTATTCTTTGGATCAACGTTTACCTCTTCCACGTCTTCTATTGGTTTTATTCTTTCATTATCCCATGTAGAATCTAAGTCCATGATGATTTCTCCTTCCTCAGTCAGATTTACATCATCGAATCTCTTCCTCTTTCTTTTCAAAGAAATGTACCTACAATTTGCACGTTTGTTAGCTTTATTAGTTTTTATTTTAGCTTCGAATGTGGGATGTAAGAATCCCTTATCCAAACATATGAAAACAATGGAAGAATCAAAGTATGAAGAACACCCCCTCTTGTATTTGTCAATCATTGTGAAGTACAATTCGTGGGAACTAAACTGTTCTCCCCTGTTGGTACCCCATCCCTGCTTGGTTAGAAATTTTAACATGAGATACTTGGAAGGAACAATCGCGCACAAACCCAGTTGAGGCATTAGCCTTTGGAATAGGATAGAAAGAGGATCGATACATTAGTTTTGATTTTGTTTATTGTTTGGATAGAACAATAGATGGTTTTTGTCTTGTGATTTCATAAATATGAAGTATCAGAATGGATGGCTTGTATTGTTTACTGTGTATTGAACGAGAAGAAGGGAAGGCTTCGTTTATTTTATAGTTGAGATGGCCAGTCATTTTCAGCGAACACAGTTTCCATGTTTAGGCGAGATATAAATAAGATTGTTATGTACTATTTTGTCAGAATCGGAGTAAGAACGTGCTATGTTAGTAAAGCCATGTGTTGTCTAGCGATATGATGTACATGAAATATCTTGTCTAAAGAGAAATGAAATAAAAAATGCCACATGGTCTTGTACAGAAGAAAAGATACGAACTAAATTAATGAACGTGTATATATAATAACACAGCAGGACTAGTCATCGTTATTAATGAGACAGCATATAGATTTGTTTTAGATTTTGCAACATTAGTCAAGAGCCATGGATATATAAAAATGAGACATCATATTGATTTCCTGAAATGGGAAAAGATTTTGTTGAGTATCGTTGAGAACATGTTGAGATTGCGTAAGATTTTTTTTCAAGAGATTATGCTAAAATGAGATAAAAATTTGTGAAAGTGACACATTGAGATTCGGGGTGTGTGTGTGTGTAAATATATACATGTGTGTGTATATATATATATATATATATATATATATATATATATATATATATATATTTAGATTTTGTTTTGAATTAAGGAAAGCGACCATGATTATTTAATGCACATTTAACATCCGATGTTTTAACTTGTACAAGCACATACAAAGTCCATTCAAAATGAAACTGAAAATCTAGTAATGATTAGCTATTACGGATTAATAAAATTTGTTTCGTTGAAAACAGGGGTCATTTGAATAAAGTCCTTTTCTAAGGGTCCAAATTAAAATAAAATAAATCAATTTAAAAATATCTCAATATAATATTATTAAAATATTATTATTGGACATACTTGAGCAGAATTTCATGTAGTTTCGAAATAAAATACTCCGAGTTGAATTTCAAGCTAAATCGATGTCCAATATATTAAAAATCCTTTTGTTTTATATAATAAATCATTATAATTTATAAACGAATTCCATAGCATATATTTGAAAATTTGATTTGGATATTAAACAAAATCTACAACATGAAAACTTGATTTTTCTCTTCCATTAGAAAATTATAATCCAATAGATTCGGATGTTTCTTGTTTCAAAGAAATCCGACTTATATTGGATCATGTATGTCCAATCACTATGCCATAGACGACCTGCTGCAACGAAAATCCAAAGCATTGCCAGCTAAAATGTTGCTACAGCTATGCTGAATCTATTACAGCGCACTCTTCAATGTGTTAGCATAGATATCAAATTGTGTTGCAGTAGCTATAGTTATAAACTTATAAGTTTAATTTTCTATGTCATCAATCTGCATCTATAAAAAGATGCATATCCATCCATCAATTTACCTTTTAAAAACAACATCTGTAGTTAACACCTCACTAATCTGTTAAAATCCTCCACCACCAATAGGAAATCAACTTACGTTACTCATTTTATTCCTCTTTCTCAACTTCTCAGATCTGTTCATTCTCACCTCCAAAATTCCAATTCCAACCCTAATTTTCATTCACCTACTTCTTCTACTCCAACCTTCTCTGCGTCCTTCACTTCTTTCATCTACTCCTCAACTCCAACTCTAAACGCACCCACTTCTCCCCTTCTCCATCATCAAACAACAGTCAATCCAAGAAGAAAGGTGCTAGCTTTTTATCCTGTGTTTCTCATGTACGTTTCTGTTGCTTTTTTGATCACCACTATTAATTAGCCTATCAAGAAACAGAAATTATTATCACCATGAGTATAATTGGTGTTAGGTGATTAACAATTCTTGTCTGTTATTTATCAATGAATCCACACTTTTTCAGTTTGAAGTTGTATACTAATGATACGAGATCTGTAAATGGTGTTATTTGTAGTGACTTCACAGTTCATATATCATACTAGAAGAACGTTTACATCATTTTGTTTGGTTGGTGGTGTTATTTTGTGGTTATTTGTATGTTGATTCGCTGAAATGTTCATTGAGAAGCTATTGGGTTGTTAATCAATTTAATAACACAGAACTTTAGTTCCTAGTGAAGTGTGGTTGTGAACAATTATACCATTGACCTTATATGAGCTGCATGTTCCAAATAGGTACACAAGTTTCCCAGGTTGTTATTGCCGACGACGATTGAGACATGATACTGCTAGCTTTTTTAACAAGATATACTACGGTTTATGAAAATGGTTTCATAAGGATGCTTATATATATATATATATATATATATATATGTTAGTATTCATTTCTTAAGTATTTTCATGTTTGTCATATGCATGATTTTTCACCTAGTTCCCAATCAGATAAGATCTGTATGCATAGTTAGAAATTATGTGCAAATTCACTTCATCTATGAATGTTTACACCTGTTGTACATTAATGTGTGCATTGACATCATTGTATGCTAGTTAACCAAGCATTGTTTAAGTAATGCTCGGATATGCTTCAAAGGCCATACAATGATATATCTGCACACATGAATCAATAAACTGCTAATGGATGATTGCTTGTTCATGATGCATGCTTCTAAAAATTTATGTGAGCTTTAAGAGCTATATATATATGGTGTGCGTGTATAAGACTGTCTAATAAATATAAGCATGTTTTGTTTTGCTTATGCACACAAGTACTGAATGCATTAAATACATTCCTGAAAGCCTACTACATGAAATTTATGATATGGAATATATACATAACCATTTGCAGTTTGTGATATCACTTAAGTGATTTGCAGTTTGTGATATCACTTTAATTCTTCCTTCGATTTGAGTTTAATGACCGCTCAATCAGTTTCTACTTCAAATTCATCAACAGCGGCTGCAAGAAAGAACTGCCAACACAAAATCTCAACGAAGATGAGAAATGTAAAGGTAGGGTCGATGCAGGGAAGAAGTTTTTTGGTTGCTCCAAGTGGCCGGTAAGTATAAATTAGGATTTTTTTTTTTTTGCTTTGTCGATTATCATATCTTTCAGCGATGTTTTAGTCGAGAATTTGAGATATATGTAGAATAGCGATTGCGGGTATTTTATGTGGCATGACGAAGTGTATGAAATCAATAGCTATGTTGAATTGGATGATACTACTATTAAATTGATGGAAAAAGAAAAGACAATATCGCAATTGATCATTAAAAGTAAGACAATTGAAGAAAAGCCACTGAAGCAAAAACAAAAGAGGGCAAAAGCCGATGAATTTGTGGTAGATATGAAGGAAGAGTTGGCCCTAAAGCGAATTAAATGTGGAAAACACGAGAAAGGAGAAAAATTTTTTGTAACAACTTTAACTATGCCTTGGATCATGTTTGGAGTTCTTTTGTGCGTTGTTATGGCAATGTAGTGCAGTGAAGTAACATGAAATAACATGCATGGACAGTTTTTCAGGTATAATTTTAAGTTTTGTCACAAGTGATAATTTTTTCCACAATGCAGATTAATGATAATTTTTGCCACGATACCCATTGAACCTGAAGTGCTGATTAGTGATATTTTTATCCACATTGTAACTGGTCAATTGTTTACTCGGTATACACGTGTAACTGAAGAACGTGTCAATTTGTAACTGAAGCAATGTCTTGGTTCGTAATTGAACAAACGGTTGAGTTTGTTTTTAAACGAGTCATGGCATAGTTATACTATGGCATAGATTTGCAACTGAGGCAGTGCCTTTGTTATACTATGGCATACTATTGCATTCCTTGATATCTTTTGTTCTTTGGACAAATTGAGTCATTGCATCAATTTGCAACTGAGGCATGCAAGCCATAAACTGAGGTATGCAACTAAAATGTCTTTGTGCTAAAATGCAACTGAAATGCAAATGAAACTTAGTTATACAACTGAAATGCAAATGAAATGCAACTAAAACTCAGTTATGTAACTTAGTTATGCAACTGAAATGCAAATGACACTCAATTTGTGCAAAAATGCAAATGAAACTCAGTTTTGCAACTGAAACTCAGTTCATGCTGAAATGCGAATGAAACTCGATTATGCAATTGAAATGTGACTAAGGCATGCATGTGAAGGCGGCGGTGATGAGGTTGTTCAAGAACTTGTTACTGAAGGCACTAGAGGTACTCGAAGTAGTAGAGGCACAAACGCATTGGAGGCTCGCGCTATATTTTGAAACTGATTTAGTTTGATGTGAACATGAATTTAGTATTGGTTGTGTTTGTAACTGAAATGTCTGTAAAATTAAATTTAATGGCTATATTTTGTTATTTTGTAGTTTACTAAGTAGTGCTTGTGTTGCTGGTTAATTTGAAATAAAAAGTTCTTTGTTAATTTCAATGTGATGTTAATTTTTGTTATGTTGCGGCATGTTATGTAATTTTGTCATAGCTATGATATAATGTTGCAGTATGTTATGTTAAATGTTGTCATAGCTATGATATTGTGTTGCCATTAGATGGTAAGAGTGTTCTATAGATTAATGCATGTGGACCTCACAACAGGATTCCATGAACTTGGACGACAGATTTTAGTGGGCCCCACATTTTTGTAAATTTAGTATCTGCGGCAACACATGTACTGATGTTGCCTTAGGGTCACATAGATGTTTCCTTTGACTTTAAGGCAACGCGACAAAATGCAACACCAGGAAAGTGTTGCCACAGATCATTTTCGGCCTATAGCAACATTTTTTTGCACTTCCCGCATCACTTCACTGGTGTTGCAGTATGCAAACTTTGACGCAGTGAGTTGAAGTTCAAAACGTTATATTACGAATTACCATGCCGTCGCAGCTCGTTTTATAATTAAATGATAAATTATACGTTCAAATGTCGATTAATAAACGAATATGTTAATATAATTCAAAATGTCCAAAATAAATATTTATATATTGTTCAGTTCACTATATACTGCAAATTCAACAATTCCGATTATTACGGATTTAAAATATTATCATGATATTTATATTAACAAAATAGACTATGCATCCTTACGAATACAAGAGTGGTTTTTTTTTGGGTATAGCAGGACTTGAACATGCGCCCACTAGGTTAAAAGCCCAAAGCTTTAACAACTGAGCTATACACCCGATTCGACAAGGCAATAAACAATGTAGATTCTTTTTTTTTCTATGGGCAATGGGGATCGCTTCGCACCTTACCTTATGGTAGTTACCAATGAAAATGATCCAACTAATATATTGGACTTGGTATCCCAGTATACTTAGGCCAATTAATATGCACTCTGACATAAATTAAATTCCAAAACAACATTTAAAACCACTTTTTAATATTAAATAAAACAGTTAAAAAATCTGGGTCGTTGCACATGTTGTAACCATGATTGGGTTAGAGGATTTCATTCTGGTTTCAGGTTTGTTGTTGCAAATATTTCTCTATCATGGAATTATCACATGCATTTGTTACCATTGGAAAAAAACGTCATGACTCTTTTATTCTAGGATGCTGCCACCTACCATGTACATCCTTTTTTCTTCAGCACTTCCAGTTATTTCTTTTGGATAACAACCAAGTAAAGATATAGGTATGTACAGTCTTTTCATTCAAATAATCTTTTACATAGTATCTTTTTTAAGTTGTTAGTAAACTATTGCACTTGTTTGTTATATCATACCATTTTACATGGTGCACTAAGCACCGTTGAAACTTTGGCTTGTATGGCACTTCATGGAATAATTCATTCATTTGTAGGAGGCCAGCCATTGTTGATTGTAGGAGTTGCAAGAGGACGATTTAAGAGCAAAGTCATGGAAGTATGCCATGGGTTTGTTACATACAAAACTTAACCAAATTTATTTCCTAGGATTCAGTTATATTTGTGTTTGTAGATATTCAACTTCGTGATTACAGATATCCGTGTTTCCCAGGATTACAATTGACACCATAAATTTCAGGAATTAGCAATTTGATATGTTATACTATTTTCATAGGATTTCATGAGAAACAAAAGTTACCGCCTATGAGAATTTTATCTCTTATAAACAAGTTTCGGTGACTTCCCTAAAAATATATCTTATATAAAAACACATTATTATCTTTGCAAGTGGTAGCTTTGTTAGTAGTAATGATAGTGGGGAAGTATATGCAGGAAAAACAAGCTTCTATGTTGTCTTGGCTTCTACTATTGCTACAACAAGAGACTCATTTACAGATGTTATATTGGAATTTTAGGTAAACATCCTTTTTTGTAAATAATATTTATATGCATTTACACATTGTGCATGTTAACAAATGATGCTTGCTAACTCAGTGACACCTATACTCAATTAATTAAATTAATTTACGGCCAAGATCACTATCAGGTGACATTAGTAAGAATGTAAACTCTATGCAGATAACCATTACCAAAGTAAAGACTGAGAAGATTAAGATCCAAGTCAATTTGCATATCCGATCTTCCATTAGATTCTTCTTTTTCATCATGAATATTATTGCAACTAGCAAAGTGTTTAATCTCGAAATAATTTATGTTAACTAGTTAAGTAATTAGTTTTTATTTTTCTTTGCTTGCTTTGTTAAGTAACATATTTATTTGTAATGTCTGGTTGACATAATATTCTCGAAGTATTTGTTTAATGTAGCAAGGGGCTGTGTTTATAAGTACAAAGTCTGGAATTTCCTTGAGCAATCAGAGGTTATGCTCCATTTGTACTGTCCCTCGAACCTAGGAAAAAAAATATGAAATATTAACCGTAATGAAATTATATTTGATGATGCTTTTTTATCTAAACGTTTTTTATTATATAAAATTTCAGCAACAGGATCCTGTGGCATGCGAAATTACGTAAATGTAAGCAATAAAGAATCAGTCTAGAAAGTGAAAATGATTAAGTTGGGATTATTGTTGCTTGGCAAATATAGTTTATCCCTTTTGATCAATATGTATATGCATTTTTATTAGTATATATTATGTATTTAGTTATGTTTTGTAATGGAGTAATTAATTTACAAATGATGTAAACTTGAATTGTTTTCGATTATTATAAATACGAATGGTTCATGTTGTTTCAAGTGACTTAAATGATTATGTACATTATTAATGAAATATTGGTTGTAATTATAATATTATGAATTCATGGTTAATTACATTTATGAAGAGTTAAATCACAATTGTATGTAGAGCAGTTAAAGAAATATTTACTGCAACAACCATTACTAGTTGTAGTAGATCGTACTACAACTATTGCAAATAGACGTTAAAATATATATTACAACTGTTCTAAACAGCTGTAAATAAGTCTTGTGCAAGCGCTGTAAACAGTTGTAAGAAGGTCTTTTACAAGTGCCAAAACCAATTGTGAATAAGTCTTTTACAACTGCCGTCAATAGTTGTAATAGGATTTTTCTACAACTATTTAAAACAGTTGTAAAATAATTCTGCTCTATTACAACTTCGGATATAAAGATTGGCATGAGCTAGTTGTAGTAGACCTATTACAACTGTTTTTGGAAGTTGCAAATGGGTGTTTTTGTTGTAGTGATAGTCTCTTCATCCAAAGGTTTATCTTCAAGTATCTTTATCTCTATTTGTTCTTTTGATCAATGAATGATCGTCTGGTGTCTTTTAATCGATGGTCATCAGACAACTCTTCCGTTGTAAAAACAAAGCAACTTTTTAAAGAATCAAGTGACTTTTCAAAATAACTAAATGTAACAACATCATCATGACGTTTTTGTGACATATCCATATGAAAATAGTGTTGATAATTTTATCAAAAAAACCATTTAAATTTTTTTTGAAATCAGATTATGAAAACTTTGAAAACCAATGCTCTAATAACAATTGTTGGAAAATGGGGATCATGGATCTTAAGGCAAACTTAACATTGCATGTGAGTGAATAGTGTTTAATGAAAATTTATAAATTTTATGAAATATTTTGAATAAATAATAATCAAATGCAAATCATAAATATGAAACAATCGCAGAATCAAACATAGAAGCAGAATAAAAAAGTAAAAGTGGAAAATGGAAAAAACACACCAGAATTTTATACAGGTTCAAAGTTACCACACATCTGGTCCCATACAACTCTAGGTTGATGTGAATTTCTATTCAAATAATATCCAAATTACAATCCATAATTTCACAGGCTATGAGGTCCATCCGTTCTATTTCCGAGTACATGGTGAGACTCAACTGATTTCCAAACTATAATTGCGCCCAACTGATTACGGAATACAATCACCCCCAGGTTATTTGAATGGGCTACACTACACATTTTCAGTATCTATTTTGGAAGAAAGGCTCGATAGAACTTTGATTTTGTTATCTTTGATTACAAAACTTATATAACTCTGAATAGCACTTGAATCTCTGAGAGAGTTTGATAAAGAATCAAACTAGAATTTAATTGGTTTAATTCTCTTTGAAATTCGACAGAGTTTGATTATAAAAATTTGAATTTTAAAAGAGAATAATGGATAGGAGAAAAGGGAAGAAGATGATGATTAAAAGTGGTTAAAAAATTTGGATTTAGATGAGTATTTATAGGTGTTTAACTATCAAGTCTCTTCAAGGAAAAGTTTTATGCAAATAGAAACATCTTTTGAAATTTGAAAATAACGGTAACCATGTCGACATGGACGGTAGTACATGTCGACATGTCTCTCATATTTTTGAAATTAAATTTTGAGAACAATGTAAATGATGTGTAAATAAATCATCGTAATTCTGGAGTTTAATTAAACTATTTTCCTATAGTTTAAAATAGTATAATAAAGTAAGAATATAAGTTAAAAACATATATATATATATATAATCTATAAAAATGGTACCAAAACTTAATATAAAACTACAAATTTTAGTATAAGAAACTTAAAACTTAATATAAAACTATAAATATATATATATAAGAAACTTAATATAAAACTAGAAATATAAATATAAGAAACTTAATATAAAACTATAGATATGAATATAAGGAAAAAATAATATTAAAACTAAAGTAAACATATATATAATTAAAACTAAAATGTAAGTAAAAAAATATAAAATATTTAAATCATAAGTTAGATATAAAATTCAAGAAATAAATTTTAATATTAAAACATAAATATTTTAAACAGGAATTAATTTTGAAATTAAATTTAAAAATAAAAGTTTAAGATTATTTTAAAATATTATAAGGCTAAAATAGTGAGAAAATTGAAATAAGGATTTAAGTGCTATTACGGAGTTTTAACAAAATTTCTAGACTCTATTACTTATCTTGATTTCTTGAACTCTTGTTACTCATAAGTCTTCAGTCTTGAACTCTTCTTCTTGAATCTTTAAACAGTACAGTTTTCAGTATCAATACCGGCATGTATATACTTCTTTATAATAGTATTTGTATATATTTTACAATAATAGTTAAAACAAAGTTGTTGTCATCAAAACCATCATCACCAACATCTTAATCCCTAATAGGCATGACTCTGTGTGAAGCTTTGTATGGAAGACCATGCAAAAAATCTTTCATGTTGGTTAGAAATAGGTAAGAAACTGATACTTGGAGCAGATATTGCTAGGGAGACCTCAGAAATGATTAAGACAGTTCGGAAACGGATGAAAACTGCTTAAGACAGGCAGAAAAGCTATGCCTATAAGAGACGTGGAGATCTAAAGTTCTCCATTGGCGATTTGATATTTGTAAAAAAAATCTCCTTTAAAGAGTGCAATTAGGTTTGGTAGTAGAGGGAAGTTAGCACCAAGATTTGTTGGTCCTTTTCCGATTATTGAATGGATTGGGAGCTTGGCCTATAGAGTGGTCTACCTTAAAAGATGGCAGGGGTGTACAACGTGTTTCATGTTTATCATTTAAGGAAATTCGTACATGATTTCAACACAACTATCACAGCTAATCAATTTGATGATATAGAGGTGGAAACATAAGGTATTGGAGTTCACATGCCTATTCGTATTGTTGGACATGATATAAAGAAACTTTGAAGGAGAGTAATAAAGATTGTCAAAGTCCAATGAGAAAAAGTGAGGGCGATTGCACTTGGGAGATCGAGGAGAGCATGTAGATGTCACATCTAGAACTCTTTATATGGTAAGGTTTTAACTCATCGCTCTTAGTTCCATTCACGATATCATCAGTTTCTCTTTTTGTCTAGTAGTATGCATGCTAGGATAGGATAGTTTTTTCTATTCCCATTATGGTTGCTTTGTATGTATGGTTGATTTTGATGATTGATATGCATGTGGCATAGCCTTATTAACTTGTTTGGAAATTTTGGGAGCGAACTTTCTTAAGGGGGATAATGTAACAACCAATATTCTACATATTGTGGAATCATAGAATATTTATATTATTTGCATATGAGTTCGTATGGTCATATAACTTTGGGAAATGACTATTAGAGTCATTTCTTACCTTCACTATTTTGGTCAAATTTTAATGTAACCATTTTACCTTTAGAGAATCTCTTTTTATCCATAACTTTTGATTTGTAAGAAACCTAGATCTAAAACCACTTCCATTGGATCTGGATGATTTCTTCCCATTCCGTAGGATGGTCGCATTAAGAAAACGAACTTATCGTTTATAAGGAATGGCTAAAATAAAGTTTTAAGGATGCTTGGACAGCTTAAGTGGGGTTGTAGGGTCATTAGGGAGTGGGTCCATGGCCCAATTCGGGAATTAAGGGTTTTGGGAGCTGAAGTGATGGGAGATTCATCTCCTATTCACTTCAGAATTCAAAAAACAGATCTTAATATCCATTAATGGCCTCCACCCTCTTAAAGATCCACTAAATTTTGCTTTAATTAGCCAAACCTCATCATTAGTTAAAGATTAGCACAACATAACATCAAAAAAAGGACAGAACTGTTGCATCACCTAGGGATCTGAGCTAAACACTATTCATCTTGGATTTATCAAAGCTTTGGATATTTGGATGAGTGATTAGTATCTTTTCTCACTAACTATGGTGTATTGGCTTATAATCTTCTCCTAAAAAGGTGGAAAATGTTGATAAATCAAGATTAATCATATAATCACATATATGTAAGTTTAGGATGATCTGGGTAACATTTGTGAAATCTAGAATTTAAAGAGGGGTTGGGTACCATCATATGAGCATATGTTTCCACTCCTTATTTGATGCTTTATCTTGCTTTGTTGGACTAAAATGTTGTTTGAGTATATTTTGTATGTTAGGACCTTGCCTAGGAATGCTAGAATGGATGAAAACGCCAATGAATGGCGAATTAGGAAGTCATTTGGTAAAGGTAGTAGAATTTTGTTTGGCCTAATCCAGTTCGACCTAGTCCAAATCGGCATTCCCCCAGCTCGATTTTATATTTTTAGGGACGACAAGGAAGATCCCAAAATGCCTTAGGAAAAGTTTCAAGTCATTTGGAGTTCCGGAGACCAAGTTATGTCTTCAACAGTTCTAGTTCAGCATAAGGAGCAGGCTCTGGATCGGCTAAGGGGGAAACTTCGATGTAGCAAAAAGCAGAGGAGAGGGTATTTCTGGTTTAGTAGGTCGAACCGGATCTGGATCAGCATAACCGATCCAAACCCGGATCGGCGTATTGAAATGAACTATGATTCGGTAGTCGAACCAGATGCGGTTTGATAACTAACTTGAGGCATCCATTCCAAGCTTGGGTAACCTTGTGATATGGTTCAATGACTTCCAATAGATGAGGCTATTGATAGCATGACACTTCTTCATAGTGATGATCTTACTCCTCGGCTGAAGAACTCCAATGCAACTAGCTTAAGTCTGAGATGCCAAGAAAGTCTAAGTGGGGTTTACCACAAAGACTCCAGGAACCATTGCAGTGACTTCCATGTTGGACTTTGCTAATATGGCAGGTGCAAAGGAGAGAACGACACTTAAATTATCCAAGGGTACTTGAGAAGCAAGGGTATAGGGAAATATGCTTATTGGGAGAAGATGGCCCTAAATCATGGGTAGGGGTGACAATTACCTCGAAGCGACGATGGCTCGTAAACTTTAGAATCCCAACACCCTAGACTTTCATTGGATAGTTTAGTTCCTGACTGTCTAAGTAGCGTGGAATCGAGTACAAGATCAAACGAGTGTTGTGCGCACTTAACGTATTGAATAAGTGAATGTGAGGATGGATGCTATGTTGGGACTTTTTGCTATCACCTTATCACACACACTTTCATTTACACTCAATAATGTGATGACCTTAGAGTAGAGTACATTATAGTATGTTCGAACTCTGTGGATGCAGGGATAGGTCAGGTATGGCCCTTCGTATCAATAGTGCTACCTTATTAGCAGCTTTGATTACTATCGCTAACACCAAACTTCACCTGACTTGGAGTTTCACGCATTGCTTCTTATTACTGTGGGTGCACTTAAATGAGCAGACTGGCGACAGATAGGGTGTGCTCGAGTAGTCGACCGGAGATGTGTAGGAGGCATTCCATGTATTATTATATATACTCTTATACCCTATTTTACTTATGTTGTTCACTACTTTAGGTATAATACTATTTTGTGTAGAGACAGTATTTTTGAAGATGTATCTATGTATGACTTATTAGATATTACGTTGTGATGTGGATATATTGCTTTAATGCTTATGATTCATTTCAGCTTACACTATCTCGCCTCTTTTATATCGTTCTATGTTATCACTATATTTTGTCCTATGCTTTGTGTTAATGCCAAAAATGGCACTACCCCTAGATTTTAGCGAAAGCACCACCCCTTTACGGCGAAAACAGTGTAAAACATATAAAAATAAATGAAAAAGATTTGAAACAGAAAGTAAAGAGAAAGACATAATTTTTATAGTGGTTTAGCCATCGACAAGGCCTACGTCCACTTTGAATATCTTTTGTTATGATCCTTACTTAACATGCCAAATACAATGATTACACATGATTATAATATTCTTCGTAGCAGAGATTAACAGGAAATCACAAGTACTAGTGGTTATTGAAGAATCACGATAACCAATCTAGATTATATATGTTTAGCTATCGTTGGAGATAAAGTCTTGCTATTGTAGGTGAGTAATGGCTGCTAGAGACGAAGATCTACTTTGATAGAGCTTTGGCAGAGTTTCAGTATTTCAAAGGTTGGATCCCTTTTTCTATTGGAGATAATGTTGTATTTACAGATTTCTAGGAGGTATTGGACCAAGCGCAGCTGCATACGTGCCCATAATATAATTAAAACGCCACAGCCCAAGTTCCACATGAAAATAATACAACATCATGGAACGGTACCGGTCCATGGCTATGGACCAACACCGGTCCATAGAGTTGCACCGATTCAAGATTTGATCTTCACTTCTGGCTTTCCTAAGCTATTGTGAGACTTTCAGCTGAGTTTAGCATGGATTGGACTTCGTTTGTTTTGTTCCATCTCATCCGTCATGCTTCTCTTGTCGGTCCATCAAGTAATCTTAGCATAGTTGTTCCGACTGACTTGAAACTTTACCAAAGGCTTGTTGGATGCTTGGAGTCACCACAACCCAAATGATGGGTCAATACTCATTGTACCAATGGATCGGTACCGGTCCATAGAGCTTGGACTTGTATTGGTCTATGGACTTAGCTGAAATTGCTTCGAAACTTCTTGTGAAGCTATCAATCACCATTTTGAGCTTGCTTACCAATTTCAGGCTTGTACCAGGAATGTGCCTCAATCCCTTGTAAATATCTTCTACGAGTTCAAAACAGGGTTAACATTGGCCCCTCAGAATACATTTTGTTGAAGACATGATGTGCTCTGGAATTGTAACCTGACGTAATCTATAATGAAATTGCCCCAGCATTCTAGTTTCATACTTCCATAGTGGCCTCCAGGATACATGCATTTGCGTCTGCGGACTTTTTCTCTAAGAGTGGACTTAGGCTTTGATACGACTATTGGAATTTGGAATTTGATCACACTATTATTGGACCTAAATAGCATACACCAAATTCAAAATTCAGGCAAATATGGACTTGATCCAAGGGTTTATTTTGACTTATTAGTTATCTGCTCGATCTTCTTGTCTCAAATCGCATTTGGCAATGACAACAATACAACTTTGACTCAGAAATTCTTAAAGTGCCTCAAATTGGTCGCTAGATCATATGTTGTGAGTTTCACGTTGTATCGGATCAAGAGAATAACATGGTACCGAATCACAGGCATGATTCGGTGTCAAATCTTGTGCTTTTGAGGAACTTTTGAGAATAGTTCTCTTTCTCTTTGAGTTTTGAAGTCGGTTCATTTTGACTTATATGCTTCTCTGGTAGAATCTTTTTTCGGATCGAGATGAATGGTTATACTTGATCCCAAGATATACTTGGTTGGCGTTTGTGTTTAGCAATTCCTTTGGACCACTTAATGATTTATATGCTTATCTGAGCACACTTGTAGCATCTCCATTTCTTGTATTGCCCTTTTATACCTAATGATCCTAAAAGGGAAAGTTTTTGAGCCATCATAGCAACGGATGCATTATCAACTTTTCAACCGATAATGGGTAAGCTCTAAAAATAGAAAAGAAAAAGAAAAGCATAGATTGATCTATAGATAAATATGGGCCATGTTTGCGGGATGCCCCGTTCAATGCATATAATCAACTGGAAAATTTGAGTTGTTTTCTCCTTGAATTCTAAGAACTTTCCATTCATGGATTTATTTAAAATAAAATGTACCTGATCGCTTTGATCATAAGGCTTGCTGTATAAAGTGTGTCGCTCTCAGGATTTAAGTTCGAAATTAATGTGGTCCTAATCAATGACATGACTTAACTTCAATTTTGAATTCAAATTAATAAACATTTAGACTGGACTAAAGTCTAGAACACTTCTAGGCATCTAACCCCTTGTTTTTGGATTTTCGGGTGATTTGAAGATTCAATCTAAATGTTTCTCATCTTAAGATCATTGTGATGCTTCAATTCAAGAATAAGAAATGAACTAGCCTTGAACTCATCTTCCTCGTCGCACAATTTTATAGATTAGTTGTAGTGCATATGGACAACATTTGAGATTTAAAAAGGATCTAAAAAATATGCTTTATTTACGAATTCGTTATAAACTAATAAAATAAATAGAAATTCGAACTAATAAAAACATCGTATATTGTAACCTAGAGATGAAAATTAAAACTACATGGTTTCAAAGCAAAAATATGACTTTATATATATATATATATATATATATATATATATATATATATATATATAAGGAGCGTTCGGGGGCACCCCTAACAGGATTTTGTAGATGTTCAATCCACATATATATTATCATCTATCAAATTTCCAAAATTTGAGCTCATTCCGACATTCGTAGAGTAATATATTTGATGTTTAAATTTAACGGTTCAAATAAATGTTTGAATGGTGAATAATTGAGCTAAGGTTTTGAAAATGTTATGAATGTCGGAACAAGCTCAATTTTTGGATGGATGATAATATATACGTGGATTGAACATCTATAAAATCTTGTTGGATTTGAATTAGTGTAGCTAATGGTAAGGGATGGATGCTGCAAAATAGGGGTGCCCAGAAACGCTTATATATATATATATATATATATATATATATATGTATGTATGTATGTATGTATGTATGTATGTATGTATGTATGTATGTATATGTATGTACGTATGTATGAATTGGAAAGTCAATTTAGACACAAAATATATACATAACTAGCGATACAATGAATCTTCATCATTGAATTACCTTTTGATTTTCTCCTTTTATGGAACAACAAAATGTTCCAATGGTTGAGGTTGTGTCACTTATATATATATATATATATATATATATATATATATATATATATATATATATATATATATTGTAAAATTATTTTCAATTGAACGCGTTAAACATATATATATAAATTGTAGAAAAACAACTCACATCGAAGTGTGTGGTGTATCTCTCGCTCATAGGTTATTATTACTATAGGTATACTTGTAGGTAGTATTATAAAACATATTATAGCTCAAATATGTTGTTATGGATGTTGCGTATATAAACGCTAGATGGAAATGTAAAATAACTATTGAACTTGGTCTTCGTTTTGTAATGTATTCAAGTATTTATTGAAATTCTAATGTTGGGGAAAAATGAGAGCAGAGAAAATATAATAAGCTGAAGAATACAGGCTATGTAATACTGGTGTAAAAAAAACGAGAAGGGAGAAAAGTTTGAGAGTAAGCAGAATATTAAGGGATGAAGTCCACATTCTTGCATGTAAACATAGTTATATGCATAAAGAAAATTATTTACACCGTCACCTTTTAGTTCATACCAATGTGTAAGTCGTGCATTGCATACAACATTAAAAATAGTATTTATTATTTCAATGTTAAAATGAGAACATTGTTACAATATATGACAAATATTTGTGTTGAATATAAAAACTATAAATTAAAAAATTTATTACCGTTTATGTGTAATTTACATTTTAGCTTACACACACAATACGCATGCCTGTGTATTCAAAAAACAAAATAATTTATCATTTTGGTTAATGTGAATATATTGGACATACTGAAACTGATTTATGTTAGTAATTTGTTTTTTTGGCAAGGCCGATCGGTTCCGTAACACTTTTTATTATAACAAATAATAAATACATTATTGCAGGAGATAGACAACTCGTCTAACTATTACTAATGATTTTTTAGATGGACCGTCAATTTTTACAGTGGACCAACCACTTCAACTAATCTTCCTTGCAGCCTGGGAGCTAGACCATTGTGTCTAGACTGCAAAGAAAAAATCACAATCAGCACACAGGCTTAGACATACAAACATTGAACAATAACAAATGGAAAAGAACACAACAATGTGAAAAACAACACGCAGGCTGCGAAATTACACAAGGCAAAAGCTGATTACGTACTGTGGAAACCAAAACCCAGAAATTTCCCGTTGCACAACAGGCAATTAAATTACATAAGCACTCACACAATCAAGCGAGAGAAACAATTACCATTTGGGACAATGACAAAGTTTGAACACTTATAAACAAGGCAGTAAAAGTAAAATAACCCAAACCAAAACAGACTACTGTAGCTAGGAGCTACCATCGTGGTAATCGTCACCAGCGAGAAGCTAAACAAACCACCCAGTGACAATGGAAAGCGGATTACCGATGTCGAAGGAGCAGATGACAAACCCAAAACATAAAACTTGCAACAGCCAATAAAATAACCAACCAGCACTAACAATCCAACCTCCAACTATAGCTAGACAACAAAAGCATACACATACCAGACATACTACACAGTTCAAAAGTCGAAACCAACCCAACACAAAAACAGCCGAGTTACAAACAAAAAACTTGACAAAATTCCAACCAAATCATCAAACACAACCCCCATCCAAGGGGTTATTTTGACTTGTTAGCAATCTGCTCGAGCTTCTTATCTCAAATCGCATTTGGTAATGACAACGATACAACTTTGACTCAAAAATTCTTAAGGTGCCTCAAATTAGTCGTTAGATCATATGTTGCGAGGTTCACGTTGTATCGGATCAAGAGGATAACATGTTACCGGATCACAGGCATGATTCGTTGTCGAATCTTGTGCTTTTGAGGAACTTTTTAGAATAGTTCTCTTTCTCTTTGAATTTTGAAGTTGGTTCATTTTGACTTATATGCTTCTCTGGTAGAATCTTTTTTCAGATCGAGATGAATAGTTATACTTGATCCTAAGATATACTAGGTTGGTGTTGGTGTTTAGCAATTCCTTTGGACCACTTAATGGTTTATATGCTTATCTGAGCACACTTGTGGCATCTTCATTTTTAGTATTGCCCTTTTATACCTAATGATCCTGAAAGGGAAAGTTTTCCGAGCCACTATAGCAACGGATGCATTATCGACTTTTCAACCGATAATGGGTAAGTTCTAAAAAAAAAGAAGAAAAAAAGCATTGATTGAACTATAGATAAATATGGGCCATGTTTGCGGGATGCCCCGGTCAATGCATATAATCAACTGGAAAATTTGAGACGTTTTCTCCTTGAATTCTAAGCACTTTTCGTTCATGAATTTATTTAAAATAAAATTTACTTGATCGCTTTGATCATAAGGCTTACTGTAAAAGTGCGTCACTCTCAGGATTTTAGGTCTGACTATAATGTGGTCCTAGTCAATGACATGACTTAACTTCAATTTTGAATTCAAATTAATAAACATTTAGACCGAACTGGAGTCTAGAACACTTCCGGGCTTCTAACCCCTTATTTTTGGATTTTCGGGTGATTTGAAGATTCAATCTGAATGTTTCTCATCTTAAGATCATCTCGATGCATCAATTCAAGAATAAGAAATGAACTAGCCTTGAACTTGAAGTCGTCTTCCTTGTCGCACAATTTTATAGAATAGTTGTAGGGCATATGGACTACATTTAAGCTGCCTTGGCTGCGAAAATGGCTCACATGCCTTTGAATCGTCTTTTAGGATGAAGAAACACACTTTTGCAATCTTCAATATCCTATAACTCTATAGTTTTAAGCTCAGAGTGTTTCTCACTACTTTAACAATATTTGGGCTACGTCTTAATAGTCAAAAGAAGTGTAGCTTATCTCACTTTCTGAGGTCCTTCTTTTAAAGTACTAACACATTTAACGAACCTGAAATGGAGAGCTTCCAGTGCCGATTTGGGCGATGGATTCGTTGACGATTGCTCAAGCCGACAATGGTAAGTCTAATAAAAAGAAATAATATGGAAAGTTTTCTAGGCTTAAGTGGGCACATTCATGAGATTGTACCGTTTGAAAGCACATTTGACCCGCTGAATACAACTCACACAGATATAGTGCCACACTTGTCCTTGGACAACATTCGGTATCCTTTGATCGATACATGCCGATTTCAAGTTCTGAACATCTTCCGTTATCACTGTATTACATTTAGAAAACGTGCGCACCTGACTGTTCTGAGTATGAGCTTCCTTGTGTACAACGGCATCGAGATATCTTCCCTGCAAACATTCTAGAGGGGGCGACTTTATTCAATCCAAAGTTGAATAGACTTCAACCACGTACTTCTCCTTAGCTCATATTAGGGGCTACTCTCATGACCTTATTGAAAGAGCATTATTGTGACAGGTCATGTGCCTGACTTTCGCGCCCAGTATTTAGGCTCATTTCGAATCCAAGAAAGAGATGCCCATCTGCGGTCACATGTTGAATGCTACGGCATGTATGTTTTCAGTTTGAGATTCCTGAAGGCGATGTATAACTATCGACTCAGGTTGAAGTAGTGCATCAGCCTCATTTAATTCTACTTCTCATCATTGCTGCATGTGCTTGAAAGAGGCTATTCCTCTATTTGTCCTCCGATAGGAGTTAGGAATTGTGTTGTACTGGCTTCGCTTAAATGGTTACGCCATGTTGACTGGAATATGTTTGCAACATTTAAGGTGAAGTTTTTGATAATGCCATCATTATCGGTATTCCTTCCAGTCGCGTCATAAGCTCTTCACTTGCCTTTTAGGAGTTATAATCCATCCTCTTATAGGGTATTTTGCAATAATTGCGGCTAATTAAATAATGGAGTGCCCGTCTTTCAACTGAATGTTCCATAATGATGTGCAATTGCCTTTGAGATGTGGTGTCACTTCTAAATGACTCTCAATCTCGCAACTTGCCTATGGCTTGTACGCACTAATGGAAGATGCCTCCATTTTACATTTCATTTACACATTCCTTTCATATGGGACTAAACTTCATCGCTTTGCATTTGAAAGGATCCAGCCATCTCGTAGACAATGATAGGTGGTCAATTGACCCTTGGCTTAAGTTCAGTTGGAACATAGTGAATTCTTAACCAAGTTTGACCAAAGTTTCTCATCTTCCCTTTGCAATGTAACATGCGCTCCGTAGATTTTGTCATGTTCTCTTATTAGTGTAGAAATTCTCTACTTTTGACTTTTTGAATTGTTGTCACTGAAGGGAGGATACAGTTGAATTTCACAATGTACATAGTTGGTAGTGAAGATCGATTGTGTTTTAGCCAAATGCCCATAGCTTTAAGGCCAAGCTTTCCATTTACTGGCATCACTTGCCCGTTTCTATGATTTTGCCAAGTCCCTTTACTTATTCGGATCCAAGTGTAGAGATTCGTTGGAACCCGATACGATCGATGATTTCACAATACCAAATTTTCTGTTCTCCTGCTTTCATGGGATCCTATAAAGGAGGATTTGCCTTGTCGTTTTGGAAAAAGGTTCCATAGTCGTTTTCTCATTGGCAATGGATAAGTTTTGACAGAGTATTTAAAAGATAAAGTATAAGTTACTTTATTTTTCTCATACTGAGTTATTTACACATGGTGGTCTATTTATGGCGTTTGAGAACACCGGACCTGCTTTGCTCCAATAACACATTGTATATTCCCCGACCAACACTTAGAATCTACATGGCGACTATTTGTCGACTTCTCTTGGATTCCAAGCATCGTTCATGCGGGCTCATAATCGAAAATAAAATATACCTGGCAGTCTCGAAGTGGAGTGTCGTTGTCTAGAATGACTTTTTGGCCATTCGCTTTAACGTCTGGTGAAACGTCACTTTCTCCTCTTTGGACAAGGTCCTGTTATAGCTTAGCACCTTTGAGCAGCATCTGATGTATACTATCCTACTTCGTGCACTGTATGCTGAATTTTGTTGATGGAACCATCACCTAGATGCTTGGGTTCCGGTCTTATATAGTGGTCAACTATTAGGAGGCGGCTTATTCATTTGTCATCATCTGAGTATGCCCTTCGGTCCTTATTAGGATTGGACAAACCCAATACTTTATGCCTTTCAGTTTACTTTGGTTTACTCCGGCTTAACCTCTAGCAGTTACTCGGTTTCCAACATCCATGCAAGAGGTTTTACTACATTTTCATTGGAGTTTAAAGTTCGAAGCATAGATTTTCAACTTCTTTGAGTTAACTTGCCCATTATGCCATGGTCGAGGAAGATTTATATTTTTATCTCTCCATGGTGTAGGTTAGGTTGATGTTTCACGCATGCAGTGCTTGTAGTCTATCCTGTACATGAAAGATCTTAGCAACGAATGATTAGTTTTTTCTAACATAATCATGATTGCATAATTTTCATGTGTGTTGTGTATAATTGCTTATGCATCTGACTTGATTATCCATGTGACAGTTTATTAAATCACATAGTAATGATTTTTATGCGACAAGCTTACGTATCATATTTCAGTGTTTATAAGGATTTTAATTGAGTTCAAATGTTTGCCCCAGTTGGGAGAGCTAATCTTTACGACTAAAAGAGTTCTTGTTTTTGTCGGAGATTAGATACTCTAAGCATTTTATTTAATGCCCCCTGTCTGTTTCGCATGGTTATTCATATCCTCATAATTTAGTACTCTTGCCGGTTGACTGATTTATCATGATCGCATCTTTTCCATCTTTTCGCTATAACCTTAGTTGTGCTCCAATTACTCTGCACGGTAATTTATGAAGGGACAGTTTCGATTTGGAGTGTCTTCTTAATGTTGCACATCATCTTGGTTGTCTTCTTTGCCACTTAGCAACCAAATATTAACACTGAAAATAACATTAACCCCAGATTTTAGCGAAAGCACCACCCCTTTATGGGGAAAACGATATAGAACATATAAAAATAAATGAAAAATGTAAGAAACATAAAGTAAAGAGAGAGACACAATTTTTATAATGGTTCAGCCATCGACAAAACCTACATCCACTTTGAATATATTTTATTATGATCCTTTCCATGCCAAATACAATGAATTACAAATGATTATAATATTCTCCATAGTATAGATTAACAGGAAATCACAAGTACTAGTGGTTATCGGAGAATCACGATAAACAATCTAGATGACATAGGTTTAGCTATCTCTAGAGATGAAGTCTTGCTGTTGAAGGTGAGTAATGGCTACTAGAGATGAAGATCTACTTTGACAAAGCTTTGGCAGCGTTTTGGTATGGCAGAGATTGGATCCCCTTTTCTATTGGAGCGCATATTGTATTTATAGAGTTGCAGGAGGTATTGGACCAATCCCAACTGCATACATGTCCAGAATATAATCAGAACACCACAGCCCAAGTTACACATGAAAATAATATAACATCACCGACCGGTATCAATCCATGGGCAATGGACCGGCACCGGTCCATAGACTTGCACCAATTCAATATTTGATCTTCACTTCTGGATTTCCTAAGTTGTTGTGGGTCTTTCAGCTGAGTTTAGCATAAATTGAACTTTGTTTTGTTTCGTCTCATCTGGCATGCTTCTCCTGTCGATCCATCAAATAATCTTAGCATAGTTGATCCGATTGACTTGAAACTTTACCAAAGGCTTGTTGGATGTTTGGAGTCACCACAGCCCAAATGTGAGCTGATATTAATTGTATCCATGGATCGGCACCAGTCCATAAGGCATGGAATGTGTTACCAAGTTCAAGCTTGTTTCAGGAACGTGTTATCTCTATCCCTTGTAAATAAATACCTTCTACAAGTTCAAAACTTGGTTAACATGCTATGAGATATATAATAGGTTATGGGTTACTTTTGTTATTCCGACCTTGATGATTGCCTTACATTAGACGAACGTCACTACCGCGCGCTATATGGGTTTCGCTAGTGTAGGGCAGTTGTCTTACATACTCACACTTTACGTAGTAGATATGAAAGAAGATTACCAACACAGTCCATGCCATTACCGGGCTACAAAAACAGCGAAGGAATAAGGTGGATTGGAAGGAGTTGGCCAAATCCAGCACATCAAAACTGCACAACTCCTCTGTTTTAATAAATCGTTGAGGAATCATACAAATGCACAACGCTTAAAGAAAGCTCATCCCAAAACAAGACAAAGCTTAAACAAAATATTAGACTATGCCATACTATGAAATTAGCCACAATAACAACCAACATAACCTTATCGGTACTCAAGAAACTCCGTCCAGATTGTTAGCAAACCAATGCACCTACTAATGATTTCAAACAAAAAGGAACCAGAAGCGACAGTATTCAAGCCAATCCACAAGCAAAAAAATGTGCTCCCAAAGCTAATCCCAAGCTGGCATTAGAAAGTGAACGGGACGACCGAAACCCCAAAACCCCTGGCCAACCCAAGCATGTCATTAAACAATCAAATAGCCTATGCCAAAATCTAACTGCAAAACAATGATGGGGCAAGAAGGCTACGCTTGAGGTAGAAAAGGGAAAAGAGGTCGATGCCTAGCGATAGTCAATAATGGGGAGGCAGGAGAATTAGGGAATCATAGATCGCGCATGGATGCACTGAAAACATCATAATAGGCTTAGAAAAGTGGATCTGGAGAGGTTGCGCAGTAAGACCCGGAAAGGAGACGTGAAGGAGGTGTATGAGTAGGAGAGGAGAGAGCTTGTTTTTTTTCAGCAATTAAAAAAGCTAGGAGGAAACTGATAGAAAAATGAAGAAGAAGTGGTATTGGTTTGAAGAAAAGCAGAAGGTTCTCGATAATGGCGACCTCATTTCAATTCTCTCCAAATTTTCAGACGAGAAAATATCTCGACTTAGATTCATATCAAAGATCGGAGATTCCTCCAGATATAATTTCGTCTAAGCAACATGCAAGCCGTTTGTTCTCCTCAAACCATGGTAAGATTCGTAGTCTAGATCTGGATTCTAAGACTGATTTTCCAGATTTTCTCCCGAAGTCTCAGGTAAGCGAATCTAGGGTTAATTCTATACAAGTTAAATTCTGGTTAGAAGCTGTAAAGGAGAATAATTTGCATCCTGAAGCTACTCAGCTTACTTATTATGAGCCTTTAAGCCAAGATAACGTTAAATTTGCGGTAAAGAACTAGTTAGTAAAGCGAGAGAGAAATGTTTGAATTCCATTGTTTTTTATGTTATTGGTAGCGTATTATAATTATTTGAAGGAATATATTAATAGACTTGGAATTTGAAGGGTAATTATTGACTACTTGCTAGAGAAAACGGAATTTTTATTATCAAGTGCAAATTAGTGGAAGACTGTGACAAAATTTTATCTTCTGGACCATACTTTTATAACAAAAAATTGATTTTATGAGAAAATTAGAACCTGGAATGAAATTAACAAGAGAGCTCCTTAATACAATTCCTATTTGGATTAGATTACCGAATTTAGACTTGGATTTATGGTCTGTAGAAGCTATTAGTAGGGTAGCTTCAGTTATAGGTCGCCCTATAAGGTTAGATAGTGTTATTGAAGGTGTATATTGTATTTCATATGCTAAAGTCTTGGTTGAAGTTAATATTGACTTTAAATTTCCTGATATGGTTCCATTTCACTATTTTAATGGGGATTAGTTTGGCAAAAGGTTTAATATGAATGGACACCCAGTACATGTCCTAACTGTAGAGTGTTTGGGCATGCTAATGCATTTTGTAAATCCAATAAGGTCTGGATTCCTAAATGTAATTCAAAAAAAAATTAAGATACTTGAATGGATTTAGATGAAGCTTTAGGCAATCATGATAAGCATTTAAATGTTGCTGTTAGTACCCATACCTTAGATCAGAAAATCAATACTACAGTTGGAGATAATGAGAACCATGGTAAGCAGTTAAGATCATCTGTGACACCTGAAATGAATAGTTTTCCAAAGGATGCTAAGGTTGTATGTCAAGACAGTATGATCGAGAATTCTGATATCTTGAATAGACCTATAGTTTCTAATGTTATCCAGCAGAATATTAAAGATCAAGAAAATATGGTTTCTGATGATATCGATAATTTCGAGTTTAGTAAAGAAGCTGATGATATGGAAGAAATGGAGGATTGTAATAGGTCGCTTGTGAGAGATGAAGTTGACAATAAAGAAATATTAATGGAAGAATCAGACAGTTCTTCTGGTAGTATTAAGAGGAAGAGATCCAATTTCAAGGCAAGTAAATTAAAAAGAGGAAATAAGATTATGAATAGTGAGCCTTTGGTGGACACTAACCCTGAATGGGTTAAATTAGTCTGGCAATTTCAAAATAGGTCAAAGTCTAAGAAGGTTAAGGAAGATGGTAACTCCCAGGGCCGGTTCAAGTACATGGGTTGCCTTAGGCAACCTAAACTCGATACACTATTTTTTCAGTGAAGACACTATAGGGCAACCCAAAATTGAAGTACACAAATTGCCCTCTTTAAGGGGGAAGAGGTTTTGATGAAAAGCTGCGCAATAAGGAATTGAACCAGTGATCTAAACGATAACAGCCAAGTATACTTCCACCGCACCAAACCATTTGCTGTAAATTCAAAGGAGTAACCTTTTAAATATTTAACTCACATTACCTTTCTTCTCCTCTACCTCCCACACCTTGTTGCCCCTTCCGGAGGGTTGCCCTAGGCGGCCTCCTGGCCAGCCTAGCCCCTAAACCGGGTCTGGTAACTCCTATAGTGGTGTTATAAATAGAGGAATTTCGAAAAAATGATTTACTTCCCTATTTCTCTAGCTGTTGGCTTGCTGATCTTGTGTTTAGCTTTATGGTTTGAGCTTTTGTTTCTAGTTCCTAGCATTGGGTTGTGCTTGGCGATTGGCTTGGGAGTTTGGCTTTGCTGTTTGCTGGGAATGTGTTTACTCACTAGTAGTAGTTTTCGTAGCTTGGTTTTGGTTTGATGCTGCTGTAGCTTGGTTCGGGTTACAGTCTTTTGTCTTCCTGGGTTTTTTGCTAGATGGGCTATTATTTCTGTTTTGTAGTCTTAGCTTGCTTATTGTAATGTTCTGTCTTAGAAAAGCTTGGCATTGTTTTTCTTTTTGTACAGTATTTCTTGTGTTGTAAGGTTTTATTTTTGCTAAGCTTTTCTTTCATGTACTCTTTTCTTTGTAAATAAAGTACTCTGTTGTTCTAAAAAAAGATTAAAAGGAGAGAGGCGGCCGAGAATTTGTTGGTCCTTCATTGATGAATAAAAACGAATCGGTCTTTATGTTTCAAATAGCACTTTATTATTGCTACTACATTAGTATTGCACATATTGTTATAGAATATCTACCATCTAATTAGGTAAAAAATACAAGATTTGCAAATCACTAAGCATATTGTTATCATAATTATTAATAGCTAGAATAGCAGTGCAACATTTGATTTGTTATGAGCTTCTCAAAATATCATTCGCTTGTATATTTTTAAGAATTAATTGTTATTCCACATAGGGCTGCACACAACCCATATCCCATCCGACCCAACCCACCAAGCCAACCCAACCCAGATAAACCTAACCCATCAAAGTTCGGATCAGATATGGGTTATAATTTGTAACCCATACTATATACGAGTCGGGTTTGATATTTTGTTCAACCCAACCTTATTTTAACCCAACCCAACCTTATATTAAAAAACTAATTTAATATCAGCCCACTTAAAATTAAAATAGTATAATCCTTGAATAATGTTCATGTATTCTATAGAAAATTATACAAAAAAGCATATTTCATGTCAATCTGAACTAGATAGGATTAAGCAAATATATTTTAAAGAGCATTTTAATGAATTTTAAAATGAAACACTTGTTCTACTATGGAGTAAGTTAATTTCATATGATGTGTTTTACAATGAAATTTTAATAAAACATGGCTGATAAGAATCAGTTATTTTAAATGCATTATTCTAGCTAAAATCTAATATATTTAGTTGAATATTTTAATATTATTTAAGAAATCCCTCATATTCTCGTTTTTATTATATTCAAGCAACCCAACCCAACCATGTTAAATCCGACCCAGCCCATACTTCAACTCAACCTATATCCAACCTCATATAGTGTCGTATACGGGTTGAACTACCTTAAACCCATAACTATGCGGGTCGGATAAAGTATTTGATCTAACCCGACCCAACCCATGCATTGTGCAACCCTAATTCCATATACAACCACCTAAAATGAATTTGTGAAGTCCTAATCGAATCTACACTACAACAAAAACACCATATTATAACTTTAGTTTTACAACTGTGGGAAAAACACCATTGTAATAAATGGTTTTTACAACTATGGGAAAAACACTGTTGTAATAAATGGTTTTTTACAACTGTAGGAAAAACACTATTGTAATAAATGTTTTTTTACAACAGTCAATTCCCTAAAGTTGTAATAAACATATTTTTACAACTTTTCATTTTGTTAGTTGTAATAGATGTCTTTACAAACTTCATATTTATATTATCTATATTTAGTAACTAATTATATTAATATTTAATAACTAATTATATAATTAATAATAAACTTAGGAATCAATAATATTTATTAATTATTATTAAATAATTTATATTTAATAAGTAATAATTTATTTTTA
Organism: Allium sativum; assembly: GCA_030737875.1. Lineage (NCBI taxonomy): Eukaryota > Viridiplantae > Streptophyta > Magnoliopsida > Asparagales > Amaryllidaceae > Allium > Allium sativum. The sequence goes on along the minus strand of CM060918.1, from coordinate 782,839,877 downwards.
ATAGATAATGCTTTTGATAATTATTACTCGATTATAACTTGTAATAGATTAGTTTTCTACAACTTTTTTATTTTTTAGGTTGTAATAAATATTTATTATAAAAATTATGTTGCAAATTATTACTTGTATATTCATTTCAAAGTTTTCGTTACTAATATTTTTTATTCTGTATATACTAGTATTCTCTTCATTTAAAAAGCAGAATTTAGACTCCAGCCCAATGTTTCCCCCCAAATTGAAAAATTGGCTCCAATTCAAAATTTCCCTTCAATCTGAAAATTTTGCCGCCTCCTACCTATACATTTTGGCTCCAACTGGACCTACTTTACCTTCATTCATCCGCTCTTTCCACTTCCATAGGTCACCAATACAAATAAAATATTATTATATTCTTCCGATCTTTATTATGTCCAGATCGAAAACCGAAATTTCCCCCTACGCTTTTCACAATAAAAATAAATTTTGCCTTCAATCCGATCGTCCTAGCTCGCAATTCAAAATTAAAAAAACCAATTGTCGTTGTCAAAATAATCGCACTGCCTGGAGCGTTCATGCCTTGATCTAGAGTCCTTGCGCGAGTTGCTCTATGGTCTGGTCGTCGATCTGACGTATCTCGCTCATCTGAGGGTCAGGCCGTCGATCTGTTTGAGAGATGGCTTGATTGGTTTTTCTATTGGTAGGGATAGGTGCTTCGCTGATATTTTTCAGGTGATTTATTTTGCATACATTTCCAGAATTTGTGGATCCGTTTGAGTTGACTTTGGTTCCAAATATTTGTATTTTGGTTGTAGCAATATTATGATACGGATATTTTTTGGTTGTAGTAGTATTTTCGTTGCTTAATTAAAAGCTATAACTCGGTTAGAAATGAGCAGCTCGGTTAGAAAACTCAACTGTAGATGGATTCAAAAACTAAGGTGGTATGCTTGGTTAGTAAACCGATCTAATTTGGTGTATAAACAAAATTTTACTTTATTCAACAATGTTCAGTTTGATATTTTCAGCAAGGAGAGACAAATTTTGGAGTGATATTTTCAGCAAGGAGAGACAAAATGTGGAGTCTGGAAAAAATATCTTGGAGGTAATTTATCTTTTGAAGAGCTTGCTTTTAAAACATTAGCACAGTAATTACAATAGCTAGTGACATAAAGTAAGCTATCTAAAATGTTTTTTTAGATTATTTACATCATTCTTCCATTAAAATAAAGGAGATTCTGTTGTTTGGCAATACTATTCGGTGATGGCAGGTTGAACTTAAGGAGTTATCATGGACTGTGGACTTGTTCATTACTTCCGTTGTTGCAGACTGTTTGATTGGCTGAGGTTCTATAGTTGTGAGATAGTGTTATTGTTATGGAGTTAGTGATGGGTGAGTTTGAGTAGTGTTAGTGGGGGATAGAGAAGATTTTGTAGGTGGTTCATGCGGGGAATGTAAGTGGATGTTAGTTTTTGTAGTCATTATTTGTAATGAAGAGAATTGGTATGTATCGTTGCAATGTTGTATGATTCATTAATTTTGTATTTTGACTTTAAAGTTGTAACAATTTTTGTATGAATGGATCCAATGCTTTGAATTTATATCAATTTATTTTTGTTTATCCAGCTCTTATTGAAGTTGCAAAACGTATTTAATTATATTTGTAATAAAGTGTATTACAATGGTGGAAAACAGTTGTAAAATATACAGTTTACAATGGTGCAAAAAAGTTGTAAAATATACAGTTTACAACGGTTTCGCAACAGTGCAAAAAAGTTGTAAAAGATTTTAGTCTATTACAACTTCTTAATAGACGATGGTGGCTCCACCATTGTAAAAAGTCTTTTACAACTTTTTTCCACCGTTGTAATATGATCAATTTGTTGTAGTGCTACATGTTATTAGTATTATTTTAGCTTGTTATTTCTAGGCTAAAGTGGAACTATTTAAATTAAGTTAAAATATGAAAATATCAATGAATATCACTATAAGAACGGCTTGAAATAGCAACAGGGCCTTGCGACGGCTTGCGACGGCCAAAAAGCAGCCGTCGCACGACCCTGAAGCAATAAACAGCCGACCTTTCTTCTCCAGTTCATTTTACCCATGGAAATTTTAAATAATAAAACCCTTTCCAACGTCGTCGCCCTCCATTGCCGCGATTTCAACCATCCAAACCCCATTCCATCACTTTAATTTGCGAAAGTATGTCTTCTAAACCCTATTCCATCTTTATTTAGGGTTATTTAGGGTTAATTTGTGTATATTTATATGGGGTTGTAAATTCATGTTTATGGATATGAAATTGGTTGTCTTGTGAGATGCATATGATGTTGATTTTGTTATACATTGATTTGGGAATAAGTAGAATTGATTAGGAGGTTGAAATCATTGATTATCGCATATGTACTTGATTTAGGAGCATGAAAACGACGACTATCATGTATGTAATTGGGTTTACGTTGATTGTGTTGTAGGTTGAGTGTGTTGTAGGATTATTTGAGATCATTTGAGAAAAAATGAACTAAACGTGATTGTTTAGCGCTAGTAATATACTTGATTATGACTATTGAAATGGTGTAATGATGTCCCCGCATGCACTGTTAATTACGTCACCATTGGATGCAAGAATAGCCGGTCCAAACAAATTTGAAGAATGCATTTGTTATATAAAAAAAAAAAATTTGTTGCTATAATATTTAATATAAAAATGTTATTTTACAATTTTATACTTTAAACTAAAATTAACTAAAAGTAACTAAAACTAATTTATACTTCATAATTTTCACTGTCATGTTATTTTACAAATTGAAAGTACTGAAAAATATTTTATAGACGCTATGTAGTTAAGGCGCGAGCGTAGACGGAAAAAGGCGCAAGGCTCAACTAAGGTTTTTTTTTGAAGTTAAGGGCGCACCTATTAGTGAAGCGCATAAAAGCCCAAAGCACAAAAAATCGCTTTTTTCATTTGTATTGTTTTATGGTTTAAACTAGATTGAATGTTTTTTTGACTACTTATGTGAACCCCTTAGATAAATTTGGCCCCGTCCGACAAGTGTTGTATATGATCGTTATATGAGTATTCGTTTTTACATAAAACAGAAATCTATATTCATCTGATACAATATTCGTTGGATTTGTCCTAGTATTGGACAAGTTACAAATATAATAACGTAAGCATATTTTATAAATCGTTTCAGTTTAAACGGTTAACAAAGTTTCGATGACACTTCCTTTTTGTTCCCTGTGTATACTCATTTGTGTACGATAAAGGGACCAAAGGGAAGTGCTGCCGAAATTTTGTTGAACCGTTTAACCTGAAATGATTTATAAAATATGCTTACGTTATTATATTTGTAATGGGAAGTAGGTAGACCGGTCGTCAAAGTAAAAAAAGCGATAAACAAAAAAACCAAAAACATGCAATAGTTATAAATGAAATTTTACAAGATTTAAAATAGTATAAAGTGTTACGTTCTATCGAATTTTCTAACATATTTGTTGCAAATCAGGAAAATGTTCGATTATTTTCGTGATCGCAGTTGGATGTATCAACCCCGAACCGGTAAAAAAGGGTCGATAAAGGAACATTTTTGTAATGGAGTCCAAGAATTTATTAGATTCGCTAAATCCAATAATCGAAGTAACGTAGACATTCGTTGTCCGTGTAGTAAGCGCAGACATCTGAAGCATTGGAAACCGGATGTAGTAGAAGTACATCTGTGTAAATTTGGTTTTGTGTCGAATTATCACTTATGGGATCTTCATGGAGAACTTGTTCAACCTACATCTAACCCTGTAGTGGTAGAGGACGATCGTACAACGATGAACGATAATACATTGACAAATCCGATAGAAAATATGGTGCAAGATGCAGCACGATCAATGTTTCCTAACATTGAGCAAAGCGACGATGAGACTGGAAATGTCGAAGAACCAACGGCGGAAGCGAAAAAAATTTATGAGTTATTGAATTCTGCTAGGAGGCCGTTGTGGGAAGGGTGTACAAGCGGAACCGAGTTGTCTGTAACCGCCGAATTCATCACTATGAAATCAAAATTCAATCTTACAGAAGCTGCATTTACAGCAGTTGTACAAACTGCAAAACGACATATGCCGCCCAATAATTTGATGTGCGATAGTCATTATAAAGTGAAAAAACTTATGTCCTCTTTTGGATTACCATATCATAAGATAGATACATGTGTTAAAGGTTGCATGTTGTATTGGAAAGAAGACGCTCAGCGTAGAAAATGCAAATTTTGCAACGAAGATAGATATAAACCAAGGAAAAATAAAGGAAAAGAAGTTCCATATAAAAGAATGCATTATCTACCTATAACTCCCAGACTTCAACGGTTATATGCATCTTCTGCTACAGCGTGTCATATGCGATGGCATAGCGTGAGAACACCAGAAGAAGGAACTATGATACATCCGTCTGATGGTGAAGCATGGAAACACTTTGATAGGACTTATCCTGAATTTGCTGCAGAGAGCCGTAATGTTAGGCTCGGTTTATGCACGGATGGATTTTCGCCATTTTCTCAGTTTGGTAGTAAATATTCATCATGGCCTATCATTGTTACTCCATATAACTTACCTCCATGGATGTGTATGAAAAATCCATATATGTTTTTAACGGTTGTTGTCCCCGGTCCTGATGATCCGACTCAAGGAATTGATGTTTATCTACAACTGTTGATTGAAGAGTTGAAAACACTGTGGCATAAAGAAGTCGAAACATACGACATTTCGAGAAAAAGAAATTTTCGTATGTTTGCTTCTATATTATGAACTATTAGTGATTTTCCCGCGTATGGCATGCTTTCAGGTTGGAGCACAGCTAGACGTCTAGCTTGTCCTCATTGTATGGAGGAGACACGATCATTTTCATTAAAGTATGGGAAAAAAATTTCATGATTTGACTATCATCGTTGCTTTCTCCATATTAATCATAAATTTAGAACGGATAAAAAGAACTTTAAAGCTAACAGAGTAGAAACTATGCTACCGCCTAAAGTTTGGACAAGTGAAGAGATATATGAAATTGTAAGTGAGTACCCAAAGATACATGAAACTGGCAAGCAGGTTGAAATTCCAGGTAAATCGGACATTCATAATTGGTGCAAACAAAGTATATTTTGGGAGTTACCTTACTGGAAAAATCTCAAACTTCGGCATAATATTGACGTGATGCATAATGAAAAAAACGTGTTTGATAACGTTTTTAATATAGTTTTGAATGTAAAGGGTAAAACCAAGATGATGCGAATTCGAGACGCGATATATTACACTTTTGTAAACGGCCGGAACTGCACTTGTATGACGAAAATAAAAACCTAAAGCATGCTACGAGCTAAACAACAGGCAAGTAAATTTTTTGCTAAAGTGGGTGGAAGGATTACGATGTCCTGATGGGATTTCTTCAAACCTCCGTAGATGTGTGGACTTTAAAAATAGTAAATTGAGTGGAATGAAAAGCCATGATTGCCATATCATGATGGAATACTTTTTACCTGTGGTTTTCAAGGAACTGTTGCCTACAAAAATTTGGAGTGTTATAATAGAATTAAGTTTGTTTTATAAACAACTTTGTTCAACGACAATAAAGGTAGATCGTCTACGTAAGCTTGAACTAGAAATCCCTGTACTGATCTGCAAACTCGAGAAAATATTGCCACCTGGTTTTTTTAATGTAATGGAACATTTACCTATTCATCTTCCGTCCGAAGCACTTCTTCGAGGTCCAATCCAATATGGATGGATGTATCCATTTGAGAGGTAACTTTGTATATGATTTCAATAACCAGTCTAGATTACAACTTAGATTATTGTACCAACATATAAATTAAATTAATCTTATTATAGGCACTTGAATCATTTGAAGAAAAAATTAGGCAAAAAGCTCAAGTAGAAGGTTCGATTTGCAAATCGTACCTTGAAGAAGAAGCTTCCTTTTTTTTCTCTTATTACTTTAGTGAAGATGTGAACTTGTCTTTTGTAATTGTTCCTCGTAATGAACAAGTCGTTGAGCAGGAGTCTTCTCAAATAATGTTATCTATTTTTAGACAACATGGAAGACCTGCAGGAAAATGTGTGGAAATATGGTTAAGAGATAAAGATTACAATGTGGCGCACACATATGTTCTCTTAAATTGTGCGGAAGTTGCACCATTTGTCAGGTAATACTAAATTCATGTACAATTCGATTATATATGCATATACATTTATTTGTGTCTATTAATAAAAAGAAACATAACACATATATGCAGTATCTACGAATCACAACATCCATCTGGTGATCTCAGTAAAGAATTTGCTAGATGGTTTTCAGAATATGTTCATGATCCAAATAACTGTGTTGTTAACGAAGGATTACGACGTCTTGCTATCGGACCAAAAAGAAATGTCAAAACTAATCCAATATACTTTGTCAATGGATTTAAATTCAACACCAATGATTACGGAGCTGAAAAATTAACGTATAACAGCGGTGTATTTGTCAAAGGTAGTGATGATCCAGAGGAGCATATAAAAGATTTTTACGGCGTCTTAACGCAAGTTGTAGAGTTAACATATTATGTTCAGCCCGTAGAGAAAATTTATCTGTTCAAATGCAACTGGTTTAGCAATGTTCGTGGTTCTGGAATCAATGTACACAAAGATTATAAGCTAATCGAAATAAGGCATACTTCGCATTACTATAAGTATGATCCTTTTTTGTTAGCTAAGCAAGCATTACAAGTCTATTTTGCTTCATATCCATCTTTAAAAAAAGAGAAAGCAGATTGGTGGGCTGTTTTTAAAACAAAGGCGAGATTTACATTTGATGGAAATAATATTCCAGACGAAGCAGCGTATCAAGCGGATCTTGAGCCAAATACTGAAATAATGATAGCTGATGACATTGATGTAGGGCCGTTGAATGATGAAGCGAATGTACTAGTAGATGCATTTGTAAGTACTGAAAAAAACGATATAGAGTATGAGACCGAGTCTGCATCCGAAAATGATGAAGACTGAGGTTTTGTACTTATGTTATGTACTATATTCTGAGCTATGTACTATGTTATGTATTATTCTGAGCTATGTAATAATAATGATGTTAATTTTTCTTAGCTATGAATTTACTTACGTTTGTTACTATTCTGAATTATGTAATGATAATGTTGACTATGTTATGCAGTATTGTTCTTCTCATTTACGATTTATGTTATGATAATGATGACTAATGCTAATAATTCAAGTTATTTTGTATGCATATTATATTATTGTGACAGATATGTCTGGCGATAGACGACGATCGAGGAGTACATCTCAGCCTACTCCTTCACCATCTCCCGGTGCTAGCAGCTCAGTGCCGGATCTGCGCCAAATTGCAGAGATTGTTCCAAAAAGTGGCGGGTAAATGTCAAATTTATTTCAATTTAGTTTATTAAAAATATATGAAATATTTATATCAACTTCTACACAGGGGATTCGAGATTGAGCCCGCACAGTTCATATTAGAGGTATCGAAGCAGTCTTACGCGAGCAGAATGACGGGGGCTTGGCCACATTAGGATAGTATTCCACCTCATATTAAGAATGTCATTCTAGCCGATGTATTGGTAAGTAATTTTTTATATTAATATTGAAAATTAATATACTGTAAATAATTAAAAATAAATATAATATGCAGGCTGTTGTACGCGTTGCGGATGAGGACATGTCTACTTTTCTGACTCATTGGAATACGAAGATGCGCAAAAATTATCGAGAGATGGTTTCAAGGGCGAACACATTTGGAAAAAAGCCTCCGTTTATGAGTGATGATGTTTGGGCAGATTTTCAAAAGTATTGGGAGTCGGAAGAGGCAAAGTAAGACATAATGATAAATATTCACATTTATAATATTGATTGCATTATTTTACATCATCGTGTTTAAAATTTAATAGAAAGTAGCAGCTAGAAATAAAGCAAATAGAGAAAAGAATCCTGCTCTACACTGCGGTGGCTCAAAATCATTTCAACAACATAGAAGGGATTTGGTATACATTTTAAATACTTGTAGTATATGTTCACATGAAAATTTAGTGTATATAATTCATTCTTATACATTATTTTAAATACTCAGCATGTAAAGTACGGAAAAGAGCATACGCTGGCAGACGTATTCAGACACACACATGCAGTTGAGCATACTGATGAAGAAGGAAATATTATATATGATTGGGCGGATCCGAAGAGTGAGCGTATAATGGTAAATATATATGCTTATCCGTATAAATTAAAATATTTCATATTCGTTCCTATCACAGTATAACATTTGTGTTAAAATTATATTGCTATTGTAGGGGAAGTATGACGCAGAGGCTGCTATAGTGATAGAGGCTACTGGACAGGAGCTTACGGTCACAGAGTCTGATCGTATATGGCATTCTATCACTGATCCTCCTACTCGAGGAAGGCAATATGGTTTCGGAAATCAGGAGGTAAGACTTTTTTAACACACTAAACTCATACATGTTTAACACAAACCAAATAAATGTTTAACACAAACCATGTACATGTTTAAGCATATTCATGTTTAAATAACTTTAATATGAACTTACTTATTTCACAGGATGTTCAGCGTACTTATAGGAGGACGATGGAGGGGGCGACTATTTCTCGGATGCAGGAGCAGATGAATGAGCTGATGGACTAGCGAAAAACCCAGATGCAACAGGATATAGATGAGCGCATTGCAGCTTACTTTCATGAGCATGGGTTTATGCCTGGGGAGGGAGGAGATGGAGGAGATTCTGCTGTTTATCGCGGGGAGGAAGAAGAAGACGATGAGGAGGAAGATTAGTGTAGGTGCGTATTTCTTAGTTTATGCTCTGATATGTCATATATTTGGTTTTTTATGCCACATGCATGGATGATGGTATGTACATATATTATGGTTTGATGTGTTTTGTATTGTACGATGGTATTTGACGATGTTATGTTGTGTTTTGATATGGTTTTCATACGTATGGTGTTTATAATTTTGTTTTTTAATTAATGAATTGATTGTTGATGAGTATTGGTGAAATAATGAGATAATATTGGGGAATTGAATTGATTTTTGATGGAAAAATGCTGAATTAATAGTGAGTTGATGAGATGATAGTGTGGTGTGGCTTGATGGGAAGAAACTGCTGTGCAGGTCAAAAAATTTGGTTCCAGATCTGCGACGGCTAGCGACGGCCAACTGGTCAACATAAAGCGACGGCTTCCGATGGTTCGTAACAGTTTTTTGTAACGGTTTTGTGACGGCTTGCAATGGCTTCCCGGTAAAAGAAACGACTTGACGCGTGGCAATAAGCCGTTACCAGCCGTTGCTAAATCAACGACGAAGCCGTCGCTTTAGCCATTGCAATCCCTGTTGGCGAAGAGTTATTTTGCGACGACATTTAGCGATGGCTTGCGACGGCGGCCGACGGCTTAATGTCATCGCAAATTTCTGTGCTTTTTGTAGTGTATGTTTCTAAAGTTGTGTCAACATTGAAATGAGAGTAGGTTAAATACTACTATTGAACATTACACAATAAAAGATTCTTCTAAATAATTCATTCAATCTTAAAAAATAGTTGGAATAACTTTAGAATCACCTATTTATGTTAGCAAGAAATATCAAGACCAAATTTAATTTCACGTAAAAGTAAGATCTAACAAATTAAAATATTTCACTAATTCAAAAAAATTTCTCCACTAATATTACTAAATCTAGATCACACTTAAAACCAAAATCTAACAAATAAACTTTTTTTATTAATTCAAAACATTCATTGACATATATTACAAAATATTAATATGACATTAACAAAGGATCTAAAAAATATGCTTTATTTACAAATTCGTTATAAACTAATAAAATAAATAGAAATATGAACTAATAAAAACATCGTATATTGTAACTTAGAGACGAAAATTAAAACAACATAGTTTCAAAGCAAAAACATGACTATATATATATATATATATATATATATATATAAGGAGCATTCTGGGGCACCCTTAACAGGATTTTGTAGATGTTCAATCTACATATATATTATCATCTATCAAAATTCCAAAATTTGAGCGTATTTCGACATTCGTAGAGTAATATATTAGATGTTTAAATTTAACAGTTCAAATAAATGTCTGAACAGTGAATAATTGAGCTAAGGTTTTGAAACTGTTATGAATGTCGGAACAAGCTCAATTTTTGGATGGATGATAATATATACGTAGATTTAACATCTATAAAATCTTGTTGGATTTGAATTAGTGTAGCTCATGGTAGGATATGGATGCTGCAAATTAGGGATGCCCCGACATGCTTATGTGTGTGTGTGTGTGTGTATTGGAAAGTCAATTTAGACACAAAATATATACACAATTAGCGATACAATGAATCTTCATCATTGGATTACCTTTTGATTTTCTCCTTTCATGGAACAAGAAAATGTTCCAATGGTTGAGGTTGTGTCACTCAATATATATACATATATATTAAAAAGTTATATTCAATTGAACGCATTAAACATATACATATATAAATTGTAGAAAAACAACTCACATCGAAGTGTGTGGCGTATCTATCGCTCACAGGTTATTATTACTATAGGTGTACTTGTAGGTAGTATTATAAAACATTTATAGCTCAAATAGAAGTACGAACTAATAAAAACATCGTATATTGTAACTTAGAGATGAAAATTAAAACTACATAGTTTCAAAGCAAAAACATGAGTTTATATATATATATATATATATATATATATATATAAGGAGCATTCTGGGGAACACTTAACAGGATTTTGTAGATGTTCAATCCACATATATATTATCATCTATCAAATTTCCAAAATTTGAGCTCATTTCGACATTCGTAGAGTAATATATTTGATGTTTAAATTTAATGGTTCAAATAAATGTCTGAACAGTGAATAATTGAGCTAAGGTTTTGAAACTGTTACGAATGTCGGAACAAGCTCAATTTTTGGATGGATGATAATATATACGTGAATTGAACATCTATAAAATCTTGTTGGGTTTGAATTAGTGTAGCTCATGATAGGGTTTGGATGCTGCAAATTAGGGGTTCCCCGACACGCTTATATATATTGGAAAGTCAATTTAGACACAAAATATATACACCATTAGCGATACAATGAATCTTCATCATTGGATTACCTTTCGATTTTCTCCTTTCAAGGAACAAGAAATTGTTCCAATGGTTGAGGTTGTGTCACTCAATATGTAATATATATATATATATATAAAGTTATATTCAATTGAATGTGTTAAACATATACATATATAAATTGTAGAAAAACAACTCACATCGTAGTGTGTGGCGTATCCCTCTCTCATATATTATTATTACTATAGGTGTACTTGTAGATAGTATTATAAAACATTTATAGCTCAAATATGTTGTTATGGATGTTGTATATAAACACTAGATGGCAATGTAAAACAACTATTGAACTTAGTCTTAGTTCTGTAATTTATTTAAGTATTTATTGTAATTCTAATGTGGGGAAAAAATTAGAGCAGAGAAAATACAATAAGCTGAAGCTATGTAATCCTGGTGTACAAAAAAAAGGAAGGGAGAAAAGTTGAGAGTAAATAGAATATTACGGGCTGAAATCCACATTCTTGCATGTAAACATAGTTATATGCATAAAGAAATTTATTTACATAGTCACCTTTTAGTTCATACCAATGTGTAACCCGTGCATTGCATAGAACAACATTATTAAAAATAGTATTTATTATTTCAATGTTAAAATGAGAACATTGTTACAATATATGACAAATATTTGTGTTAAATATATAAACTATAAATTAAAAAATTATTACGATTTATGTGTAATTTACATTTCAGTTTACACACACAATACACATGCGTGTGTATTCAGAAAACAAATTAATTTATCATTTTGGTTAATGTGAATATACTGGACATATTGAAACTGATTTATATTAGTAATTTGTTTTTTCGGCAAGGCCGATCGGTTCCGTAACACTTTTTATTATAACAAATAATAAATACATTATTGCAGGAGATAGACAACTCGTCTAACTACTACTAATGATTTTTTAGATGGACCGTCCACCATGACAATTTTTATAGTGGACCAACCACTTCAACTAATCTACCTTGTAGCCTAGGAGCTTTGTGTCTAGACTGCCAAGAAAAAATCACAATCAACACACAGGCTTAGACATACAAACATACGTACAACACCACCACCCAACATAAAAACAGTCGAGTTACAGACAAAAAAGTTGACAAAATTCCAACCAAATCATCAAACACAACCCCCACAAAGTGAGATAATCCAGAGATCAGCATACGTACAGCACCACCACCAACATGTCCGATCCACAACCATAAACCGCTTGGGGTTAAGTCTGCCTTATGGAATGAGGCAAATACGATATTGAGTCTGAGTGCCAGAGAAAGGTTAAACGCAAGCTAACAATCGCGAAGATTCGTAGGCGACTGTTAGTAGGAGGGACAATAAAAGGGAGATGGGGCTACTGCATGAAGGTGCAGAAGTATGGAAATGAAGCACGCACGAGTAGATCCGGACAAAAGAGGAGGCGGTAGGTAGGAAAGCGGTGGTTCGTGACAAGAAGGTGGTCAAATCTAAATTTATGAAATTTGTAAAATATAAGTGATTTGTTGGATGAATTAAGAAGCATTATTTAATGCAATTTGTATCAGTAAGTAAAATCTAAATTTATGAAATTATTTTATAGACCTATATTAGGAAGAACTAAAAAGAAATATCAACAAAAACATAAATTTTTTATGGAGTTATTGACACTAAAAATTGATTTTGTGATATAAAATATGATGAATTCTTGATATGAAAGAATTATAATTGATTTATAAATTAACTTTGTTATCATTGTTGATGTACATAATTTATGTTATGCAATTTATACATCTTCATAATTGAATGAAATAGTATCATCTTTCTTAAAATGAATATACAGAGCAAAATTGGCGTATATTTCAAAGATAATGAGAGAAATGGGCTAAATATTAGCCAATATTATTTAAATAATTTGAATTTATGATGTCATGAGTAGTTTATGCATACAAATTAAATATAAAATATAATGAAAGAATCAAGAGAGTTCGGTAAACAATTGTACAAATGGTAGAATACAGATATTTGTAGTTGAAATTTTTATTTCTTTGATATATGATAAATTTATTGATAAACAAATAATATATTAAGTTTACTACTATTGTTTACATGTATAATTTATATATATGACTTGATCAACTTTGTATTGTCTCCATTATTGATATGAAAATGGTATACATTTCAAAATATCATATTTAGCGTTATTTAGATGAATTAACAACTACTCATTGATTGAATTTATTTATTAAATACAAAATCACATAACAAATTTAAATATATATATTTTAGGCAAAGTAGACCGGTTTATGCTTTGTAACACTTTTGTTATGTTGAAATAATAAATACAAGGAGATTCAGATGATACACAACAAGTATATCAACTAATACAACATGACATGCTTCTACACAAGGAAGACGAACAATGAACAAGTTAATACGCCACTTATTCAATCATACCAAGAGCCGTTGCAAAGGATACTACAACAAATCATTTAGTACAAATTGAAAAACCAAGATCACCTCCTCACCGACTTACTGCGGATAACATGTACCGACTCCCAACGCCGCAGTCAACCACCTCCTCAAGCCTTCAGTCATTATCAAATAGGTTTCCTCGCAACATGGCATTCTTTTTTCTACGAGTGATGTAGCCAGGAATAGAGGCAGATTGAGGAGAGCTTGATTGAGCTTCACAACCAGCGTTAGGAATAAGAGATGGCTCCGCGTACGCCACAAGCAGGACAAGATGTGCATAAGGATGTTGATTTAAATATATTGACTTAAATGTACAATATTAAATAGAGTAACTTTTTTTTTGAAAGGCAGAATTCTATTGCATATTTACAAGTACAATATGGTATTTACAGAGACTCACTACCAAAACAACAAACAACTATACAGCTCAAATATGCAGAAAAACAAAAAAAATACAAACTATACAAAAAAATTATACACTATACAGAAACACCTCAACCTTTATGAAACAGAAACAACAGAAACACCTCAACCTTTATGAAACAGAATCGAACTTCTTCATCAGTTTCCTGAATATGACATTGAAAAGCTCATTCGAATTATAAATCCCTCGCCCAAAATTTCTTCTATTTCTTTCTGACATAATTCATAACAAAAAGTCTTCAAAATCATTAACAAGGATTTAGTACAACGTCGCTTCCACCTGGTAGCCTTGAAGATATTATACCATTCAATTCTGCTATTATTTACAGGTTTGTAGAAACCACCAGTGGATAAAAGCCTCGACAACACCAGAAAAGAATAACTACACTCAAAAAACAGATGGGTATTTGATTCCTCAATATATTTACAGAACAAACAAATATTATCAAGCACAATAACAATTATGAAAAGTTTATCCTTTGTATTAACCGCATTTGCCATGACCTTCCATAAACCTTTTGTATTAACCGCATTTGCCATGACCTTCCATAAATGTAGGTTTTCTTTTGCTGAAATATCAGAGTTCCAAACTCTTTTAGTCCAAGGAAAACCCTGCTTTTCTCCTTGCAAAAGTTTGTATACTAGTTAATAGAATGATTTTTTCCTCACCATAAAATACTACTATCACCGTTAGCAATGAAGCTATCCGATAATTCAGACTCGAGAAATCTAAGAATTGCTGAACTAGAATAAGGAAGGATTAGGCTGCCATCGTGAATGTAATCTTCAACTAAAGAATTCTCAGCAATCCCTGATTGATGCCTCAAATTAAAATCAACTATTGAACTTAGGATCAAACCTGGTTTAACCCAAGGAGAAAACCAGAAAGAAAGTTTCTTAATGAACTTGTAATTGTATTGGATGAACGGCAAAAAGGAATCACTTAATTTTAATATATTGCGCCAACTCCAGCTAGCATTTTAAGGCACGTCCATCGTCCAAAAATGCTTGTTCCCAATTAAATTTTTGTTGATCCATTGAGACCATAAATTGTCTTCTTGTGCAAAAAATTTATCAATATAAGAAGAAATTGCAGATTTATTCCAAAGAGACAAATTTGTAATTCCCAAACCACCAAACTTTTTTGCTTCAAATAACTTGGAAAAGGAAATTGGAATTAAACCCTTTGCATATGGATCACCAAGCCATAAGAACCTGTTAAGAGCTAATTTTATCATCTGGATAAGTTTTACTGGTAATATATAATGTCGAGACCAGTAAGTTGTGAATGCAAGCGCAACAGACTGAACAATAACAAGCCTTCCAGTCTAAGAAAGTTTGCAAGCCGGCCGTTGTTGAAGCTTGCCAATAATTTTCTCAAATAAAGGTGTACAATTTGACTTTGTAATACGAGTACTAATGAGAGGTAAACCAGGTAAAATGAATTCATTGGAGGCTCAAGCAAACCTGATTTTTCAATTATGTCCTTCTTCCTAACATCCGTCAGACTAGCAACCAAAATATGAGATTTAGTGATGTTGAATTGAAGACCAGTGATTGAGTGGAACAAGTGCGGAGTCTCTATAACACATTGGATATTATGAACTAATGGCTTTGTAAAAATTACCAAATCATCATTAAATAAATGATGAGTTATCAATGGATGCTTGCACTTTGGATGTAAATCTAACTTCTTCTTTAAACATGATCAGCTAGCAAAGCATTTAGTAATTCCATTACAATAATAAAGATGTATGGTGATATTGGATCACCTTGACGGACACCCTGAGATCCTTTAAAATATCCATGAAGACAGCCTTTTCTAGCAATAGAATGATGAGGCAAAGAGATTAAAGAATGAATCCAAGCAATAAAAGGAATCTGGAAATTCATTCTTGCCAAAATTGCTAAGATTGAATGCCATGCAACCGAATCAAAAGCCTTTTTAATGCCAAGCTTCATTATACATTTAGGCGAGATGTTAACCATGTTATAACCATACAACAATTCTTGTGTTAACAAAATGTTATCAGAAATAGATCTACACTTGATGAAGGCTGACTGGTTTGGAGCAATGATGGATGGTAAGACCACTTGAATTCTATTTGCAAGGATTTTGGAAATGACCTTATAAAGGACATTACAACAGGAAATTGGACGAAATTCAGAAACTGAGGATGGGTTATCAACTTTGGGTATAAGAGCAATCGCAGTAGCAGACAAACTAGAAGACAATTCATTATGCATGAAGAAATGGAGAATTGCTTTAGTAACATCATCACCTATAACATTCCAACATTTTTATAGAAAAAGGGCGTTGAAGCCATCCGGACCACCACAACTACTAGGATCAAGACCAAAAACAACTCCTTAACCTCTTGATCGATAATAATTTGGATAAGGTTTTCAGCTTGGACAGATGATAAGGTTGGGAGGTTAATATGGAATAATGGCATGATATCAACAGATGAAATAGGATTAGCTAGAATGGATGAAAAGTACTGAACGAAAGCTTTATTGATCATACCTTCACCAGAGTGAATAGAACCATTCATATCTTTAATTAAAAAGATAGAATCTCTTGCTTTCTAAACTTTAATACAAATGAGAAAAAATTAGAATTCCTATCACCTTCCAATTCCTGCCTGACAAATGCAAATTGACGAATTCCTTGCTATTCCATTTCCATGGCTGCTTTAAGTTTGCATCTTAAATCATTCTCTTTATGAACCAAAATGATATCATAAGGATATCTTTGAAGCTCATATTGTACGTAATCTAGCTCAACTTTGATATTTTTTGATTTATTTGCTCCTTTACAAAAATTGATAGAAGACCAAGATCTCAGCTGAACTTTAAGCAACTTCAATTTGTGCAAAAGATTAGTCATAGAATTACTATAATATTGAGCACTCCAAACCTGCAAAAGATTGTTAGAGAAATCCAGGTGATTATACTAAAAATTGAGAAATTTAAAAGAAATATTACCCTTGTTAATAGCATCATCATCCCCCCATTGAAAGAGTAAAGGATTATGGTCAGATAATAGAGGAGTGAGGGTGAGATAAACTGAATTAGACCAGAGATTATAGAGAGCAGAGTTAGCAAAAATATGGTTAATTTTATAAAGAGTTGGAGGAGCATGCCTTGAACAGTTAGTCCAAGTAACAGAAAAACCAAATCCTTTAATAGGAAAAAGATTAGAAGAAATAATCATTTGATTAAGAGAAGCCAAGTCTTTAACTGTTAAAGGACAGCCATCGAGTTTATGGGAACAACTATACATGCAGTTAAAGTCACCCCTTAGAAGCCAAGGCTCATTGGAGGGATTCAAAAGTTTAACTTGATCAAAGAATGGTTGACGAAGAAAAATTGAGTTTTGAGCATAACTGATGTGAGAAGAAATTTGGAATTCGAAGGCAGAAAATTACAACTGTAGCGAATAAGTTGATCTGTTTCAAAAAGTTTGGACAAAGAGATATAATTTGGACTCCACAATGTTAATAATCTACCAAATGGAGCTTTAATAAGATTATGATCAAAATACCATGATGGAGCAATGAAATTTGCGACTTTCTCAATTGACACAGCATCCAACTTAGTTTCTAAAAGACATATCAATTGAATTGAATTATCTTTAATCAAAGACTTAATCACACTTTGCTTTGAGGGCAGATTTGCACCTCGTATATTCCAAAATCCGATCGAATTCTTCATTTAAAGAGGAGGGGGTCCATCATAAAAGTTGGAT
Organism: Allium sativum; assembly: GCA_030737875.1. Classification (NCBI taxonomy): domain Eukaryota; kingdom Viridiplantae; phylum Streptophyta; class Magnoliopsida; order Asparagales; family Amaryllidaceae; genus Allium; species Allium sativum. Next base: position 782,822,083 of record CM060918.1, on the reverse strand, counting down.
TACTCCTTATATGCCTTGTTGAATTACTAATGCTGCCAGAAATTGGCGTAACTTCCTCCGGATTATACTATTTCCCATCATTGAGGTCTTCATTTTCCTCAATGCTAACTCTCTTAGCTTTTTTCTTCCTACCTTTAATTTTCCTCTTGCTACCTTTAGAAGAGGAATTATTTCCAACCATTGTGGAGTCCAAATTGGTTGCAGATGAAGAATTTAAAGCTGGAGGAGGAAGAATTATATGAGGAGGAATTGAAAGATGACAATATGGAGAAGAACCATGAGAATTGAATGATATACTAGTAGGCATTTGAGAAGAAAAAGATGAAGGACAAGATGAAGTGGTATAAATTGAAGAAGAAGGAATAGAGAGATCATCTTGAGTGGATGCAACATTACTGATTTATGTTCATTCAAAATTGAGAAAGGATTATGAGTATGGAATTACTTAGCAACTGCTTCTTGAAGGATGCTTTTAAACATTTGCTTGTCGCAATGCATATTACTTTGGACTGATTTTTCATTATCAATTGAATCGGTTTTACTTTGTATGGTGCATTTTCCATGCTCATCAACTATGACAATTTTTTGGTTGCCTCTCTCTAATATATCATTATTCACATCCATTGGCTCCTCATTATTCAACTCAACAATTCCTGCCAAGTGACCAATACCATCCAATTGAATTACCTCATCCATTTTTTTATTGATTTCCTCTTCAACACCACTTTTACCACTGTTCTCCTTCCTTTTCCACATTAGTTTCTTTTTATTCACTACTCCGTTCAGAGTTTCCTTTAGTCGTAGACATTTTCTTGTATTGACCTAGCTCATTCCTCCTTCCAAAAAAATTCCCATCATTATCAACACCCTGTTTTTTAGCTTCCATATCATTTTTCTTTGAATTAAACACAACTTCATGCTGAATTAACTCCACATCTGTATTAGCTTCACATTTATTAGTTGAATGCCTAAACACCTTACAATGAGTACAAATTAATGGTCTCCAATCACATGAAACTCTCACTCATAGACATTTTTCACCTAATACTCCCATATCAATCATATCAGGCAGCTCATAATCAGCAGATATCTCAACTAACGCCTTAGCATATCTAAATCTTTGAAGCCTTTCAGTGCTTGAATCTAAACAGATTAACTTTCCAACATGTTATGACAACCAATTTATTCTCACTAATGTCCAAAGCAAAAGAGGAATTCGATGGAGATGAATCCAGATTGGCACCTTCTTAATTTGCGATTAAGCATCCCCAACAGAAGGATCCCATGTTGTAATTATAAACATCCTGCCCTTTATGAAAATAGGATCATATTTTAAAAACCTATCTCTTTCCATTTCATTTGCAAATTTAAAGAAGAATTTAACTCCATCCGATTTAATATCAACATCACCCTTAAGTTTCCAAAAACTAAGTAAGAAATTCACAACAATGAGATAAGAGAGTGTACCATTCAACAAAAATTCCACCAAGTAATCTTTCTAATACTTCATACCTTCATTTTTAACTAGTTAAGGAAAGGCATTTGATCGACCATTTCTATCTATGTCAAATTGCAGGGGTTTATAAGCCCCAGCATTACGAGGGAGTTTTGTAAAGAGGGAAAGATAATCAGATTTTGAAGACAAAGAGTTAGATCTTGAGGAGTTGGATGAATTATTGCAAAGAGGAATGGAAGGATTTTGCTGCAAGGATGATTGACTATCATTAACAACATTTCCAACATAAGAATTTGCCAAAACTTGATTCCCAGATCTGAAAATTTGAAAATGAGGAAAAGGATCTGAAGTGCTCGTTGGATTGATTAAACTAGGAACGGAAGGATTTTGATTCATAACAACTTGAAAATCATTAGCATCACTACCAGAACTTGATTTGACCAAATCTTGATTTCCAGAATTGTAAAGAGGAACAGGAGGAATGGCTTCCGAAGTGTTCAATGAAATGGTACAACTAGGAACCACAGAAGTACCATTAAAAACAAATGAATTTGCAGAATTAGTGGCAAGAGAAGAGGATAAGATTGAATTTGAATCAAGAAGAACTGAATTAACATTTGCAATAGCGGTACCAGGATTAGAATTAACAATCAAGGGATCCAGAGGAACCAGAGGAGGAGGAGGAGGAGAAGGAGGGAGAGGTGGAGACGAAGGAGGAGGACAATGAGGAGGACGAGGAGGGGTAGAAGAAGAAAGAGAGGGAATGGAAGCGGTACCAGGATTAGAGTATTTTATAAATAACTAAATGAATTTTCAAATGTAAGCATTTGACATTAATATCACAATCTAATACTTGATGAATATATTGATGTAAATGAATAAGACCTTGAATTTCTGATTATTATTTTCTTTTTTAAGCACAATAGCTAATAATATATAGCAAAAGGAGAATAAAGTCATTCTTCAACGGCGTACAAAAACAGTACTGTAGTTTATAGAAAACAACTAAGACTATGTAAAAAGATACGAAATACTAAACAACAGATACAACAAACTCCTCCTAAAACACCAACAGAACTCCCGTCGATAACCACCAGAGCAAGCGGCAGCCAAACACAAAAGAACAAAGCAGTCTGCCAGACTAAGAACCACCAAGGCCGAAGAGGCTCCTGTACCACTTGACAAATCTGACAGTCTTCAAATCACGAGCTTTGAACCGGTACAAAGAAAGGAAAAACCATGACAACGACCACCGGAGAAGATCCAGCCGCTCAAACCAAAATCCAAGCTTAAAAACACCACGAGACAAAGCGATCACCCCACACCAGCCCTGGGAAGAGAAAATGTAGCAATGTAAAAAACATGAGACAAAGCTAAAGACCTATACCGGAGAAGATCCATGAAAGGCCTTCCACGAAACATAACGAAGACATCCTTCTTCACCTTTCGGATGATGGGAAAGGTCCCCATAGGGATTCTTCGAAGATAGACTTGTTACGAGCACACCAAATGTGCCAACAAATGATACTTGGAAGATGATGGAAAAGGACATACTGAAAAGACTTCCTGGTCCTGCTTTCCCACCAAAGCCACAACAAACCGAGAAAAGAGAACGCACTAACCCCTAGGCTGACAAGGCCCCCAAAGAAAGACCATACATACCTGGCACATTCTCCTTCGAAGAACAAATGAGATGACGTCTCCAAGTTACCTACAAGAAAACACCTGCAACATGACACAAAAGGGATTCCAATCCGCATAAAGTTTTCATCCAAAGGTAAACCCCTTTGAACGGTTTTCCACATAAAAATGGAAACCTTTAGCAGGGTGCGAGAATCCCAGATAAAAGAGATGGCAGGAATTCACGGAATGAGGATCCACATCGAATTCTACGCCGCTCGCAGAGAAAAAGGACCACCATTCCAACCCACCCCCCCTTCGTGTGAGTCAACGAAAGCTTTCACTAATTGCATTCATTTCCATGTCTCACCCGCATAAGACGGGAACCTAGAGAAATCCGAAGGCAAAAGACGACGGTATTTAGCATGAAGAAAAGTCTCCCAAAGAGAGTCATTAGTTCAGAACCGAACCCGAAGTTTACAAGTGTAAGCCTTACAGACGCCCCTTAGGTTACAAAGCCCAAGTCCACCCTCTCGCTTGGGATGGCAGATGACATCCCAAGAGATCCAATGATGACGATCAGCATTGCCCTTTTTCCTCCAAAAAAAAGATGTTGACAGGAACGGAAAGAACGGAAGAAACAAGAGGTATGTGTCGTAACTGCATAACTATGAGACCTTATGGAATCAAGAACCGATTTGATAAGAACAAGTCTGTCAGCCAGAGATAGAAGAAAAGTGTTCCCTCTAAGAATCTTACCTATAGCTTTGTCGGTAAGAGGATTACAGATCGCATTGAGTTTGCAACTTTGATGCAGCACAATACCAAGATATGGCAATGGCAGAGAGGCAATCATGAAACTTGTGAAGGACTGAACCCAAGAGACCCGGACTGGATCCATAGACTTGGTGGGAATGAAGCAACTCTTCGAAGAGTTGGCCAAATCAGTTTTCGTAAAGGTAAATGAAAGCCACGATAACACTACCGGAACTGATTTTTCGATGCCAAAATGGCGTCAGTGTGGCGTCGAAAAACTTGTTTTCCACGCCTTTTCGATGTCATTTTTGGCGTCGTTACAACTTGAGTGGGAAAAAAATCCGACGTCTTTTCTACGCCAGGCGTTAGGTGTTTTCCGAAGCCTTTCCAAAGCCATGCGTTAGGTGTATTTCGATGCCTTTCCGATGCCATTTTTTCAACATCGTACCGACGCCATGATTGCACCAAATTATGAATACGATTTCAGTTTCCCTGCACCCTATCAAGCCATTTCGAGGACATTTCTAAAGCAATTTTCAATTACTTTTGCTTTATTTTTTTCTTTCAAACTCTGGATCAAAGATTCATTCTGATAGTACTGAACATGCACCAAAATGTAAATATCTCAATCAAACAAAATGTTATAATATTACTAACAATAGTACGGAATAAACAACGATATATTCAATGAAACATTCATACAACATAAAGCATTCACGGTATTTCTTATAAAATGTAAATTAATGTCACTTGCACGCTAATATATCTAAGCAAAAACCATTCCCACATTAAGACAAATTGTTATCTCTTATACATAAAACATATCTTTTCCAATTTATATATGTTTATACAGCACTATCTAGAACAAGTTAGAATAAACCATAAGAGCCACAACAGTATCTTTCCAGCTCTCTTAAGATCCAACATCTTCCATTTGGTAGTAACTCGTTTTAGATTTCAACAAAGAAAAAAGATTCATGAAATGAACGAGCAATCTAAGAGAGGAAAAAATGTTATTCTATGATGACTGTATTTATTTTACTTGCTAAATGAGTATGATTACAATTTTTGTAGCTTCGGAAGCAACAATTCAAAAATATTTTCCTAGAATATTGATACTTTGAAATTCAAACTATTTATATCTTCTTGCAATGCATTTTCCTACAACTTTTCCAATTTTTTGTTGCGAATGAAAAATCAATCTGTAAAATAGTCATGCAAGTAAGATTTGTTAATAACTAATATCTCAAAAATAACACAACTGAATTACTGAATTCTCAAAATCCTATAGGATATTCTAAATAAACTTTTTTTCTAATGGAACCACCAAGCAGGTTCACATATTATTGGTATCAATATCAACAATTATATCCCAAAGTAGCAACAACTTAGAAATATTTCACTAGAATATTGGCACTTCAGTCGTAACAAATTGAAACTGTTTACCTCTTCTTGCAGTGCATTTTCCTACAATTTTTCCTTTTTGTTGAGAATGAATCGATCTATAAAATAGTCATGCAACTAAGATTAAGTACTGATTTCTCAACTATAAGATATTTTGATGACCGAGTTCATAAAAACCGACAATTGATGTTTTGAATTAAAAAAAAATGGAATAAGCAAATAGGTTTGTGAATTTTTGGTATCAACATCAACTATTATATCCCAAAGATGACTTCTCTTGTCTTAACTAATAACAAGACAAAAAGAAAAATCATGTTAATACAAGGAATTGCTACTACTTCTACATTTAGAACTTTCTGAAACTTACTTAGAACTACTCCTTTGGAAAATAATACAAGGAGAGCGGTGCACTGTATAATTTGCATCTTTGGGTTGCAGACTAGCATTAGGAAATAAGCTAAGATATTGATATTCATGAAAAAATTAAGCATCTTGCAACTTCTGATATTCAGTTAACATGTCTGATTTGTCATTAGAAACATACATCTATGAAGGTAACTCAGTCCATATAAAGGACAAAATGACATCATAGCTATCAGGACACACTACACCATAATGGCCATTTGGCAACTCTTATTTTTTTTCAACTACCAACACTTATATGTGTTGTAGACTAGTGACACTAATATGTGTTGCGGATGCAAAAATGTATCACCAAAAATGTACAAACACTTCTATGTGTTGTTATGCCTGGTCAACTCTTCTTTTCTAAGGGCAAAAGGGTAAGTTACCAAACATAACCCTAATCTAATCTGATGCTCAACGCTTATCCTCAACACTTATTCCTTCCCAAGCCGCAACATATGCAAATACACAAAATGGACTTCGAAGAATTACGATTAGCTAATCAATATCTAAAATCGGTTTCGCCTCTCAAATCCTCTCTTCATGACTTCGAATTGGGGCTTCTAGGAATTGGGGCTTCTAGGAATCACGGCGGCTTCTAGCAATCACGATAATAGGTAAAAAAAATCAATTTCAGTTTCAATTCTGTCGTTTAATTCTATTTCTAGGCTTGGTTGTTAATTCGTAGTTCTGCAATTTACTCTATCTTGTTTTTAGTTCACTGATCTAGCTTTTGTTTTCAGCACTTCCGGTTAATTTTCCTTTAATTTCCTGCATTTAGATCTAGCTTTTGTTTTCAGCATTTCCTGTTAATTTTCCTTTAATTTCCTGCATTTAGATCTAGCTTTTATGATCAATTTTAGTATGTTGGAGGTAGCTATTGTCCGGTTAGTGTACTAGTTTGATAAAAATATTACTCTTTAATGGAAATTGCATATGAAGAAATTGCAAAACAACTTCCAGGTGCAAATGAAATTCCAGGGGACAAAGGAATAGGTCTTTCAAAAAGCCTTATGGATCTAAAGAATGGTGACTGGGCTCTTAAAATTGTGCCTTGGATAGGGGGAAGAATTATCTCAATGACACATATTCCTTCTGGTAATAAATGTAGATTTGTTTAATCATCATCACTCCATTATGCATATATTGTAGCTGTCATTGCATTTTAACTCATTTATAAATTTAGCATCTAACTTAATTATTAGTTATCCAATGATCTTTATTTATTACTTTGTTATTAGTGGTGTATATGTTGCAAATACATTGAATCTATACTTGTAGAAAAATTTGTCAAGTGATATATGATCAATTTGTAGATGATACGTCAAAACTTATTTACTGGAAACTAAGTGCAAATTTCCGCTCTGTAATTTGGAATTCCAAATTTAACCTAGGGTAGTTCCTTCAAAAAAAAGTTTGAAGTACCAACAACCTATAGTAAAATGATATAGAGACCGATTTCATTCTATTCATTTGTAAATTATTTTTTACCAGGGATCCAGTGGTTTCACAACAGAGTTGAGCAGGATGGTTCTCCTCTGGATGTTCTGAGCAGTACACAGTTATTAAGTAAGAAAATCGTATCTATGTATATGTTATGCTTGGGACTCTGTAATATGTTCTTTTATTACTTTGGTATTCTTGTTTTTGGAGGAGAGGTCTTGAGCAGGCTGGCGAGGAGGAAGCTGTTGTATTGGAGGGGGATACTGGTGGTGGATTATTTATTCAACGTCATATACGTATTCCTGAAGATTCTCCAAAGGCGCTCAAAATTGATTCTGTCATCGTAGCTCGGAGTTTAGGAGCTGATTCTGTCACCCTAACTACTGGTCAGTTTGCGTTTTCAGATTCATGTGGTTATGCATTAGTTTTTCTCTTTGCACTATCAATAAATCGATGAATTCTAGAACTTGAGCTTAATTTTACGATGCTGGTATTTACTTTCTAGGTTGCATTACTATATCATCACAAGAAATAACTAGGTATTCCTTAAAATGCTGAGATAATTTTGCGATTCAATTTTAATTTTTTTTGTATGTCTGGCCAGTGGTTCTGAATCTCCAAGAAGTCATATTGAAATTCATCCGAGTACGATGTAAAACCTGTGAATTGTAATGTTATATGTTATAACCAACTGCTGACTGAGGCAAATAATTTGCCAATTCTTTTTTTTGTTTATATATGTTTATAAGCATACATTTTTTTAGAACTTTTTATCTCTTTCGTAGTCATGCATCATGTTAGTCACTAGTCAGGTCATCATAGTTATTTGATACAACAATTAACATGTCACATTGGTTTAGATTTTAGATGTGCTTTATTGCATGTCATTTGAGGCCTTATTCCCATTAGTTGTTATTTTTTGCTTAATAAACCATAGATTGATATCTTTGTTATATCTTCTTGCCATTGTTTAATAATTTTAGGTATACCTGTTCTTTTTACCAATTTCTTTTGGGTGACTTTTGAAGGTCAGTAATAGTTCATTTACAAAGAGATCGGCTGCAAGTATGCTTAGCGGGAAGAAACCAATCGAAGCAACTGCTATGAGCTAAAATCAATTCTAGAATGCATTTGCTGAAAAGCAAAAATTATTCTCTTCAGTTACTGATTCTTTCACTTTTCTGCAGCCACTTTCTAAAAAGACCGGATCTAGCAAGTCTGGTGCTGCAAAAAAGACCGATGGTTCTGGGACTTCGAAGGTTTCTGTTGAAGTTGAAGACGTTGAGGTATTTGAATTAATATATTTTGTAGCTTGCAAAATTCAACATTTTTACTTTTATTTGAATTGTTATGCAAGTTATCACCACCAAGTCGCCAACATTATCTGAATTTTAGCAATGAGAAATTGGTTGGCATTGACATTCTAATTCTTGTGTAAACATCATTTGTAAAGGTTAGTTGGTGGAGATAAAGGCTTAATTTTGACACTGCTTGAGAGAATCATTTATGCACGTACATATGCGCTTGCACTCGTGTGTGTGTGTGTGCATAAGTAAATAATGATGATGAGACCCATGCCAAGGTGGTGTGTTTGGCTTCACCAATATGACTCTAGTGATTGTTGATTTGAGTGATGTCAAAAGAGTGACTTGCTTCCTAGGTGATGCCTCCTAGGCCCTCGTGTCATTAGGCCTTTGTATTTAGTGTTTGAACCTTACTCATGTATGAAATATGTTCCATTATCTGAACAAATTGAACCTGGTTTTCCACTAATGGCTTTGTAAGCAGCAGTCAGTCGATCCTTCTCAAATATTTACCTTGGTGATAATATGTTGCAACTTTTTAGTTAAATCAGCCTTTCTAAACTTTTTTAAATCTACGTTTACTATAATCCAGTATTTACTTAAAAATTTATCCAGCTTTTTCTGTACCATTGCATATTCAGTTACTATGTATCATATTAATACATCAAGAGCCATCTACGGGAATTTTTATTTTAAATAACTATATTTGTTTTGATATTTTCAGCCAGGAGAGATGAGTTTGGAAGAGATTGAAAGCAAATTAGGTTCTACTATCCCTGGCGACACGATCTCACAGTTAAAAAGTGGAGTGTGGAAAGAACGTTTTGAAGGTATCTTTCTTAATTCGATAAGCATGTTTTCCTAATACTTGGACATGGTCATTACTCATTACATCAACTGTGGACCTTAATGAAGCAGACTTAAACTGTTTTCATACCTTGTTTAGCCATGCACTTTGTTCTCATATATACACCACATTTTTTCAGTGATGGAAAGACAATTTTAATAGATATGTTTATGTAGAATTTCCCAAAGAAATTTTTATCGCTGGGCTCGTTTTGAGTGTTTTCTCTTTTTGATTCGCATAGAAAAATTACTTGAAATCTTGACTGCGTAGGTTCTTTGTTATCCCCTTCTCCTTATGACCCATCAACCCCTTTGTTCTGATTGTCACACTGTCAACTCAATAATTTCATAATTAGTATTTACCATTTTCGTCTTTTTTGTTCTAATAGGACTACTGACATCTTATCCTTTAAGAGTATATATAATGACAAATGTGTGGGTTTCAATAATGTGGGATGGTTCTATTATTAATTTTTTCAAATTTTCAATACCGTTTATGCGAACAATATGGTAGGTACTTGATGCCTTTTTGTGTTGGGATTCTTCCTTGTTGATGCTGCCATCGGCACAATCAGATGTTTTCTAAACCATGGCTAGCCGTAATTTGATTTTAACTGCACATGTCTGGAAAAATATCTGCTATTGAAATGTTCTGATGTAGGAACACCTCTTCACTCTTCAGTTTTAGGTTTTCAATTAGTTGAGCACAGAAGCAGTCTCATATCGTTTTATCTCATGAATGTCTTGCTCGCATCTTGTGTATACACATCTTATATTCTGCACCCTTTCTGAAATGATCTCCATACGTAATGAATACGTTTCTTTACAACCATATTTTGCAGCAATTGGTTTGCTGAAGCAGGAGGTTGAGAATCTTAAAGATCTTGAATCATCTGCAGAGATTTTGATTCGTTTAGTATGTGTTATGCCTGGGTGGGCTGAAAAAAATGTGCAGGTATTCATGGGAAAGTTTACATTGTTATAATTGGATAGTTTGTTGAAATCCGTTGTGTTAATATAGGTTCAACAACAAGTCATAGAGCTCATAACATATATCGCTTCAACAGTGAAGCGGTTTCCAAAACGATGCGTTGTGCTTTGTATTCAGGGTGTGGAATCCTTTCCTTTTTTTTTCTTTATTAATTTTATTTTATGTTGTTTCAGTGCACACATGCGCACATTAAAAAAGCTTGCATGTGCATATGTACACACGCATGCAGGTGCAATATGTGTTACAAACGTCAGCAGTTTGTGGGTTAGGCTGGCTCTAATGTTGCTACAATTTATGTCGTATTTGACAGGTATAGCTGAACGTGTAGCGGATATTAAAACACGTGCTCATGCAATGAAATGCCTTACTAGCTTCTCTGAGGCAGTCGGACCCGGTTTCTTGTTTAATAGAGTAAGCCTCTACAAGGATGCAGTAGTTCCTTATATTTAACAAGCATTCTCTTTGCAAGGGAGCAATAGATCCTTGTATTTATCAAACAAGCGGTCTCTTTCTGAATTTGATTGTTCTAGGTGTTATTTTATTTTATTTGTTGTTTGTAGGCACTTGTGGAGGAGGTAAAAAAACAATTTGGGATGTGATGGTAACGAGAAAGTGAATACGTGTGAATGATGAGATTAAGATTGCCGACAAGAATTAAAAGGAAGATTTTCGTCAATGGTCTATGGAATTACAAAATCAGGTTGCAAGATAAGTAGCGAATCAAGTGTCAATTCAAATCAACGATGCTCTTAAATTATTTTCTTCATCCTTTCTTACTAGGTACCGGGTTGCAACATTACGTTAATGGCGGCTTTGTGATATGGTTCACGTTTCGCCTTCGTAGTATCTGAAATTCTATGCATCTTTAGTAAAACTTTGTATTGTTTTTTGTAATTTGAACTTGATATTATTTTTTTTGAAAGGAAAAGGTAGTGAATCAGCATGATTCACGCCTAATATATTACCATAGCATAACAAGTCGTGTATATACAACATATGTACAATCAAAAAAACAGGCTATCGCTCCAACACAACGATCATAATAGATACATATAGCCTAACAAAAAGAGATAGCAAATACTACATGACATAAAAAACATAATACTTAAAGCCAAAATAAGCAGCAGCCAACGTCCTTAAGCGTCAGGACCGGTGATGTGTCGCACACGCTTGCGTACCCGGTCAGTAATGCTCTCCACATGCCTCTTTCTCTCCATGCCTGCCCAGTCATAAACAAAGTTAAGTATGGAGTAAATGATACTATTAGGGGCTTTCATCTTGCATTTAAATTTTCTGGAGTTGCGCTCATGCCATAAAATCCAAATATAAGCAAAGTTCAGCAAAGCAAAAAGAAAACTGTTGTGTGAATCATCTAAGGCCGGGTAAATGAAGTGCCAAAAGTTATATTGATCATAAATGAAATCCCCCCAATGCAAGTCCAAGTAAAGCGAAATTAGACACTTAGTCCAGATGTAAAACGCAAGGTCACAATTCAAAAAAAGGTGATGGTAGTCTTCATCGTCATGTTCCCAAAACGCACAGCCACCCACTACGTTTATACCTCTCTGTCTAAGCCTGGAGACTGTATTCAAACGACCATGCATCACAATCCACATGTGGATTTTAACTTTATCTGGAACTTTGAATCGCCACATATGTATGAATCCCAACCTCTTAGTTCCAGTAAAATTAATCAACTTGTATAAACTGCGAACGCTGAACAACTTTCTCTCCCCCTCAAGCATCCATACAAAATCATCATGCTCATCGGATAAACTCACATTTTCAAGAAGGTCAAAGATAAAGTGCAACTGGACTAACGCATTACCGGCCACCAATCTGGAGAAAGTTAGCCTCCATTTGAAACCCGGGGCATCAAAGTCATACATCTCTCCCACTGTGAAATTCTTGTTACAAGCAATTGCAAAAAGATCCGAAAACTCCACACACAAAAGGATATGGGAGAGCCAATTATCAAACCAGAATGAAGTGTTATAACCATTTTTCACCACAATTTTAGTACCCAACTTCAACCAGTGAGCATGGACCATAACATTACGCCAAAACGAAAAACACATTAAATAGTCAGAATTCCAATCAAAGTTACCGTTGTAGCCAGAGCTGATAATCCATTCTTTCCATAAAGCCTTCTTATCAGAAATCATAAACCATAACCACTTACAAAGTAATGTTGAATTCATGGCTTTCAAATTGATTACACCAAGGCCAACCTGCTCCTTCGATTTACAAACCTATTCCCATGAGATCAAACAGCTAAGTTTTTTCGTCTCTTTGTTTCCAGTCCAGAAAAAATTACGACGAATGGTATCAATCTTCTCCAGCACCCATCCAGGAAAGTTATAAAAAGACATCCAGTATAGAGGGATTGAAGACAAAACCGAATTCACAAGTACGAGTCTGCCAGCCCTTGACAATGAATTTCCTTTCCACCTCGCCAGCCTTGTGTCAACCTTCTCAATCAAATGTTGCCAATCCTTCTTCATCAATTTCTTGGGACGAATGCACATACCCAGATAGTTCAAAGGGAAAACTTCAGCTTTGCAGTTAAACATCTCAGCACATGACCTGCGAAAATCATCACTACAACCCAACGTGTAAACACTGCTTTTATGAAAGTTAATTTTTAAACCAGACAGACTTTCAAAAGCATAAAGAATGAATTTTAGAGCAGCAAGATATTTTTACAGTCCGGTTTACTGAAAATGATTGTATCATCAGCATATTGCAAAGAATTAATGCCCCCAACCACAAGTTCGCTACCAAAGTTACTGATAATGCCCTCTGCGCACCCCAATTTCAGAATTTTTGAAAATACATCTCCCGCTAGATCAAAGAGCAGAGGGGAAAGAGGGTCCCCTTGCCTCAACCCTCATTTTGAAAGAATAGTGGAGCCAGCAACACCATTAGCACAGATGTTTGATTTACTAGACGAAAGGATCAAATGAATCCAATTGATCCACTTGGTAGGAAATCCTCTAGCCTTCAACACTTCGATCATAAATCGCCAGTCAACTGTATCAAATGCTTTGGCAAAATCCAACTTAAGAATAGCACAAGGAACATCAAACTTATCGCAATAAGAAATAACTTCTCCAACTAACACACCGCGCTATCAAGAATGTTCCTACCCTTGATAAAAGCAGTTTGGGATTTATCGATCAACATATCCATTTTAGTTTTAAGTCTATTAGCAAGCACCTTGGTAATCAATTTGAAGCTAGTGTTGAGAAGACTGATAGTTCTGAAATCAGCTGCAGTGACATTGCCTTCCTTTTTGGGGATTAAAATCACGTTAACATAGCTGATTAAATCCAGCCTTAAAGATCCATTATGAAATTCTTCAAACAAACGAAATACATCATTCTTAATTAAATCCCAATACTGCTTATAGAAAAAACTAGGGAAGCCATCAGGCCCTGGTGCCTTATCACCAGGCATCTCTTTCAAAGCGTTCACAATCTCCTCCGCAGAAAATTCATTTGCCAAGTCTGAAAGATCCAGAGCATCAGGATAAAGCTTGCGCCAATCAATAGAAATGCGATCACCAAAAATGCCTTTAAACTATTCAGTGAAAGTGTCGCTCAACTTCTGCTGTTCACAAATCTCCTCTCCATCTTTCCAGATACTATGGATCAAATTGGTTCTTCTTCTGCCGTTTGCAACTCGATGAAAGTATGCAGTGTTTCTGTCCCCTTCCTTCAACCACTGAGATCTTGAGCGTTGTCGCCAAAAAATCTCTTCTTGATCCAAAACTTTATTAAGTTCCCGCTCTTTCTGATGCAGCAACTCTCGTTCCTCAACATCTAAACATCTTTCTTCTTCAAGGACATTAAGATCAAAGATCTCCTTTTCAATCCTCTCCTTTTTAAGTCTGATATGACCAAACACTTTGACATTCCATTTGGTGAGAAACTTCCTCAACAGTTTGAATTTAGTACAGAGAGATCTCGCTGCACCACCACCACCTCCAAACTCAGACCATTTGTTATATAACATATCATCAAAATAATCTTCCAAGCACCACATTTTTTCAAATCTAAAGAAAGGCTTCTTTCTTATGGCATCACCAGAATCGAGCACCACAGGACAATGATCAGATAAAATCGAAGATAATCCTTTTTGAGAAGTTAATGGGTGAAGATCCTCAAAAGGAGCATTAATGAAGAAACGGTCAAGTTTAACTAGCGTTGGAGGAAATCTACCATCAGACCAAGTATACTTTCTATTTGCCACAGGCAAATCAATCAATTCACAATCACCAACAAACTCGCTGAAATCAACCATATCACCACCATGCTTCGCACTTTGATTGTTTCTCTCGTATCCAAATCGTGTGACATTGAAATCACCACCAATGATCCAGGGGCCATACATCAAGTTATGAAATTCTATTTCCTCTCTCCACAAAACCTTCCTCTCACATCTAGTATTTGGACCATAGACATTTGAAAAAAAAATAACCTCTTACTCATGACACATTCCAACGCCACATGCAAACAATGGCTCTGGAAAATCTCTTATTTAAAACACCACAAATTACTATTCCAACTAGTAAACAAACCACCAACACTACCCACAGCTGGTAAAAATCTCCATTCATCCACCACACCCCAACCCAGACTATTAAAGACGTGAATATCCGGGTTTTCAAGTTTAGTTTCTTGTAGCAAAACAATGTCGGGTTTAACAGATTTGAGGTAATTCTTGACCCTAAGACGTTTATCAAGATTACCAAGGCCTCTAACATTCCAAGTTATAACTATCATTGGGGGTAATTCAGCCCTATCCAACTCTTTAATTTTTAAGTCACTCATAACAGATTCATTCAACATAAAACTGGAACTATTAGCAAGCGCATGCATTTGATCAGAAGAGATAGAATTAAGAATAGCAGGGATAAAAACACTACCTTCCAAAGAATGTGGAAGGCCCTTAGCGCTCCTCCTTAAAATGACCAGTCCAGAATCCATGGGCTTCTTGCCTTTTCTTCTGCTAGTTGCACAAGAGCGTTCATCTAAGTCAGAGGCAACCAAGGCCTTGTTACCACCACCAAGATCCACATTGTTATTATCGCCACCCAAATCCACATCATTATGCTCGCCACCAAGATCATAATCATCCCCCCTTCCGCAAACATAAGCCCCAGACCATTATCGTCAATGGCATCATTGTCATCCAGCCCAACAACCATATTCGCATCTCCACTTGGACCTCCCACAACATTCCTTTCCATCGCTTCAACCGAAATAGGAGCAAAAGAATTACTACCCAACCCCGCATCTACAACGGGAGCACCACTACTGCGAGCCCTCAGAATCTTCATATTTCCATCTTCCCCCTGGTAAAGACCGTTTTACGAAGCTCCCTTCTGTCAATCCCTCCAGAAGATTCACCATCCACTTTTGAAATCAGTACTTCATGAAAAAAACCTTCGACAGGAATCACAAAAGAAGGTGGGAGAACCATCTCCTCATCAATTAACATCAACGCCCTCAAAGAAGAAACATCAGTAGCATTCCATACTCCATGCTGTAGCCTGATCACCTCACCCAAATCCGCCAACGCCGTCTTGAGAGTGTCTAAGCTTCTGCAAACAAGAGGCACATTCTTGAGTGCAACCCAAACTTCAATCCTCTTTTTAGCCATACTACCAATCTGTGGAGTCCATCTCTTCAAATTAACAACGCCTTTCGGATTTTGAATTGAATAATAAAATGAATCCGACAGCAAAGAGGGGGGATTTCACAATGAAATCGTCACCAAATTTCCGAACTGTCCATATCCAACCAGGCGCCCTTTTACCGAAGTGAGAACCCAACAGTAGTTCCAGTTCATTGATAGAAAAACCACCGCGGGAAATTGAGAGCACTACCATCGATCTAGCCTTTTTAAATTGCTCAGGATAATACGCCACCGAAAGAGGACGGAACGATTTAGGGTTCGCCATAATTTTAGGAATTTTGAGAGAAGTTTTGCAATTAAAACCCTTGTGCCCAGTTTTATTACAACGAAAACAGACAACAGGATTTCGACAGCTCCTTGCCCAGTGATCTGAAGATCCGCATCTGAAGCAACCATTATCAGATGTGATGGTTTTTAATTTTTCAGAGTAATGGTTCGTATTCCGAGGCGGGTGATAGGAAAAGGAATAATTACGAGATTTAAAAAATGGGCGCTTATCTCGAGGAGAAAGGTTACGCTTAACACCTGGCCTCAGTAAAATCTCCTTAGACGATGGAAGCACAACCTTGTTTTTATCCGTCTGTCCTTTAGTGATGAAGAAACGTGATTAGAAAGAGAAGAAGTAAGATTGTTAATCGCAATTTTTGAGTTTTCCACTAGGGTTTTGAATGTCACCATTGACGTAAGACCTCCGTTATTCCAGATCCTTTGGTTCTTTAAGTGGCTAGAAGATAATTTGAACTTGATATTATGGTATTTTGAAACTGGAAGAAAACATTGTTGAATTTGAAATATGGAAGTGTACCAAATACTTTTATTTGAATTGATATGTTGAATTATATATGTGACTGAAAATCATATAGATATGTTATATATACTCATATATAAGTGTTAGCAATTTATGTATGCCAACATTTATAAATGTTAGTAGGATTATGATACTGACATTTATAAGTGTTAGCAATGAATATGTTTGTAACTCTTATAAGTATTACTATATCTTATGGTTCCAACATTTATAAGTGTTAGAAATGAGTACGTTTGTAACACTTATAAGTGTTAGCAATGAATATGTTTGTAACACTTATAAGTGTTAGCAGTTACTCTGTTCGTAACACTTATAAGTGTTACAGGAAATTCCTCACACGTCGTTGGTGACACATATACTTGTTGGGAATCCCCTGTTTTGGTGTAGTGACATTTAATTTGAGCATATAGGATAGAATATATTGATAGCTATGTCAACTACAATTACAATCACAGATTTTTGGTATTACAAATCTAAAATATTTGCCTTATCCGCATTACATTTTTATTAAAAAATTCTTGTTATTGGCAATGAAGATGGTCAACAAATTTGTAAAAGAGTAGCGCAAGCAAAATAAATTGAAAACTGAATGCCTAAAAACCTACAATATATACCAGACAAACAATTTTTATGTATCTTTGGTGTCTATATCAACAACCATGTTCCAAAGATTGCCAGATACGGTTTAGCACTTTTGTCGGTGTTAATAGAAAAAACTGCTACTGACTATAATTTTGTCTATTTAACGCCATCGAAAACAGTAAGAGAAATTCTAACCATCCATTATTCCATGGTTTTTTATTAAAAAATCCATTGACGAGTTTTCTGTGGGATCTCTAGATACAACCTTCGCCTGATATACCATAATCATACAACTTGACAGATCCCTAGTTTTGAAAGTAATAACACAGCTCTCCTTGTTTGATCATAAACCATTCCCTTTACTCGCGCGAGATCTTGACCCTGCGCTTTATCAAATGTTTACTGGACACTCAAAATTTTATTTTAAATTTTTTATATAAAAGTTAAAACAACAGCAAAAAAAACTGATGGTGATCTGTCATAAAAGAAAAGGGATGTAGTAAATTGCATAGGCGTACCATAGTCTTACGATGGTAATTATTTGCAAAAATGGTAAGAAAGAGAATTTCATCCTCTGCATGAATAAAATGGAAAAGATAGTGAAGTTAATTGTCAAAAAGGGCTTACTGAGTCTACTTCATTATTCAAAATAATATAGCAAACAAAGATAAACCGGCAAACGAGGAAAATATTAAATGTTCGCTATGTGAAGTAAAAGATGAAACCAATGAACGCCTACTTTTTAATTGCGCTTATTCTAGTTATTTTTGAATCCTCGCAAAAGCCAAAATGACCAGTTACTACCAAAATGAAGCACCGAAGCAGGCTGACGATGAAGGGGTAACGGACTGCCACCAGCATAAAGGAATCTTCCGTAAGCAAAAGGCAAGTACAAGGTAAAGCCGAAAGCATAAGGGAACAATCCGAGAGCTATGCAACCGACATCATCACTAAAGAAAAGAGCTCAGAACTTATACAAAGAAAGGTTACCGCCAAGGTGGTCCCGGCACAATGGGTAAACAACGGAGGTTCACCCAAACCGAAAGTCAATGAAGAGAGAGACCAAGAATCCTACAATCCAGGACCTAGAAGGACAAAATAGCTATCGGTGGTAACCTTCTTAATGCCGATACTTCAGAGGATGAAAGCATCAAAGATACGAAGTTTGAAGCATATGGGGATTATCTGGGAACTAGCTACCGAGACCCCTATTAGATGGTCACCGAGAGGTTACTCTAATAAGCAGCAAATAATGCACCGGAAGCAACCCTTTGGAAAGCCAAGGAACACTTCAGGACTCTACCGAAAGGCAAGTCAGGACCCCGGAAGATAGACGAGCTATCCACACTAATGTGCTTAGTGTCGATACCAACAAGGGTGGTGGATCCGGCAACTGTCCATCGGAATCATGAAGGCATGACCTATGCGGAACTAACAGCAAGACCGGAAGCCCATATTTGAAAGCCAGCACCCGGAAGCCGAAACCTACCGAAGGCTATTCACACCGCCAAGCTTAGTAGCAATACAAAGAAGATAGGCATAATATCCGCAAGAAGCTCCAAAGATCGGGACCATCCACCCAAGAGCCAGAATCGACACCTTCAAAAGTCATAAACAAGGCCTTCGGAGCCAAAAGTAAAAGCGGCCGAGAGCCGGAGCTTCCGGAACCAAACGGAAAAGCGACCGACAGAGGCTTCTGCTGGCACAATAGCAAAGGGCCCCCGATTTGTCTATAAATAAGACCCCAAGGGTCTCATTTTGGAGACCGATTTCTTATTTCTCATTTCCCATTCTTGTACTCTTTTTCTCTAGAGTGAACCCTAATATTTAAATCAATTTGGGGATTTCTATTATAATCACTCATGTACTCTAAATCAAAAATCAATAAAGGAGTGAATTGACACTTACCATATTTCCTCATGAGTTTCTTATGTGATTTCTTAACTATTTCCTACACGACCTAATTTCTAAATTCAACACATAATCATCATCGTATTCATGCATTAAAACTACAAAAAAATGATTTAAAACCAAATAAAATTGCATGCCACAAATTTTTTATGCAAATTTCCGCATAATTGCTGACATTGCAGTAATTAATTCAAAAAGTTGTTGATTTTCATGCAATTTTTGCTTAATGAAAATAATTCAACTCCAGCTAATTGCTGCAAATGATGCAATTATTTGCAATATTTGCTGATATTTCAGAAATTATTTGTCTGCCTTTCAACTATATATTATGTAAATAATTGCAGAAATATCAGCGGTAATTCACTAAAATTACTGATATTTCAGCAACTTTTTCATTTGTTCGCATCTACTGTAAAAAAGTTGCTGCTATATTAGCAACTATATATGTATAATTGTTGATATATCAACAATTATTCATCCGTCTTTCAACTAAATTCTGGGTGAATAATTGCTGAAATATATCAGCAATAATTCACTAAAATTGCTGATATTTCCAAAAAAATAATGGTGTAGACTAATTTCATGAATATTTACAATTTTTTATTTTTTATACAACAGGGTAAAAAAACATAAAAACACGTTGCTATAGTAAAATAAGGACCCGCTTTACATTAAAACATAAGGAGGGATGTGCGTTGGATTACAAACATAAAAAGGCATGCGTACATAAATATTCACTAAATTAAAACCAGTATTACATGATTAATTGAAAATATCTTGATGTAAATGTACAAAATTATGTTATATTGTGGTGGGTTTTGTAAGTAACCGTAGAAATTTCAAAATGTAGGAACTTCACTTAAACTATGAATTTTACAACGTAATGAATTGAAGTATCAATATAATTATGTTATATGGCTGATGCTTTTGTATGTCCAAATGAATTTTATACTCATTTTGTTAATATAAATATCACGCAAATATTGATAATTTCATATTTGTTAGACACATCAACAACTAATAGTTTATTAAATTTAATTATAATTTTGAGCTTCAACATTAACTCTAACATATGAAGTCATATATAATATATTAGAAGGGAACTGAGATACTTTCGTAAATGGTTGTAGGAATTTAAAATTTAGGTTTTTTATCGGAAAAAACATAGTTTTGTAATTTATGATGAATTTATCGATACTTTTTTGCTAGTATTTTCTATTTTATTTCCAAAATTAAATTTGTACTTAATCTCATGTTTCTATAAAGAAATTATTTGTCTGCAAAAGTGCAACTTCTTTTTGCAAAAACAAAAATATTTTCTGTTTTTAGTGCATTATTTATAGATTGGCTAGAACTAAAAGTAATAGTGTTTTTAAAACATGTTTTTGAGAAAAAACATCTACGTATTTTGAAATTTAAAGAGTGTATTTTACAAAAATTCCTTATCATTTATGTTACCGTATTGTGTGACTTACGTATTCTAATATAATAAAATGCAATTTATCATATTTCATTGATATGAGTATTACATGTATTATTGGAATTTTCATATTATGACCAAATCAACGAATATCCCTTGATTGTAGTTATTTTGTTATTTTAAATTTTAAATTTAAGATTACATAATTAATTTAAATAAATGGACTAAAACGTAAAACATAGGAGAAAAGAGGTGAGTTTTGTAAATAACTACGTTAGTTTTACCAGTATTTTAAGTTAAATGTAAAATTATATAATGCAATGCGTGATAAATATAGCTTACCATTTTAAATATAGGTATTTTAAGTTAAATGATAAACGAATAAAAAAATAAACTTATTATTGTTGTTTTATGCGGTTTATATATGATAATTGAATAAAAAAATAAATATTAGCATTTTATTGGTACAATAGTCATACACACGCTAATTTATTGTTCTTTAGTATCTGTTAGAAATATTAATAAATGTTAGTTGATTAAATTTATTTAAGGGACAATTAACGACAAGGAAAAAATTAAGGGCTTTTTTATTCATAAGGACAACCCACTAAAATTTTACTCAAAAGGACAATACACTAATTATAGTTTAATTCCCTAAATCACGTGCCTGTTTCATCTTCGACGCTCCTATCTCGCGAGTTTCTCGTTCTATTTTCCTCGAATGCAGTTTTTTCTCTCGATCTTTGAATCTCTTCTCCAGCGCGTTTTTTTTCTTCTCCAGCGCGTTTTTTTCTTCTAATTCAAATTGCAAAATCACTCTCGAGCGTATTGATCAGATCTGATCTCGACATTTGTCTAAAGTGCCGCGGATTTTGATTTTGATCCGATAGACAGTAAAGATGATTTCGTGATTTTGATTTTGTGAATTCGTCGTAGAAAATCGAACGAGAGAGATGAACGACAAAAGTTACTTTTTTGGATGGTGAATTTAGTAGCAGTTCGTAGGTATCATTTTTCTTGTTATTACAATGTTATGCTTCTGTGTTAATTTATCTTCGTGATATATTAGTTTTGTACTTGTACTGTTGCATTAACTTTGCAACTCAATCGAAATTATGTCATTTTAATCAATCAAAGTGGGATGTAAATATTTTTATTCATTAGTTTTCCTTGAAAATATCAAAGCAGTTTTAAGGTATCCTTTTTATATATTTTTTAGGTACCAGTCTTATATTTTCAACATGAATTTACATCATAGCAGTTTTATGGTATCATTTTTATAATTTTTTTAGGTATCAATTTTATATTTTCAACATGAATTTACATTATAGCAGTTTTTAGGTATCATTTTTATATTTTTTTAGGTATCAGTTTTATATTTTCTAGCTGAATTTCCAGTATTATGTTGGTATAAGTTTTGATTGTGTATGAAATACTTGCAGATACTGCATGTTGCTAGAGATTACTTGAATTCAAGACTGAATTATATACAAATAAAAGTAAATGCATAAATGCATGCTTGGAATGGGGAGCAGTGTTCTATGTACTTAGATTGTGTAGGAAAAAAAAATGTATCATATTAAATAAGTTATGTATATAGGTATCATATGATACAAGTGGGTATTATTGTGTATTCTTGAGAATAATCTCATTTTTGTGACAATTGAATTGAATTGGTTGCTATTATTTTTTTAATCAGTAGGTATTATTGCAAATAAATAATATTTTTGTGAGATTTGAATTGAGTAGGTGGGTGTTTTTTTTTTTTTTTATTAGTGATTATCAGTTAAAATTAATGTTGTGTATCAGAAAAAGTCAATTGCCAAAGCAAACAACACAAATCTACCTAAAAGCTGCTATGATGTAAATTAAACTAGAAAATATAAAACTGATAACTAAAAAAATATAAAAATGATACCTAAAAACTGCTACAATGTAAATTCAACTAGAAAATATAAAACTGATACCTTAACAAATATAAAAATGATACCTTAAAACCGCTTTAATATTTTAACAACGAAAGTAATACAGAAAATGTTCGAATCACAATTTGATTGTTTAAAATGAAATAAATTCGTTTGAGTAGCAAAACTGATGCATCAGTACAAGAACAAAAGTAAAATAGCACCAAAACTATAAAAACACTATTAATACAATAAAACTGATACCTTAAAAATGATACCTTAAAACTGCTGCAATGTTTTAAAGAAAAATTAATGCAAAAAATGTTTTCATCACAATTTGATTTTTTAAAATGAAATAGGTTTGACTGTAATACATAGATAATGCAACAATACAACTACAAAATAAATACAACATTAAATACATCAAACGAATATAAAACAGTGGTAAATAAACAAAAATGATACCTAGAAAAATATAAAAATGATACCCAACAGCTGAAAATTTGAACATTAAAATTGCAGAACCAAAAAAAAAAGATCAAACACCTTGCGAAATAAAAAAAACTAATCGGCAGAAATGAACAAAAATTATAATGATTATAGCAACAAAAAAAAATTCAATCGAGGTTGATTGTTGAGATCGATTTCGTGCCCTAAATTTTGCGGTTCGATTTATGATTGAGGTTCGACTGTAAGATAGTAGGCGGACTTGATTTGATTCGATTTCCAGTTAAGATGATTTCGTTAATTTTAATTTGCTGATTTCGTGGGAGAAGAAATCTGAGAAGAGAGAGAGAAGCGGAAGAAGAAATCAGAGAAGAAAGAAAGGGGCGATAGAAATTTTTAGGGTTGTGTCCTTTTGGATAAAATTTTAAGCGCATGTCCTTATGGATAAAATATTAATACCGTTTGTCCTTGTAAGTAGTTTCCTGTTTATTTAAATAGTTATATTTTGTACCATGTCATTAATATAAATATAAGGACCTAAATATAAAATGTTAGAAGTTAATCGATGAATTATTTGTAGATAATTAAACATTTACACACGCACGCACGCGCGCGCGCGCGCGCACACACACACACACACACACATATATATATATATATATATATATATATATATATATATATATATATATAATACGAGATGCTTAGCTAAATAATTTAATTGATAAATTAAGTTTTTAAAATGTTAGATATCAAGAACGAACTAAACAGAGTAAGGTGAACTCCCAACAACATGCATACTATTCAGCATTGTTAGAGCATCTTCAGCCCTACTTGAATGTAATGTCATGTCCATGTCTATTTCATAATGTGAAATAAATACAACTAGCTTCTACAATAAAATTTAAACTTGCTCTCCAATAGAAATATTTAAAAACATTCAATTTTGTACATGTATCATTTTAGGAATATTTCAAAATTAAATAATTAAAAACTAGTAATGATTATCACTTTACATTGTGAATTACAATGTCTAAAAGTAGACATTTCAATTCACAATGTCTAACCAAAAACATGTCATGTTATATTCTACATTCTAATTAATTTAACATTGAAGATTAAAAGTTAAACCAAAATGTCTAATATTTATGTGTCATTTCACTTTACATTGAAAATGAACATGGGTTGGAGATGCACCTAGAGTCTACAACATCATGTCATAACTAACGGCATCACAAATCATGATACACTCAAAACAAAAGCAACAACTTTCAAAGCAAAACGGTTGATAAGAACTGTCTTCCAAAATGTGAACTCAGCCAAATGACATCGTTAAAAAGGAGAAATACAAAACCCTAAAGTTCACAAGCATTCTTATCAAACCATTATTAGCCTTCAACGAGCCTTCAAACGACTGCTACGTCAGCTACCATGCTAACTCCTCAGAGACCATTCCACGCCATTTTTTCACAACTTGACATCAATAAAGGAAAAAAAAAAAAACCACTATATACAAATTAAAGAAGAAAAAACAGTAGAAAAAACACAAAAGAATAAAAAGAATATCCATTGTGGAAAAAAAGCTGCCTTCTCAACACTGCAAAATATTAGGCATTTGATTGGCAAGTTTCATCTGCAATTCCTTGACCTTCTCACTCAACTCCACCTTCTGCTCCTTATAACTCTGAAGCAAAAATTCTTTTCCTTCGATCACCTCCTTCAAGTCACCAACCTCTTTCTTCAACATTTCAACTTTCTCATTCTCCACTCTCCCTTCATACTCCTCAACATACCCATTGCTTCCACCTCCATTTACAGCTCCAGCCATACAGTGATCGGCAATTATCTTTCTCAGCTTCTGAATCTCCCTCTCAGAATCGAACAACTCACGACTGGAAGCGTCGAGCTGGGCTTGAAGGTGTGATGAATGGGACAATTGAGCACTTATAGACTTCTGCAGATCCATGATTTGACCTTGCATATCGATTATCATATCATCACGTTTTTTCAGCTGTTGCCGTAGCTTTTGGATCACTTCTCGCTTGCTGTAGATGTCAGATCCGGATTCGGAGGTGGGGGAGTCTGAACAGTTTGATCGGTTGAAGGGCTTCCTAGGAAGGTCAAGCCGGTCGGTTGAGGATGACCACACGAGGCTATTGCCGTTAGACTCTTTGTTTAATTCAGGAGACGGGATTTCTACAAGTGGGAGAAAGCGGTCGCCATTTTTTAATGTTGGGGTTGCCGGTGCATATTTGGACTCCTCGGTTGCCACGTTTAAGTTCTCTGTAACAAGAAAGAAATGTCATCAAATCTCCCTTTGTGTATAGCCTTATGTGTAGAGTGTGTAAACAATCGAAAGGAAATAAATCTTTTTGATTTGATAGTGAACATAGAATAGAGATCCCATCCTTACAAAAATATTGCAATTTCAATTAACAAAAAAAGTTGTACGGAGAAGTTCATATTAAAATATTTAAGTCTTGTTTCATGAAATGCTGATAGGCGTTTAGAACAAGAAAAAAAAAAAAAAAAGCAAGCATCTTACACAGAAAACTCTTAAGCAACTGTGTGTGCGCACACACTTATCAATGGTAATCGAGATAAGTCGACAGAGGTCCAGCTAGTCGACTAGTCGATTAATCAACAAATATATTGCTGGCTGCCACCAAAAAATTATCAATTCTAATATATTGCTGCCAACAAATATATTTCTACTGAACAAATAAATAAAGGATGCATAAAATTTAATAAAGTGTAAATTGTAAGACGGCAGTGGAAAGATGGCGTTGCAGGTTCAAGTATCAATCTACTTTTGATCGAAGCTAGGGTTCGAATTTATTTTTGTTCGATAGTCGATAATCGATCTTTTTCAACTTGAAATTTTAAACCGACTTTCAAGCGATTTGTTTTCTTGATCGATACTAGGTATCAATTTTTTTATGCTGTAATTTTTATTCGATACAGACATCGATAATTTTCGAGTTTTTTTTCTCTGTTCGATGTATTGATAACTGTAGGGGGTTCGATTTTCTTTCTTTTTTGAAATAGGCCAATACCAAACAAGTCGACACTCATCGACCTAGTCGACTCGAGTCTCGACTAGTCGACAAATTTCAACCCAGGTGCCCGAAATTCATACAAAAAACAAGTCGAAACTTCGTGTCGACGGCTTGATCTCAACTAGTCGCAACTAGTTGAACACCATGATAACAATGCTTATCACGATTGATTACATAGAAAATATCATATTCATGAAAGACGCGCACGGATACGGCGAGGCGAGGCGCGAAGTTTGCATCGTTCTTCTTTAAGGCGTGATGCACATAAAAAGGCACGGCAAATGGCGCACCACGCAGAAATGGCGCGTGGCATAAAATGTCACGTCATTTCATTATATTATTGTTTTTGTTTTATTTTGTTTTTCAATTGTTATAATTCAAACTACATAAAAATTAGTATTAATCATATTATGGAGCACTATAAACAATGTAGTCAAGGCGAAAAGGCGCAAAAAAGCCCAAGGCCTGTGCCTTGGGCTTTTTCGCGCCTTCACCTTTTTCATACTGCCAAAAGGCAAAACCTGCTGTATTTTTATGCAGTTTTCTGCATTTTCATACATTTTTGTGCATTTTTAATACAGTTTTCAGCCTTTTAACAACAAAATATAACATAAGTTTGCAATTTAACATAAGTTTTCTAGATTTTTATGCAGTTTTCTGCATTTGTAATGCAGTTTTCTGCATTTTTAATGCAGTTTTCAGCCTTTTAACAACAAAATATAGCATAAGCTTGCAATTTAAAAATAAAACTTCATAAGTTCACGTCATATACCAAAATAAGTAGTGAAAAAGCCGTTCGGGTTTAAAAAAAACAAACATTTCATTTTGTACAAAAAGCGCGCTTTTTTATGGCTTGGGCTTTTTTGCGCATCGCTCACAGGTGCGCCTTGAAGTCTAAAAAAACCCACCTAGTGCGTCTTGCGCCTTTTCGCACCTAGGCGCACGCCTTGACTACATAATCTAAAAAGGAGTTCAACATATTTACATCATTGATTCAATATCGTTGAGGATGTTGATGATTGTAGTAAATAAATAACGAAGAATATGGATGATGCATCTGAGGTTGAAGATTTGTTTGTATTTCATGGTGATAATAACGACTTGACTTGGGATATTGCTGCTAGAACAATAAATGTGAAGAAACTAGATATCCGAGTAGGAGAACATCCTCATCAAGAGGGTTTTTTAGGAATCCGTTCAGCTCCCTTGCATCTTTACGAAGAAGAAACAAATTTAAATGAAATAAACGGGATAGATGTTGAAGCTTATGAATTTGATGATGCATTTATTGATTTTAAAGTAAAACCATTGAATCATATTCAGATTTCAAGCTTATCGGTAATATATTTATAATCATATTGGATTTTCGTTCTAGAAAACTATTACCCTTGAAATTCTATATTCATGATATATACGTTTTTGCAAAATGCTTAAAAATCTCTATTGTGTATGTTTAGGTAAAATATTACTTTTTTTATACCTATCGTTATATATATATTAAATTTATAATAAAAAAATTCAACATGTCCAGTAAATCAAAAAGGTGCGCGTCATTTGCGGCGTCGTGCACCAAGGCTTCGGAGAGACTTTGCGCCTTTTTGCATCGTGTGTCATTAATAACAATGGAAAATATCATATCACAATTCAGAATATATGGTTTCTTTTTATTTACAACTTAATTCATATGCTAACAGAAAAAACTTTTTTTTTTAAGAAATAAAGAAACGTTTGCTGCTTTATCGAGGTTTCTACAAATCGTGAAACAATAATTTACTTATGTTCTAACTAGAAAATAGAAAATGGTTCTTTTGACCATGAATTGAATATTACTCTCTTGCTAAAGGTGGATAGCGAAATTAACAAAATACTGAACAACGGTTCTTCGATTTTGAAACCTCAACAGGGCAGCAGCCTCTTCTATGCCTTTTACTTCACTCAAAGATAAGACATAAGTTCAACCCAATGCTATGAAAATATGATATTCTACCAAAATACTGCAAAAATGCATATTTCATGCTCTTATATAGGCAACAGACCAATCAACGACGGACATGCAAACAAAATAAGTAATTCTAAATGTTGGAGACTAGATAACTAAGAGATCAAGGTTAGAAGTACGTTGTGACCGAAAAAAATGTTACTCTATATAACTAGATGCTTGACAACTCTAAGCAATTCTTTTTAGACATGGTTGGGATGGTTTTATATACAACCACCATTTTGCTTGCTGCAACAACAATAAAACTCATATTGTCTATATACGTCACATCATCGAGTTTTGCAAAACAGCTTCTAGCAACATGGTTAAATTTGCAAGTTTACTATGTGCAACCACTACATCAACTTTTCCATTGATGGGAAAGGTTGCCAAATTATCATAGTCATCATCTTCCCTCTTATCCATTGAATCCATTATTGCTACACCGAACTATTTTTAAGTCTCTAATCCCCACATCAACATTCAGATCAACAGGAGACCACATACAAACATCCGCTTCTTGCCTTTCTGCTATTAGATCCTTTTGACAAATCCGTGTTTCTTTGGTTTGATAATTTATTACTTTTCTAAATTGTGAAATAAAAAATTGGATTCTCTTAATTTGGATAAATTGGAAGAGAGAAAAATTGAAATATTTATTGCTTGACTGGGTCTATAGTGATGCAGTTAAAGACTCAGATTCATTAGAATTATACCTGAGCATTATATGATTTGATAGGTGCCTCCAGTTTATTAAAAAAACGCGCGTGAGGCGCAAGCAAAAACGCCATGAGGCGCATGTCAAGAGGCGTTTTACCTATGAGGTTTAAGACTCAACCAGTTGAGGCGTAAAAAAATGCAAAAAAAAAAAAAAAAAAAAAAAAAAAAAAAAGTATGCTTCAGAGCCTCAATTGGCTGAGGCGTACATAAATAAAAAAAATCTACCCTTTTTATTTACAATTCAGTTACCCGCGTTTATTGCTGCTGCTTTTTACACTACTCCAGCGAAAAGGAAAAAAGGAGGTAAAAGATTTTTTGGATTTCGAATTTGAATCCATCGATTCAACTGGAATCGAACTCAATTCCTTAAAATCGAGCTCGATTCCACACTAAAATCGACTCGATTTTAGTATACTGAAATCGAACTTTTGAGGCCTTTTTTTTTTTAAACTGATTTATGAGGGAGAAAGAAAAATAGACATTTAATAAGGTAAAAAACTTGTATACT
Organism: Allium sativum; assembly: GCA_030737875.1. Taxonomy (NCBI): domain Eukaryota; kingdom Viridiplantae; phylum Streptophyta; class Magnoliopsida; order Asparagales; family Amaryllidaceae; genus Allium; species Allium sativum. The sequence continues at coordinate 782,792,818 of CM060918.1, read as the reverse complement.
ATTTCAATGAAAAAAAATTAGCTTTGGGTTCATAAATGCTTTGATTGAATCTGACAAAATCATGTTATTGTTAAGCATTATCAGAAACACAATTGATTTTTTTAACTTGATTTTTTACATAGTATTTGACGTCTAATGTTATTACATTAAAAAATTAAGCAAATGAGTTGCGCTTTTTTTTTTTTTTTACCTGAAAGATTTACGCCTCAATGCTTCGAGGCTTACACCTCACCTCACGGACCCGAAAACGCCTCATATATGCCTTTTGCGTTTTAAAATATTGGGTGCCTCCGGTAAATAAACTTGATTTCATTTTAAGCAGTCAAATATTATTCTTTTGCTCAGTTATATTCGTGTTGTAAGCAATCAATAATCAGACTGAGCACAGTAGAAATAAAATTCGTGTTGATTTAAAATACAACCATCAAGACTCAATTGAGATTGGTTTTGAATGCCTAATATGAATTAAGTGCACAATTATGTTCATAACGGTGTTAGTTTCAACCTGTTTCAAAACCTACTGATATTCTACACTATTTAATAGGTAAATCTACCAATGTCAAGTTTCACCGACTAAAAAAATGGATATTTGACATTGTTTCCATCGAAATACAAATGATCATGAAAATAATGGTCATGCAAGAGCATAGATACTGAGTTGGCATCAAATTCAATGATCACGTAAGGAGCAAGACATTTCACTAGCAAAAAGGTAATCATACTACCCAGTTCTTATGCACGTATCATCATATAATCTTTGCTTAAATTCATTTGAGTGTTGATTGTTTAGTTAAACAAATGTAACTACGGAGCTATTTATACAATTTGGTTGCTACTTTTCTCCAGCATTATACAATAATGCTAAATAACATTCATAATATCATATGCATACGATATTATGAATGTTATTTAAGTACGAAGTCGTAGTCAGTAGTTTTTTACTTTAGTTTTATTTCTATCATGTTTAGCTTTCATCTTCTGAATGCTATAATATTCTACATCCAAAACATACTCATGGAAATATGGTGGCAGAAAAGAAAAAGATGAACTTTGTCAAACATTCCAGGGGTTGTTTGGTCTTAGAAATATGCATGAATTCTAGTGACTGACAGCCACACTCAACCCTCACAATGTTGCTGGAAATCAATGTGCAGCAAAGTAGTTTTAAATGTGTGAATTATGAAGTGGTCGAGAAATGAGGATTCATACACACACACGCACGCATATATATATATATATATATATATATATATATATATATATATATATATATATATATATATATATATGTATATATGCATGTATATGTATATGTATGTATATGTGTGTGTGTATTCGCCTCTTTTATTTTCCATGGATGGTAAAACTCAAATTAGTAAACCTCCTCCTTTTTTAGACTAAATTAAAATAGTTAACAAAGCTAGAGTCAACTGTCTCTAAAGACTCAATGCTGTCAAAGACGATGGTTGCAATACGTGTAAAAAGGTTCCTTTGAGTTATTGTCTATTGATGTTCGGATTTGCCACGAGTGAAGAAATTAAGACACCGGAAGTATGAATGAAGAAGATGGAAATTGCAAGGGAAATCAATTTTTGCAGCCACAAAGAAGGCAAAATTTTGAATAACGAAGTGCGCTGGACTAAGGACGGATTGAACCATGGTTTAAATCTCCTATATCTCTTTCAAGGTTTTATCTGATATCTCATTTTCACACTTTGGCAAGAAAAGATGTCAAATCCCCTTTTTATCTCCCTCAACACTCATCTAGTCCGGAATATTCAAGTCCCACCTGAAATATGAATAAATATCTCAATCCAAAATCTCACCTGATCTCCGCTGTAAAAATCCTTCTAGGCTTTCTCTGGGCCCCGTATAGGCGTTAAGCTAGCCTTGTCGCCCAGATATATTCCTTATATGCCTAGATGAGTGTTACTACATTATTTAAGCATATAAATAAACACTACATATCCACCAGTTTAGGTTTAATTTCCCTATATGCATCAAAATGTTTGTTTCAAGTGAAACTGCCTCCACAGTTGTTTCCAAACCTATCTAAATCCATGAGATCTCATCTTAATTTAATTAATACTAAACAAAATTCTAAAATCTATATAACAAAAAGCATTGGATGGTTACAAAAAGACAAAGAGGGGTTAGGATTTAATCTCATCATAAACAAAGAAAGGTTAGGATTTGTCCACACCTATCGTTTCATTCACACGATCATCCACAATCTCGGCTTGCCGACGTCAGCGCATTATTCCGCGTTTTTCTACCTTCCACGAAACCCTTTATTCTACTTCCATATTCCCTATCTTCATTAAACTAGAAAAAAAAACAAATATTCGACCATTCATTTCTACTATCCAATCGATCTTCTCACCCCAAAGTCACACTGAAACCCCAAAGGCGGCGAATGAGGCGAAGAGAAGGTTTCACAGGATTCACGAAGCATACTTCGGTAAGTTTAACGGCGTCAACGACTTTCCGTTACATTATTAAAGATGTTAACAGTTGATGATTTGCAATACAGTTTTGTCGGACGAGGGGAAGGTCTAATTGTATGATGCAGGGATGTACGATCCTTTTGACGACAACGAAGAGGTCGACTTCCTTTTTTTCCCCTTTCTTCCCCCAAAAGTGAAATTATTTTGCAACTGTAATTTTATTAATTTTGAGGTTTAACTATTAATTATTTATTTGATCGGTCAGGAATTGGGGGAATTCATGAAGGATTTTATGACTGTTACGGAGCGGGTGAGTAATTGAACGGTCAGGATTTGCAATTGCAACATCTGCCCATCCATATTCTTCAATTCTGGTCGCCAAATGGTTGAGTAATTCAGAAGCTTATCAGTAATGGATTGAACCTTGGAAAAGAAGTTCATGAAGAAAAAGATATTTGGAGCATCTGCAGGATCATTTGAGAAGAGAAACTGAAGGGGTAAAACGGTTGCATTTAATAGAGATGTTGGGATCTATATATGTTTTTTACATTGATATTCAGTTTGTTTTTTTCTTGATTTGTTGTTCATATATAACTTAAAGTTATATAGTTAATAATATCATGCACACTATTTATTTTTTGTGTTCATGTTTCATGCTCTTTACATTTTTGTTCAATGGCACACTAATTGTTTGTAGAAAGCGCTGAGTTAAAAGTCTATCCGCTATATGTTATTTTTTATGGCAACACAACAAGGAGCATTCCCCTGAGCAATCATCTAAATAAAAATGAAACTAACCCCATACCTGCTTCATTAAAAAAACACTTTAGTCATAAATAAGATTCACATGAAGAATTACTATTTGTACTGTTAATACTTAATACCATACTTTTTCCCAATATGAACATCTTATTTATTTGATTGCTATTATATGAAATATATGAATATATTGATTGCTTAACGAACACCAAAGATGTTGCTTCTCCTTCTCCTTCCATGTTCATAGCACTATCAATGTCTTCTGTAGTTGATGTGTGACACACACATAATTCCAACTTCTGTGTTTTCCTAAAGTTGTTCATATGTTGTACTATTTTGATCAGTACTTGGGCTTTCAATTTATTCGAGTGTTATTTGTTGACTTTACTTATATTTACCTTACATTTCATAATTATACGACCTTTTCTAAGAGAATAAATAATTATTTACTGATTATGTTCATATTTTTATTAATTTTTCTTAATATATTCATGCATTAATGTTCAGGCTTCATTAAACTTTTGCAGTTTATGGATTTCATTTACCAGAGATGCTTTCAATTTGAATAACCTTGAAGTGTTTGTCTTATTGTTTCATAAATATTGATTTAAATTCTTCCATTTGTTTATAACGTAATTGGATGTACCATATTTATTATAGGTTGAAAAAAAAATCTTTTTTTCCTTATTTGCACAGAATTAAGAGTTAAAATTGGACAAACAAGAATGGCTTATTTGAGTGTTTTCACCATATGAAAGAAAAATGGTTTCTTTAGTTATGCTTTTTGATAACTGTAATGGTTTGCATTCATCTTTGGAGTGCATGTAACCTTATAACTCACGGTATTTATTTATTATGGCATCTTTTTCATCTATTATTTTAATTAAGTTCATTATTTTGTCAGTTTCTTTCAACAATGGTCTTTTATGGATCTGTATTTTCGGTAGGCTACGAATACCTTGGTATTATGTTGCTTGAGTAATTGCATGGTAGCACTGGTGCCTCCTGTTCATCTGCCCATCCAAATTCTTCAATTCTGATCGCCAAATGGTTGAGTAATTCAGAAGCTTATCGGTAATGGACTGAACCTTGGAAAAGAAGTTCATGAAGGAAAAGATATTCAGAGCATCTGCAGGATCATTTGAGAAGAGAAACTGGAGAGGTAAAAAGGTTGCATTTAATAGAGATGTTGGGATCTATATATGTTTTTTTCATTGATATTCAGTTTGTTTGTTTTTCTTGATTTATTGTTCATATATAACTTAAAGTTATATAGTTAATAATATCATGCACACTATTTATTTTTTGTGTTCATGTTTCACGTTCTTTACATTTTTGTTCGATGGCACACTAATTGTTTGTAGAAAGCGCTGAGTTAAAAGTCCATCCGTTATATGTTATTTTTTATGGCAACACAACAAGGAGCATTCCCCTGAGCAATCATCTAAACAAAAATGAAACTAGCCCCATACCTGCTTCATTAAACAAACACTTAAGCCATAAATAAGATTCACATGAAGAATTACTATTTGTACTGTTAATACCAAACTTTTTCCCAATATGAACATCTTATTTATTTGATTCCTATTATATTAAATTTATGAATATATTGATTGCTTAACGAACACCAAAAATGTTGCTTCTCCTTCTCCTTCCATGTTCATAGCACTATCAATGCCTTCTATAGTTGATGGGTGACACACACATAATTTCAACTTCTGTGTTTTCCTAAAGTTGTTCGTATGTTGTACTATTTGATCAGTACTTGGGCTTTCAAAATTTATTCAAGTGTTATTTGTTGACTTTCCTTATATTTACCTTACATTTCATAATTATACGACCTTTTCTAAGAGAATAAATAATTATTTACTGATTATGTCATATTTTTATTAATTTTTCTAATTATATTCATGCATTAATGTTTAGGCTTCATTAAACTTTTACAGTTTATGGATTTCGTTTACCAGAGATGCTTTCAATTTGAATAACCTTGAAGTGTTTGTCTTATTGTTTCATAAATATTGATTTAACTTCTTCCATTTGTTTATAACGTAATTGGATGTACCATATTTATTATAGGTTGAAAAAAAAAATCTTTTTCACTTATTTGCACAGAATTAAGAGTTGAAATTGGACAAACAAGAATGGCTTATTTGAGTGTTTTCACCATATGAAAGAAAATGGTTTCTTTAGTTATGCTTTTTGATAACTGTAATGGTTTGCATTCATTTTTGGAATGCATGTAACCTTATAATTCACGGTATTTATTTATTATGGCATCTTTTTCATCTATTATTTTAATTAAGTTCGTTATTTTGTCAATTTCTTTCAACAATAGTCTTTAATGGATATGTATTTTCGGTAGGCTACGAATACCTTGGTATTATGTTGCTTGAGTAATTGCATGGTAGCACTGGTGCCTCCTGTTCATTTGTTTTCATAAATGTATTTCCATTTAGGTTTGATTAATTTATAGTTATAAGTATTCTAAATCAATGCTATTGTGTTAATGCTGCTGTTCCTAATTTAAGCAGTCAAACTAGGCAGTCATATATATATATATATATATATATATATATATATATATATATATATATATATAATGGCATTGATGAAAATAATGCCTAAATCAAATATGGTATAATCTGAACAGCTTTTTTAATATACTTTACAATAAATGGTAAGTACTACTCCATAAGTTTTTCAGTGATTATAATCAGTGTTATTCCTTTCTCTTTTAATGGGTAAGACTATTGTTAATTGGGTAAATATTCCTTTAAATTTACGTCTATTGTCATGTGGACAATCCACTTCATTAATGCTACTGAATAATGTTTTAACCGTGGAAAGTATATTCTGGCAGGTTGTACATATTGGATATTTGCCAAGTATGATATATACAAGTAGCATTTACAATGAATATGTATACAATGCTAGGTCGTGCTACACGAGTTTGCTATATATTATTTTGCCTTTTCCTATGTATCCATACTAGCCTCTGCAAATTTTCATATGCTGATTAATTTTCTCCATGGATATGTGCTCATTTTCATGCAACCATTTGTTAAATGCAACATGTTATTTTCTTTTTGTTGCTTTACATCTTATGCTCACTTGGGAGCATACACGGTTATAGTTTTCAACCTAGCAGTCCCATATGGGGAGCAAATCATGCACTGGAAGCCAACATTGTGAATGAGTTACAACTTACAACAAGAGAAGTTTAGTGCATTTGAATGGGCCGAGGGGGTTGTGGATGCCAACGAATGTTATATAAGGAAGCACATATTTAAGAAGTAGAGAGGTCATCCATTTATCTTATAATATTGAATATAAGTTTGAAGAAACCTGATTTTGATGAATTTCGGCTACAGCTGTTTTTGTGCCTTTTCCAGGTTTGAGGAAGCATGATATTGAAGCATAAGCATGTTTGGGAGAATGGTGCAGGTTCCCAGAATGTTGAAACATGACAAATGTAAGAAGCTTTTAACAATTATATAATTAAACCCTTTTTTTTTTTTTGGGGGTATTTTCCAGGCCTTCTTGCGGACATCAGCAATAACCTGGGATGAACTGAAGCAAGTGCAAAGGCCCTTCTACATATTGTACCAATTTATGTATTGGCAGTTAGCAAAACATGGAGGTTTCAACTAATTTTATCAGTCGTTATTAGTGTATGTGTAGATTAGTTATTAGGTTATTTTAATGAATCATGTGGCATCCTCCTTTAGTTCCACGTCAGCATGCAATTTTGATATGGTAAATTCTTTAATGAATAAAATTGGAATATTAATGTTTAGTGTGTGCTAATGTTTCTACTCTTTTAATTATATATGTTAAATACATATAGAATATTTCAAAGACAATAATCCACGCGCGGAGCGTGTGCCATTATCATGCATACATGCATTATTTACTTTTTGCTGCAAAATTTAGTTTATACAGTAGAATCCTAACACATACACATATCACGTACTGTATATATTGCTACTATATAATTAGTTCTCACCACTTATTGATGAATGCAAACTAAAACACTTAAAAGTCTATGCTCCCGTGCATCGCACGGATTTCCACTCGTTTTATCTAAAACGCATCGATGTATAAAAAAGCTTAATTTTGCTTAATCATCGACTAATCCTTGCTTAGTCGATTAATCTCAAGTCCATCCTTACCGCCTGCAATTTTTAAAACCTACCTTGAAATTATTATTATTTTCCTTTGTTTACGTTATTATAATATATATATATATATATATATATATATATATATAGAGAGAGAGAGAGAGAGAGGGGGGGGATAGGATCAGGGAGCCCCCCTGAATTTCAGCCCCTCATTTGCACCCGAACCACAACCACTCATTTATATTAAAGAATGTGAGTGGGAAGTGAGAGAATGAATGGAAGAAAAGAGAGAGTGTGAAATACTTGGTTGTGATTGAGGGGCTTTTGAGGTGCTGCACTATTTGGGGTGCTCTCCAACTTGCCCCTATATATAATTTTGAAAAATACTCTTCTCTCCCGTGACGGAGAGAAACATACGACTTCGTACTTAAATTTCTATGGGATTCGTATCCCCTTTTTAAATTTTATGCATGTAACCATTTATCTTCTACAAATTCAGTTCAATTCCTACTACAATCTTCAAATATCTTCCAACTTCTCCAATTTTTTAATTCAGCCCTCCGCAGACATGGAAGCTGCCTTGAATTTAGAGGATCAAGACTTCAGAGAAAGGGTGATTTGGCGAAAACTGATCCTACTCTATAACAACTTATGCTGAAGATCTTTGTTTCTCACAACCGTATCAATGAACTGGATCTGAAATGACGCTCCTATCTTCGATTTACAAAAGGTAAGATCTGCATCTTTGGTCTCTATGTATAACTTTGGGGTGATTATCTTGGTTGACGGCCCATTGAATTTCATATCAATATTGGGATTGTATGATTTCTTGGCGATTTCGTGTTCACTGCTAAGTTTATGCCAATTACTGGGAAAGGAAATCTAGCAATATCGATTTACATGCTCAGAATTATCTATTATGATATACTTTCTGAATTATCAATAAATTGGTATGTAGATGAAACATGTTCAGAATTATCAATAAATTGGTATTGGATTAACTATTATGATATACTTTCTGAAATTACTGGTGATAATTTAGATGGCTTGATAAGAAATTATTCAGTATTATCTCACGCTAATTTTATATCTAATGTCCGATGTCATGTGTACCAAATATATGATTTAGAATAGCAGAAATTATAATCTGGTTTGAGATAATTAATAGTTTTCAGTAGCCGTTTGAAGCTACTGCTAGTGGTAACTGTCAGATCTATGGTTAGACATAGGACTGAGGATTGAAGAGAAAGATTCTATCGGTTATGTTTGTAAAATATGGTGTTGAACATCTCCTGCTATAATAAAATGGAAATGAACTCAAAAGAGGAACTGCTTATGCATGAAAATCTTGAAGCAACAGAGAATTTGGGTGCTAACCGCTTTTCAACCTTGCTGTGAAATAGAGAACGCAGGTGTTAACTGTGCAAAAATCATGGAGCAACTTGATTACGTGAGTTGATGTACAGGATTGATCGCACTTGTAGGCTTAGGGGAAGGCGACTTCATCATGGGTTCAACTTTAGTTTATTTTCAAATTTTAATGTTAATCTTATGTACTTTACGTTTCTATGCATGTTTGTTTGTTTTAATAGTAATCGAGTTAGTATGCTAATATTGTTATGTACTTTTCTGAAAAGTTAATAGAAGCGTACCAATTTTCCAAAATAAAAAATAAATAAAAAATCATATAGATTCAATAGGGACGATTCAATCCAATTACTATATAGTAACTCCCTAAAAATAATTTTTGCTTTTACCTTAATGAGTCACTACGAAAGACTTTATTTCTATTTCATATTCAAAAAGTGAATGTTATTTAATCATATTACTAAATAAATTAAGTTGATCAAGCTATGAACTTTCTGCAAAATCAAGGCAGTTATGGCTCTAAGATGCAAAAAGCTCTAAGCTTGCATCTTGAATAAATTTGTGCTCTTTTTATACAACTTTGAGTTTTTGTTTAGAGCTATAGCTTTTTTTAGAACTTTGTGCTTTTTTTTAGTTCCAAAAATTGCACTATAAATTAACATTAATAATGATCATTTTAGTTTTAATTAACAAAAAGCATAAAGATGTTCAAATTTTCTTTACAACACTTAGAATTTATTTTAATTTTTAATCACTATCATCCAGTTTTAATTTAACTAAACTTTAACTAAAGTTAGCACAATTTAGAATAAAAATAAAGTTAAGTAACCTTAAAATTCAAATTAATTCAATTTAAAATCAAAATTAATTAAACTTTAGGCTAAAAATTAAAATAAACTAAACTTTAAATTAAAACTAGGAATTAACAAAAAATAAAATTAAAATCAAATTTGAACTCATTAATTAAACTTTTAAATCAAAATTAGCTAAACTGTAAATTTAATTCAAAATAAGAGTTAATATTAAAATAATTATTTTATTCGCTCGCCTAAATTTAACCTAATTAAAATACTTTTATCTTAATTTTTATTTAATACAATTTCTGTTTAAATTAAATTTAACTTTTAAACACTAATTACTTTTAAAATATTAGATTAAATTTCATTTAATAATCAAATGCATGAGAAAAAAACAGTACCTCGTCAAGAAGACGAAGCAAAGGGAGATGCAAGCGTGAAGGCGACGCTGGGCGGGAGTTCATGATGGTGGCAGCTTAGAGCGACAACAACTTAGAGATCGATTACTTGTAGATTTTATATTGCGGTCAAAGTTCAAGTCACTTAAGTTTCGATTTAATTTAGGGTTGACAATCAAATTCTAATTGAGGCTCCCTTTTTACAGGCCAGGGGGCTTCATCGCCTTAGCAAAAGGCACATTTTTGGGTGCCTTGAATAGCTCAAGTGCCCCAGCTTTCAAAAAATCACGATTGTTACATCTAAGTCTTTCTACAACTTAGGCTCGCCTTAATAACGTTGTCCAAAACATTAATTTTAATTTCAATTTACGACACATAAGTTAATTCGAAATATTATGCATATACTTTAAAACTCGAGATATTAATTTGAGATGTACACTCAAGATACACTCGTCATGTCCGATATCTCCTTCAATACGAGATATTTTCTGTTAAAATTACAAGATGAAACATGACCAAAATCCAAGATCTAAAATCTTACTTTGAACATTGCAAATGAAATATGATATTCAACGGGTAACGTTGTAATTGGAAATGGTGACGGTGAGCTTATCAAGGATTTAAAGCTCAGTTTCAATCATTTGAAATTTTCTTGGTTTCGATCAATTTTGAAAAATTATGAAGTCTCGAATTTTAATTTCGGTTTCGTCCCCGATATCATATTTTTGTATCTTCAATGAAAAGGTAATAATGAATGTTGTAGATGATATACAAAATATAGCGTATAAAGACATAATCCAACAAACATTAATACATCCAAAATCTATTTCTTGGTGCTATATGTTGATTATTTTCGTAGTTTAGTTCATCATTTTGTATTGTATGATATGATAGAATTGCATTTATCTTAGACCAGTAATCATGGTTTGAAGATCCAGATGGCATGTCCAAATTTCGTCCATTACGGTTCAATTCCAACGTTGACTAGATCGGAATCCATTCAGAATTCCGGATTCAAACGTGAACGTTAAAAAATAACGAATTGAGAAAATGTGAAATGAAGTATGTGAAGAAGAAAACATGGAATTGATTCCAAAGAATGTAATAAGGCCTGTAGGCTGTAGCAGCATGTATGCTGAGCACACTCTGGCCCATTTAATTTTGACAAAGAGGACCTATGTGTCTGTTTCCAGGGTTCACCCTGACCTTGTGAAGAGTCTGCACGGCTGCTTATGAGTTTCTATGGCTGCTTAATTAAATTTGTTGAAAATGGCTTGTAGGGTTCGAGAGAATGTAAGTGTTATATGGGCTAAGATTGACTTGGGCTTTTATGTAATTTGTTTAATATATGTGCAACTAATTTATATTTTAAAAGAAAATGGATTGGAGCCTGTAGATTTGAAGGTAGAAAGTTTAAATATTCCCAAGCATAAGACTAATTTAACCGTTCCAAATATAAAATTAGTTGTGTTTATTAATATATATATATGTATATACGTATGTTTCAAAATGAAACAAAATTCAAAACTAGAATCAAAGCGGAGTCCCCAAATTATCCGAAATGAAACAGAAAATAGACATTTTAGATCTTGCTATAACCGTCATAATCATATTATCAAATGGTTGATTGGGGGGGGGGGGGGGGGGGGGTAGTAGAGCTTGACTAATTTGATGACTTGATATTTCAGTGTACACCTTGTTTATTTCGTAAGAATAACCACATGTATAGTCAGAAGTGAGAAGTCTGTAGACCATTTGAAATATATGGATTAAGATACCATCATCACTAAAACCAATATCATAATTCATAGCTACTTGTTAAACATGCACCGCTTTCACTAGCATTACCATGATTATCATTTTATAAACCTGTGCTATTTTCATTGCTTCGACGGCTTATTATTCGTGTGAATGTACCATCAACAGCAACAATCACATCATTCAATGTACACTAAAGACCATTGTTCAATGAGGGTGATTCAATTATAATATTCCACTCCATTAGTGGATAATCTTCATGTCCTATATAGTCCAAATTGAACTGATTCTCAATACCGTGACGCCTTTACCCTTAATCTTGTGTTGTGATGCACATATATCATTTTTTATATTTTTCATTTTTATGCTAGTTTGTAATTATGCATGGACCATTGAAAATGTAGTTCAGTTTTTTCGCAGTTCGAAAAAAAAGTTGTTTGGCTTAAAATGTAAATTGCTAAACATGTAATTTAAATCATCCTCTTGCTCAATTATCGACCACCATTGAGTAGAAAAACATGTCTTTACAACAGGCATTCACATTGGAGAATCAAACATATCAATTTTCATCAATGTTTTAAAATGCAAAAGGCGTACGTGAGCCGTTTTCGGGTTCGTGAGGCGAGGCGTAAGCCTCGAAGCGTCGAGGCGTAAGCCTTTCGGGTTAAAAAAAAATGCAATACATATACTTAATTTTTAATATGGAATAACATTAAGCGTCAAATAGTAAGTAAAAACCATAAATACCATAAAGCAATTGATTCCATCACTCAAATAATAAGTAAAAACAATAAACCATAAAACAAAAAAATACAGTATAAAAAAATGGCTGACTAGAATCAAGCCTCTATTCCAGTTGAATTGAGTGATTCCAGTTCGAAATTACAACAATTGGTTACTTTTTTCCATTCTGAAGTTTGAATATTTGCTCGATTGGCTAGAAAACGAAGCAGTGAAGTGGAAGCAGATGCAATATTTTGAAAATAAACAAGTAAGATTTTTTTATATGCGTGCACCTCAGCCAATTGAGGCTCTGAGACGTATATTTTTTGCGCTTTTCATGTCTCAATTGGTTAAGGCTTAAGCCTCAGAAGTAAAATGTCTCATGAGATGCGCCTCAAGCGTTTTTGCCTATGCCTCGCCTTAAGACGCGCCTCAAGTGCGTTTTTTAATACACTGATTTTCATTATATTTCCCCATCAACTGATGTTAAATATCTGATGTCTTAGATGTAAAATGATGTCCATGGATATCATATATATTAGCATTACTTCGTTTTCGATTTCAATGTGTTACAATATCCAAAACTATTCTGTCAACAACGTTGTTAAATCCATTTAACACTTCAACTATCCTTTTTTGCATTCTTTTCATATTGAATGATATAATTAAGAAGATAACTTATATTGAAAATATGGTAACATGTTATTGAAAATGTTATACATTAGATTATTTGTAATGACGATAAAATAGAATAAATTATATGTAGCATGATGAGGTCGATATGGTCGTATTTCCCATATTTATCTATTATATCCCATTAATTTAGGCGTTGCCTTACACTAATGTTTTTCATAATTGACTTCTTTGCTCGATCCATCATCGGGTAAAGATATCTCATTTCTGCATCGTCGCTATCTACCATTCTTGTAACTTCCGTCAGTGGCTCAATAACAAAAATGATGGAACATGGAAGCAACTTCATTATAAAAAATATTGTTGTATATCAGTGTAGAGAATGCTTGTTTTTTGGTCTTTAGTGTTGACTCTAACTCCCAATGTTCACACTCTCGAAACAATCATTCTTCCCAAATCATCTTTATGTGTGTCACAAAAGTCTGGGTTGCAAACATTGTTATTGCTAGTTTAATCAATTATATATACTGGTTCCATTTCTCATAACGGAAAGTAATCAACCATGATTAGATTTAAATATCGTTATTAGCTAATAGTTTGAGATGAGAGTTAGTTATAATGGTCCATTTGAAATATCTTTCAAAATCAAATCAATGCAATGTGTTGCACGTGTTGTCCAATGTAAATGCATTTTTTTGCATCAACAGTCAAACATATGTTTTATAGCAAGGTTTCCAATATGAGATTCGAATCGTAAATCGTAAAATTCAAACTATAAATCGAAATGGGATTTAAATCATAAATCATGTATTCAAAAAACATATATTTTAAAGTTTGCACTCCTTTTGAAGTTAATTTTGATGTTTAAACTTCTACATCTAAACCTAAAACATCATTTTCTCTTTTGTTCCAATTTTAATATATTTTTTAAATGATTAAAATTGAAATTGTAGACCCAAATAAGTATATTAAATATATTAACTTGGATTGGATGGTTTTTCTAAAGTGTGGCATTAGCTTGATTTGAATGAGACTATAAATCGAATCATAAATGAAGAGATTCGATTTGAAACGGGATTCATATCATAGGATTTTTAGATTTTTGACAACAGTGTTGTATAGCTTATCATGTTTTTTAACTACTTACATTACCTTACTTTCATTGATTGTTTCAACTACTTCATCATTAGTCTACAAATACATGTCCCACTATGGTATTCATTTGTGGCATCTAAATATCTGGTAAATATCACATGGATAGAATACACGAGAAAATTATAATTTTTCGTCAATTTTATGTAGTGCTACCATCGAACATTAATGTGCAACCATATTCATCCCAAAAATTATGCAACATTTCAATATATTATCAACTTCTTCTATTTCCATTTTTAGGTATGAATGTGATATTTTATACATAGATGGATCAATTTCACAATCGCGTTTTGCAACCGCATCAACCATTGTTGCATAGTAAGAACTATTAGCATGTTATGTGAAATTTGATTGGAAAAAATTAGAAATTGATTGATCTATATGTTTTCCATCATCTTTGATTTTCCATTGCAAATTTAATAGAAAATTAAGTTTTACCACCTCGTTTTTGCATATTTAATCATTTTTCCAAGCATGAGTATCAAAATACCATATACTCGTGTAGATGTTCTACATACGTTACACTATACTTGGAATGGACCACCATCTGATTATTTGTCAAAATTGTGCATCTCTTTTTCCCTAAATGTATCTTTGCTCTCCCACATAACGCGCTGAACTTCTTCATTAGCTTCTTTTTTGTTGTCTTCATTATCTAATCTTCTTTATTCCGGTATGTTGATTAATTCCTCTAGAAAGCATCGCTTGTCTCGTTTTTCTTTATTTTGTTCATTTCTTTATGTGTTTCATACAAGTTGAACACATGGACAATTAGAATGTTGATCTCTCGTCGTCCACTCCTAGGAAAAGTAACACCATCGCCAATAATTGGTTCACTGCAAAAGTTACATTTAGTTTTTCAACGGTTGTCATTGACTATGGTACTGAAATTCGAACAAATCAAAGTTTGATTTGCCATAATGTACGTGAAATTATAGATGATTTAGTAAACGTATTAATAACAAAGTTAAAGGTAAACAATGCACTAACAACATTTAAATACAAATGATAATCAATCCATTTAAACTTAAGATGAAAATCTAACTTAGCCTAATTTGAATAATTATTATAATTAGCCTAACAAATTAAACATTCAACCGCACATTAAATCCAACATGAACTTAACCCAAACCCCTAAACGCGTCCATTAATGACATTAACTGTAGACGAGGAAAAAAAAAACTAAAAGGAAAAAAACAATCATTAACGAGATTACGAGGTTGCTCGAATTTCTTTGGCATTCAATACTCAAATTTCTCTGTTTTTCTGACGCTCAAATATAACCTTCACTGTCTCGAATTTCCTTGGATGATATTGAGGTAATTTATGTTTTTAATTTCTTGCATTTAAAGATAATGTTTTATTAGATTTTACTGATTTATCACGTTTTTCACCATCAAAAGGAAACTAAACTGATTTATTATTTGATTTAGACTAGGTTTATTTTTGGCTAGATTCGATCGTTCTCTTTTTTTGCTGCTTACCCTCCTGGCATCTTTCTCGCTCAATCCAACAATTCCAGTTTTGTTCTACTTTCGATTTTTTTATTGGTTATACCAAGACATGATTTTGACCTAATATTGTACCACCTTTGACCAAAACCAAACATAAATGGTCGAAATTTCATGGTAGACCTAACACATGGAGCTAATCGAAGCTAAAATTGTGTTTGTCATCATTAGCCTATAACAGGCATCATCAAAGAACCGCAAAGAGTCATTTAGGTGCTACCTGCAATGTGAACACCATTTTGAATTTGAATCTTTGTTTCATCGGTGTTCAAGACAATGTCGAAGCAATAAATTTCCTTGGATGCAATGAAAATGTCTTTCTAATATGATCTTTTTTGACTTTATCATATTAAATATATCAAGTATAAAAAAACATCATCATAAGAGGACCGCTCTTTATAAATAAAACAATTACGGAAGAACGCAGTCACTTATTTGATCTCAAAATACTAACATTACTCGAAATTGAAGTTTGGTTTCAACAACTTCATTTTTTTGTTTACCTAGTTTCCATTGATTTTCTAAATTTTATATTTGAAATTTAACTAAAAAAATCCACTATTAAGTATTAATAGTTCACTACCGACCTACTTTTATGTTGAAGCTTACATGATTGTTTGAAATACAAATATTTCACCACAGTCAGAGTACAAATTTGGTTGCTTTACAGAACCATAATACAACTTAATTTATTTTCCACGTTTATTCAGTAGTAAAACAATTGAACATTTATATCAGTCGTTCTATGATAATAAATAGATGGGGATTTCATCGAAAATTAATAAAAAAATTATATAATATGTAGTTATTGTTTGATTTATTTTGACGTTTATTTAAAAACTTTATTCCGGAGAGTATAGCCAGGGAATTCAATCGATCCATCCCAACCGAACCCCGTTTAGGCTAAGCTCTCATAGAGGTATTTTTTGATTCCGCGATTTTCAACTCATTTTAGGGACTATTCCGTGCCCCCACAAATAACAAACGGGTAAAGTGAGGCTGTCGAGGCTCGAACTCTCTCCCTCTTGCGGGGAGCTAGTAGCTTTTGCCAACCCCACTAGAGGTGTGGATTTTTGACGTTTATTCAACGGTAAAACAATTAAATATTTATATCACTTGTTAATTGATCGGGTTCTCATAAAAAATCAATAGAATTTCATACAATATTTAGTATTGTTTTTTATGCAAAACTCATTTGTATATCAAATACGTACAGAAAATGGCTGCTTTCATTCGAATTTTAGTTGGATTCCATCCGGACTTTACAAACATTCATGGCACCCATCGATCCGCTGTGCCTCAAATGGAACAAATAATTAATATGTTGGTCACAGAAAGAAACATGATGAATTTAATCGCTCCGCTTATTTGACTAGAGACCGAATTATGAGTTTAATGCCAACTTTGAATGACATTTATGGCAACCGTCAGCTGTTTAGCTCAGCTAATAATTATTTCATTTCCGCATTAAAATTCTTCTATTATGTTTTTTCCCTTCCTTTTATTTATTTATCTAATTTTCTTTGTCACTTTTTTGCTCACCGTTAGGAGGAATGTGAATGGTGTGCATAATTATCTTCTTTAATGATATATCATGTTAGTAATAGTATAATCCTGTACCTATACAGTACTAAAATAATTTGAGCCATGATTGGTACAACAGATTGAAGGACAGGACAAATACATTAACCCATTTAACATCTAGATCGAAATTTGCTATATATCAAAATTTCATAACATATATGAAAACCAAATTTAAATTTCACATTTTTAGTCGTGGCATTGCGGGCCACAAAAATTACTTGCGACGAGAAACTAAACAAAAACAATTTAAATTCTATTAAGGTAGAGCCGTCAACAAATACTTTCAAATATGAATAGCGTCATATCCGTATTCGCATTCAAAATCATTTTCGGATATACGATATCTACATCCGTGAATACGGACAGATATCAGATGATTATCTTATCCACCAATGATCGATAAATCAAGAAACGTAAATTGAAATTGGGATTTAAGAAGATTTTTTGTCTATGCCATGGTTTATAAAAAATGCAAAATCAATAAGTATAACAATAATAAATAGTTTTGAGCAGTTAATACGCATTAAAAGCATAAAATATAAACAACTAACTTAATAAAAACATAAATTTACTTCACCTATTGTTCTAAAAGACATAAAATAACACATGATTTTGAACAAAAGCCGGACGGATAATTTTCGGATGTGGATGCCATCGGATATTTATCCATTTTTGGGATACCGATAAGGATGGATTTCAGATTTTTCAGGTATCCATTGACAGCCCAACGTTAAGGGATCATACTCAGCCTCTAACTAACAGTAACATTAATTAATATGCTATAGGCTTGAGAGAAGTCCAACTCGAATGATTTCATTAAAAAGAAGTGACACTAGTATTAAGTCAAATGGTAGTACAAACTGATAGCAGGTATCTAAAAGCTCTTGCTATCAATAAAAAAATGCATGACGGACAGCTAAAAAAGGAACAATGAACTGCAATTTCATGTGATCTCTTTCATTGTAAAATAATGAATGTAATAGCTTCTATTTTAATCAACCACGGTTAATAAAAAAAGTGCAGTTTATGTTTATTATTATTATTTGAAAAAGGGGGGCGGGGGGGGGGGGGTTGCATCCATCCCTGTGAGCTTTTTTTTTTCCTTTGAACAACCAGCTATGAGACTGACAGAGCACTAGAGAAACCTAAGACCTAGACTGTTATATTTAGCTAGCATTTCATTGTACGAATGGTATTAATGAAGCACGGCAGAAAACCTCCTTGGAGTCATAGGCTCACGCCTTTTTGTTTAGTGCGCTTGTTTAGAAAGAAAGAAAAAAAATATAAATATAAATTAATTGAAACAGACTAATATACTTAATATTTGTTTTACGTAGAAAATATAAAGCAAAAAGGATCTTTTAATCATTTCGCAAAAACGTCATTAAATATGATGTCATAAGCATAGAATCACAAACACAGCATTATGGGGGAAAAGCCAAAATCAAAATAATAATATATATTACCGATAAACTTAAAATATGATTTTGATTCAGTGTATATTCATATATATTTATATAACAATTTGCTTTGAGAATACTGCATAAAAGAATCAGACTTTCCACGTCAATTGCAAACAATTCTTTTGTCAATTACAAACTATTCTTTTTTAAAACCCTTCTTCGAGAAGTAGAGGTAATGGATGGCCCACCACAACCAACCTTCTTTTAACTAGCCCATCACAAAGCATCAATCCTCTGAGCACTCTCACTTTTTCGAGGCAATCGCTCCATGTCTTAAGGGTTACACAACGTAGCTTGCTACGACTTGAACACGCGACCTCCTCCAAGAAGTAGAGGTAGTAAATTTGGATGGCCCGCCACAACCAACCTCTTAACCAGCCCAACACAAAGCATCAATCCTCCGAGCATTCCCAATTTTTCAAGGGAATCGCTCCACGTCTTAAGGGTTACACAATGTAGCTTGTTATGACTCGAACCAGCGACCTCAAGGAACTTTGTTTCATGATCGCTAGGTTGACTTTGACCAATTAAGCTATGCTTGCGGACTCAAGCAGGATTTTTTATTAAAAAAACTATCTATTATAACATGCAGTATAATAATCAATAATAATAATAATAATAAAGCATAATCATATGATAAGCATTGATCTCTATGCATTTTTTCACTGCATTTTTAAATTGTGAAAAATGAAATAATAAATATTAACATAGTATTGAAAACTGCGCTTTTTGTGTCGTGCGCCATGTGCACCTTTTACATCATGTAGCGTGTCATTCCATGCGTGTCGTGCTTTAGTGAAAAGGCATAGTGGTTGCACCACACCTTGCACCATGTGGTGCACCTTTGTGTCCCTTTCATAACTGTGTTCATACATCAGGAGCTAGTGCCCAAGATGGAAAATCAAGTAGGCAACAAAATATAATTTAATCATAAGTATCTTATCAGCTGTACTTCAAGATTGAGTTCTAAGAAGTTCAGCATAACAAATTTCCATTTTTTTTTCTTACATCTGAATTTATTACTCTGGGCCATCTAATATGGTTTGGTTGCAATCAGTACTCATGTATGCATAGGTTCAAAAGAGATGCATACAGTTCATAAAAGCTAGAAATTGCTTGTCATATCATAAAAGGTCGAGGGTCAATTGGAGGATAGATACCCCTACTTCACAACTAAGTTCCAAGATGCTTAGCATATAAAGCTCCAACATTTGACTTGCATCTGAACTTATAGCCCTAAGACATCTAATAAGATTTGATAGCAATCATCACTCTCTAGGGCACACATAGTTTTAAAACAAAGGTAACCATGCACCTTGAAGAGCCGGTCTTGAGCTTCTGTAAATTATAAGCAGGAGAAAATACGAGGAACTAAACTCAGAGTTATACTTTGTATTGGACGTACGCAGTGATGTATCATCAGTAATGTATTGTTTAAGGTGGAACTGTTGTACATTATTGTGAATGCAAACTGATCAGTTGATCATACGTATTAAACTTATTTGATAGTTTTTCTATTGAACCTTAATAATTCATAAATGAGAGAAAATCTTTATTAATACTTACTTTTGATGTCACACTTTTTTGGTATAAACGTGTAGCATCGACAAGTTTCATACTGTTCAACCCCATCACTTGTCTTTTACTCTTTCCCACTAATATAATAAATTGATATTTACGAGAGAGAGAGAGAGAGAGAGAGAGAGAGAGAGAGAGAGAGAGAGAGAGTGTGTGTGTGTGTGTGTGTGTGTACATAAAAAGCAGGGGCCGGCACAATTAGGGCTTAAATCCCCAATGCTACGCTTATGCTACGGGATCCCGTGCAGCTGGAAAGAGAGAAAAATACTCGAGCTAAATGTTCAAACAAACGAATACATAGAATATAGATGAAGTGGTGTACATTCTAGGAACGTTTAGGTGGGCAAGTGAAAAATAGTAGCGGGAAGTTTTCCTGTTTCCTAAATATTAACTTTGTTGCCATGAGTTTTTATATAATAGTAAACCATCGGTCCATCACCCACTCAACCAGATAACAAGTCCAAACATGTATCTTTGCTCAACTCTTTGCTACGAAAAAAAAAAAAAAAGTTAACTTTCTTCTAAAAAGTTAATTTTTCTTTTTCTTTTTTCGTGGCAACCTCTTTGCTAAACTCAACATCACATATATGATGATGTTCCAAAGCATCCTAGTCTAGGGACATAGCATTACCAACCCGTTTTTGGTAGAGAACATAGAGCTTTGATTTTCCATACCAATGCATCTCCAGAACTTCCACCAAGAGTGACTCATCGAAGCTCTATGATATGACTCCAGGATTGTCTCGTGTAGTGGGAAATCAAACACGAAGGATGAATGCAATCCTAGATAGATAGCTTAATGAATGAAAGGGACTCCATGAGTTTAGGAGGCGGAGGTAACGATGACGATGGAGACGTATAGAAAGTGGCAGAGGTGGTGGCAATGATGTATTAGTTTTATTTACTTATTGTATTAACAGTAAGTTAATGGAGATGTATTTCAAAGTTAAAAGGTGATTCAATAATTCACGTAAATTTGGTAAAAAAGGGTATAGAAATTTGAATTATGAGTTCGATTAACATATATGAAAATGAAAATCCAAATGAGTACATATGAAAATCTAAATTTCGTGTTCAAAATTTAAAGTGTAAACGGTAGAAGAGAAGTGGAGGTTTAGGTCAAGTAGCAGTTAAGCACTCATCGTGTATTAAACCATAGCCACTTACTCGAGTATCGGTATTCACAAAATACCCCTATAGGGATCAATGTTTTAAATATTAGATATCGATCATCTTTCGTTCCGGAGATTTTACAGGCTTGATCTTCGACGAGATGAGTCTAACTCGGGTGTTTGACTCAAAATTCCATCTCGGGTCCTAAAGCTCATATTGAAACCATCTAGGGGTATATGCTTTGTTAAAAATTAATATTGTTACACAATAATTATTATGAATGCTTCCATAAAAATAATAATTTAAACTTGAATTACAAAATCACTTCATTGCTATTAATCTATGAAAGAACATTCATATTAATAAATCATAATATGCTCAAACTAAAGAAATAACACAACACAAATAAATTATAGCTTACAATTTGTGATCCTTGAACATGAATTGTTTTTAGACATAGAACGTAAAAAATCCATAACATTAAATAGGTATACAAAAGTAGACCAGCGTTTTAAATATCAACCATCTCTGCTGAGATCCCAGTTGAAGGCTGAAATGAAACGAAACAGAAGATACAGGTTGATATCTCGTTTGGATATATCGACCGATGTTTGGAGCGAAACGATATTCTGAGATATCAGCCAATTTATTGTTTTTTTAAATAAAGCTCATTTGATTCTCCTCCCATCATCAACTGACATAGGCATATGCTTTGTTATCTGATTCATCTTCTCAAAAGATCGACTTTCCTTATCAAATAATTGAATTCCCTCCGTAGAAAAAAAAAAGAAACTTCAAGTTCTAAAACAATCGGATTTCACTTCCAACTTTTGACAGCACGCGGTTGCTTCTGACTCTTGAGAGCTCGCTCTTGCTTCTGACAACGCAATTTCGCTCTCTACTCTCTGCAACCATGTTAATTAGGGTTTTTTAATATTTTATTTAAATTTTATTTGACATGAAGTTATATTTTACTTTGCAGTAAGGTTTGGTTTGTTATCATTTTCAAAGTTTATATTTGGTTTTTCACATAAGTGGACTTTATTAAATCCTTTAATGGACCTTTTTTTATGTATGCATCTATAACTTCTTGCATTGTGTACTCGTAAATACATTTACATCTTGCTAATAGTATAAGAGATTATGAAATGAACACCATCTTATTTTGACATTTTAACGACGGACTTGTTTACAGTGATTTATGAATTGAACATCATGCTTGGCATGTTATTCTATAATCCGGTGAATATTAAATAAATTGGCTCTATGTTTTTTTGTTATAAATTATGTTGATGTGTTATTGTTTCATTTACAAATCAAGTAAGCTTAATTTTGTATATATTTTAGCAAATGTAAAAAATCATTGTGTGATCAAATTAATTTTTAACGTAAAATATACTCTGATAAGGTCCCCAAATAAATTTTAAGCTCCAAGATGTAAATCTGATATGTAAAAATCATTGTGTGATCAAATTAATTTTTAACGTAAAATATATTTTGATACGGTCCCGAAATAAACTTTAAGCTCCGCGATGCAAATCCGGTATTCGCATTCGAAATGCACTCGTCCGAGATCTCCTCCAATACGATATTGAGTCACTAAAATCTCCAAGACGAAACGTGACTGATATCCAAGATTTAAAACCTTGAAGTAGACCATAAAATACGTATTTTCTTATGTAGCATGCATGTAAAAAACAAATACGAAAATCCTAAAATTGTAGAATATATGTGAATATACGATACAGTCATATAACATGGTTCTTTTCAAGTCTCCTATCTACGTACAAGCAAAAAGAGCATCATGGTAAACCATATATATATATATATATATATATATATATATATATATGTATGTATGTATGTATGTATGTATGTATGTATGTATATATATATATATATGTATATATATATATATATATGTATGTATGTATGTATAAAAAAATTTTAAAAAAAAACTAACTAACTGGCAAAATGGGTCATTAATATATCTTAAAATACTATTCTTTAAGTGACTCAAATGTCTTGAATGGGGTTGATCGATTTAGAGAATTTTTTAGGATTAAATTTAGCAATTAAAAGAAAAGGGATCCACTGTTAAAAAAAGCATAAGATGATAATGGCTAGATTTGAGTTTTTTAAATTATTGTTTTGGATTAGGCACAAATTTAAATTTTAGCCCCAAAAAAACCAAAATTTCGATTGATAATTCAATATCTCATCTTAAATGATATATCGACCGATTTTGTCATATCTCGGACGATATATTCAAAACAAGATTTGTTCTCATTTCAAAAGAATATCAAAATGAGTTCTTGGACGAGATATCGGACAATACTTCCGAGATTTGAGACAAGGATAGGGAGGCTCCATACATATGCTTAGATGAACATCATACATTCAACAACTATCAAATGCATAAACTTCAAAGCTATAAAGAAGAACAAAGTTTACCTGAAAGACAACTGTAACAACTATGCTCTTCTGGGGTATAGCAATATGAATTAGAATGCAATTTGCAGCTTCGAGGTTTTCCCTGAGCCGCACACTTCCCATTTTCTGAATTTTAAAAACACGAATTATGAAAGATTTTCGTATTATGGCCTGAAGCATACATAATAAGACCATAAAATTCAACCTCTTAATGAATTATGGCTATTGTTAGATCGCTTTGTTTCAAAAACCTGTCTCAATTTGCACCCAATCTTGACAGATAATGTGAACAATACAGCACCACCTGCAATAAGAACCCAATTAGCCCCCTCTGCTTGAACATGATTTGTCTTTTGAGTTCTTTGTACATTCACAGTAGCCTTTGGTTTCATTTTAGAGTAGAGTCTCGACTCAGTTGTTGATGAAAATAAAGAAGTTGAGAGTCAGCCTGCGCAACAACATTGCATTGGTTAGAGCTTAAAACCAGAAGTTTGACCAACATGACCAATGCATAGTTACTACATTTGAACACAAACGATGATGCACATATTTTACAGAAATATGCACTGTCCGTCCTACAACCAATTTCTTCTACATCAATCTATTAAAATTTAATGTGTTTCTACTTTCTACCAGAAGCAAGTTAAGTCTCAGCCATGAGCACCATCCCTTGAAACGTTATCTAGGTAAGGTTGATTATCAATTATGACATCCAAGACCCTGAAGTGTGCATTGGGTCCATTCTTCTCTATATTTATTAATGCTTATTATTTTTACATTTACAGCTCATTCTTTTTAGATGCTATTATAAATAAATAAATAAATCTAACCTTCTAAACTAACTGATTCAAAAACCAATATCATTTGAATAAATCAGTTCAATCAACTAACTAAACCAATAACGTACTGCAAACCGTATGAAAAAAAGTTGCAAAAACATATATGAATCCTAGCCCATGATACTTCGATAAAACTGCAGTCTGCACCACATGAGTTTTTGCCTACTACTAAACTTATTGATCGAAAATCCAATATCAGAACTAAATATCATTGTGATCCAATCTGTTAAACCAGGTAACATATTGCAAACTGCAAGAAAATGCAAAATTTATATCATAATTGAAATGACAAACGATTTAGCATAGTTTGTAAATACCTTATCTGCAACGGTAGCATTAATACTAAATGACAATGTAATTAATAAAAGGTGGAACTCAGTGCACAAGGCTCCCACGTAGTAGCGGGATCTGGAGAAGTCAATTGTACGCAGTCTTTCCCTCGCACTGCGAAGAGGCTGTTTCCGGACTCAAACCTAGGCGCCTAGATCACTAACCAGGTGACCTTACCGTTGCGCCAACTATTTGGATTTTGGAAGATGGACAATCATATTGAACAAATTTGATTTTCCAATTATTTGGATATGAGGAATAGTTTATAAACAAAGAAAATTTTGACAACTTGAATCCCGATATTTTTAGAAAGTTCTGAGAAACAACAATAATATGATTGAAGTATTTGTAAACTATTGCTACAAGAACAATTATAGCTTTGGATATGATATGATTTTATCATAGTAAGTTTAAGATTTCGAAATGATTTTGATTTCGAAATCCCAAAATGAAGTGTGAATCGATATGGAAAGAAATGTGTAGTATTTCAAATGATTTGGAAATACAACCAGGATCTTAAGTCAAAGAAATTATTTTGACTTCAAGTTTTGATTGCAATTAGGTTTTGATAATAATAGTTTGATGAATTTGAATTTATATATGAAAATTTTGAGATTTTAAATCCTATTGTTATTTTAAAATTGAACTTGGAGATGGTATAAATATTTTGTATATATAAGTATGATTTTAACGTTCATTCCTTTTCGAGTATGAAAAGTTTTATGGCAGGGAGATTGTAACAACCCAGATTTTTAGATGTTTTAAAATATGAATTTAATTCAGATTTATTATTTAAGGTTGATATTTACATTTGAAATTTTTTTATAATTTTAAATCGAATCTATTTTAATTTGGTTTTGAATTAATTTTATAAGTTTAGATTTAATTTCGAACTGTGAATCTAAATGGTTTTGTTAAATTTAAATATTATATATATATATATATATATATATATATATATATTAAACTACTTAAATTATCACTGTTGAATATTTGTAAATTTTGATTTTTGATATTTAACTTAAGAAGTATAATCTAATTTATTTTATTTTAATTTATTTGAAATTTGCCTTAATTTAATTTAGATTGTGTGTATTTGAAATTGTATAAAACACATTTGTGAATATAAGTTAAGCATGACAATTAAGAGTGTATTTATTAGGGGTGGGCGCGGTTCGGTTCGGTGCGGTTTGAAGCTCAAACCTCTTCCGCACCGCATCAAACGGTTGATCAAAATTACAAACCATTATACTAACCGTTCAAACGGTTCGGTTTTGGTTCGGTTTCGATCTAATACAGTCTGATTTTGGTTCGGTCTGGTTTGAACCCGTATTAGATATGAAACAAGAAAATTATTTTCATCAACAATCAATTTACGATTGTATAACATTGTGTCACCTGAAGATTAAAACACATAGTGTTATCTTTAATTAATATAACTACAACATACGTTGAAAATAGAATATATATCATTAAATTAAAAGTTAATTAGGAATTTGTTAAATTTTTTATCATAACATTGTTGGTGTAACTATGCGGTTCGGTTCGGTTTAATATGGTTTGGTAAAAGTTCAAACCACAACCGAACCGTATCGTTTCGAGTCGGTTCGGTTTGAGTTGTTTGTTTTAAAGAGAGAATCCGGTGCAGTTTTTCGCACCGTTTTTGCGGTTCAGTCTGGGCGGTTTCCGCATTGCGGTGCGGTTTATGCCCACCCCTAGTATTTATCTCTTGCAAAGTAAATATAATGCAAATTGAATTAATTTGTTAACATGACAATACAATTGTCATTGTTCTTCCGTTCTCTTCACCACATGCTGACGTTGTTTTGAGAATGTTCCACGCGTCATTCCTTTTCTTCTCTTTTATTTACCATGTCCTTCCCTTTACTTTTCTCTTCGTTTTTCTCACAACCGAAAATTCCTCCCTAAATTCCACGGCCTCCATCGTTTCCCCCTTTCCATTTTGATGGCTTCCTTCCCGAATCGCGAGCACCCAAAACCCACCGTAAATCGTTCCCTCCCCAAAACCCTAAAGTGTAATCATTCATCATTGCCTAAGTGAAGCATCCCCTTCAATACCAATCAATTGTTGCCATCGCCCTAGGTCTACGCAACACCAGATCTATTCATGAGCAGCTCCCAGCGCGATCGTCTTCATTGACGCCGACTAAAATCGAAGCCAAAACCCTCGCCTGCTTCTTTCGCCCCTACCTTAATGTAAGAATCCTCTTACAATTAGCTTAATTCAAGTTTTTCAATTTCTATAGGAACTAAAAATTTGTAGCTAGTTGGGATTAGATTTTTGTTGGGTTTTTTTTCCCGCTGCCCGATGATTCCATGCACTAGTACTATCTTAATTTTGCCATATCGTATACATGTTGTATGCACTAACTGCTTCGCTGAATTTCTGTTGCAATTTGAGTTCATATTCATGTTGTATCCATGTTCTTGGTTATTTGTTCCGGTTATTCCATGTGTTGCAGACACATTGTTGCTACTGTAATTGCTATGTGCATTTGTCTGACCACGACTTTTGGCGTTAAACATATATTTGAAATCTTCATTCTGTCATGAGCTAGTTGCTTTGGCATATTTTGTTGGCCCCTTGTTATGTTTCATGTTGCTTTGGGACAATGTTCATTATCTTTGCTTGGAATCACCTACACTTGTATCTGCTGCACGTATGGGTTTCTTATAACCTTTGCGTAAATATATATGTGTAATACCCTTGCTAAGTTATAAAACCTGAAAACTGCATATACTTTGTTTGTACTAACCGAATTTACTTGAATGTTTTAGCACCCATTCGAAATTTTAACCAGTGGTATATGAGTGTAGCATCCATACTTTTATTTTCTTGTCCTAATCTGAAAAATGTGAAACTCATGCTCGCCATATTTACAAAATCTAAGCCATACACCTTATTTGACTGCATGTTATGTACCTTTGTCTTGTTTTGAAAACCTGGAAACCATTAGGTTACACTCTTGCTTTGTTATCAAAACATGTTGTGCCACGTTATCAAAACATGCTGCCTTGAATTCAATGTAGTCTATAGCGCCATAGCGCAAAACAGGGCAAGGCTTGTGCTATGCGCTATATAGCGTACGCTATTGCGTTCATTTAAAGGAAAAAAGTAATCAAGTATATTTTGCCTAACTGTGTTTTTTTGGGCATATTTTGCATCATATCGAAAGTTCGAAACTATTCAAGACTCCAAATACAAGCACTACCATACTTCATACACGTATTAAATATATTTTATGTAAAATATAATAATATTGCAAAAAAACTGATATGTCATATTGTATATTCAAAATAATTGATGGTATAATATATTTGTGTCTTACTTGAAATTTGTTCTTATAATTGTGAGTTATAATGAAATTAATTTCTATTTATCAATTATAATGATGTAAAACTCTAAGAAAAATGCATGAAAATACACCTTTGTACGAAATGTTTAAAAATCTACTAACAAGCACTAAGAAAAAAAATTATAAATAAGAAAAGTTGTAAAGTGAAAATAGGATCAAATGAAAATGATATATGAAATCTACAATAACAAGATTCAAATAAACAAAAGTTAAATGTGATTCAAGTGTACAATAATAAAACATAGAAATTATATTATGCTTCTAAATTTTTAAAACATAGTCATTAGTTTCATCTAAATGATAACCATTAATCATTAATTAAACGATCATCGATTTCTTCTTCTTTCGAGTCATACTCTATAACATTTTTCCTCTGAGTCATTATAACTACAATAGCGTGCTATTTTTCACTTAATTCACTATCCAAACATTTATAAAAAAAGACGAAAATAAAATAACGCGCTATTTTGAACTATGCGCTATTTTGCACCTATGATAAAATAGCGTGCTATTTTTGCGCTATAGGGAACCCTTGGATTATGATAAGTACAATAGCACAAGCACTGCATTATGCGATATTTATCGCTATAGCGCGCGCTTTGATAACATAGCTTGAATTTGTATATCTTTTTACACCTATGCATCTAGATTCTCATATACCTACTTTTGTATGATGCCTTATTGTCATCTTCCCTTGCATTGTTATTTTGCACTGGCCATGGTATTGTATACTATCAGGTGGTATTTCAGCTGTGATAATTGGGTTGCATTGTTGCCTTTGCTACTCGTCTTATTTGGATTGTTTACCTCTAGCACATTTCCCTTGTTTATGCTATATATGTATACATATGTATATACATACCCATTACCCATGTATGTGTATATATGTATTGGAATGCATACAACTTGGTGTTATAAATATTCTGACCATAGTTGAAAATTGAGTTAATGGCAGGCAACTTGACCTTTAGAAATTTGGTAAATGCCTTATTTGGTGTATCCAGAGCTTTCCCTATTTAATTGTGATGGCCATAATCATTTGGCAACCTGGCAAAATCCTTGAATTTAGAATTACATGTATAAGTTATAGCACTTCATCTCACTGCAGTGGTCCTTGTGCATGCCAACATGTATTTAAACGGAAACTGGTATTTGACTATCCTTGTTTAATGCACCTTATTACTTCTCAATACAGGACCCCTGTTGGCCACATATGCTTATAAACTCATGCTGCCTTGTTTAAACTGAAGTATGTTTTCAGCACATGTGTTGTGTTTTGTTTGTACTAGTGAACATTGGTATATGTACACATATATGAGTGTGTGCATATATTAAACCATGCCTAGTTAAACACAGCACATACTCGTGCTGCATCCACTTGGGCTGCAACTTGTTATTCCCGAAATTCATGTTGGTTTGCTGTCGTGTCTTACTAATTGTGGAGCCTAAACCTGAAGCCACCGTCATGCATGTCTTATGTTGGTACCACACTTTTGAGAATCTAAGCTCGTACATTTGTGTCCTGCCTCGGGTATATATGGTCTTGTTTGCTGTTTGACATTGTATTGTTGCACTGCCTTGGTTACGTATATTTTCACTTGGCATATTTGTGGTCAAAACACGGTTGTTTTTCTAGGACGTTGAGGCCGTGCACATATGTACATGTACATGTGTGTATATGCAAACTCTTGGGATCACAATCACTGAAAAAATAAACTGATATAGTACGGCTGCAATATAACTGTATATTTGGCATATGACATATAATTGATGTGAGGATTAATTATTATATTTAGTGTTTTGTTGAAATTGTCTTACTTGAATAAAGTTAATCCTAACTCGAGTGTTTTATGTTTTTGCATGAAACGCTCGGATCAGACCGGAGTGTTGCAGATTTAAAGTCTACAGCTATCGAAGTTAGAGAGTGGGGAAGACGCACTCGCTTTGAGGTTCGTCAAATCTGTAAAGTTTTATGTAATTAAATTTCGTGTATATATAAAATCTACGGATGTATATTAAGAATATTGTATAAATTCTGATTTGTTAGTGAAATTCCGTTTGTGAGATATTATGTTATTTATCTTGACATATGATTCTGTGTGCTTATTTCTGTTTTAAACCTGATAAACGATAACAATCCATCTTTGTGAACGTTTTAAGTTGGTTTAATTACCGAGTTGAAATGGTCAAAAAGTCGGATCGTTACATTGTCATATTAAGAAAAATATCACAAACAAAAGATGTGTTTATTACGCATGTTTTGATGTTGGTATTCAATAATAAGTGCATGCCATAGTAGTTAAGGCGCTAAGGCGCACAAAGGCGCACGGCTTGAGCCCGGGGCTTTTTTGAGCCCGGGGCTTTTAGAAAAAAGGCGCACCACGTATATTAAAAGAAAACAAAAACCTGCAGCTGATTGAAAGGTGATTTCGGTTGAAATTTCAAAATCGAAGTTGAGAAAAACCCTAAAATCATGAAAAAACCCAAATTTCGAGATCGAAACACAAAAAAACCCTAAAATCGAACTTCAATTTCGATTTCGAAGTTGAGAAAAACCCTAAAATCATGAAAAAACCCAAATTGCGAGATCGAAACACAAAAAAACCCTAAAATCGAACTTTGATTTCGATTTCGACTTGGCTCAAATGGGTTGAAAACCCTAAATGTTGTCGAGGCGCGCTTTTTTGCGCCTGGGGCCTTGCAAAAAGGCTCCAAAAGCGTGCCTTTTGTGCGCCTCCGTTAGAGGAGGCGCCTTGACCAGCTGGGAGGCGCAGACCTTGCGCCTGCGCCTTAGGCGCGCGCCTTAACTACTATGGTGCATGCAAATCATACACAAACAGAAGTACTTAAAAAAAGGGGTAGGAAAGAAGAAATAGTAAAGTTATAGTCCCTGGAATATCAGAGATATAAAAGTAGCCATTGGTCCAAAACTTTTGGTTGCTCTAGACAGGAAAAAATATAGTCCTTTGATATTCAAAACTAATATTGTGATTCTTGTTAGTGAAGGCCAGTTTGTGTACCGCTATCGGCACCCAAGTTTCTTCTTGCAGCCATTACAGTCAACGACCCGTGCGAACCTTGCTTGGTTTGGCAGTTGTTAACCAACCGTAGTGTAAACAAGGAGAAGAAATTTTGCATGGTGGCTGCTAGCGAAAACACAAGTGCTGATAGTAAGACACTTTAGTTTATACCATCTGATTATAGGGAAATTCTGTTTAACACAAATTATGATACAAAATGTGACAAGAAATCTTAATCTCCCCTATTTTCCACCTTTCATCTACAGACAGAAAGATCCAATGGTTAATACTTTTTGTCAACTGATTTGTCCCAGTAGCAGCTCCATTATGTTAAGATTTAAATTAACATGTCTAATTATTCAATTAAAAACACAGGAAAATTACTCTATACTACAAATTGAAAATTCACTGATTCCCAGTCATATTTTTTAATTGAAATTTTTAAGTGATTTGACTACTAAATTACAAACATAAAAGCAACTCCAACTTCTTCCACACAGTGATTACAATATTCGCGAGAGATCGAACGTTCCAAAACGCGTTTTGGATGGAATCGCAGCCTTCCCGGTCCAACAGTTAAAAGTGGATCGCAATCTATGTAAAATGCCCGATCCTGTTTCAGAACGTGAACATCAAAGACCGGTACTGAATCGCCATTTCAATTCGAACGTCGAGTTGAAACAAAATCAAAATAGAGCTAGATTTAGCTCAGCATCGCGAACTCGATTCAGCAAAGTAATAATAATAAATAAACAAATATAGAGGGGATGAGAAGAAGCAGCAACAGCAAACCTGAATCGAAGAATCTAAGATTCAGAGGCAAGTAGACTTACTTTTCTCCTCTACTTCCAGATTTAGATTTGTTTAAGCCTCCGCTGATATCTGAGTTTCCTCGTTCGATTGTAAACCCTGAGCCTGAGTCTTTAGCTTTAGGGAGGAAGAAGATAGACAGGGAGTATTAATTTCATGAATAATTTGTTCGAGCGTCGTTCGTTCGTATGGAACAGTGCGTTGCGCGGTTTCAATTTTATCAACACCATGCCCTGTGTGTGCGGTTATTTCCACGCCCGACAATTGCATGTTCTTGTAAGGTTTCAGGTCCCTCCGTTGTTTTTATTTTTTTCTTCAAGGAGCCTTCCTATGTACGGACTGTTCGACTAGAAACAACAATAAATGCAGGTGTAAAAATCGTTTTCTGTATTATTATTTTCAACGTTAATCTTATTCAGCGGTATAAAATGGAAATTGAAATAATGTTTTTTGTTTGTTTTGGGGGCGGTTTCCGAACATGAGAATTTTTGCAAGTTCATAAGATTTAGTGGTGTTAAAAACAAACCCACATCGTTTAGTGATAAACAATACAGACTTATAGCTTTGGACAAGTAACGGTTATACTAGTTCGTTATTCCTTTTTTTATAGAGAATTTGCACAAGTTCATAATCTTATTCAAATTAAATAAAACATCACTTTCTGATGATTTATGTGAATTGAATACATGTACATGCAATTTTTTTAACGTGGTTTTTTTTTTCTTACACTCTTATTCGAATTCTGCATTTATTAATTATTGACCTTTAAAACGAAATTCATTTTTTTATAAATATCGGATTAGCAAAATGTTTTCACTATTGAATCGCAAATTTTATTATATTTCTAATAATAAGCATTATAAATATCGAAAAGTCAAAAATTCCAAAACAACTACTATTAAATGTATTTTTTTGCTGCAATGGTGAAATGCAGCTAACAACTGCATAATATTACGGAAATTTTAGTTGTATTTGTGAATTGCAGCCAAAAACTACATCTGCTTTTTAAAACTGCTGCATTTCACAAATATGGCAAATTTTAGAAGGGATTTTTAGCCTCAAAGACAAAATAAGCAAAAAAAAATATTCTATAAGGACAAAGGGCTAAAATTTTGTTCAAAACGACAAACTTCAGTGTAAAGGAAGGAATTCAGGGGCCCGCTATAATTCCTCTCTTTACACTAAAATTTGTCCTTATGGATAAAATTTTAACCTCTTGTCCTTATGGAATAATTTTTGTTCATTTTATCTTTCAGGGTATTTTCTTGATTTTTTCAATTTTAGAAAGCGAAAATAGGCACAAGAATTAATTTTGAAAAAAATAAAAAAAATTGGCTAATGGGCATCAAGTTTCATTTTTAGAACGAAAAACAAACACTTTTAAAAAAAATAGATTGAATAACAATGTTAAAAACAGCTAGCATTTTGCACAATGTAAAACAGAATATAATGCTAATGTAAAAGCTGAATATAATAATAGTTATATTTAGCATTTTCCTTTAATCTTATTTTTTTTAATGTTTTCCCTTCAGCCTAAAAATGAAATTTTGTGCCTTTCAAACTAAAATTTCTCTAAAGTTTGTTCTTCTCACTAATTATCTCTTTTGGAAACTGTTACAAATTTTTAGCTACCTTTCATAAATGCAGTTAAAAACTACATAAGATTGCAGTGGTTTTTTTCAGTTTGCTACAATTTTAGCTACGCTTCACAAATGCAACTAAAATTAAATTTTAGCTGCATTTGCAAAATGTCGCTAAACACTACTAAACTGAATGCAGTTTTTGACTACATTAGTGAAATGTTGTTAAAAAACTACTATATAAAATTAGGGTGTTACTATTCACACCCCGGTTTACACTTCCGGCCACCTTCCTAAATTTGATACAAATGATTATTTTTTTATATTCTTCTGGCCACCATATATTATTCCTTCACTTAGTTATTCACCACCATACTTCTCTTAAGAAAAATACGTACTTCTCTACAATTTCAAACCCTAAACCCAAAAAACAGATATTCTTTTGTGCCTAATAGGGATGGAAGATGAAGATTAAAAAGAAGTTAGAATTTCTTATTTTTTATTGTTTTTTATTATGTTATAGAATATGTTGCTCGATTTTTTTTAATGGTTAGGGTTTTCCATTGCGTTTTAGGATATTTTTTCCGCTTCGTGGAAAATTTCAAGTTTGGAGGACATTAAATTCGATGGCATTTTAATATAGAATGACAATATAAGTTTTGACTTGTATGGTTTTTATATATATAACTTACGTCTCTTCTTTTACAAATTGATACAATAACTTTTTTTTATCGTTTGATAGATGAAGTATTTGAATGTTGATAAATTAGAAAATGAATGTGATGGTTATGATTATATGATGCAAGATGTTCGATCAAATGAATCAAAATGCATAAATGTTGATTCGACGAATCATTTCACATTCGACGAAGTAAATACTCATTTATAAAAATTAAAATTGATAATGTGCTTATGAAAATAAATTTTGTTAATTTGTTCTTGAACTGTTTGATTTTAGGTATTCGATTCGTAGAGTACATTGATGTAAGGGAGGAAGGAAACATTCATGTAGAGGAAGGAGCAAGTGGCCTCTACATTTTTTTGTTATTAATTTAGACGGTGGCTAGTAGAAGGAATTTGAAATATTTGGGGTGCTTTTAGTTTTGGTATCCAGAAGTGTAAATAGGGGTGTGAATAGTAGCACCCTAAAATTATTATTATTTGAAGTTTTACTTTTAGGTATCAACAGTCGATATCATTGGAAAATTTATTAAATTTCTAATTTAATGGTGAAAACGATTCTTAAATTCGATTAAGCTACAAAAAGTTATTACATATTAAATTAAATGAGTTGACAAATGTTAATAATTACCAGATGTGATATTAAGCAGGTAGTGACCTAATTTATAAGATTAATGACTAAGAGACGCGCTTTACAATTTAGTCATGATATAGGGATCTGATATGACTATTCAGATTCTTCTATTTATATATATGTCTATTTGTTTTATTTTGCTATGTCGAAAACTATGATTCTGTACTCCCCAAACAAAAAAGGACAGAAAATGTATTACTTGTACTATATTGTTTATTTGCCTCTTTTTATTGTAATTACATTCTTAAGTATTCGATTATCAACACTTTGAAGATTGTTTATTTTATTTTATTTTATTTTGCCAAGGCCAGCCGGTTTTTGTAGTGATCTGTAGCACTTTTTTTATTATAACCAATAACAAAAATACAGTATAGTACAGGTGATTATGATTACAATTAGCTAATTCGGTTTTTAACGTGGATCGTCCACTGCTTACGGAGTTTATAGTGTTCCGTCCACTCTACCTATCAGGCTTACAACACTAGAGCTAGCTAGATTACTAGACTACAATAATTACATGATCAGACTCTCCGCGTAGGGAGAGAATAATACAATAACATACTACAAATTGTAGTGAATAACATAATGAATACATGGGATACAGAAAAATCTATTCAAATAAAGTTTATTGTATTCACGAGATTTCATGACTTAACGAAAGAATGGACATCTCTGAAAAGTGCAGAACTTCAGAAAAGCCATGCTTTAGCCAGCCTGTTTCTTGAGCGCCAATCCATTGCGTGCACTATTAACTTGGTATTTTACATAGTGGCAGTACGACTTAAGGCAAAGTACATGAAGGAAAGAAATATCACCAGCAACCATAGAGCCGAAGCTTCACCTTGTCGCTGATAAATGATGACCAGGAAACCAGAAAGCATATACCCAACCTCCATCATAACAAACCACATTGTGTTCTCGCTCAACAAAATAAACTTAACTGTTCGCACACCAGTAATGCAATGGAACTTCAACACCATGTAAACAACAAGAAGTCCAGCGCAGTGCGTCTCGTGTATGTCATCATTCACCAGTAATGAACCTCCCATACAAAACCGATTATGTACTAGCAGTAAGCAGGTCAGTGAATTAGAGAAGAGAACATAACATACCAGACTTCGAACTACAAAACTCCAGGAATACAACCAAACTCCTCTTCAAACAACATAATTAAACCGATCCGGAGATGAAATCAAGAACAACCAATAAGACAGAACTAGAAAACATTGAAATACTCAATTCATAAATTGATCCATCACAGACTAGATGTCGAAACGCGAGACAATAAAATGAAAAAGACATTGTTGCTCACCAGTTAATCCTGCGATAGTGTTTAGATCCTCTTCAAAATCATCACCATCAGTTGAATAACGTGAATCGGAAGATCCTTGTCACGTAGTTACTGGAAATAGTTCCAATAGTGAACAGGAATGATTTCAGCACTGAACCCAGTTAGATCTGTGGAAAGGGAATAGATTGAGGAAATTAGGGAGGAATAGATCGAAGTCGATTTCGTGGGTAAAACTTGGATCTGGAAGTGGAAAATAGGTTGCTGGAAAATGACCACGCTTGGCAAAAGCATAGAGATGAGGAGAAGAGAATTAAGACAGGAGTTGTGGTAGAATGCATGCGACAGAGTAGGGAAGTTGAAAAGGAATTAGAGATCTATGTCGCCATTTACAGTCATTTTCTAGAGAATGGAGCTTTTTTGGATCTTTGCTTATGTTTTGCCGGAAGATTGTTTATTTTTGATTAATTGATATGTTCAAATTTATTATCTGCATGGAATAAATTTCTTTTTCAACCACTTAGACATAGTAATGAACATATCATCAAGTTAAAATTGAATTCATTAAAGTTGATATAAACGAGGTGATTGTCAACTAGCTTTTTTTTTGGTTCATGGTGCAGTGCAAAATCAGATATTTACGCAGCGGAAGTTGGACATCCAATAATATAATATTTGTAATTTCAGCAATTCTAATCCAACAAAGATAGTAAAACGAAAGTAAAATGACAAATCATAGAAAAAGAAACAAACAAAATGGCATACAGATATAACGAGGTTCGGTTATGCTTATGTCCTCATATCCAACAACTTTTATTATCACTTCACTTCGAAAAAAGAGTATAGCAATATGAGAAGAACATAGATCACTGACAAAAATCCTTGTCTCGGCAGGTTAAAGCATAGGAGTAGAATGTTAGAGGTCATGGGGTACGATTTTGTTGGACCCTCTTCCATGATGGTATGGTTTATCACTACTACATAACAGGTCATTTGCAACGGTTGTTTATGTCTATTTGTGACGGTTCTACAACCGTAGCAACTGCAGACGTCGCAAAAAGAATAAATATTTTGCGACGGTTAAAAAACCGTCGCACAATATGACTTTTTGCGGCAACTTTTAGAAAGAGCAGTCGCAAATAAATGCTGCTTAGTTTTAAAACTACGTCATTTTGCTACGGTTTTTATAAAAACCATAGCAAAAAGGTATTTTTTGCGACTGTTTTCAATAAAAACCGTAGGAAAATAGTAATTTTTTGCGACTGTTTTTTATATAGCCGTCGTAGTAGGCTTGCTAGTGGTTTCAAAAGTTTGACTTTTTGCCACGGTTTTTAACACTAACCGTCGCAAATAACAATTTTTTAACTACTTCACCCAACCCTGTATTTCAAAGCAACAAAAAACTACTAATATCATAGAATTAATATGCATATGAACTTAGATAACAATTCGCATAACGCAGCTAAGCATAGACTATACAAATGAACATACATTAAATGCACTTCCAACAATCAACGTTTAACACAAACAAGGTTGTATGTATAAATCAAAATAATAACAATGGTCAAATTTACCATATTTAACACATTTATATGTTACATAATTTGTCATTCACTTCATAATACTTCAAAATATTTATGGATCCAAACATAAAAGATTTTATAGTGAAAATATATTACTAAATATTTATTACACAAAGATAATTACACAACTACTAAAATGATGTAAAAAAGGAATGCATAACCTCTGCATAATCCAAGCACCCTTACATAAGTCAATGTTACAGTTGTCTCGATTTTGGCCAGCTCTAGCAATTCATCAACTCTGAAAGAAAAAATTAAACACATGACATAAATCAGTATATATTTTCAAATAAATGCACTTTAAAATAACAGTACACTAATTAGGGATTGTTTAGGTTTATCGAGTAAGATACAATAATCTATATCTGCAGAAAAAAACAACTTAGAAAATATTAAAATGTCAATAAACAATCAACTAGAATCGGTAAATAGCATTAACATCTATATAATCAACTCAAATACCCATCGCAAGCTACAGCAAGTCGATAAAATAAATGCTACATACAAAGAAACATGCAATTTACAATGATTTCGGAATAGTATTGAGTCCAACACTGCAAAAATCTTAGTGTCACTTGACAGGGCATAAGAATTTTTAAATGCTAACTTATTCCTTTATCTCAGACCAATTCAAGACATCCAAAATATACAAACAAACTAACATAGCAATGAGAGAAATGTATTATCTACTTCGTTAAAACAATCACAGATGCAAATCTAATCCACAATAGAAACTAATTCCTTAAAATAAAGAATACATCAGCTATGATAAAAACATAACTGGAAGTTGTCGATTTTGTTGCCAGTTCTACATGTGGTAATGAAAGCTTTTGTCTTTGTTTTTTTCAAATTTCATTTAGTTATATTGTAATGTTACTACATTAGTGCTGTAAGTGACTATTGGTTCCAAATTTTATATGATTTTATGTATTTCAACTTTACAGCATTACCCAAATATGAGAGCATAGCAAAGTTCTACTCTGATGATGTTCACATAAATAACAAGGTAGGCAGTTTTTGGTTTATTCTCAGGAAGCAGTTAAGCTAATTAAATGAATATCAATTACATAATAAAAAAAATAATTCAAGAAACTAATTAATCACCTCATTGTTGGGTAATCTATGCAAGAAATATTCAAGAAATATGCATTTTCTGTGATACTTGAAGCTCTCACTTTTACTACAAACTCGTCCCCGCTCTGCAAGTCAATAAATGAATTAATGAGTTCACATGGCTTTTGATATTATCCATTATTTGCAGTGCTCAATTTTCTTACTCTTAGAGGTCCTGAAAACTTGGAATTCATATTGGTGAATGCCATCATTCCTCCAGCTTACAATAGCATCTGCGTCGCAGACAATTCCCACACTTCTGAGGAATTCATAATGTCCTATAAATAATACATGCAATGTCAACAAAAGATGCTATACTTCGTAAACAAGAATACAGGAGAAAATGAAATAACTAGAACCATATCTCACCATGCTGACAATAACCAGATAAACAGTATTGTTCACAACATCAAACTGATCCAGTTCATAGTCTCGTACATGAAGTTTCACTTAAAAAAAAATTCTTCTTCCTATATATGTATGATATCATAATAGTTGAGTTAACTTGTTTATCATGTATAAAAATAAAATGACTAGCAATATGTGAAGGAGAAACAAATTATTGATCTTACCTAGTATTTTCAGTACTACTGATCTTACGGAGCATCAATTGCCACCATCTTTCTAAAAAGAAGAAGATGACGACTGGAATCCATCACGAACAATCAAATTCGACAAACAACTTAAATAATTTTTTTGATTGATTGCTCCAGCTTACTTGTTGGTTTTCTGCATGTCTTTATCCCATTTCTCCGTGTTCATTTCAATTTTTTTTCCTATTCCAATGCTGCAATCAATAATATAGATTTGAAAACAGCTTGGTTAAAGAGAACACATGGTGGATGTTTCAGACTAGACTTTCAGTGGTTCAAAAAACTAAAGACTTTGACCTCATGAATGCAATGTGCTTTTGTACAGGCTACAAAACGTATTGCTTGGGACATGCACTTTTTGAATTTATTTTTTCCGAAAGATTCTTCACTGTCTCTGTTCAGATTCCACTTCTTCTCTCAAATACCATCAATTGTGTCAACATACTGCTGATTTGAAGTTGTATCCTGGACAGCATTCAGAATACTATTATTAAACACCTACAGACCATGCGAAATATATTTGTATTGTTAAAATGTAAAAAACAAATCATATCAAGAAGCATGACAACCAAAAATCTAGATTTACTAAGAATGAGTAACTGCAATAAAATCAATCAAAGGAATATGCAATCATATTACCTTAAGTTCTGACAAAGCACTACAATTCCCTAAACTACATGGGAGTTCCTCTAGTAGATTATTTGAGCAATCAATCCTGAAAATATGTAGTTTTAAACATAAGCTTCAGATATTTGCTACTTTTCAACCTTGCGTGCAAATTATAGAGTTGTAAGCCATCATTCACTCAACTTGACTATGCACCTATGTTACAAAAAATCTGTTTGAATGCAGAATTAAAAACATGAATTTCACCCAAGCATCCAGTAATATAGGCTTTAGAAAAATAGTAAGGCATAATATATATTTTTTAAAGGTTAATAATCTGCAAAAATAATAATTGAAAATTGGTACACTTTTATTAACTTATAAAATTACAGTACATAAAACAAACATGCAAAAACAAACAAACAGTAGATACATAAGGGAAAAACAAGCAAAGCTTAAAAATTAATCTGTAATAAGACCCGTGATGAGGTTATCTCCCAAGTTTGGAAGTCGTCCCACGTACTGCACTTCTTGTGCACCTTACTTCCGAGCTATATGCAAGGTATGTAGACCCAACACACATAAATCGGTCTCCACTACTGTGTGAAATTCCTGAAGCAAACAACCACGTTTTAATCAAATATAGCATGCTAAGTTAAGATGATCCTGACGTTTGGCAACCATGTTTTCAACAAATGTAGGCAGTTACAACTCTATATCTCCAATAAGAGTGACACAGTTTCCATTAATCCATGAAACAACATGCAAGATTTAACCAGTTGCAAATACAAGCTTAGTACACATGAACAGTACCTCAGTAAAGTTGATGAATACAATATCAAATTACTGATGGAAAACAAGAGAAATTCCGAACTAGTTTGCATGTATAAACTGTCCTACTCTTTCTACCCAATTCAGCACCACGTTCTTTAAAAACAAAGCTTCTTCTTCCCGTGAAATGCTGTGAAAAAATTACAAATTAAAGTAGAATGTGAAATAGTGTAGGGATGGGCCCACAATCAATCTGTTCCACATCTTTAGCAAAAAACTGTTAGATGTATGTAGTCCCCATATTCCCCAATTCTACAAAAGCAGCAACAGTTTTAACTAAAGTATCTGATGCTCTAATTGAACTTTCGATGCAAAAACATGTGAGATCTCGACCAAAACTAGAGATATTACTCACGAACACTTACAAGATCCCGCGTTCCAAACTGCTCCTCAAAATCAACACATGTTTTACCAAAAATAAGACAATTAAGGAGAAAGCAATATCCCCATGTCTTATAACATATACAATCTTTCTACTAGGATATTTCTATCGGATTGAAGAACTCAAATCCTATAACTGATGAAAAGCTTGTAGAAAACCGACCTGAAACTAAATCTAACAGGAATATATCAACTAATAACATCTATTACTGCACAGGCTTAAACCTCAATGATTTACAGATCTTAAAAATCCTTAATTCTCCAAAAAAACAGAGTGTTGTATCATCCATTCGAGAGTCTTGCTCGTTCTTGGAACTAAAATCACTCAATAAATTCCCAGTAGCAAACCTTTTATTTCTGTACAGAAGATTGTATAGAAAAACCCGACCTTATTTTCAGACCATAATTTGGTACACATGGATTGAAAAGCAGTGAGTAGAAACCTTCTATCAATATCGTATAACTCGCTAAGAACTCAGATGATGGCAGTAGAACAAGATTTGTAACTGCCTGTTTGAACTACGAACGAGGTAATTATCTAACTATTAACTTTCTGAGAAATAACACTTGAGGAATAAAAATAGGCAAAACATATTCCATTTGAACAGATGTGAATAAATTTCATGTTTGAAACTTTGTAAGATCAGATAACTGTGGTAAACACGGATCTTAACCTCCAAATACTAAAATCCCAGAACTCTAGCAACCCTTCAAACTTTAAAAATGTATAAATTCTAACCTTTGAAGTCACGATAACCCACTGGCTGTTCGAATCTTGCTCACCTTAATTCTTCGTGAAATCCACGCCGATGCAGCTCTACGTCACCCCCATCAGATTGGCTTAGAAATATTTGTTCGAATTACAGTGAATCAAGACATCAGGGCCTCTTGGTTTTCTCACAGTCCACAGCTCAAACCCTGATGAGCATTAGAAGATATACCTAATTTACAAGTATATTTAAAAAAGAAAAACGCTTTGTACAACGTTTAATTCCCTTTCTAGTATTCAATCGTTTTCCTTTTGTTAAATTTTAATGCACAAAATGGAAATCATTTGGAACGCAAAAGGTTACAAAACATGACTAGCAACAAGAAATGTCAATAGAAAGCAAAAGTTTGATCAAAACTAATTAGTATGCTTATGTGTAAAAATCCCCGTGTCTCCTGCTATCCTTTTACTCACCTCTCTATGGCTCACTTGCATAATGTCAGTTAGTTAGTCAAAGCAAGTAATAGTTTAAAAAAAATATCATCGCATTCCTAAGTTAATATGTAATTAATGTTATGAGAAGATGATTAACTTGGGTATACATATAATACAATGAATAGTTTTCTGGCTCTTTATAACAGCCAGGACATGCAATATGTAACCTTCTTTCTACTATTCTTCATTGTACTGAAGAATTAAAATTGTCTGGAAAATCAAATCAAGGGGTAACACATACAAACAGAATGGAAGTGTACCTCGTTGTTAAAAAAAGAAATAAAGGAGTAGAAAGTACATACTCGACCAACGAAATTGCTGACCCAATCTCTTCTGGAAGGCTAACTAATGAATTAAATGAAACATCTAATAATTTTAAGGAAGCAAGCCTGAAAAATATTTATTTATAACAAAAATAAAAAAATCATGTAAACTGTGTAAAAATGCATTCTGAAATTGTGATATACACTTACTTGCCTACAGCTGAGGGAAAGCTTGATAATTAATTGTGACCGCTATTTAGTACAGTCAACAGTGGTAGATTTCTCAAATTTTCCGAAATAGTTTCTAGATTATTATGGGCCGGTATAAGCTTCTGCAAGTCCACCACCTGCAATTGCAAGGATAGTATTTGTGAGAGTCAAAATGGTATTTTTGTTATATTAGTACATTTTTTGCCTCAAGTATCAACTAACTGAGATTGGAATTTATTCCGCTAACCAAAATAACAAAATTTAGAAATTTAAGGACGTACGACAAAGCTGAAGTTCACCTATAAGCATCTAAGTAATAATGACAGTCATTGAGAAACAACAGTCCTTTATTGACACGCATCCTAATTGAACTATACACTTAAAAAGGTTATATTAACTTGGTTGATCCAGTTTTCACATGTTAAGTGATTAAAATACATAGTTATTAGTAGTTAGGAACGTAGCTGTTTTTTCTTGAACATTTATTATGCCAGGCCCAAATATAGAGATCATATATTTACTCTGATGTCAACATTTCAAATTTGATGTTTACTGCAAGAGGCAATAAGCAACAAAGAAGATAATACCTCCCACCATTTCTCGTCCTCTCTTACTGCATCCAAGCTTTTATAGACATCATTTGAGACCTCCCTGTCATAATCCAAAACAAACGGAATTGCAAAGCTATTAAAGATGCACAATCAAGTTGATCAACGGACATTGTATGGACAAATTAAAAAAGGTGCTAACAAGAAATGGATCTGTTATAATCCAAACAAATGGAATTTCTATGCTATTAAAGATGCACAATCAAGTAGAATCAAGGATATCAAGAGCAACCCCATAGAATCAAGCATGATGATCAACTGGCTAATAACAGCGTTTGATGTTTGCACTGTAGTAAT
This sequence comes from Allium sativum, assembly GCA_030737875.1. Taxonomy (NCBI): domain Eukaryota; kingdom Viridiplantae; phylum Streptophyta; class Magnoliopsida; order Asparagales; family Amaryllidaceae; genus Allium; species Allium sativum. The sequence goes on along the minus strand of CM060918.1, from coordinate 782,748,726 downwards.
TTAAAACATGGCGTGAACACTGTTGAAATTTACCAGACATGGCCTAAAAACAATTACCAGAATTAAATTCAGTAAGCAAAATCCATGAATTGAGCAAACTTTCCGAGAGCACTGTAAGTTTGTTTCCCTGGCATAGACCAAAGATTAATTCAATAAGCAAATAAGCATTGAACCATATTTTAAGAATTACAAAAGCTCACCTCTATGTCCAATTAGTACAATTTTGAACAGTTTACAAGTTGATCTGGCAAATTTTGTATCCTGTTATTAGACGCCTACAGACCATATGAAATATATTTGTATTGTTAAAACGGTAAAAATAGACCATTTGAAGAAGCATGACAACCAAAAGGATAGATTTACTGAGAATGAGTAACTACAATAAAATCAATGAAAGGATTATGTAATCATATTATCTTAAGTTCTGACAGAGCACAGCAATTCCCTAAAGTACATGGGAGTTCCTCCAGTAGATTATTGGAGCAATCAATTCTGAAAATAAATAGTTTTAAACATAAGCTTCAGAAATTTGCTACTTTGCAACCTTGCGTGCAAAATTATACGAGTTCTAAGCCATCATCCACTCAACTTAAATATGGAACTATATTACCAAAAGTCTGTTTGAATGCTATGACCAACCGTATATTGAGAAACATGGGTACATTGAACGCTGTTGAATTGAATTACGAAGAGATGTTATACTTGAAAAAAAATATGACTACAGATCACAAATCTGTTAGGTAGGTAGGACAAATCAGGAATCATACTAGTTTAAAGAACAATATTTCCTTTGGGTAGTGGCAGTTTAATTATATCAACATGCTGATAGTGGAGGAACATATAGATCGAATTCCTTATAGTAGGTTAAACTTCTATACAGAAAATGATAAAATCGTAGAAATCAACAGGAAAATTAAAATATAAATGGAAATAGCATATCTCAGTCACAAGAGGCCAAAGCTGATCCGTTAAAAGCATCAATTAGCCTACAATTAAAACAATAAAGGCATCAGTTTGTCAATTTAGATCATTACACTAGTAAACAATGTTATGCATCAGTTTATTGCCATTAATATCAGTATTATCGTGTATCATCGACCAAGCAAATCCATACCTGACTACGAGCGAAGAAGCAATCGACTGCAAGAATTTTGCTGCGACGAAACGATGACAATGATCGATGAAAGAGGGCAGCCGGATCTGGGGAGGTTGATACGTTTATCAATGAAAGAGGTCAGAGTTGTAATGAGATGGAAGAGGAGGCACGAATCTGGAGCGTTTTAACGAAATACGCAGTTTTTTTTCTTTTTTTAGATGAAGTTGTAATTTTAGGTTTAGATGGATGGGGCTAATGAACGTTGTGCGACTGTTAAATAATGAACATCGCATTGGCCCATTAGTTTTTTCATTCTGTATAATTGACTACGGATATTTAATTTAACGGTCGCAATGTTAAAATATTTGCTACGGCTTTTATAAAAAACCGTCGCAAATTTGTCTAATAGTGTTTTCCACATACAACCTGCTACGGATTTCAAAAAAACCGTCGCACAAGACCATATTTGCTACTGGTTTTTGCTAAACCGACCCAAATAAGGCGACACAAATAAACAGTTTTGTACTAGTGTATACTATCTAAATTTGTATATAAGTTCTCAATTTCATCAAAAAAAAACCAAGAATACAAATCACTCGGTAAATTTCACTTATTGTAAAATAAATACAAAATATATCTTTTATTGAAGATATTTTGAGGAAAACTCTTCTCTCAAAAAGATGAAAAAATATCTTCATATGTGTGTGTGATGATGAAATAAGATTGACTTTTTTATTGGATACTTGATTTGCTTTTAATATAAGTTAAGCATAATGGTACTTGTTCCACATTATTCTCAACTTGATTAATTCTATGTCCACATTGCTCTTCTTTGTTTGCACCATAAAATTAATTGATTGATTTTCTTTCTATTCTGCATTCAACATTGTTGACCCGTCTTTTTACATGGCAATCGCATATTTTTGGCAGCCGAAACATTCAGGATTTGGACATAAGCTTAGGTGAGCCCAAATATACTTGGTTGAGTTAGCAAAGCTCTCAAAGACATGGACATAGAATATTTGGAAATCCGGCTCGGCTAAGTCGGTTTGACCATCCTTAGCTCAATATTTCATTCCGGGTCGAGCAGCCAGGATCGATCGTCCCAGCTCGGTATAGCCACGTCACCACTACATTACCAAGATTGCTTCTGGATCGAACAACCCGGTTCGACTATATCGAACAGGACTGGTTCGGCTATGCCGAGCTGCACCCGGGATATCCAATGAGGACTCATTCAACCACTTTGAACGCAGTAAACGCACTACTTCGTAAAATCTGGAACAGTTGCCACGTGTCTTAGTCGAGCTAGATTTGTGATCATGTATAAATACACCTTCGGGGGATCATTTCATGGGGGAACTCGACCTTTCTGGCTGGTGACGCAAGGACTTTGCTGCCATTGAAATACTTCATTTTCTCTACTTTCTTTCATAGAAATATACTGTGTTGTAATCATACAGTATAATAGAATATAGATTACACTAACTAGACGTAGACCTGACTTACCGAACCACTATAAAATCTTATGTGTTTTCTACTTTACTGTTACCTATGACTTGAGATTACTGTGATTTGTGATTATTTCTATGATTTGGGTGTTATATCTTGAAAAATCAAATTCCACATCAACATTTTAGCATGCCAAGTAAGGGGCATGCTACTTGGATTTCTAGTTAAAATAAAACAGATCACTTGAAGATTTGAAGATGGTGAACAAAAAGAAAACTGATGTTAGTGTTCAGACAGAGGGAGTACGAAGAGAACGAAGTTAGAAGGCTTCTTCTATTGATAATCCCTCCAATTACTTGATCCGGGATGAGATGGATGAGGTCATCATGCGATTATAGAACTGCATGGAACAGCAGGATGAGCTCCTCCACAAGCAGGAGGAGATGGTGAATAACTTTCTCATTAGAATCAATGAATCTGGAAGGCTAGGAGACCAAGGCTTAGTCGTTGGGAGGACTAGAAGATTTGCTGCAACCCAGCTCGACAGCAATTTCGGCTCGGCCTGGTAGGATGCCGAACCAAATATGGCAGGGGCCAATCGCCTCAAAAATGGAGAAATGAATCGTGATGTTGCGATTCGAAGTATCTTGAACAATGGTATTGGAAGCGTAGATCGAACACGTAAGGCTTTGGATAGAGAGAATGCCACTATGCAGGAAGCCTGGTTCGACTATGTCGAATCAGACCCTGGAGGCATGGTCGAACCGGAAATGGATGCCATGGAGAAGCATAGAACTTGGACAGGCACGGTCACTAAGACGCAACAGCAACATGAACAATACGTTCTAGAGTACTCCTTTAGACTTGGGGGGAGGAGAGGAGAGGGAGACTTTTCAATTTAATACCGATGGAGATAGATTGGCTGAGATGATATGACATGTGGTAGAGGCAGACTATCCAGCCAAGGATATGACGAAGTGAGTCGGATCCCCTTCACTGCTGGTATTAGGAATGCAAGGGCCCCTATCTTTAAATTGGTTATGCTGACGGTGTACGATCGGAGATCGAATCCAACTATACATCTAACACGTTATACTAGACACATGAATGTGTTGGAGGCATCTCGCGAACTGATGGCGAAGTGTTTTTCGTTATTCCAAACTAATTTGGCGACGCTTTGATTTAGGCAACTTAACTATGAATCATTTAGCTCTTGGAATGAATTGGTGGACAGGTTAATGGGACAATTTATACTTCACATAACTCATCCGAAGAATGTTATGACATTGACTACAGTAAGACAGAGACCAGAAGAAACACTAAGAAGTTTCCTGAAAAGATTTAATGCAGCGGTGACTTCGGTGGATAAGTTAGAACCGTTGATGGTCTTGATGGCGGTCGTATCTGAAATGACCGATAAAACTGAATTTAAGGCAGTCTGCAGAGGGGTCCCTCGAGGGATCTCGACGAGTTTTATTTTAAAGCTGACAGATACTTGCGCCACGTGGATGCGTAGGCATAGAGCATGACTGGAGCAAATGTTCTAAACGAACAGGAAACGAATGATGTTGGATTTAAATGCGATAAAGGAAAAAAGAAAGCTAAGAACGATGAGATAGCACAAAGAGAAGTAGGAAGGGTTAGATATATCCCTCGTACATAAAGTTGAAAGAGTCGCTGGAGATGATTTACATTGATACTCAGGGGAAGATCCCGTACCAGAAACCGCCTCCCAGAGAGCCGATAGAAAAGAAAGGAGGACAGGAAAAGTTTTGCCTATTCCACCAACTGGATGGTCATACTACATTGGAATGTAAGCATCTCCGAGATGAGATAGAAGAGCTCATCAGGAACAGACTGATCCAAGAATATGTTGATACAAGAAGGGCGGTATCCCAGCGCAGACAGTCGTACGACTCATAATCAAGGAGGGTCTCATTCCGGGGGGCAAATTATCATCTCATGGTAGAGTTGGCGATGTAGATAAATAGTTGTTGTGATGGTTTCTCTTCAACTAGAGAGATGGAGTTAAAATGCACAGACATCCATATGATAACATCCATTTACATCATTCATAAAGGTAATATAAAATGCACACGCATCCATATGCATATGTTAGTGTCCTATTTGTCGATCCCCAATAGTGCATAATGTGTGTTTACACATCCATTTAAAAACACTTGCAACCACTTGCATACCTCATACATAACATGCTCTAATAACATGTTTACAACCAACCCTACCATCGATAGGCTTAATCCTAAGATCTGCCATTCTCAAATATATTTAGAAGAAAGAACCCAATCAAAGGAAAAGGCTAATGACAAAATATGAAAAGGAAACGTTATCAAAATAACATAGGTAAGAAACTTGAATTCCATGAAGATACCCAAAAGCCAAGAACTTAATGTTAACTACACAAGAGATCCCAAAAATCACCAAAAATTCGAATTCAATTAATCTTTTTGGCTTAAGTTCTAATTCCTTATAGGGAACAACAAGCAACAATCCATGTTCATTGAAATTTCATTATTTCCCTATAACAGAAAATGCCCCCACCGGCAACTGAGAAACTAATAGTAGTTAATCCAAGGTAACTACTCTCGTGGCTCCTCATACTAATGCTACCAACAGAACTGATACTAAAATATTAACATAAAATCCTTTAATAAAATTTCCCATTTTGTTTCCACAAAGCTAAACCTCTTATGAGGTAGCTCGAGAAAACCTCTATTCTGGAAATACTTTCAATAGCTCATTATTATAACCCACTAATCCAAGAAAATTTCGTACCATCCAAAAGCGATACACAAAGAACTTGGTCTTAGGTCTATACACTTACAAGGTGCTGGATACCAAATTTATCTCTTTCCACTCTTTGTTTAGACTAACATATCATCAATAAAAGATACCTAACCAATAGATCCTCACCAATCATCCTAGCACATAAGTCAATAACTAGGCTTGGGCACATGCTAGCCCAAAAGGTATGATAACTGTTCTTAAAATCCATCGAATGTTCTATGGAAAACTCCTCTCTATTTTTCCCACTACTCAAAACTTGATGGAAATAACAAGCAAATAAATCTAGTTATAGGGAAAAATCTGACTCCTAAAAATTTATCAAAAAAACCATCTACATGTGTCAAAGAGAAATGCTTCCTCCAAAACAATTCACTTATGATTACCACTAAGGCAAAGGAATTGTTCATCTCTGTAGCAAAACGAGTGATGTCCCTCATCCAAAATGTTAGTCTAACCAATACTTCTCCAATGTTTGTTCTCCCCAAATCTTTCTACTAGGGCCGAAGTTCAAGACTTCTTCAAAACACATGTGGAAAGTCCTCATCACAGGTACCACACTCAATCTACTAAAAGATAGGTCTAAGGAGTAAAGTAATACATTCTAACCGGTTCCTCACAGGTCAACGCTAGGGTGCACCTACTATGCGTACCCATAAGAAACTAGCCTTTTATCAACATTTGAGATGGAACATCGTATAACTAACCTGTCCAAACTCCAAACCAATCCATACGCAATAACTTTATAGGCATAAATCCGTATCTATAAAAAATTATAATTATAAGCATAAAACTCAAATTTGTTTTTCCATATAACCATGTACTTTATCGATAATGCTACAAGTCTAGCATTGTCATCCAATAATCAGTATCTCTTCTATGAGGTAACCTTTTGACATCTTCCAGTACATGGAAAATATAGCACAACAAGAACTGAATCGATATCATCTAGAGATGCATGAAGGAAAAATATAGGAAGATCAACATGAATGACCCCTCGGGTTGCAAGAAATCTCAAGAGTTAGTCCACTACATATTATAGCCCGACCATTCTCTTTTTGCAATCAAAATAGCCTCATACATAGCTAACTAATCAATCCTCCAAATTTTCCTATCTCATAAGCCTCAAAATAAAAGCATCTTAGTCAAACTTTACTACTAATGTCAAAATCTAAGATAACCAACTATATTGATTAATTATCTAGACCCAAAACCAACCCATCCAGGAAATGCCCCAAACATCTCCTAAATTTAGATTTTTAGTTTTAAACCATGGCCCAACATATATAACATTGCTGATCTCCCTACAGGGTTAAGAAACTAATATTGGGCCTAGAAAAGTGCAAACCGTCATCTAGTGCCAATATTGGACACTCGGGGATTACTATATCTATAAATGACAGTTTTGTTGGGACTGCAATACATATGCTCTATAAGGTCAGTGTAACATACCGAAAATTTTCGACTTAGAAAATTCGGCATACAACACCATGTCAAGTATTCAAACATCGAAAATGTCGGATAGTCCAAGAAAGAAATTAGAGGGTAAGGATAGATAAGATAGAAACTTAGAATAGAAGAAGAAGAACATACAACATCAGAGTAAACACGAATCTCACAGCAGAACGAATAAATATATTTCATAACATAACTTTGAAATATAAATCTGCACTTGAATATACATATCATTTCCAAAGTACAGCAATTACAACACAGCGGAAAAACCATAGCTATATAACTCTGAAGCCTTCTGCTCCAGCTCTTCAAGTATCTGTAAATCCCGATTACTTGACTGCCCGTATAAAATTGGGCACCCAAGAGTTTAGGGAAAACAAAACAAAATAAACTCCGGGTCAGTCATGGGACTGGTATGAGTAAAACAGTTTAAAACAGTTTGAGCCACTAAACGATATCTCATAAGACCACGCCGTATTGGGTAATGGATTTCCAACTATGACAAGGTATGGAACCACCTTTCGCTAGTGTACCTCTAGAGAGGAATACACTGGGTTCAAATAGAACATCTTGCAACCCGGCCACACATGACCGACCACTCATTTCGCTTGAGTGTATCGAATGTATATCCCCAATGGTTGGGATCACCAACCGTTTCCCGAATGGGACAACATCGACAATAGATTTTTAGAAGTGAATGAAACTTTAGATCAGGTGATTATACACCCTAATAGGTGCGACCTACATAGCCATACTATCTGCCCGATTTTTGTCATTTCCCGGTTGTGAGGCTAGAGGCCACGCTTATCTCTGACAGATCACACATTTATTCACTTTGAATGTCACATCGTCATACCCGCCAAATCACAAATTGATTTCCCCAAAAATACCATGGGTATACAGCTAAGAGAAACGAATTCCTCCGCAACCAAATGTAAATACGTTTGAAGAGATCAACTTACGTGATCTATTAAATATACTCTGTCAGACATTCTTCCATACAGGTCGTCCTGGGGCTGGACAAACCGAAGGCACTATTTAGTACAACAATCTTAGGCAATCTTTACCTAAGATTTATACAATAGCCCTTGCACTTTACTCCGTCTTCAATTATCTTTGGCGTATATGATTCGAACGCTTATGCCAATACGGAGTGGTTCTTCGGATAATAATCCAACCGATCTCTCCATATTAACAACATTAAAATGGTCAAAACTTTGATAGTCTGTGATTTATCTATCAAAGAAAAACACGTGTGCAAACAACGATATTATTTCCAGATGGAAATTACATCGATCAATCATCATTTAACATTTAACCCCTTTATATTAATTTATCATTTATTTATTCATTCTCCATTTCTTGTTTCTGTATATATATATACAGAAATTCTTATTTTCTAAATTTAGAAAATATACGTGATTAATCATTGGAAAACATTTTCATCTCCTTTCCACGTATCATTGTCATTCCATTATTCTTTACCATCCAACATTTTCATTTTCTATGATTAGAAGATACCTCTGATTATATTTGGAAAACGTTTCCAAAACTCATTCCTTGGATTTAAACAGATGTTTAAATATAACATCACTATGCCAATTCACCATTACCTTTATTAACTATATTCACTTAACCAACCTTCACTATCAAACCTTACCATTCCTTAGTTAAGAAGGGAGTCATTCAAGTTGGGGTATAATTACCTCTCAGACCTTAACTGAACAACATTTTAACTTCGAAATAGTCAAAGTTTATCTTTTAAATCTTTAACAAACTTCCTTACGTAACTCTCTTTTGAAAAAAATCTCTATTTGATAACTCTTTCCTTCGAATAAACTATATTCGATAATCTCTCTTCTTCAAATAACCTATATTCGAATAACTCTATTCAATTAACACTATTCGATTAACTAGAATCGATTTAGTCTTATCAATTAGCTCTATTTGGTTAACTCAATTCTATTAACTCTATTGGATTTACCCTACTGGATTAACTTTATTCAATTAACTCTAACTAATTTACTCTTATCAATTAACTCCTTTCGAATAAACTTTATTCGATTAACTCCTTTCGAATAAATAGTATTTGATTAACTCCTTTCGAATAACTAATATTCGATAAACTCCTTTCGGATAACTAATATTTGATTAACTCCTTTCGAATAACTAATATTCGATAAACTCCTTTCGAATAACTAATATTCGATAAACTCCTTTCGAATAACTAATATTCGATAAACTCCTTTCGAATAACTAATATTCGATTAACTCCTTTCGAATAACTAATATTCGATTAACTCCTTTCGAATAACTAATATTCGATAAACTCCTTTCGAATAACTAATATTCGATTAACTCCTTTCGAATAACTAATATTCGATAAACTCCTTTCGAATAACTAATATTCGATAAACTCTTTTCGAATAACTAATATTCGATTAACTCCTTTCGAATAACTAATATTCGATTAACTCTAATCTGACTAACTCTAATTCAGTTAACTCTATTCGATATAACAAATATTCAACTAGCTCTTGTTCGATTAACTCTATTCGAATAACTCTAGTTCGATTTAACTCTAATCGATTAACTCTAATTGATTAACTCTAACTGATTAACTCTAACTGGTTAACGCTAACTTTAATCGATTAACTCTAACTCTAATCGATTAACTCTAACTCGAATCGATTAACTCCTTTAACTCATTTTGATTAACTCCTTTGATTAACTCTACGTCCATATTTAGTTTCAAATATCGATGTTGAAATCGATTCTTACTTCTCTATATAAGTCCCACTTATATATTCTATTTATCCAATGATAAATACTTTATTAATTTTATAAAATATTATTTATAAATTAATCTTCTCAATCTATTGGTTACAACAGATTCTATTTAAAATCTTTGCTTTAAATCCATATCATGTTATATTTGTGTGCGAAGCACGGGTCTAAACTTTCCTTATGTAAAATCCTATTCATTTGCCAAATATTTCCTTATATGACATTCTTTTCCATTTCCCACTAAATCCCTTTTATAACTCTATTTATTTTCTAAATAAACATTTCCTTTTTAATTCTATTTGTAAAAGTTTACCAATATTTCTCTTTTTGTTTTATTTGTAAATGTTTTACAAATATTTCTCTTTCTATCTGTTTTACAAATATTTCCCTTTTCTATTTGTTTATTTAACAAATAAATATTCCCTTTTCACTTTATTTAACAAATAAATATTCCTTTTCTCTTCTATTTATTTAACAAATAAATGTTCCTTTTCAATACTATTGTAAATGTTTTACAATATTTCCTTTCCTATTCTATTTGTAAATGTTTTTACAGATATTTCCTTTCCTGTTCTATTTGTAAATGTTTTACAAATATTTCCTTTTTCTATTCTATTTGTAAATGTTTTACAAATATTTCCTTTTTTTTATTCTATTTGTAAATGTTTTACAAATATTTCCTTTTATATTGGTTTTACAAATAATTTCCTTTATAAAATCCCTTGATTTTATAAATATTCCTTTATATAAAATCCTTTGATTTTATAAATATTCTATTCCAATATACAGTTTGAAATCTTCCTTCTATATGAAATATTTCGATTTTATATAATATTTCATATCAATATAGTTATTGAAATTTTCCTTTTTAATCCCAGGGTTTTCTTATGGTATTTAAAATACCAAACAGCAGTGATCGATATCATTCAAACAGACATAATCAACAACATATTATATATCACATCATATATCACAATATATGAAAAACAGTAAAATAAATGTTGAGGAATCCAGTTGGATTCCTCCAACCTGTTTCCCTGCATCACAGACGTTAAACAATAATATTAACATCGATTTCATTTCACTATGAAATATTCTGCTAAACAGAATCAATATTGGATTAACGATTTATATATATCGTTATCTATAATTTCAACCAATATATAAGCAATTCAACCAAACAGTTAACATAGAGCAATCAACAGATAATTATCAGTTCTAAGAATACATTATAAAAATATAACTGTTCAGAGTTGGTGAGTTTTACTCACATTGGCAGTTCATCGTTAAAGAACGATAAACTGTTGTTTGATTCAGATCAAACAATTTATTCCTCCATAAATTCAAACGAGCTCCAATCTGCTCCCAGATAGTTCCATTTTGTAGCAGCCGTCCATACGATCCCATCGGATCTTGTTTTGTTGAATTCCGATAAAATATGAGCAAGTTATTCACTTTCGAAGTTAAGATATATTTAATTTAAAAACAAACTTAATATCCAAATGTCTAGCTGGCCTTACTAATTGAATTCGGCCCAATACCCTTTTGGATTTCCACGGCCCCATTTCCACTTTCTTCCTCAACAAAACTTAGAACCTGTTCCTCCTTTACTGTACACCATTTCCACAACTTCCGATCCAAACTGCAAGTTCTCCTCTTCACCGAATTTCAAACTGATTCCACCAAACTACCCTCCTTCCCGAACTCTATCTCCCCCACCTCAAAGTAGTCAGCCCGCACAACTCAAGATCGGTTCAACATCAGGAACTCGCGAGTGCCAACATAGCATCATCGAATAAAATATCCACCGAACCCTTTAGACTTCCACTACGAGTGCGGTTTCACACTACGAACCCAAAATCATTCCCAAACACATGCACTAAAGGTTAAATCCCACAAATGATTGAATCCTAGAATTCACGGTTTCTATTTTGAACTCCAGACAATTGCGTCGAGCTTCAAAAGAACTATACTGCATTGAAGAGCAGTTCATCCCGAGTCTAAAAATATATAGTTAGTGATTTATTGTATTTGATTTTGTTTTCTAATGATTTTTAGAAGTCGCGATTTTTCTGTGAAGAGATAAGGAGTGACGGCGGTTTTGTGTTGACCTGAGAAAGTAGAAATTAGGTTTAAGGGTAAAACGGCGTATTTATAGTGTTTTAAATATTTAAATATTCAAACTTAAATGAACCACTGATTCTATTTATCCTTTAAAATTCCTGTGACTACATACGATACCCAAAAATCGTGAAAATGGACATGCAGTTATAGTTCGACATTGTGGTCCCAACGAAACTGATTTCGTCGAATTCCGACTTCGTTTGCTCACACAGCGTATTTTTAACTGTTAGAATACTGACTGTTTTTCACATTAAAATCCCATACGGCCACATACTGACTTCAAAAATCATGAAACTTGACATCTAACAATAATTTAATATTGCGGATCTAACAAAATTAGTTTCGTCAAATTCTGAGGTCGTTTGCAAAACTGGTTATTTTTAAAGCTCTAAATAACCCTTTTAAATATATAAATATATTTAAATATAATTAAATTAAACATAAATAAATTTATATTATCATATATATTCACACTAGAATACCCTACAGCTCCAGAATAATCCAATGTGGAATTCTAACTCGATATTTCAGCATCAGAGTTATATCGATATTCGATTTATATTTAAATCCCTTTATAAAATTTGAAATGGCCATGGCACTGTTTTTTTCTTTCTGAAAATTTGATTTGGACATAAATCAAAATCAACACGATGAAATCCTGATTTTCTCTTCCACTAGAAAAATATACTTCACCAGCTCCGTACGTTTCTTGTTTCATAGAAATCCGATTTAAAACGAACCCTGTACATTCAGTTGAAGTTCAAATCGCCAAATTGCGAACTACCGCGCCATTTCGAGCTCGATTTTAATTATAATATAATTATACGTTCAAACTTCATTTATATAATATATTCGTGAATATATTTCAACTCTAAACTGAATTATATATTTTAAATAATCTAATTCACACAATATTGTATTCCACTATTTTTTATTATTTCAGAATTAAATATATTATTATTTTAAATAATATTCAAAGTTATTTAATTTAAATCATTTTAAATTACCAAACCATGTTTTAAATAATTAAATAAAATAATTATTCGACCGTAAAAATACGGGACGTTACAGTCTGTCTCAAATCAACGTGACTATGGCCCTTACGCAGTTGCCCAAAGTCCCGAATCAAAGGCAAAGTAGCATAATACTTCTAAATATGACAAGATAGGAGACCTAGAAAGAACAGAGATGGAAAACACTTCTTTCATCAACTTTTACCCATTTTCATTTCTTGACCCTTTCAACACTAATATATTTTAGTTATGTTACTCTTTTACTTGCCATTCTAGTAAGCTTACCTTTTGAGGAAGTTATATTATTCCTAATTGATTGGTTACTGAAAATGTACATAATTCTATTTTCATAGTATTAGACGGTCTAATTGATTGAAATCTATAATTGCAAGACTTTTTTTTAGGTTGTTGAATAGTGCGCAATGCGGCTAACTCACTATTTCGCACTAGTCCTTTTCTTTTTCTTTTATTCTTGCAATTACGTTTTCTTTATTAATCGCGGGCCAAACTATGGAAATATATCTCTTTTTCTTAATCAACCAATTTAGGCTATTCCTAACTTCTTAACGTCATGTTAGCCACCAAGCTAATAATGCCTTTATGAATCCCTACAGTGATACTTTTATGTCATCTCTTTATCCTTAGCCCTCAAGGTTGTCCCATCCATGGTTAGCTCTACTTAATATTTGTCAAGTTCAAGTATTTCTCAAATTTTGATTTTCCATAAATACTGAGCTAAACGAGTTTATCCATAAGTCAAAACTTCACCCATTGAAGATTTAAGTTTTTATACACATTGGAAAACCTAGATAAGTCTCTCTATATATAACTCAATGAAGAAACGAGAGAATATGACAGGGAAAGGAAATGGACTTGAAGGGATTTTTATAAAAATTTATTTTCAAAAAGTGCCTTTTGTTTTGAAAATTCATTTTTCTTTAAAAAAGGTATTTATTTTTAAACAAGTTTTAGGAATCTCATAACCTTAAGCTCTGATCCCAAATGAAACACCACATACCCCTTAGTATTCCAAATTAAGATCATCTTAAGGAATGTAGAGCGTTGTAGGTACAAGAAAAATAAATCACAAAGACTAAGATTCACAGGACACATAACAAAAATAACGCAAACTTTTATTTCTTTTATAAACTTGTCATTACAAAACAACAATTTACATACATTAAGTTACAAAGCATACGTCTTTCTTAATCTCATCTTAAATCAGAGTATACAAATAAAATTCTCTCTCTAGTACAACTTAGAACAATAACAAAATAAAGTAACATATAGAAAAATTTATTTAATAGAATATCCAATATTACTTAACTAAATATTTATAATGTTATTTAATTAAATATCTAACAAATTCTATTTTCAAAATGTGGTTTCGAAATTTTATGAATATTTCTATATTTATTGTAAAAAAAATTAAATATTATATACTATTATTACTAAGTGCAAAATAATAAATAATAATTTTTTTTCCAAATTACTAAAAATTAATTGTTAGTTATGGCATATTACTATTAACAATATATTATGTAATAAAAAATATTTTATACTAAATATTAATATTAAAAAGTTAATTATTAAAAATTAGTTATTACTTATTTCTTAATTATCAATTGTTACCTATTAATTCTTAAAAATAAATTAATTATAATTAAATTTTAAATAGCAAATCAATCAATAAATATTGGTTATTATTTATAAAACTGTAGGAAAGTACTAAATAACAATTATTAATTATAATTATAAACTAATTAAATAATAAACTTTAATTATATATAGTAATTAGTAATTACTGATTATTTACGAATAATCTTTAACTACTATAACTTATAAATGACTTCATTTATATAAGTTGGAATTTTTTATTTTTATTTATAATTCACCATTTATAATTTATTAAGTATTATTGGTAACCGAGTACAATTTAAAATTGGCTTTCTCGAATTGTTATATCCGGTCTATTACAATAGACATTGCTAGACCATTGTATTAGGTCACTTAAAACTAGCATCTGTTGCAATGGATTAAACAAAACTATTGCAATAACTTTCTAGTACAACAAGCTACTTTGGACCATTATGTTATGTTGATGAAAACTTACGCCTAGTACAACAGACATGACTAAACCACTGTAGTAGGATTTTATTACAATAAGTTGTCTTGACATGTTGCACTACGCGTTGAAAACTGTTGTGTATTACAATGGGCTAGATGAAACCATTGTAATATCTTTGTATTACAACGATTTTTTTTGGATTGTAATAAAATTGTCGTTGTAATATAGTATTTTTGTTGTAGTGATTGGGTGAGATTGAGCTCAGAAATCAATTGGGTGTGCTTAACAGCCTCTTAAAACTGAACGGCTATATCCAAAGGTCCAATTATGAAGGGTGTGTCTCGTAGCCTTGAAACCAAGATTGTATTTGTATTTTCTAGTTGAAAATAAATTTGTATAAGGTCCGTGCAGAACTTGATGTAGGGTACTCCAAACTAGTATAAAATTTTCCGGTGTATTCTTTTCTTTTGATTTATTGCATTTAATTTTTTCTGTATTTTGATTGTGTGATTGCTAATAGAATCAATATAAGTATATTTTTGTTAACAATTTAAAAGATTTATGAAATTAAGTATACATTATTCATCCCTCTTTAGTGTTAATATTAGTCTTAAAATCCATAATCCGCATTCTCTTAGGATTGGATTATGATCATGCTTCTGGGTTTCTTCACTCTGATCCAGATGTTTAGGATGAGCTTATTTACCACGATGGACTTGATCTTTAGAATTCCATTTTACCAATAAATCTCAATATTGTTATTTTAATTAAATTTACAACACTAGTTACAGTAAATAAAAATAGAAAATATTTAATTTTGATTCATTTCTATAAGAGAATTAAGATTTGATGAAATTGTAATTTGAGAGATGAATTTGTAATGTATTATTATTTCGAATTGAAATGTTGGATTATATAAAGAGGTAGTGCAAAGTACAAATATAATACAGTTCTAAGGCAAGCGGCCCGATAGACACAGTCCCAATATGTAAAGTGCATACATTATATAAATTGTATAACTATCGAAATAAAGATAGCTTTATTTCTCAAATATTCCCCCATAAATCCTCCTTCTATGGTTTAATGGCGGTGAAGAAAAATCGATGCTAGTTCGAGATGAGAGAATGATTCACTAGATCTATAAAGGAGATTCTCCTCTTGACACTTTTAAACAGCCAAGGAGCAAATCTAATGAAAAGAGAAGTCACGAAGCACTAAAGAGGGGTTCTCGTCAAATATGAGGAGGAAATCGACCTCTTTCAACTTTGCTAGGTAACTGAAGGGAGAATCCGGTGAGAGAATATGCCACGATGTTCTAGAGAATCAGATCCAACTGAACTTGGTTCTTTAGTGACGTAGGCATAGGAAATTAACATCTTTTGACTTTGTTGGGAAACTAAAGGGCGGATTGGAGAGATAAGACACCGCGATGTTCTAGAGAATCAGATCCAAGTGGACTTGGTTCTTCAATGACGCAGGCAATCTGGACTTGGTTCTTCATTCGTTGGGAGGTCTTTTCGGCAACCTTTGCTTAAACAATAAGAAATTTTTTCACTTGTTGGTTCTTCAATGACGCAGGCGATCTGGACTTGGTTCTTCACTTATTAGAAGGTCTCTTTAGCAACGTTTGCTTAAACAATAAGAAATTTTTTCTTCAATAGTGGTTTAGTAAGGATGTCGGCAATCTGGTGAGTGGGGTAGGTATATGGTTAACCATTAGTTTACTTTCAGCAACTGATCTAATTCCATATGTTTAGTTCTTGTGTGTAGAATAGGGTTAGCACTTTGTAAAACAATACTGAGATTGTCACACCATACAATTGGCTATCTGGTTGGTTTGATTCTGACTTATGTAGGATAGATTCAATCCGTGTAATTTCTACAGTGGCATTAACGACACTGTGGTATCCTGCCTCTACACTAGGCCTTGACACAGTATTTTGCTTTTTTGAACACCATGAGATAGGATTAGTGCCTAGAACTATGCCATATCCTGGGGTTGATCTTTCATTGTCAGGATCTGATCCCCAGTCTGAATCTACATATCCATTTATGTTGATATTTTTTTTCATGTTTCTAGGATTAATCCATGTTTTATTGATCTTCTTAAGTACCTTAAAATTCTTTTCACTACATGTCACTATTAGTCCAATGGGTTCTGCATGAAATTACCGACTTTATTGACACCGAAAGTGATGTTTGTCCTAGTGGTTGTTGCATACTGTAGAGCTCCAACTATGCTTCTATATTGAGTAGCTCTTGTTATTGACTCTCCCTTACATCTTGATAGATGTAGATTACTTGTCATAGGTGTAGCTAAAGCATTTGCTTTATTCATTCTTACTTTGTTAAGAATGTATGAAATATACTTCTCTTGATGAGGTTGAATTTTGTTGTTGGCAGTCTTTTAAGCTCTAATCCCAAGAAATAATTGAGGTTCCCTAAGTCTTTGATTGAAAATTCTTTGTCATATTTCTTTATTAATAAGCTGATTTCACTTTGGCTACTCTCTATAATGATAAAATCATCCAAGTAAATTAAAATATGTGTAGTTTCTGACTTGTTGAATTTTGTAAATAGAGAGCTATCATATTATGTTGATGTGTAGTCAAGTCTGAGTAGTGTTGACTTTAATTTGTCAGACCACGTTCGAGGAGCTTGTTTTAAGCCGTAGATAGACCTATTAAGTTTGCACACAAGTTTTTCTTTGTTTGGTTGCTTGAATCTCTCAGGTTGCTCCATATACACTTCCTCCTACAAATTGTCACTTAAAAAAAGCATTATTAACATCTAATTGTTTTATGCCCTAACTTGTACGTAAAGGCTATGGTAAGGACTATTCTTATAGTTGTAGGCTTCACAACAGGTGAAACAGTTTCATTGAAATCGAACCCACTCTACTGTGAAAAGCCTTTTGTCTCTAACCTAGCATTATACTTAGAAATTAAGCCATTTGAATTTCTTTTGACCCTATAGATCCATTTAAAACCAACAGTATTCTTGTTTTTTGCACAGGAACCAAAGTCTAGGTATTATTTTTCACAAAAGAATCAAAATATTCTTTTGTTGTTGTTCTCCATTCTTCATGACTTCATGTTGAACATCATGAAGTTACCTGGTTCTTTGATTTATGTGTTGGCTTAAAACATCCACTCTTGGCCCTGGTAATCATATGATGACTAGTTGTTTTAGGCCATTGAGTAGTCTGATCATCATTTCTTTGATGCTCTTCCTCATCACTACTAGATGGTACATTTCCTAGTGGTTGGTAAGGATCAGAGTGTTCAGATGATGAATCTTGGACTTTCCTGGTTGAGTTTCCAGATGCAGGCTGCTTTCTTCTTGATTGTTGCCTGAATGCATTGTATCATGAAGGTTGATGTATGTTTCCGGTTGGATTTCAGATCTGAATTGATTTATTGCTTCACCCTGCTTTGGCAACATAACAACCTGAAACTTCGGGGATTAAATATTTAAATATTGAGGCTATTTAAATATTCAAATCTTGGATTTAATATTATAAAAATGCTTTTATAACCTTGATTAAATCCCTTTATAAAAAATGATTAATGAGGAGAAAACATGTTGTTGAATTTTTGTTTAAAAAGATAAGTTGCCCGAAGAAATATCGATAATGTGACCGAAAACAATTTTGTCGATAGCCGGCGTTTGACTTGTTAAAAGTTGTTAGAACATCATGTGCATGTAGTGACAATATACGAACACATATATGTATGTATATAGCATATAAACAAAAATACAAATGGTATATGTGTAAATATTCTAGAATATGAAAAATGGATTAAATTGATAGGGGACACGTTTCATCAAATGAACGGTACACATGTCTTGTAAGTAAATAAGGTAAAGACACATAAGTACATTATGTGTCCGTGTGAAGAAATATATAAATGCACCTTAGGAGACATGTGTCTACATCCTAAATCTTGCATGGAGATAAGGTGGACAAGTGTCCAAAACTAAATTACCAAACTAGCCTTGAAAAATACTATATAAAGAGTGGAAATGTTCACTTCTTTCATACATTCAAAAAAACAAAAAATAACAAGATAAGATAAAGAGGAGAAGTTTATAAGAAGCTAAGAAAATAAATACAAGTGCAATCTTCAATTCTCAGGTGAGAAAATCTATTTAAGTTCATGTATTCACTTCATATTTTGAAGAAAAGTTGTGAAATTTAAGAAGAAACGATAGAACCCGAATCACTAGAAATGAAGTTCGGTATTTTGGGCATAATTTTTGTAATTATCGATGAAATTTCAATTTTTTATCAGTTTGGAAATCTAGTTCAAAGGCCTACAACTTTCACTTGTATTACTTTTTCTGATTCGATCATTTATGCACCCAAAACTAGATGCAAAGTCAGGTAAAAATCTACCTAAAATGGACATGTTGAAATTGCCTTGTATTGTTGAATTATTTATGTTAAAATGATAAATAATTTTAAGGATTTCTTTCCATGGTAATCAGGTAGACTAAGATAGCTTCTTACTGTAGAAAATTTGGAGTCAAAGCCTATTTTTATCATAGAGAAATAACATCAAACATTTTGCTGAAAAACTGGCTGAAAATCCGAATTTTCAGAATTTTTGTAGCGTTTTAAAACGCTATCTTTTCTCTGAATTAATTATGAAACACTGTACCAAGGCCAGAACCTTCATAGCATTTCAGAAAAACACTATCTTTTCTCTGAATTATTTATGAAGTCGTATACCAGGCCAGAACTTTTCATAGCGCCTCAGAAGCGCTGTAGTGGCTATTTTTAGGCTAAAATCATTATAAACTATTCAGAACTTTTCACAGTCCAACAAAAAAGCTATATTAACTGTTTTGATTATAACACCATGGTAAACTACTCTAAATCCTCTCAAAATTGGACTTGATCTTCCTCATAGTATTATAAACTAACTGTCAAAATTGGGGATGTTAAATCAAAGTAAAAGAGAGTCAAAACGTGTCAAAACTGAGAATAAAGCAGGTATGCATGAGTTTTGGGAATTTCGACGATTCGAGGAAGACATTTGATTACTTTAGGGTGATGATAAGTACTGTATTATGTTCTACAAAGCTTTTTGATGAAGATAGCAAGGAGTACTGTGAGTATGCTCATCACCTAAACAATTAATTATATCTTAAACTTTACTTTTAATTTAATGTTGCACATGACTTCAACATACTATATTGACTACAATCTTTACTTCGGTAAGCAGACAACGTATACGTCTGATGATTAAGGACATTGATGACTTAGTATGACTTGCATAAAGTCCTGAAATTAAGAACATAAGAATTAGTAGGGGACTGAGATAGACAATGAATACCTACGGTTTGATAGTCGTAATTGCATTATCTAAATGCATTACTTTGACAAATGTTTTATGCAAAACACTATTTTCAAGTATTGCTTTTCTTGATGATTAGTTTGGAGTTATAATTTATCACAAAGGAGTTTCTTGGTATTTATAATAGAAGATGTTTATCTTTTGAAAAGAAGTTCTACAAGAGATATATAAATATCTTTCAAACGAGTATTTGTAAAATGTTTTATCCTTACTTGATATAAAGAGGATTTTGGAAGTAAATATTAATTTTAAATGTTTTTAAAGAAGAACTACGTTGGCTTGATCCTGTATCTAATTGGTTACCCAATTAGATAGAGTTATGTAGGCTCTCACAAGTGGTAGTGATGCAACTGCTTTATTTATAAACATTTTTTGTTTATTACTTGATATTTCATCTTGTAATGGTGCATCTTTCATGTTTATCATTTAAGCCATGCTAATGTGTTTATCAAGTGTGCAGGAAAGAATATCGATGTCCATCTCATCATAGTTGCACAATGATAGATGTATGGTAATTATGCTTAATTCGTACTTAAGCACACCCTGTGGATTTAATGAATATTCTGATAAGTATAAAAATTCTATCCAATGCATTTAGTGATGTTGTATATTTATTCAAATAAAGTGGTAGCCGTCATTGTTTGTTTTGAATGGACGAGGTTTTCGATAAATTTTGACTGGTCCGAATTTTCGGGGCGTTACAAGTTGGTATCAGAGCTTAGGTTAGGTGTCTAAATAGAATATCATATAAGATTATCAAATCATCCTAGAAATTTTGAAATGAAGTTACCTTAAATTTGATAAATAAAGCTGATAGGGTAAGGCACCATTCCTCTAACCGGGGTTATGAGTAGTATTAATTTTTTTTGTCGAACTTTTGTTTAGTGTTTATACATATATGATTCTTTACTATGCACCATATAGAGAGGTTTAACAAAATTGTAAGTGCATAAAGGAATGCCGTGGATTGTAAAGGAAGGAATGTAGCAGCTTGAAATGGATGTAGCGAGTGGCTTCGAAGGAATATGGAATAACAACTTGTCGAGTAAGGAATTAAATGGGATTGGGGAAATAAAATAGAGGAAGACCAAGAGAAGTAAATGCAAAACCAAGGTGAAAAAATGTATTTAAATAATTATATTATTATGTAATATGATATTAGAGTTGTTCAGCACTGATGACATTAGCTTAAAGCTGCTAAAACATCTCTTAGCAATTCAGTCATAACTTTTGATTATTTGATTGGGTTTGGTCAAAGTAAACCTTATTGGGAAGCTAGATTAATTATCTAGAATACTTACATCGTACACATTTTAAAATTTTGAAAGTTTGCTACCTCAAAATATTATTGCAACTTACTATGTGTTTGACAAAAAAAAAAGAGGTTGACGACATTCAATGTGAATATCGTAACTAGTGAAACATATAAGATTTTGAGATTCATCGAGTAATTTGAAAATATAGATGTGAAAAAAAAGGGATTCATACTTGAGATAATTTTAGAAGTATAGGATGTGGATTTTCCAAAGAGAAATGATTATCCATGTGGGTGTAATGATTACAAATTATAAACGCACTTTGAGTGAATACTTTGTTTAAACTTATCAAAGGTTTTATTTATGGATTATTTCATCAATGATGGATACCCTCGGGTGACGATGACGATGTGCGGTACAAGACAATGGATGGTAGTGCACTATTACTATATGTGGTATTGAGCCAATAGATTACATCCCTACTTAGTGAGGGGATGTCGGCCGCAATATGATGGTTACCTTCGGATAGTGATGATGATGATGTGCGGTATAAGACAATAGATCTTGGGTAGTACAACTATTACTCTATGTGGTATTGAACCAGTAGAGTATGTCCTTACTTAGTGAGGGGATGCCGACTGCAATAGAATAGCCTAAATTGAGTGTGTGACTTGGATCCACTTTAATGAATATAATCATGTCGTTAAAAAAAAATTAAAAAATTGAAATATCTGTTTTGAAAATATTACTCTCTAGTAGATTTCGATGGATACTGCAACACGGGGAATACATCCTTACTTGATGATGATGAGTCGGATGAGCCAGAGTACGGTAAATCTTTGGTCCATTTCGATGGTTTCACACAAGAAGAGTATGTCTTTACTAAATGATTTGGCATTGGCTGCAATTATATATAAAAAAAAGAAAGGAAGGCTCTAGAATCTATTCCAAATTGTGTGTATGTTCACGGGAAGGAGACTGGGTATCAACGTGGATTGCAAAGAACATGATCCTGAATTTGAACATAAAAAGAAGCTATGGCGTGCCTGATCCAATAACAACTTGCAGGATTGATAGAATATTGATCACAAATTGAAAAGTTTGAATCATATAATATCCAGTTATGTCTTAAAATTTCAATTTATGAAATTGTTTTGAAAGCATACTTTCAAGAAAAATGCCCTGGATACATAGAGTTTCCTTTGTGGAATATTTGGCATTCTTTTGATTAATTACTGCATTAAATTTCGGGGGCGAAATTCCTTTTAAGGAGAGAAGAATGTAACAACCTGAAATTTCAGGCAGTAAATATTTAAATATCGAGGCTATTTAAATTTTGGACTTAATATTTTAAAAATTATTTTATAACCTTGATTAAATCCCTGTATAAATAATAATAAACGAGGAGAAAGCATGTTGTTGAATTTTTGTTTACAAAGATAAGTAATTCGAAGAAATATCGATAATGTGACTGAAAATAATTTTGTCGATAAACGATATTTTACTTGTTAAAAGTTATTAGAACAACATGTGCATGTAGTGACAATATAAGAACACATGTATGTATGTACATAGCATCACTATGCCATAAACGGCCTAACGCAGCGCAAAAAAAATGTTGACACATGCCTAAAAAATATTGGCATAGGTCTTTGGCAACGTTTTTAGGGTGATGCAATTTTCACCGTTGCTACAGACCTCAAAGGCAATATTTTGAATATTTACGGCAACACAACAAATATTGTTACAGTAGAACCATATTTAGATCCCTAGCAACATCCTTAGGTGTCTGTAGCAACATCCAAAAATGTTGCTATAGATATTAAATTTATGAATTTGTTTAGGTGAGCTATTTGCATAATATCACATACAATTGTATGATAACTACTTGCATAATACTACATACAATAGTACTAAAGCTACTTGCATAATATCACATACACCACTTGCATAAAACACAATTCGTAGATTCATTCAAAACATACAACAATACAAATCATAATTTATCATCAATAACTCCAAAAAGACGAAACATGAAAAATTATGAAGATCTGCTATTTCACTTGGATGGTACTTCACTGCACTACATTGCCATAAGTATACACAAAACAATCCAAATCATGAGACATAGCTAAAGCTCTTGCAAAGAATTTTTCACCTTTCTCATGCTTTCCACATTTAACGCGCATTAAGGCCAACTCTACCTTCATATCAGCCACAAATTCATCGGCTTTTGCCCTCTTTTGCTTTTGCTTCAATAGCTTGTCTTTAAGTGTCTTCCTTTCCATGAGCATTTGCGATATAGTATTTTCTTTTTCCATCATTTAACAGTAGTATCTTTTATTTCATCATTGCTATTGATTTCATACACTTCGTCATGACACATAAAATACTCACAATCGCTATTCTGCACATATGCTTAATTCTCGACTAAAACATCACTGAAAAATACGATAATCGACAAAGCAACCAAAAATATCTATTTTATACTTACAGGCCACATGGAGCAACTAAAAAATTTCTTCCTCGCATTAGACCCTACCTTCACAGTCCTCATCTTTGCTGGGATTTTGTGGTGGCAATTCTTACTTCCCACCGTTGTTGTTGAAGTTGAAGTAGAAATTGATTGAGTGGTCATTGAACTCAAAGTTGGACAGAACAACTACATATATATATATATATACGCAAACATGTGACTATGAATATATGCATGTATATTTGTGTGTGTGAATTAATTTTTTAACAACTACACATATTCAAGAAGATGGACAGATCAATTACACAAGGTCTTAAACAACAAATAGGGTAACGGACAAACAACATATTGTATTTATCAGTATAACTGGTTGATTTTGGATGGCCCATTGCTAACATGTACGGCCTACCAGACCCATTTTCATATTTTAACATATTCTTACAAACCCACAAATGAACAAACAAAATTAAAGTTGAAACTAATTAGATTGGCATATAGATAGGTTAGACATTCCTTTATCACAGCGTGAAGTTGATGATCTTGCAAAGATGAAGGACTTAGTTATTAAAGAAAATAACCATGGGAAAGTGTTGAGTGATAAAAAGATTAATAGGAGTGATATTGATAATCCAACAAAGTCAGATGAATGTATTGTAATTAGAGAGAACGGGTCATTTGAAACTATTACTGTTGAGACTATGGGTCATGGAAATACGCAAACAGTGATTGAATTGACTGGTTGCCAAACAATAGAAGATAAAATAGAGCACAAAGTCATGAATGAAAAGGAAATGATATTACCTGAACCACCTGATGCATTACTAAAGCAAAACTTCAACCATACTGCAGGACATGGAAGTCACAATGTCAACCAAGATGAGAACACACAAAGTATAGGACATGTTGAAAAGCAAAACAGTGAAGTGTGAAATGAAGCCAAGGAGCTGCTTGTTGATGTTATGCTCTGTACACATTTACTCAAAGAAGACTTAGCACATGAACACAGTGAGCAGAAATGTGCATTATAACAAGCGAAACTGAAGCCCTAAATCCTTACAACAACATCGAACTGGTACCAATCCTTACAACAATATTTTAAGGATTGTCACTGTTAGTACCAGCAAACCCACAAACGAAATTAAATCCCCAAACCAAACTATTTAAATCCAACAATAAAATTCTTACCTTATGCAGAATGATCAAAAGCTGCGGTAATAACAAATCCAGCAGGAATTTGAAAGTTGAATACACTGAATAACTCAATTTCTCTAATGCCTTGACCTTGATTTTATTTTCGAGACAATGATTGAATCACTAGAAACCCATATCAGATTTCGCTAAGGACTGATTGGAGATGTGTGCCCCCAGATCGAAGACTAGGGATTGAAGATTTTGAAATTTTGGGGGTTAATGAAATAAAAATTAGGGATTGAAGATTTTGAAATTTTGAGGCTTAACGAAATGAAAATTAGGGATTGAAGATTTTGAAATTTTAGAGGATAGAACAAAAATGAGTGAATGAAAATTAAACCGGGAAATTGAAATAAGTGAGATGTGAATTGATGGCGTGGATGGACGGCTGAGATATTGTTTTAACTAATAGTACAGATAGCCACATAGGACATGGAAAGGTCTGCTATAGCAACACTGTACAAACTGTTGCATCGTGTTACACTTGTTTATCTGGAGCAACACATTTTTAAGGCTAAGGTAACACTAAATATAAAACGTTGCAGTAGGACCAAAATAGTATAGCTATCGTGACATTTTGGCTGGTAATACATTGCAAATTCTTGCATTAGGGCATTTATGACATAGGGCATATAAATAAAAATACAAATGCTATATGTGTAAATATACTAGAATATGAAAAGTGGCTTAAAATGATAGGGACACGTGTTATCAAATGAACGGTACACTTGTCTTGTAAGTAAATAAGGTAAAGACACATGAATACATTAGGTGTCCATGTGAAGAAACATCTAAATTCACCTAACAAGACATATGTCTACATCCTAAAGCTTGCATGAAGATAAGGTGGACAAGTGTCCAAAACTAAATTACAAAACTAGCCTTGAAAAATACTATATAAAGGGTGGAAATGTTCACTTCTTTCATACATTCATAAAAACAAAAAATAACAAGATAAGATAAAGAGGAGAAGTTTAGAAGAAGCAAAGAAAATAAATACAAGTGCAATCTTCAATTCTAAGGTGCGAAAATCTATTTAAGTTCATGTATTCATTTCATATTTTGAAGAATAATTGTGAAAATTAAGAAGAAACGATAGAACCCGAATCACTAAAAATGACATTCGGCATTTTAGGCATAACTTTTGCAATTCTTGATGAAATTTCGATTTATTTATTATTCTGGGAAGCTAATTCAAAGGCCTACAACTTTCACTTGTATCACTTTTTCTAATTCGATTGTCTATGTACCCGAAAACTGGATGCAAAGTTAGGTAAAAATCTGCCTAAAATGGACATGTTAAAAATGCCTTGTATTGTTGAATTATTTATATTAATTTGGTAAATAATTTTAAGGGTTTCCTTTCATGGTAATTAAATAGATTAAGAGAGCTTCTTACTATAGAAAATTTGGAGTCAAAACTATTTTATCACAGAGAAATAGCAGTAAACATTTTGTCGAAAAGTTGGCTGAAAATCTGAATTTTAGAATTTTTTGTAGCGTTTTAAAACACTATTTTTTCTCTGAATTATTTATGAAGCATTGTACCAAGGCCAGAACTTTTCATAGCATTTTAGAAAAACGCTATCTTTTCTTTGAATTATTTATCAAGTACTTTACCAGGCCAGAACTTTTCATAGCACCCCAGAAACGTTGTAGTCGCTGTTTTTGTCTAAAACCATTATAAACTACCCAGAAATTTTCACAACGCAATAGAAAAGCTGTAATAACTGTTTTGAGTACAAAACCATGGTAAACTACACTAAATCCTCTCAAATTTGGACTTGAGCTTCCTCATAGTATTATAAACAAACTATCAAAATTAGGGATGTTAAATCAAAGTAAAAGAGAGTCAAACGTGTCAAAACCGAGAACAAACAGGTTTGCTGAGTTTTGGGAATTTCGATGATTTAAGGAAGACATTTGATTGCTTTGGGGTGATGATAAGTACTATATTATGTTCTACAAAGCTTTTGCATGAAGATAGCTAGGAGTACTGAGTATAATTATCAACTAAACAATTACTTATTTTTTAAACTTGTGTTTTAATTTAATGTTGCACATGACTTCAACATACTATACCGAATGCAATCTTTACTTCGGTAAGCAAATAACATATACGTCTGATGATTGATGACTTAATATGACTTGCATAAAGTCTTGAAATCAAGAACATAAGGATTAGTAGGAGACTGAGACAGACAATGAATACCTTCGGTTTGATAGCCGTAATTGCATTATCGAAATGCATTACTTTGACAATTGTTCTATGCAAAACAATATTTTCAAGTATTGCTTTTCTCGATGATTAGTTTGGAGTTATAATTTATCACAAAGGAGTTTCTTGGTATTTATAATAGAAGATGTTTATCTTTAGAAAAGAAGTTCTACAAGAGATATATAGTTATCTTTCAAAACGAGTATTTGTAGAGTGTTTAATCCTTACTTGATATAAAGAGTATTTTGGAAGTAAATAATAAATTTAAATGTTTTGTAAAGAAGAACTACGTTGGCATGATCCCGTGTCTAATTGCTTACCCAATTAGATAGAGGTACGTAGGAAGTCAAAAGTGGTAGTGATGCAACTGCTTTATTAACAAACATTTTTTGTTTCTTACTTGATATTTCATCTTGTAATGGTGCATCTTCCATATTTATCATTTAAGCCAAGCTAACGTGTTTATCGAGTGTCCAGGAAAGAATATCGATGTCCATCTCATCAGGGTTGCACAATGATAGATGTATGGTAATTTTGCCTTGGGTTAATGTGTTATTAGACCCTATGCCTAATCATTTAATTATCTGCTTGCTCTACCTCATTAGATTTCCAGTTAACTTGGTTATTTCAATAATGTTAACTTCTTATTCAAGTTACCAAGTTCCTCTTGCTTATTAATCTCTGTTATGTAATTTATCCCATTTAAGTTCAGTAATAAGCCTTTAATATGTCATTCTTATCAATAGATCTCAGATTCTCCGGTTTATAGATTACTTAATTTATAATTAAGTACAACTTATTGCCTTTCATAAATTTTCCCCTTCTTTTCCCTGCTTATTACAAACAACAGTTTTTAGGTTTCCAAATTTACATATTACTTAATTTATAATTAAGTACAACTTATTTCATTACATAAGTTATCGCATTCCCTCTATCGTTTATTATAACTCAAGTTATAATTTCCACTTGTCTCTAGGTCAGACCTACTTATTATCTTCCCTTTTTTCCTTCAGGTTTATTCATAATAAGTTATTATCATTCCCATTCTTTTTTTGTTGTAACTTTCGTTCATTTTCATTAATTACAATTAATTCCATTTATTTCTATCCTGTTATATGCACATATTCATATATATCTTTATGCATCAGACATTTCACATTAAGTTGACCACTTGTGGATGTTGTATTTGCCGAGCGGTTCTGGGTAGACTTCTACCACAAGTTGGACTTAACTTCGTGTCTTAGTACTGTTACTCGTATATTTACTCACTAGACCCCTCACATTAAATGAACCACTTGTGGATGCTGGATTTGTCGTGCGGTTCCGGGCAGACTTCTACCACAAGTTGAATTTAACCTAGTGTCTAAGTGCGGTTACAATTTTCTATTTACTATAAATTTAGGCATATTCGTTCATCCAAATTTCACTGTAATTCTTATTTACAATCTTTTAGCATAATAATATTCTTAATAAGTATACATGTTCATTGTAAATTCCATAATTACAGCATTTACAGTAAATTCCGACTCAAACAGACGATTAATGGAAAACGGATCTTACCAACATTACAGTTATCCCCAATTTCGCTGTAACTTAACTTACAATAACCAATTAACAAGTTATTAGAACATGGACGTATACAACAGTAATCCTATCCACATATTTTAATAGGTTTATACATTTCAGCAGATTTACTTTTCAGCAAATTTACCGTACATATTAACGGCGAATGCCAAACAATAAATATACCATTATCAAAAAGTCATAACTTAATTCCACTCACCTAATAGCTTCCCAATTCATGAATTTGGTCCAGACCTAGCATTCCATGACTCCCCTAACTCAATTTAGAACCCAAATAATCATGGATTCACAATTCTCAACTAAAAGAAAAAGGGAAGAAATAGGAGAAATTTAAATTGACCAGATCCAAGAATTTACCTTACTTCAAATAGAATTCTGAACACCCGTTTGCAGATATACATTCTTTTCCTCCAGATCTTGATTCAGAATTTTCTTAAACTAAGTATTTTATTTTTTCTGAAGAGATTTGAGGAAGAAGAATGACAGAGTCTAGACATCCTATCAGAAAATATGAGATTTAGGCTAGGCTCTGCTAGCCTATTTATAGGTGTTCAGGATTATATCGTACATGCAACGCTGAGTCAGCAACGAACGTGGTTAGAAAAACAATCCGGATTCATCAAATGAATCTTCCCGGATCAGGGGTGGGTCGACCCAGCCCCCCTTGGGTCGACCCATGGGTGGATCCAGGCGGTGTAGGTCGACCACTTGGGTCCAACGAGCAGAAATCGGCGTAGTTGTTTATTTGTTAACGTTTATGGATTGAACCTTCATTAATTTCTTATTTTACTTCTCCTTATTTATTTTCAATGTTACATTACATATAAACTTGTTATATGTATACAAAACTTCTAATGCCTAATTTACACGTATATATATATATACACACACAACTTTTATTTCATTTTCAAAATTCAAACGGTGCATGTTTCATCATTAAATTCTTACCAATTTTCTTTGGGTGCAGGCTTATCTTGAACTTTTCTCTTGTATATATATATTTTTGCATGTATATACACATATATTTATATACACATACATGTATTTTTGTACTTCCTTATATGTATAATTTTCCTCATATGCGCGTTTATACATATTTTCCCTTAAGAACATGTGTTATTTTAGTCATTTCTCTAAAATAAAAATATGGCGTCCGCGAGAATCGAACTTGCACATCTCTCTTGAAAGCCACATGCTCTTACCAACTGGACTACATAGTCTTTTATTAACAAGTCTAAAACCAATGGTGGTCATTGTTCTTTTCTTATATCTTCTTTTCATGTTTGTTACAATATTTCATTTAAAGGTATCTTTTTCATCTTAAATCAGTTTTCTGCAATCCATATGTCTAAATTGACCAGAAAATCGCCATGGACGCAATGATGCTATTCCCGTGACCAAATTCTGGAAGCTCTTCAATTTTTTTTTCATTTCACTTAATTAAAATGCAGGGTGTTACCTTCTCCCACTCTTAGGAAATTTCGTCCCTGAAATTTAGTAAAGGTAAAACCATGTAATTCCTCGCATAAATCACAACCATCATGTGTGCATCCAATTTTGCAGCCATTTGTGTACTAGTGCAAAGTGTAATACACCATAGTAATACATGTATGCCTAAGCGGTAACTCCAAATATATGCAAATTTCCCAAAAATCCTTTAAAAACATGATGCGCACATCCTAAATATACTGGCAATTTCTACATGAATGTAATATTTGAAAATCAAAATACTTTTCCATCCAAATTTTCCCATACTCTTACTGAGCAAGAGCGTAGTTCATCCAATTTTTGCATCCAAAACCCTACCAAGCAACTTTATTTTTCGAATTTTAGAAAAATCAAATTTTCTAAATTCGATTTCCTATGTTACAAAAAGGTGGAAAACGGAAAACTTCACATCTTCCGTTTTTCTTTTAGTCGCCTTTTCTATCCGTACTTGGACTTTATACAACTATTTTATAAAGATTCCCTATTTTCCTATCCAAGCACAGCCCATATAAGAAAACGTTCTTTGTTACAAATTTTCTTTTTCAAATTATCTTGGAAAAATTTATTCTTATTCACCTTTCTAAAAAAAATTCCAATTTTCTTTAATTGTCATGTTTGTTGCTTCACTGAATTTTTCGCTTCCTTTTTAGTTGTACCATTACTCTTTTCTTTGCTTATTTAACTTAATCCTCTGATCTAAGTTTAGTTTCAAATAAGACTTAGCCCTTCAACTAAAACAGGAAAACAAACGCTCTGCACAGCTACTACTAAGGGTCAAGAATCTTAGGATGATGTGCCCTTCAGACAGAAAAGTTTAAACCATGGGATCAATGACATGCTTAGGTGTTACCTTAACTACCCAACAGGAACAAAATAACATAACGATCCCAACAGAAATGTAATAACGGGTTTTGCCCCTAACAGGAAAATTAACAATAGAATCTAAACACTTACTTGTCCTTCACTATCTAGTAGTCACCACTAGTCCTAGCTGTGTACCAACAGTCATTTTCAAGCACACCCTAGGCTTCTCAATGCTTATGCATTCTACGGGAAATTACCATTATTCCAAGATAATTCTCGCTATCTACTTCATAGCCTCAAAACTTTTTTTCCCGTCTTCCCTAGGCACTAATCTTTACCTACTTCACACTTTTTAAAACACGGTTTGGCCTTTTCATTTCACTTTTCTTTCAAAAGTTAAAAGTATCAAAAATTTATTTTTGCTCACCAAAACTTAGTTTTGCCAAACCATAAAACATGTCATTTTATAAAAAAAATGTAAATCATTTTTTTTTTCAAATCACAAAAACCAGAGTAGATAAGGGCAACCATTTCTTAATCAGGTTTACAACTTGTTCTTGCCTATAAGGTCAGTTCAGTTACTTACCACAAGGTGCAAATATCTACTCCATTCTTAATTTCTAAAACTTATTTTGTCCACCTAACATTTTTTTTCTTTAAAGCAATTTATCAAAAATGATTGTCAAAAGAATAGAGATTTCAAAACTTTCTTTACTAAAAATTCTAGTTTTCAATAAAATGCAACATCAAAATGCAACCTTTTCTATGTTTTGCTTTTTTTAATCCTGGCATACTATATAACTTGAAAACTAGCGAGCTATACATGCTCTATAATATGCACCTTTTACTGAGAGAATTTATTTTAGACAAAATTTTCACAAGAAATCATTGTTTCCAAAATATACCCCATTTTACTTCAAAACTCGATGTGTACTTTTCAAATATCTTCTTTACATATTTTTAAACTGTAACTTTTAAGATCAAAATGTGAAAACACCATAAACCATTTCCCAAAAGATTTTATAATTTCAAGTTCTTAAAAATTAACAATGGGGTTGGACTCAAAGCGGGTTTCCAACTTGCCTACACTTTCCTAGACACTCCCACAAAGTCAATTCTCTCAACCATATATAATCCTAATCCATTCTTCTCTTTTTAACCTTTTCCAATTTATAAGGTTTTACTGCCAAACCCACTAACCTGAAATACTATCACATGGAATTTGCCTTTCTTCCGTACAAAGTATATTGTACACTTCCCACCCAAATTACCAAAAGGGTCTCAGATTTCCATGTTCATTCTTTAGTGTACAAAAGAGATATCCCATCTTTTACCATATTATGCTTTCTCCATATAGTGGGTTCCTCTATGGATCTAGGTACATTTATAATATATTCATATTTTAAAAAATACAAATATGTTCATTAACTATCCATATAGGAATCCTAAACCTGGGCTTCGGTACCAAATGTAACAACACGAATTCCGACAGACCGAATTTTTTTCAAAATTTTAATCTATCGAAACCCGTGTTGGTTTGTATGGTATCCTGCAGAAAAGACAGAGATACAAAATATATTAGAGCTCATAAAACATCTCACATCGGAATGGATAAAATATAATATAATCAAAACGTAGCCATACCCAGATAATAATATTGCCTAACTAGTATCCAAAGCTATCATATCTTTGCCGCAAATCTAACCTGCAAGTATGTTATTAGGAGGGGGTCAGAACACAAGTTCTGGTGACTGAATTTAAACTACACATTTTGGATAACCCTACATATACCGTTCAGTTACATTTTCTTGTTTATTAGGTTACTTGAGTTAACAACACTCAAGCCTTACACACACGTTGTACCCATCAACTTTCAAGTGGATTAACCTAATACAATATATATGTAGCAACCCCCAAAATTAAGGTACACCCCATGTACCCTACTGAAACGACCCGAACTTCCCCGTGAAGGAAAGCGCGGATAGTTCGAAAACAAGCCACAACAGAACGCATGTATATTACAACAATTCCATCATAATACAAGAATATACAGAGTATAAATGAATATTACATAGAAATATCAGAGATTTAAATTACATTTAAATACATCGCAGCGGAAAATAATACAATACACAACTAGAAGAGATATACGGATACAAAGCTTTCCAGATATCATTCCAGCTGTAAACCAGCATCCTGTGAATATAAATCTGCAAAACCAAAACTACTAGCTGCCCATGTCAAAATAAGGGCACCCAGAGTTTAGGTTAAAACAATAAACTCCAGGTCAGTCATGGGACTGGTGTGAGAACTAAAACGGTTATAAATCTTTATTTTAAAGTCAGGTAAAACAAGGGACCACGCCGCTAACGCGAAACGGGTTTCCTCCCAAGAATACCAGTGCATAAAACAAACAACGCAATGCTAAATAAAGAAAAATAAAGCTATTATAAGACCCAGTTCCCATCACACAATGCAACGCAAGCCGTAGGAATAGGGTTTTTACCTTATAATAGCCAAGAATGCTTGATACGTTTAAAACAAATCATTTGATACTATTATAAGTGCATAGTGTATAAAACAACTTCAAATCATAAGTATCAATTATAGACGGCATAAGCGCCCCATCCCACTATGTCGCCATACTAGGCTCTACAAATAAAACCGCAAATGTCACGTATTTGGAAATTGGATTTCCGTCTGTGAACCGAGGCAAAAGATAGCCCTCAACCGATTCAAGACTCTCGAGCCTGAGCCTCAGGATCAGAGCTTGAGTGACCCTTGGATCCTCAGTTCCAGTCCACCGATGTGGATTAAACTTAAACCCTGAACATGCGTTTCCCCGCCTTATGGGGCGTAAATGAGCCAACGAATAACTCCATCGGACCCGGATCGTCCGATCAAACCGAGGCGCCTCGCAACAGCAACAACCACATAAGTCAAACTCGTCAGGGCGTGTAAAACCACTGACGCCACTTCTAGCTAGAAAGAAATGCATGCCCTCCCTGACGTCCTCTCCCGTTTTGGTTCACATCGGGGTGTGAGGCTCGCGAATCAACGTTACACAAATCTACGCCACACCGGCCGTGCTTTGATCATTAACCACAAGACTTTTCTTTTCAACAGAAGCCTTGATCATTTGCCACTTAGGCATGCCACACAGGCAATTCACTCTATGCGTTTGATATCCATCAGCATATAACCCCTGAGCTCATATGTCTCAGAGAAGGGCGTTAAGCAAGAGAATAAATTCTCCGTCGCCAAACAGATATATATTTAATAGAAATCAATCACACAGACTAAAATCCAATGTCAGACACACAGTCCATTTACAAGTCCGTTCTGGGTCTGAACGAAACCGGAGGCACCTAGTACCCCACATATCCATCGATCTCCAAGTACGTCTGGACGATCACCAACTGTTTCCATCTTCTTGGGTGTACAAACCAATCAAGATCATCAGTAATTATCCAAATGACGTGAAGACTTCCGGTCTTCGACCACCGTCTTCATCTTCGACTTATCGTCGTATCAGTTATTCAGAATGGGATAAACCCGGTCTTTCCGAATAACTCGTGTATATAATAAACACGTGTTACACAAACACAACATACGCCTCATTCCAATTCAGAATATCCCTTTATTCAAATAATCTTATACTTTGGGAAAGGTTCCCATTAATGTTATCAAAGATAAATTCTTTAAATTTATTCTTTAATCTTCCTTTGAATATCAATTCAAACTAGTCGGGATTAGCGAATCACACCGGAATAATCATTTATTTTATTTCCCAATCCCCACCTATTCATCCCATGAAGTAAAACTGGTAATACTTCATATCTAGCACGACGGTGTTATCGGTAAATTCAATTACCATTTCACGTTTCAATCTAATTAAAGATTTAACTATTGCCTGGAGCAAAACTGGTGATACTCCATTCTCGATCTTTTCAGTCTAATTAAAGATTCATTAAAACTCCACTTAGTTTTAATCATTAACCGGGTTAAAGAATCAGTGTCATTTAAAACACGGTTCACGATAAACCCAAAATCACATTCCATTAATTATAGGGTTAAAGAACGAGTGTTATTTAAAACACTGTCCACAATAAACCCAAAAATCAATATCAATTCAATTCCAATTAAATATTATTTAATTGGTACACTTCGTTAAATCTAAATAAAAAGATTTAATCTTTTCTCAACTGGGTTCAAGAACAGTGTTAGTCAAGACACCATTCACGACAAACCCAAATCACATTTGATATTAAATACAAGGCTCTGAATAGAAAATATATCGGCTTATATTCAATATCAAATTCTACAACCAACAGATATCGTATTGGAAATAATGATATACATATCTATATCTTTCAAATTTCCATAACAACAACTGTATGATCACGAAATCCAACCTCGAAATATTCCGAAGACAATTTCGATTCAAATCCATTCCAATGCAATCATTGGAAATTCTGGTTATTTTTAAAACCCTTTTCAAATTCATTCTATTTATTCAAAAACAAATAGAATTTTAATTCTAGTTCAAAACTAGTTCATTTCGATAAAAATCTATTTTTATCTTTTCAAATATGGAGATTTTCATCCCAAATCTTCCCAAATCATTTCTTATGATTTTATTGATATTTTTAATAATTTTATCAAGGTCCGTACAGTCGATTTCCATCAACGGCCATCGAACTGCACTTACAACGACCTTTTTTAAATTTGATTTGGACATAATTCCAAATCCAACCGTTAGATTTCAAATTTCTAATATTCATTAGAAAGCTCTTTTCGATACGAACCCAACGGTTCCGGTTTTTGGAGAATCCGACGGTCGGATCTCCCGTAATATCCGTTCGAAGTCAATGGTCGAAATTCGCGAACTGCCGCTGCGCAGCGCGTTCTATTCAGGCCATTATATTATATATATAATATATATAATATATACTTCGTCGATTTCCTTTTAAAACGTACTATATAAATCGTTTTAAATTCGTTTTCAAAACGATTTCAACTTCATTTCAAATTCAAATCAAAATTGAAATTTTCCTTATAAATTCGTTTTAAATTCATTTCAAATTGATTTCTAATTCAATTTCAGTTCGTTTTCAGTTCAATTCAATTTCAATTCGAATTCATTTATATTCAATTTCGATTCAAATTCACTTATATTCAATTTCAATTCGAATTCATTTCTATTCAGTTTCAGTTCGAATTTCAATTCTTTTCAAAATATCAGATTTTGAAATCACTTTCGATATTCATTATAAAATGAGTGAAATCGATATAAATATCGTTCACGTCAAAATGGCGTCAATCTAATCAACACGGCTTCATATATTTCTATTTTCAAATATTCTATTTCAAATATTTCTTTTTCAATATTTCTATTCAAATATTTCTTTTTCAAATATTTCTATTCAAATATTTCTTTTTCAAATATTTCTATTCAAAACTGGAATGAAGCCCAATCAATTACCATATAATGTTAATTATATGGATTTTCTACACCACATGTACACAATAACAACGATGAATAATCAACCATCATCCAAAGTGCATTCTACACTATATAAGCATCAAATATAAATATTTAACGCTCATAACAGTCTGTCAATCAATCAATCGACATACAACTAATTATTGGGATTAGTGTATGTCATATATCATCCCAATACCCGTGTGGGGTTTCAAACACAGATTTTATTTGTGCAGTTGGGCGATGTGTTAAATTTATCGTCCCAATCAATATCAGTCAATGTGTGTATATAGACAAATCGTCCGATCTGTTTATTTTTATTTCATTTCATATACACGTTAAAAATTCTATTTTTAACTATAAAATATTTTATTTCATTTCACATCACATCACACACTAACTACACATCAAAATCAAACAAACAAGCATACAAGCCGTCCATGGTCTGTGGACGACGGGTGTCGGGTGCTACTAAACACCGTCTGCATCCTAGTATATATTTATAACTAGAAAAATTAAATTAAAAAGTGAGAAATTCTCATAAAATAGCTAATCCAACGCCACGACTCTTCATATGTAGAAAATCTCTGTCGTTTCTTCTTTCGTCACCTTCGTCATCCGTATTCACTACATATATAAAAATCGAATTTTTACTTTGCTATTCAATATATAAAAATCGAATTTTTACTTTGCTATTCAATATATAAAAATCGAATTTTTACTTTGCTATTCAATACATAAAAATCGAATTTTTACTTTGCTATTCAATATATAAAAATCGAATTTTTACTTTGCTATTCAATATATAAAAATCGAATTTTTACTTTGCTATTCAAGTGTAAAAATCATATTTTTATACCTTAAAAATATTTTCAACTTGCCAACAATGTTTTCTTTCAACGATAAAAATCATAGCTTTATGCTATTTAAAATCCGATCTTTAACTTTAGAAATCAAATCTTTTATATTTTTAAAAATCGAAGCTTTTATATTTAAAAAAAAACGAATCTTTCATATATTAAAAATCCCGTCTTTCCTTTGTTAAAAATCTCGTTATACATTCCTAAAATACCTACTTTATATTTTTATACCAAATCTGAGAAACCTAAAAAAATATATAAAAACAAAAATAAAATAGGAAAAGAACTTACAGATGAAATTATGGGAGGGGGAGGGGCTCGGCGTAAGGGTGGAGTGGGGCGCTCAGATGGTCGAGCGTCGGTCAGGCGGGGGTGGTGGCGCACTGGCTCGCGCGGGTTTTAATGGGTTTGGGTGGGGGATTTCGACTCGGCGGTTGCAAATCAGGGAAGGGGAGAGAGTGAGGGTAGGAGGAGAGAGAAGGGGCAGGTTGGACGGTGGCGGTGGGGCTGGCGTTGGGCGAGGCGTCGATCGATTTAGGTCTGGGGGGGGGGGGGGTTTGGAATTAAAGAAGAAAAGGGGCGGAGGGAAGATGAGATCGGCGGAGGAGGGTTTGGTGGAGGCGTCGGCAGCCCAACGACGTCGCTGGAGGGGTCGCGGAACGTCACTGGCAACGGGGAGTCGGTCCTTTTTTTTATATATTTGTTTTAACTGAAAGGAGACGGGGGGGGGGGGGGGGAGAGGGCAAGTTTTTATTATATATTTATTTAATTTAATTTGAATTTTGAATTCCCTAAGGTACCCTTATCATTCGAACTCGAAATCGAACCCGCCGACTGTCGTCCCTAGCGTATTACCCCCATTTCGAACACAATGGGATATGTATCGTATGCTGATTTGATCATTTCGATCAGTTTTCATTTAATTTAAAATATAAATCTTTATATATTTAATTTGAACGTACATTTCAAATTACCGGGGCCACACAATAACTCTATAAATTATCAAAAAATATTTTCTAGCTTCGTATTGACGATACGGTCCTAACAAAACTAATTTCGTCAAATTCTGAGACCGTTGGATAAATGGCCATTTTCCAGTCGATTAAAATCAACTGAAACTGGTCAAACGCGTTTTCCTTTACCACGCTCACATATTGATTCCAAAAATTATGAAATTTGGAATCTAGCAATAACCTGACATCACGGATCAAACAAAAGTGGTTTCGTCGAATTCCGAGGTCGTTTGCAAAATTTCCATTTTTAAGGGCCTGAATTTCATAGTGACTATTCAGAATTTTCAATTGGACTTATCTTTTGATTCCCGGTAAGAAATTTTGATTTTTCGGATTCGTTGGAAAGATATTCTCTATTAGATTCTATTATTTTTGGTTTCACTAAAATCCGGTTTATTTTGCACCCGGTACATTCATTTGAATTTTGAAATCGAATTATCGAACTACCGCGCCATTTTCAATTCCTTTTATAAATATAAATAAATATTTATATTCTATCGTCGATCTATATAACTATATACAATTGAATTTTATTCAAAAGAAATTTTCTCATTGATACTATTTAAAATAATTCATTTTAAATAATCAAAATTCGCTAAAATTGCCAAAATAAAAATTTTAAATCGGCCCAGATTTCCGGGTTATTACAATCTCCCCCACTTAAAACTTTTCGTTCCCGAAAAGGAACAAAGCCGAAAGTTGTTTTAAATACCAACTCAACTTTCATTATTTTGACTACGGCTTAAGTTCTTCAACTTTTTAAATTTTTCAAAAATTTGGCTAACACCCTAAATTTTCGAAAAATTTCGCCATAACCTCCCCTGCACTGGGAGCACGGGAAAATCCCGAAATTGCCATACATGCCTTCTGATCTCAAAAAGAAAAGGAAAAAGCCAAGCGGCTCATAAAATCATCATCACCCAAACAAAACAGTAAATTATGGTAAACATGTACCTATTTGTCGGGCAAACAAATTTTATTCTTCTGCTCTAGCCTCCTTGCTAAGACCTGTTCAATGTAAGTACATGTATATGCAAGCAAATGCGACCAATTCTCAATACAATTCACTATTTGACCAATTTGGTTAAAGGTTCAACATTTAATTATTCAAACAATAATCAAACAACACAACCATCAATCAATTAGTGAATTATCATTTCAAATTCATAACTTTGATATGTAGTCAAAAATCACATTTTTGATGCCAAATCACAACAATAAGCACTATCTAGTTTTGGTTCTCACACCAGTCTAATGGAAATATATAGAAATCCCACCTTCGAAACTCAAACATAAATGTTGATGATGCGATCGCTATCATCAATATCATCTCTGGGCGACTAGAGTGTGATGCTATATCTATCCAATATATTAAAACTTCGAATATACGTTTGCAAGGCGTATATGCCAATTATTTATATACTGGATTGTCCAAAATCAATACAAATAAAAATTCAAATACGTATAATTGAATTAATTTTTTTTTTAAAACAAGACTTGTTTTCAATTTTTATTTTAAAAACATTACTCTTCACACTCGTTCTAGGATACTACTGATCCCATCTCTAACGAGTCATTCCCATTGGATATTACTAATCCAATATCTGATGAATTCTTTCGTATGGTTCTAATGTGTCTTGTTCTCTGAGCTTTGTAAACCAAAGCTCTGATACTACGATGAAACGACCCGAACTTCCCCGTGAAGGAAAGCGCGGATAGTTCGAGAACAAGCCACAACAGAACGCAGGTGGAAGAACATTTCATTGTATATTACAACAATTCCATCAGAATACAAGAATATGCAGAGTATAAATGAATATTACACAGAAATATCATAGATTTAAATTACATTTAAATACATCGCAGCGGAAAATAATTCAATACACAACTAGAAGAGATATACGGATACAAAGCTTTCCGGATATCATTCCAGCTGTAAACCAGGATCCTGTGAATATAAATCTGCAAAACCAAAACTACTAGCTGCCCGTGTCAAAATAAGGGCACCCAGAGTTTAGGTTAAAACAATAAACTTCAGGTCAGTCATGGGACTGGTGTGAGAACTAAAACGGTTATAAATCTTTATTTTAAAGTCAGGTAAAACAAGGGACCACGCCGCTAACGCGGAACGGGTTTCCTCCCAAGAATACCAGTGCATAAAACAAACAGCGCAATACTAAATAAAGAAAAATGAAGCTATTATAAGACACAGTTCCCATCACACAATGCAACGCAAGCCGGAGGATAGGGTTTTTACCTTATAATAGCCAAGAATGCTTGATATGTTTAAAACAAATCATTTGATACTATTATAAGTGCATAGTGTATAAAACAACTTCAAATCATAAGTATCAATCATAGGCGGCATAAGCGCCCCATCCCACTATGTCGCCATACTAGGCTCTACAAATAAAACCGCAAATGTCACGTATTTGGAAATTGGATTTCCGTCTGTGAACCGAGGCAAAAGATAGTCCTCAACCGATTCGAGACTCTCTAGCCCGAGCCTCAGGATCGGATCTCGAGTGACCCTTGGATTCTCAGGGCCAGTCCACCTATGTGGATTAAACTTAAACCCTGAACATGCGTTTCCCCGCCCTATAGGGCGTAAATGAGCCAATGAATGACTCCATCGGACCCGGATCGTCCGATCAAACCGAGGTGCCTCGCAACAGCAACAACCACATAAGTCAAACTCGTTAGGGCGTGTAAAACCACTGACGCCACTTCTAGCTAGAAAGAAACGCATGCCCTCCCTGACGTCCTCTCCCGTTTTGGTTCACATCGGGGTGTGAGGCTCGCGAATCAACGTTACACAAAGCTACGCCACACCGGCCGTGCTTTGATCATTAACCACAAGACTTTGCTTTTCAACAGAAGCCTTGATCATTTGCCACTTAGGCATGCCACACAGGCAATTCACTCTATGCGTTTGATATCCATCAGCATATAACCCCTGAGCTCATAGGTCTCAGAGAAGGGCGTTAAGCAAGAGAATAAATTCTCCGCTGCCAAACAGATATATATTTAATAGAAATCAATAACACAGACTAAAATCCAATGTTAGACACACAGTCCTTTTACAAGTCCGTTCTGGGTCTGAACGAAACCGAAGGCACCTAGTACCCCGCATATCCATCGATCTCCAAGTACGTCTGGACGATCACCAACTGTTTCCATCTTCTTGGGTGTACAGCCCAATCAAGATCATCAGTAATTATCCAAACGACGTGAAGACTTCCGGTCTTCGACCACCGTCTTCATCTTCGACTTATCGTCGTATCAGTTATTCAGAATGGGATAAACCCGGTCTTTCCGAATAACTCGCGTATATAATAAACACGTGTTACACAAACACAACATACACCTCATTCCAATTCAGAATATCCCTTTATTCAAATAATCTTATACTTTGGGAAAGGTTCCCATTAATTTTATCAAAGATAAATTCTTTAAATTTATTCTTTAATCTTCCTTTGAATATCAATTCAAACTAGTCGGAATTAGCGAATCACACCGGAATAATCATTTATTTTATTTCCCAATCCCCACCTATTCATCCCATGAAGTAAAACTGGTAATACTTCATATCTAACACCACGGTATTATCGGTAAATTCAATTACCATTTCACGTTTAAATCTAATTAAAGATTTAACTATCGCCTGGAGCAAAACTGGTGATACTCCATTCTCAAACTTTTCAATCTAATTAAAGATTCATTAAAACTCCACTTAGTTTTAATCGTTAACTGGGTTAAAGAATCAGTGTCATTTAAAACACGGTTCACGATAAACCCAAAATCACATTCCATTAATTATCGGGTTAAAGAACGAGTGTTATTTAAAACACTGTCCACAATAAACCCAAAAATCAATATCAATTCAATTCCAATTAAATATTATTTAATTGGTATACTTCATTAAATCTAAATAAAAAGATTTAATCTTTTCTCAACTGGGTTCAAGAACAGTGTTAGTCAAGACACCATTCACGACAAACCCAAATCACATTTGATATTAAATACAAGGCTCTGAATAGAAAATATATCGGCTTATATTCAATATCAAATTCTACGACCAACAGATATCGTATTGGAAATAACGATATACATATCTATATCTTTCAAATTTCCATAACAACATCTGCATAATCACGAAATCCAACCTCGAAATATTCCGAAGACAATTTCGATTCAAATCCATTCCAATGCAATCATTGGAAATTCTGGTTATTTTTAAAACCCTTTTCAAATTCAATTTATTTTTTCAAAAACAAATAGAATTTTAATTCTAGTTCAAAACTAGTTCATTTCGATAAAAATCTATTTTTATCTTTTCAAATATGGAGATTTTCATCCCAATTCTTCCCAAATCATTTCTTATGATTTTACACAAATTATTGATATTT
Organism: Allium sativum; assembly: GCA_030737875.1. NCBI lineage: Eukaryota > Viridiplantae > Streptophyta > Magnoliopsida > Asparagales > Amaryllidaceae > Allium > Allium sativum. The sequence goes on along the minus strand of CM060918.1, from coordinate 782,705,782 downwards.
TTAATAATTTTATCAAGGCCCGTACAGTCGATTTCCATCAACGGCCATCGAACTGCACTTACAGCGACCTTTTTCAAATTTGATTTGGACATAATTCCAAATCCAACCGTTAGATTTCAAATTTCTAATATTCATTAGAAAGCTCTTTTCGATACGAACCCAACGGTTCCGGTTTTAGGAGAATCCGACGGTCGGATCTCCCGTAATATCCGTTCGAAGTCAATGGTCGAAATTCACGAACTACCGCTGCGCGGCGCGTTCTATTCAGGCCATTATATTATATATATAATATATACTTCGTCGATTTCCTTTTAAAACGTACTATATAAATCGTTTTAAATTCGTTTTCAAAACGATTTCAACTTCATTTCAAATTCAAATCAAAATTGAAATTTTCCTTATAAATTCGTTTTAAATTCATTTCAAATTGATTTCAATTCAAATTGATTTCTAATTCAATTTCAGTTCGTTTTCAGTTCAATTCAATTTCAATTCGAATTCATTTATATTCAATTTCAATTCGAATTCACTTATATTCAATTTCAATTCGAATTCATTTCTATTCAGTTTCAGTTCGAATTTCAATTCTTTTCAAAATATCAGATTTTGAAATCACTTTCGATATTTATTATAAAATGAATGAAATCGATATAAATATCGTTCACGTCAAAATGACGTCAATCTAATCAACACGGCTTCATATATTTCTGTTTTCAAATATTCTATTTCAAATATTTCTTTTTCAAATATTTCTATTCAAATATTTCTTTTTCAAATATTTCTATTCAAATATTTCTTTTTTAAATATTTCTATTCAAATATTTCTTTTTCAAATATTTCTATTCAAAACTGGAATGACGCCCAATCAATTACCATATAATGTTAATTATATGGATTTTCTACACCACATGTACACAATAACAACGATGAATAATCAACCATCATCCAAAGTGCATTCTACACTGTATAAGCATCAAATATAAATATTTAACGCTCATAACAGTCTGTCAATCAATCGATCGACATACAACTAATTATTGGGATTAGTGTATGTCATATATCATCCCAATACCTGTGTGGGGTTTCAAACAATCAAACACAGATTTTATTTGTGCAGTTGGGCGATGTGTAAAATTTATCATCCCAATCAATATCAGTCAATGTGTGTATATAAACTAATCGTCCGATCTGTTTATTTTTATTTCATTTCATATACACGTTAAAAATTCTATTTTTAACTATAAAATATTTTCCACTATAAAATATTTTATTTCATTTCACATCACATCACATCACACAATCAACTACACATCAAAATCAAATAAACAAGCATACAAGCCGTTCATGGTCTGTGGACGACGGGTGTCGGGTGCTACTAAACACCGTCTACATCCCAGTATATATTTATAATTAGAAAAATTAAATTAAAAAGTAAGAAATTCTCACAGAATAGCTAATCCAACGCCACGACTCTTCATATGTAGAAAATCTCTGCCGTTTCTTCTTTCGTCACCTTCGTCATCCGTATTCACTACATATATAAAAATCGAATTTTTACTTTGCTATTCAATATATAAAAATCGAATTTTTACTTTGCTATTCAATATATAAAAATCGAATTTTTACTTTGCTATTCAAGTGTAAAAATCATATTTTTATACCTTTAAAAATATTTTCAACTTGCCAACAATGTTTTCTTTCAACGATAAAAATCATAGCTTTATGCTATTTAAAATCCGATCTTTAACTTTAGAAATCAAATCTTTTATATTTTTAAAAATCGAAGCTTTTATATTTTAAAAAAACGAATCTTTCATATATTAAAAATCCTGTCTTTCCTTTGTTAAAAATCTTGCTATACATTCCTAAAATACCTACTTTATATTTTTATACCAAATCAGAGAAAGCTAAAAAAAAAAAAAAATAGGAAATGAACTTACAGATGAAATTATGGGAGGGGGAGGGGCTCGGCGTAAGGGTGGAGTGGGGCGCTCAGATGGTCGAGCGTCGCTCAGGCGGGGGGTGGTGGCGCACTGGCTCGCGCGCGTTTTAATGGGTTTGGGTGGGGGATTTTGACTCGGCGGTTGCAAATCAGGGAAGGGGAGAAAGTGAGGGTAGGAGGAGAGAGAAGGGGCAGGTTGGACGGTGGCGGTGGGGCTGGCGTTGGGCGAGGCGTCGATCGATTTAGGTCTGGGGGGCGGTTTTGGAATTAAAGAAGAAAAGGGGCGGAGGGAAGAGGAGATCGCCGGAGGAGGGTTTGGTGGAGGCGCCGGCAGCTCAACGGCATCGCTGGAGGGGGGCGCGGATCGCCACTTGCAACGGGGAGTCGGTCCTTCTTTTATATATATATATATATATATATTTGTTTTAACTGAAAGGAGACGGGGGGGGGGGGGGGGGGAGGGCAAGGTTTTATTATATATTTATTTAATTTAATTTGAATTTTGAATTCCCTAAGGTACCCTTATCATTCGAACTCGAAATCGAACCCGCCGACTGTCGTCCCTAGCGTATTACCCCCATTCCGAACACAATGGGATGTGTATTGTAAGCTGATTTGATCATTTCGATTAGTTTTCGTTTAATTTAAAATATAAATCTTTATATATTCAATTTGAACGTACATTTCAAATTACCGGGGCCACACAATAATTCTATAAATTACCGAAAAATATTTTCTAGCTTCATATTGACGATACGGTCCTAACAAAACTAATTTCGTCAAATTATGAGACCATTGGAAAAATGGCCATTTTCCAGTCGATTAAAATCAACTAAAACTGGTCAAATGCGTTTTCCTTTACCACGCTCACATATTGATTCCAAAAATTATGAAATTTGGAATCTAGCAATAACCTGACATCACGGATCCAACAAAAGTGGTTTTGTCAAATTCCGGGGTCGTTTGCAAAATTTCCATTTTTAAGGGCCTGAATTTCATAGCGACTATTCAGAATTTTCAACTGGACATATCTTTTGATTCCCGCTATGAAATTTTGATTTTTCGGATTCGTTGGAAAGATATTCTCTATTAGATTCTATTATTTTTTGTTTCACTAAAATCTGGTTTATTTTGCACCCGGTACATTCCTTTGAATTTTGAAATCGAATTATCGAACTACCGCGCCATTTTCAATTCCTTTTATAAATATAAATAAATATTTATATTCTATCGTCGATCTATATAACTATATACGATTGAATTTTATTCAAAAGAAATTTTCTCGTCGATATTATTTAAAATAATTCGTTTTAAATAATCAAAATTCGCTAAAATTGCCAAAATAAAAATTTTAAATTGGCCCAGATTTCCGGGTTATTACACCTACTCGCATGGTCTCCACTGTAACGCCAACATAAATATACGCAGTCCCTCATCCTACGCTGGAATGACGTACAGATCTCTACATAACAATGCTATGTTCTGCATAGAACGGCCATCGCCGTGCTGTATAAGCGTACATACTGCCACCATCGATCGAATCAGATTCTATCATAGGGTAATGCCCTAGAGTCTACGATACACCACCCAGAGTAGACATGCATATATCTAGACTTTCTCACGTATGTATCATCAATCGTACTAGATGCCTTAACCTTTACGATAAACCATTCGGAAATGGTATGCATGTATCCGCACATATTATCTACTGTGCACCGAGTTCCGCAACAGGGTTGTACAAGAAACACAGAACTCAGTCGGCAGCTTTTCATATATCTGTATACACAGATGTTATGGTCTGCATTTTCAATGGCTATGGTCCCACCGGACCCCTCCCTCAACTAGTGAAAGACAAACAGAATTAAGAGATAGTGACATGGCCCCGAAAAACAACAAACAACATCCTAACTGGCCTGTCCAGCAACAAAAGACTTGATAGCGAAAGGTCGATGATTTGTAGGTTTAGCTCTTCGTCCTTCCACATCACGCATCACACTAACTGTTGATGGTTGGTACCCGACGACTGCTATCAACCAGATGGTTAGACCCATCGAATGCAACCCAATAAAATGGTTGTAACCTACCTAGTTAAAAGGCAACCATCTTGTCGAATCACCTATGCCACGCTACAACATTCTGACTGCCCTCTATCGTGGCAATCAGGTTATACTCAATGGGTAGTAATGCACAGATCTAACCTCTGCGAGCACAGCCTGAACACTGCCACCGCACAGAGGACTACTAGAAGTACCCTCCACGTCCCCAAAAGCTGCATGCTTCCCTTTCCAATCCTTCGAAGCCAGCATAATATCAGCAGAACAACATGCATAACGATAGAAAAATCAGATGAACTTGTGCTCCCCTCGTGCCTCATGACACCACGATGATCTACCCTGTTGAGTTATTCACCTTCAGACGTATGGACTGATCCAAGCGCCTCAGGTTAATATGTTATTAGACCCTATGTTTAATCATTTAATTACGCGCTTGCTCTACCTCATCAGATTTCCAATTAACTTGGTTATTTCAATCATGTTAACTTCTTATTCAAGTTACCCAGTTCCTCTTGCTTATTAATCTCAGTTATATAACTTATCCCATTTAAGTTCATTAATAATCCTTTAACATGTCATTCTTATCAACAGATCTCAAATTCTCCGGTTTACAGATTATTTAATTTATAATTAAGTACAACTTATTGCCTTTCGTAAGTTTACCCCTTCTTTTCCCCACTTATTACAAACAACATGTTTCCAAATTTACAGATTACTTAACTTATAATTAAGTACAACTTATTTCATTACATAAGTTATCACATTTCATCTATCGTTTATTATAACCTAAGTTATAATTTCCACTTGTCCCAAGGACAAGCCTACCTATTATCTTTCCTTTTTCCCTTCAAGTTTACTCATAATAGGTTATTATCATTCCCCGTTCATTCCCATTCTTTTACTGTTGTAACTTCCATTCATTTCCATTAATTATAATTAATGCCATTTATTTCCATCCTGTTATATGCACATATTCATATATATCTTTATGCACCAGACCTCTCACATTAAGCTGACCACTTGTGGATGCTGGATTTGCCTGGAGATTCTGGGAAGACTTCTACCACAAGTTGGACATAACCTCGTGTCTTAGCACCGTTACTTGTATATTTACACACTAGATCGCTCACATTAAATTAACCACTTGTGGATGCTGGATTTGCCGGGCGGTTCCAGGTAGACTTCTACCACAAGTTGAGTTTAACCCCGTGTCTAAGTGCGGTTACAATTTCTATTTACTATAAATTTAGGCATATTCGTTCTTCCAAATTTCACTATAATTCTTATTTACAATCTTTTGGCATAATAATATTCTTAACAAGTATTCTTGTTCATTGTAAATTCCATAATTACAGCATTTACAGTAGATTCCAACTTAAACAGACGATTAATGGAAAATGGATCTTATACAACATTACAATTATCCCCAATTTCACTATAACTTAATTTACAACATCCAATTAACAAGTTATTAGAACATATACGTACACAACAGTAATCCTTTCCACATATTTTATTAGGTTTATACATTTTAGCAAATTTACATTTCAGCAGATTTACTGTATATATTACCGAGGAATGCCAAACAATAAATATGCCATTATAAAAACGGCATAACTTAAATCTACTCATCTAATACCTTTCCAATTCATGAATCTGGTCCAGACCTATGGCTCCCCTAACTGAATTTAGAGCCTAAGTAATCATGGATCCACGATTCTCAACTAAAATAAAAAAGGGAAGAAAGAGGAGAAATTTAAATTGACCAGATCCAAGAATTTACCTTACTTCGAACAGAATTCTGAACACCCATTTGCAAATATACATTCTTTTACTCCAGATCTTGATACAAAATTTCCTTAAACTAATTTTTCATTTTTTTTCTAAAGATATTTAAGGAAGAAGAATGGCAAAGTCTAGGCATCCTCTTAGAAAATATGGGATTTCGGCTAGGCTCTACTAGCCTATTTATAGGTGTTCAAGATCTTATCGTACACGCAGCGCTGAGTCAGCAACCAATGTGATTAGAAAAATGGTCCAAATTCATCAAATGAATCTGCCTGGATCAGGGGTGGGTAGACCCACATACCCCCCTTGGTCGACCCGTAGGTCGACCAACCCCCCCTTGCGTCAACCAGGCAGGTGTGGATCGACCCACTTAGGTCCAACGAGAAGAAATCAATGTGGTTGTTTATTTGTTAACAATTATGGATTAAATGTTGATTAATTATTTGTTTTTCTTCTTTTGATGTTGATTAATTATTTGTTTTACTTCTCTTGATTTATTTTCAATATTATATTATAAACTCGTTATATGTATACAAAACTTCTAATGCCCATTTTACATGTATTTATATACACACAACTTTCATTTCATTTTCAAAATTCAAACGGTGCTTATGTCATCATTAAATTCTTACCAATTTTCCTTGATTGCAGGCTTGTCTTGAACTTTTCTTTTATATATATTTACTTTTGCATATATATATATATATGCATATATTTATATATACATACATATATTTTTATACGTCCTTATATGTATAACTTTCCTTATATGTGCATTTATACATATTTTCCCTTAAGAATATGTGTTATTTTAGTCGTTTCTCTAAATTAAAAATATGACGCCAGTAGGAATCGAACTTGCACCTCTCTCTTGAAAGTCGCATGCTCTTACCAACTGGACTACATAGTATTACGTTAGCAAGTCTAAAAACAATGGTGGTCAGTGTTCTTTTCTTATACCTTCTTTTCATGTTTGTTACAATATTTCATTTAAAGGTATTTTTTTCATCTTAAATCAGTTTTCTGCAATTCATAGGTCTAAATTATCCAGAAAATTGCAACGGACGCAATGACACTATTCCCGTGACCAAATTCTCGAAGCACTTCAAATTTTATTTTATTTTACTTAATTAAAAATGCGGGGGTGTAACAAGTGCATTTAGTAATGTTGTATATTTATTCAAATAAAGTGGTAGCTGTCATTATTTGTTTTGAATGGATGGGGTTTTCGATAAATTTTGACTGGTCTGAATTTTCTGGGCGTTGCAGGGAATTCAGGTATAGATATCCTTGGGTTGTATATTTTTATTGACACTTTTATACATGTCTTACTGAATGAGGATTCTTTTTCATTACAAATAACATGTATGGATACAAATACTTTTCCATTTTTATCCAGACATTTGTACCCCTTTTTATTAGTGACATAACCTAAAAAAGTGCATGGTGTAGATCTGAGTTCCAACTTGTGAGTGTTATATGACAGGAAACATAAGCATCCAAACACTTTCAGAACATTGTAGTTTGGTTTAGTATTGAATAAGACTTCTACAGGAAATTTTAACATTAACACCTTTGTTAGTAGTCCGTTAATTAAGTACGTTACAGTACAGAAAGCATCAGGCCAAAACTTTATGGATAGTGAAGCTTGAGCAAGTAAAGTTAGCCATGTTTCTACAATTTTTCTATGTTATCTTTCAATGATGTCATTTTGCTCTGAAGTGTGGGGGCATGTTATTATATGAATAATGCCTCTTTTTAGGAATAAATCTTTTAGCGGTTTAAATTCAGCACCTCCCATTATATTGGAAAACTTTTAATTGGCAATTACACTGTCCTTCATCCTGCACTATAAATTGTGGCAAAGCACTGCAAGTTCCAGAATTATTTTCTAGAAAATATACCCACACGTATCTTGGGTACACATCCATAAGTGATAAGTAGTATTTAAAACCATAGTCACTATTCACTAGGGGGTTGGTCCCTATAAGTCAACAACGACCAGTTCAAGGGCTTGTGATACACGGTTTGAGAATCAGGAAACACATATTTGTGAATTTTTCTCATTTTTCAAAATGTAAAAATATAAGGTAAATCAACATCAATAATAGAAACGTCAATACTTTTCAGAACACTATTAAAAATATTCACACTTGGGTGCCCTAGTTTGTAGTGCCACTATCCAAAGTTTATTACATGATTTTTCTCCAACTTCAGAAACATTACATTGACACGGATTATTATTAATCACTGCAAGAAAATTGATTTTTTGTTGTAAAATTCAGTGGCGTTTATTTGCAAATGCCAACAAAGTTGTTTCCATTTCAGGTATCAACGCGGCAAAAAAAAAATCGTATTCTCGCTCTCTGAAAATAATTTTTGCGTGGTCCGAAATAAACATGACCATCTATTTTCCACTCTTTCCCAGTTCGGATACTCCTCTTCTTGCTCCCTTCTCTGCTTCAGATCTAGGAATACTTTCCTTCTTCCCCCCACAAGCAAACTTCCATCCCTCATCCACGTTATCTACCCACTTTTCTCCCATCATTAACTACTGCATTTCAACCAAAAATTACCACCTCCTCTTAACATTGTCTGGCTCAAAATAGTTTTAACGAAGACGAATCATGGCTGCTCCTTATTTCTTATCTCTACTTCCGTTCCATCCGTTGATTTTATCGATTCAGGTACTCCTCGCTGCAATTTATTTATTTAGATGAATTCAGCGTTCTATTTCTTTCATTTAGTTCTTCTGCATAGATCTAGGGTTCGACAAGAATCAGAGCCGCTATTTGCATTATTTTATTCAGTGGTTTTTTTGTTACTTACTGTTTGGTTCGAAACCCGTCTGTTACTCTATTAAGAGTAGAGTTCGTTCCTGCTTCGAATGTTGGACAAGAATCACATTAAGCAAATATGAAACCGCTAAAGTAAGAATGCCAGACTTCTAATCATTTCATTCTAAGATTAATCAGCTTATTAGTGAAACATACGAAGTTGCAACATGTTATTGTTGGACATGCCAGTTCTTGTTATCACCAGCAAGCTATCGTACTTCTGCTTTCTTGAACAACTTATGGTAAGATCCAATTCCATTATACACACTCAAATTGTTACGGTTAACCCCTCGAAGCAAAATGATATTTCGTCTATCCAAAACACTAGTTTTTACAACAAAAACCTAGAAGTATTCTGCTTTCTTTGCAGAGTTTATGAACAATCTTTGATTTAGTTGTATATTTATATAAAGAAAATTAGATGTTGTAGTTGTTTTAATGAGCATACATACATAGGTATACGACAGTGGCTATGGTGCTCTTCCTGTATCTTTGCCTCTATCGTTGTTTTTAGGACTTCTTGCTTCCCTAATAGCAAGTACGATGGGTATGAATCATTTGTATTTTTGGGTTTATATGGTACTTTTATCTGTTTTCCTACTTATTGTAAATATCGGTTGAGGTTTTATGTCTCTCAATTTGTTTCCAATTTTATGTTCAAATAGCCGCCATATATATATATATATCATAAAAAAAGAAAATTAGTGCCAACATGTGTCGGTTTCAAGGATAGAACTCATGACCATTGAGTCTTGCAGTTTGAACCGTCAATCAATTGATCCAACCATGTTAGCCTTTCGTTTATTAAGTTGTTATGGATAACCTAAATAGAATAAGAGGTAGAACCACCTAATACCTGAATGGAGCATATATTAAGCTCATCGGTCTAAAATTTGCTCAGATATATGTATCAGAGATTTTTAAAAGAAAGAGTAAGCACAACGTGCACATAGTATTCAAAACTGGCTGCATTGCCTTCGGCTATATTTCACTTTGCAAATCATTCAGTAAATCAACTTTAATTTATATAGGATGTCTTTAGCTATAGTTTTCTAAGTGAATCCAGTATTAAATAACTCATGTTGGAATAGACCAATAGCCTCCCCCAACCCCCCCCCCCCCAATCTCCCCCTTCAAAAAAACCTTTTTTGTTCCAATCCTTGTTATCTGTTTTATACAGAACATGCATGTAGTTATACCACTATGTCTATTGCAAATACAATTTTATTTAGGCTGTGAACTGGACCTTAAACAAATGCACATATAATAGACCATGTGCACACCTAATCATGTTGCATTTGGGTATGTGGAGGTACAAATAACCTTTATCTTAAGGTTGGTTGTTCATAAGCAATACTACTGATAAATCTATATATGCTATATAATTCTTTATATTTAAACTATAATTAGTTTAAAAATATATATGCTTATGTAGTACATACTTGACATCAAATATGTCTCCATCGTTGCACATAACAGGTTGGTAAAGCCAGGTGGGATACTTGTGTACAATACTTGCTCTATTGATAGAGAGAGGGAAATGAGGAGAGGATAACATCATTTCTTTGCGGTCATAAGGTATGCCAATTATCAAGTTAACCATCCTATTTCCACATATTAGGGATCCTTCATAAGGTCCATCAATTGCGTTCAACTTTTGATGTCTTCCCTTCTTGATGGTTTAATATATACTAGTGCGAACCCGTGCTACGCACATGGGATTTACTACATAATTTATTTTAAAACGTACTTTTTGATTTGTTGTTACATAAGGATGAAAAGATATGTTCATGATTTGTTTTTTATTCTTAAATTAGCCTTTTCTTAAATGCTAGTTATAAACATCTGTTGACAAATCTATTTAAATAATGTGAAATGAGAGAATTATAAGTAATATTTTTAGATTGTAATGACTTTACACAACAAATATTAACACCAACTTTCTTTTATTGTTAACTTTGTTGGCAATTACATTATTGTGCATTTTAACTACTTTTTAAGTCTAAGCCAAATAAGTTCATTTGGGCTTATTCTGCGTTTAACACATTAATTCCAATATGTACATAATTTGCTATAATAACAGAATTTTTCACCGAAAATGAAAAATGCTCTAAGTGGAATATTGTTTCAAATTTCGTTGAAAGAAGTAAAATTGCAACATTTTCATTATTACACATTTTTGTTAAATACAATATTAAAATATTATGGTAGTTTAGAACTGCAATATTTTCATCACACGTATAACATAATATCAAATAAGAATAGCATGTAGAATTACATAAAGATAATAATTAAATCAAATTGTATAAGGAGACCATGTCAACAAAATGAAGTAAAGAAAATATTATTTTTACTATTATTGGAAGATATTAATATAAATGACCGTTTTATAGGACAGAACAAAGTACTCTATAAAATAAACATCTAACCTTGGGTGGAAGCGTTGAATGTGGAAATGAATGCAGTAGCACTATGTAGTAAGGTAACAATTTTATAAAATGTAAAAAATAGGCAGATTTGACTTGTTTTATTATAAAGTAAATCTGCAAAAAACTATGGTTTCTTTAAATGTAACTAATCATAAAAATTATAGATGAAACTTCATTCAAATTATATGCTATGTGCATTGAATGTATTCGTTATTTTCCTTAAAATTATTTGTAGTAATTTGCTTAGTTATCTCTCGTCATTCAGATACCAATGGCACCGATTAGAAAAATGATTGTTAAATCTAAATCCCTTAATATATTAGGATTGATTAAAAAATCCATAATTCAAAGTCATTTTCTACTTGCTATAAGGTAATATAAGATTATAATATATTACATTTTTAAGAAACAACTACCTACTATGTACTAAACTTTTAAACTTTTGCACACATCCTCCAAAGCAATGTTAAAACAATGATTAATCTAGTCAAAATGTGAACTACCATATTCATTTTTACATAGATTATCATACACATGCATGAATTACAGTGAAACTGTGTATAATATTATCATCCAAATATTACCATATATTTGAACAAATAACCAAAAGACAATGTAAGAAATAAAATATACAGAAATTTCACTAAAGCCTTTCTTATGAATTTCAAGATGTAGTAATACCTTACAGAGATGACACAACAATAGTAGAATGACTAATGAGAATGAGTTCCTTACTATGAGTTACCTTGATTTGCAATCAAATTAAGAAATTGGAGCTAGCCGAACAACATCCGAAAGCTAGAGCATACATGGAGACAATATTGGTAGAAATCAGCAAAAAATTAGATGTAGCGTACTATTTGGTGTAGAAAAGAAGATTAACAGAGAAGTAGATACTGTTAGATATGGTGGTTTAGGTAGCTTTTCATCCATATGACGCCGGAGACAATGAAAAGGAGGAAAGATAAAATGGGATGGTGGTTAAATGGAGTTTTTCTATAGTGGCTGGAGAAGGCAGAGAAAGAGGTAGGTTTTTTTCGTATCCGGTGAGAATGGGGAAGAGCATGGATGAAGGATAGTGAAAGTTTTTTTGGGGAGCGGTTGAAAGTTTTTACACTGTATATAAATTTATGACAATTAAAGTGCCGCGACACATGGCAATACATGTTATTTTTGATAAATTGGAACCGAAAGGTCTCTAGAGGATCATTGTGCTTTCATATAAACTTAAAAACATTTGAAAATTGACTTTTTTACATGCATATAAATATAGTAGAATGAAATTGATACATTTGATTAGTGACAATTTGACTGTATAGAAGATAAAAACATTTGAATATTAATTGTTGTAAATTCTACATATGTGTCTTTTTTAAAACTAATATAGAAAAATGCCTAAACTTAAAAGCTTTACAATTAATTCTATCGAACAGTATCCAGTTGTAGTAATAATAAAAATGATAAAGAAGAGTGCAATTGATAGTAATATTAGCAAGTATATATGTGAAAAAGAATTTAGGGTTGTTACTTTTTAACATTAATTAAAGAAGTTTTTAAATTGTAAACGTTTGAAAGTGGTGGAAGTTAGTTGCTATAGTAAATCAAAGGACCCAATGTATGAGCTCACTTTTACCACCGCTGATATATTTTTCTGGACACGTGTCAGCATAATGGATATTTGACAAAAATGGAACCGAAAGGTCTTTAGATGAAGATTGAGCTTTCACATAATATATTAGCTATCCCATCAAGTGGGCACTGAAGAGATAAGGGCAGTTACTCTACTGTTGTAATAACCCGGAAATCTGGGCCAGTTTAAAATTTTTATTTTGGCAATTTTAGCGAATTTTGATTATTTAAAATAGATTATTTTAAATAATATCAACGAAAAAATTTCTTTTGAATAAAATTCAATCGTATATAGTTATATAGTTCGTCGTTAGAATATAAATATTTATTTATAATTATAAAAGGAATTGAAAATGGCGCGGTAGTTCGATAATTCGATTTCAAACTTCAAATGAATGTACCGGGTGCAAAATAAACCGGATTTTAGTGAAACCAAAAATATTAGAATCTATTTGAGAATATCTTTCCAACGAATCCGAAAAATTGAAATTTCATAGCGGGAATCAAAAGATATGTCCAGTTGAAAATTCTGAATAGTCGCTATAGAATTCAAGCCCTTAAAAATGGAAATTTTGCAAACGACCTCAGATTTCGACGAAACCACTTTTGTTGGATTCGGGATGTCAAATTATTGCAAGATTCCAAATTTCATAATTTTCCGAATCAATATGTGAGTGTGGCAAAGGAAAACGTGTTTGACCAGTTTCAGTTGATTTTAATCGACTGGAAAATGGCCATTTTTCCAACGGTCTCAGAATTCGACGAAACTAGTTTTGTTAGGACCGTATCGTCAATACGAAGCTAGAAAACATTTTTCTGGGATTTATAGAGTTCGTATGCGGCCCCGGTAAATTGAAATGCGCATTTAAATTCAATATATAGAAGTATATGTTGATTTTGACGAAAACTGATTGTAACAGACGAATCGGCTTACGATACATATCCCATTGTGTTCGGAATGGGGGTAATTAGCTATGGACGACAGGCGGTGGGCCTCGTTTTGAGGTCGAAAATAAAAGTTGCTTTTTGGGTGGAAAAATAAAATAATTAAATGAAAACCCTTTTCTCTTTCCTCTCCCTATTACCTTTCTGCCCCACCCCCCCAATTCATTTCTGAACAAAGAAGAAAAAAACCCCTAAGCTAATCGCGCCGCCCCCCCCCCCCCCCATCAACGACGTCTGCCGCGTTGATCGACCCCCCTATCCTGCTGCGCGACCGAAGAACCCCCCCTCTACCCTGCTGCGCGACCGAAGAACCCCCCCTACCCTGCTGCGCGACCGAAGAACCGCCCTACCCTGCTGCGCGACCGAAGAACCCCCCCTGCTGCGCGACCGAAGAACCCCCCCTCCACCGCGCGCACTTCAACAGCACCCCCCTGCTGCCACCTCCGATCAAACAACCGTGAGTTCATTCGATATTTCTTTTCCTTTTTAATTTATTTGTTTGTTTTTATTATTTAAGGATCCGATTTAACTAAGTGAAAAAAACCTGATTTTTAGTATATAAAAATATAGTTTTTTTTAGTTAGTTAGGTAAAAATAAGATTTTTTAAGTAGGAAAATATAATTTTTACGATAGGAAAATATTTTCTTTTTAGTAGAAAAGATCTCATATTTTTAAAATAGAAAGATATGATTTTTTCGAATATAAAAATATATTTTTCTTTTCACTTTTTATGATATGAATAACATAGAAAGATTTAATTTTTAGGAGTATAAAGCTTTGATTTTTCCTAAAGAAAAAGAAGTGATTTTTACAATGTAAAGGAAGTGATTTTTGAAAGTTAAAAATATGATTTTTATATATTGAATAGCGAAGTAAAAATTCGATTTTTATATATTGAATAGCAAAGTAAAAATTCAATTTTTATATATTGAATAGCGAAGTAAAAATGTGATTTTTACATATGTAGAGAATACGGGCAAAGAATGTGACAAGAGGCAAGAACGGCGAAGATTTCTACCTAAGAAGAGTCGTGGCGTTGGATTAGCTAATTCTATGAGAACTTCTCACTTTTAATTTTATTTTATTTCTAGTTAAAATATATACTAGGATGCAGACGGTGTTTAGTAGCACCCGACACCCATCGTCCACAGACCATGGACGGCTTGTATGTTTGGTTGTTTGATTTTGATGTGTAGTTGATTATGTGATGTGATGCGAAAGGAAATACAATATTTATATAGTTAAATTTTTTTATAGTTAAACATAGAAATTTTAACGTGTATATGAAATGAAATAAAAATAAACAAATCGGATGATTTGTTTATATACACACATTTGACTGATATTGATTGGGACGATAAATTTTACACATCGCCCAACGACACAAATAAAATCTGTGTTTGATTGTTTGAAACCCCACACGGGTATTGGGATGATATTTGACGTACACTTATCCCGATTGTTTAGTTGTATGTCGATAGATTGATTGACAGGCTGTTATAAGCGTTGAATATTTATATTTGATTCTTATACAGTGTAGAATGCACTTTGGATGATGGTTGATTATTCATCGTTGTTATTGTATACATGTGTTGTAGAAAATCCATATAATTAACATTATATGGTAATTGATTGGGCCTCATTCCAGTTTTTTGAAAAAGGAAATATTTGAAATAGAATATTTGAAAAGGAAATATTTGAAATAGAATATTTGAAATAGAATATTTGGAAAAGAAATATTTGAAATAGAAATATTTGAAATAGAATATTTAAAATAGAAACATATGAAGCCGTGTTGATTAGATTGACGCCATTTTGACGTGAACGATATTTATATCGATTTTATTCATTTTATAATGAACATCGAAAGTGATTTCAAAATCTGATATTTTGAATAGAAATGAATTCGAATTGAAATTGAATCGAATTGAAATTGAATAGAAATGAATTCGAATTGAAATTGAATTGAAAACGAACTGAAATTGAATTAGAAATCAATTGGAAATGAATTTAAAATCGATTTATATAATACGTTTTAAAAGGAAATCGACGAAGTATATATTATATATATTATATATATAATATAATGGCCTGAATAGAACGCGCCGCGCCGCGGCAGTTCGCGAATTTCGACCATTGACCTCGAACGGATATTGCGGGAGATCCGACCGTCGGATTCTCCTAAAACTGGAACCGTTGGGTTCGTATCGAAAAGAGCTTTCTAACGAATATTAGAAATTTGAAATCTAACGGTTGGATTTTGAATTATGTCCAAATAAAATTTGGAAAAGGTCTCTATAAGTGCAGTTCGATGGCCGTTGATGGAAATCGACTGTACAGGCCTTGATAAAATTATTAAAAATAGTAATAATTTGTGTAAAATCATAAGAAATGATTTAGAAAGAATTGGGATGAAAAAGTCCATATTTGAAAAGATAAAAATAGATTTTTATCGAAATGAACTAGTTTTGAACAAGAATTATAATTTTATTTATTTTTAAAATAAATAAATTGGATTTGAAAATAACCAGAACTTCCAATAATTGCATTGGAATGGATTTGAATCGAAATTGTCTTCGGAATATTTCGATGATGGATTTCGTGATTATACATATGTTGTTATGGAAATTTGAAAGATATAGATATATATATCGTTATTTCCAATACAATATCTGTTGGTCGTAGAATCTGATATTGAATATAAGCCGATATATTTTCTATTCAGAACCTTGTATTTAATATCAAATGTGATTTGGGTTTGTCGTGAATGGTGTCTTGATTAACACTGTTCTTGAACCCAGTTGAGAAAAGATTAAATCTTTTTAGTTAGATTTAATGAAGTTTACCAATTAAATAATATTTAATTGGAATAGAACTGGTATTGATTTTTGGGTTTATTGTGAACAGTGTTTTAAATAACACTTGTTCTTTAACCCAATAATTAATGAATGTGACTTTGGGTTTATCGTGAACCGTGTTTTAAAATGACACTGATTCTTTAACCCAGTTAACGATTAAAACTAAGTGGAGTTTTAATGAATCTTTAATTAGATTGAAATGATCGAGAATGGAGTATCACCAGTTTTGCTCTGGGCGATAGTTAAATCTTTAATTAGATTTAAACGTGAAATGGTAATTGAATTAACCGATAACACCGTGGTGTTAGATATGAAGTATTACCAGTTTTACTTCATGGTATGAATAGGTTGGGATTGGGAAATTAAAACAAATGATTACTTCGGTAAGGTTCGTTAATCCCGACTAGTTGAATCGAAATTCAAAAGAAGATTAAAGAATAAATTTAAAGGAATTTATCTTTGATAAAATTAATGGGAACCTTTCCCTATGAATGTGAAATTTAGAAACTAACTGTCGGTTAGCTAAGCAGAATGGTTTTCGGGATATTGATCTGATGTTGGTTTCGGCCTTCGGGGTCAATATTTGGGGAATTTTTCTCTTGTTAATTTACGGTTAGTGACTGGTGAATTGGAATGAGGCGTATGTTGTGTTTGTGTAACACTTATTTAAAATATACGCGAGTTATTCGGAAAGACCGGGTTTATCCCAGTCTGAATAACTGATACGACGATAAGTCGAAGATGAAGACCGTGGTCAAAGACCGGAGGTCTTCGCGTCGTTTGGGTGATTATTGATGATCTTGGTTGGGATGTACACCCAAGAAGATGGAAATAGTTGGTGATTGTCCAGACGTACTTGGAGATCGATGGATATGCGGGGTACTAGGTGCCTCCGGTTTCGTTCAGACCCAGAACGGACTTGTAAATGGACAGTGTGTCGGACATTGGATTTCATTTTGTATGACTGATATCGGTTTCATAGAGTGGTTTGCCTGTGTGGCATGCTAAGATGTAAATGATCAAGGCTTCTGTTGAAAAGCAGAGTCTTGTGGATGATGATCAGAGCAAGGCCTGTGTGGCATAGCTTTGTGTAGCGTTGATTCGCAAGCCTCGCACCCCGGTTGTGAACCAAAAACGGGAGACGGACCTCAGGGAGGGCATGCGTTTCTTTCTAGCTAGGGTGGTGTCAGTGACCTACCAGCCCTGACATTTATATACTTTTCACCTGTGTGGTTGTTGCTGTTGCGAGGCACCTCGGTTAGATCGGACGATCCGGGTCCGATGGAGCCATTCGTTGGCTCATTTACGCCCCAAAGGGCGGGGAAACACAGTGTTCAGGCATTTTAATCCACATCGGTGGACCGGCCCTGTCGCTCCAAGGCTTGACTGAGTACTTGCCTGAGGCTCGGGCTAGAGAGTCTCGAATCGGTTGAGGACTATCTTTTGCCTCGGTTCATAGATGGAAATCCAATTTCCAAATACGTGACATTTGCGGTTTTATTTGTAGAGCCTAGTATGGCGACATGATATATGGTACCCATGCCGTCTATGATTGATATTTATGATTGAAATTGTTTTAAACACTATACACTTATTATAGTATCAAATGATTTGTTTTAAACGTACCAAGCATTCTTTGGCTGTTATAAGGGAAAACCCTATCCCCGGCTTGCGTTGCATTGTGTGATAGGACCTGGGTCTTATAATAGCTTCATTTTTCTTTATTTAGCATTGCGCTGTTGTTTTATGCACTGGTATTCTTGGGAGGAAACCCGTTCCGCATTAGCGGCATGGTCCCTTGATTTACCTAACTTTAAAATAAAGATTAATAACTGTTTTAGTTCTCACACCAGTCCCATGACTGACCTGGAGTTTATTGTTTTAACCTAAACTCTGGGTGCCCTTATTTTTGACACGGGCAGCTACTAGTTTTGGTTTTGCAGATTTATATTCACAGGATCCTGGTTTACAGCTGGAATGATATCCAGGAAGCTTTGTATCCGTATATCTCCTTCAGTTGTGTATTGTATTATTTTCCGCTGCTATGTAATTTATTGTAATCTCTGATATTTCTGTGTAATATTTATTTGTTTATACTCTGTATATTCTTGTATTCTGATGCATTGTTGTAATATACAATGAAATGTTCTTCTGCCTGCGTTCTGTTGTGGCTTGTTCTCGACTCAATCCGGGCTTTCCTCAACCGGGGAAGTTCGGGTCGTTTCAGCGTGGTATCAGAGCTTTGGTTTACAAAGCTTAGAGGACAAGGCACATTAGAACTATACGAAAGAATTCATCAGATATTGTATTAGTAATATCCAATTAGAATGACTCGTTAGAGATAGGATCAGTAATATCCTAGAACGAGTGTGAAGAGTATATTTTTAGAATGAAAACCAATTTTGTTTTTAAATTTAAACCATTTCATACGTATTTGATTATTTATTTATATTGAATTTGGACAATCCGATATATAAAGGTTTCGCATATACATCTTGCAAACGTGTATTCGAAGTTTTAATATACTGGATTGTTATAGAATCACACTCTAGTGCCCGGGGATAATTCTGGTGATGGGGGCACCGTCGCCAGTATTTATTTTCGAGTTTCGAAAGTGAGATTTCTATATATTTCCAATTGACTGGTGTGAGAACCGAAACTAGATAGGGCTTATTGTTATGATTTGGCATCAAAAATCTGATTTTTGACTATATATCAAAGTTATGAATTTCAAAAGCTAATCAATTGATTGATTAATGTTTGTGTTGTTTGGTTATTTGTTTGAAATTTTGAACCATTACGCCTAATAGAATCAAATAGTGAGTCTTATTGAAAATTAGTCGCATTTGCTTGCATATACATGTACTTACATTGAACAGGTCATAGCAAAGAGGCTAGAGCAGAAGAATAAAATTGTTTGCCCGACAAATAGGTACATGTTTACCATAATTTACTGTTTTGTTTGGGTGATGATGATTTTATGAGCCGATTGGCTTTTTCTTTTTCTTTTTGAGATCAAAAGGCCTGCAATTTCGGGATTTTCCCGTGGCTCCTGGTGCAGGGGAGGTTATGGCGAAATTTTTCGAAAATTTAGGGTGTTAGCCAAATTTTTGAAATTTTTGAAAAGTTCTTAGAAACTGAAAAGTTGAAGAACTTAAGCCGTAATAAAAATAATGGAAGTTGAGTTGATTTGTGAAACAGCTTTCGGCTTCGTTCCTTTTCGGGGACGAAAAGTTTTAAGTGGGGGAGATTGTAATAACCCGGAAATCTGGGCCAGTTTAAAAATTTTATTTTGGCAATTTTAGCGAATTTTGATTATTTAAAATAGATTATTTTAAATAATATCGACGAGAAAATTTCTTTTGAATAAAATTCAATCGTATATAGTTATATAGTTCGTCGTTAGAATATAAATATTTATTTATAATTATAAAAGGAATTGAAAATGGCGCGGTAGTTCGATAATTCGATTTCAAACTTCAAATGAATGTACCGGGTGCAAAAAAACCGGATTTTAGTGAAACCAAAAATATTAGAATCTATTTGAGAATATCTTTCCAGCGAATCCGAAAAATTGAAATTTCATAGCGGGAATCAAAAGATATGTCCAGTTGAAAATTCTGAATAGCCGCTATAGAATTCAGGCCCTTAAAAATGGAAATTTTGCAAACGACCTCGGATTTCGACGAAACCACTTTTGTTGGATCGCGGATGTCAAATTATTGCTAGATTCCAAATTTCATAATTTTCCGAATCAATATGTGAGCGTGGCAAAGGAAAACGTGTTTGACCAGTTTCAGTTGATTTTAATCGACTGGAAAATGGCCATTTTTCCAACGGTCTCAGAATTCGACGAAACTAGTTTTGTCAGGACCGTATCGTCAATACAAAGCTAGAAAATATTTTTCTGGGATTTATAGAGTTCGTATGCGGCCCCGGTAAATTGAAATGCGCATTTAAAGTCAATATATAGAAGTATATGTTGATTTTGACGAAAACTGATTGTAACAGCCGAATCGGCTTACGATACATATCGCATTGTGTTCGGAATGGGGGTAATTAGCTATGGACGATAGGCGGTGGGCCTCGTTTTAAGGTCGAAAATAAAAGTTGCTTTTTGGGTGGAAAAATAAAATAATTAAATGAAAACCCTTTTCTCTTTCCTCTCCCTATTACCTTTCTGCCCCCCCCGATTCATTTCTGAACGAAGACGAAAAAAAACCCTAAGCTAATCGCGCCGCCCCCCCCCCCCCCCCATCAGCGAAGCCTACCGCGTCGATCGACACCCCTACCCTGCTGCACGACCGAAGAACCCCCCTACCCTGCTGCGCGACCGAAGAACCCCCCTACCCTGCTGCGCGACCGAAGAACCCCCCTACCCTGATGCACGACCGAAGAACCCCCCTACCCTGCTGCGCGACCGAAGAACCCCCCCTCCACCGCGCACACTTCAACAACACCCCCCTGCTGCCACCTCCGATCAAACAACCGTGAGTTCATTCGATTTTTCTTTTCCTTTTTTATTTATTTGTTTGTTTTTATTATTTAAGGATCCGATTTAACTAAGTGAAAAAAAAAACTGATTTTTAGTATATAAAAATATAGTTTTTTTAGTTAGTTAGGTAAAAATAAGATTTTTTAAGTAGGAAAATATAATTTTTACGATAGGAAAATATTTTCTTTTTAGTAGAAAAGTTCTCATATTTTTAAAATAGAAAGATATGATTTTTACGAATATAAAAATATATTTTTCTTTTCACTTTTTATGATATGAATAACATAGAAAGATTTAATTTTTAGGAGTATAAAGCTTTGGTTTTTCCTAAAGAAAAAGAAGTGATTTTTACAATGTAAAGGAAGTGATTTTTGAAAGTTAAAAATATGATTTTTATATATTGAATAGCGAAGTAAAAATTCGATTTTTATATATTGAATAGGAAAGTACAAATTCGATTTTTATATATTGAATAGCGAAGTAAAAATGTGATTTTTACATATGTAGAGAATACGGGCAAAGAATGTGACAAGAGGCAAGAACGGCGAAGATTTCTACCTAAGAAGAGTCGTGGCGTTGGATTAGCTAATTCTGTGAGAACTTCTCACTTTTAATTTTATTTTATTTCTAGTTAAAATATATACTAGGATGCAGACGGTGTTTAGTAGCACCCGACACCCGTCGTCCACAGACCATTGACGGCTTGTATGCTTGGTTGTTTGATTTTGATGTGTAGTTGATTGTGTGATGTGATGCGAAAGGAAATACAATATTTATATAGTTAAAATGTTTTATAGTTAAACATAGAAATTTTAACGTGTATATGAAATGAAATAAAAATAAACAAATCGGATGATTTGTTTATATACACACATTTGACTGATATTGATTGGGACGATAAATTTTACACATCGCCCAACGGCACAAATAAAATCTGTGTTTGATTGTTTGAAACCCCACACGGGTATTGGGATGATATTTGACGTACACTAATCCCGATTGTTTAGTTGTATGTCGATCGATTGATTGACAGGCTGTTATAAGCGTTGAATATTTATATTTGATGCTTATACAGTGTAGAATGCACTTTGGATGATGGTTGATTATTCATCGTTGTTATTGTATACATGTGTTGTAGAAAATCCATATAATTAACATTATATGGTAATTGATTGGGCCTCATTCCAGTTTTTTGAAAAAGGAAATATTTGAAATAGAATATTTGAAATAGAATATTTGAAAAGGAAATATTTGAAATAGAATATTTGAAAAGGAAATATTTGAAATAGAATATTTGAAAAAGAAATATTTGAAATAGAAATATTTGAAATAGAATATTTAAAAATAGAAACATATGAAGCCGTGTTGATTAGATTGACGCCATTTTGACGTGAACGATATTTATATCGATTTTATTCATTTTATAATGAACATCGAAAGTGATTTCAAAATCTGATATTTTGAATAGAAATGAATTCGAATTGAAATTGAATCGAATTGAAATTGAATAGAAATAAATTCGAATTGAAATTGAATTGAAAACGAACTGAAATTGAATTAGAAATCAATTTAAATTGAAATCAATTGGAAATGAATTTAAAAACGATTTATATAATACGTTTTAAAAGGAAATCGACGAAGTATATATTATATATATTATATATATAATATAATGGCCTGAATAGAACGCGCCGCGCCGCGGCAGTTCGTGAATTTCGACCATTGACCTCAAACGGATATTGCGGGAGATCCGACCGTCGGATTCTCCTAAAACCGGAACCGTTGGGTTCGTATCGAAAAGTGCTTTCTAACGATGGGCGGAACCCCCAATTGGATAGATGGGCGGAACCCCCAATTGGATTTGAAACACTAACGGGATCCTCAACTAGACTAGTACTTAGGTGCAAACTTTCAACAAAATCAGAAGAAATAAAACTATGCGATGCGCCAGAATCAAATAAGGTGCGAACAGGATAATCAAAAATATAAACAAGGCTTTCTACAGAAATACTACCTCGATCCTGAACTGGAGCAGTGTTGAGAGCATGCACTTGCCCTCCAGAAGGTCCTGCACGCTGAGTCTGTCGTTGCCCTTGTCCTTGCTTCTTGGGGCAATCCTTGCTAAGGTGTCCAGGCTCTCCATAGTGAAAGCATTCGCCCAACTTCCTCTTCATCTTTCTGCAATCTTTGGCTATGTGCCCAACAATCCCACAGAAGTTGCATTTTCTTGGGTCCTTTGCCTTGTTGTTGTTGGCCTTATTGCCCTTGTTGTTCTTGTTGTTCTGATTGCTCTGATTTCCTCCCCACTTGTAGTCCGTCTTCTTGGTTTGAGTCTCATTAGTCTTGACTTCCTTCTTGCCATTCTTATCGTCTCCTTGAAGCAATGCCATGTCCACTAGGCCTTCAAAGGTGGCCCCCATGGGTATATGAGACAGGGCTAAACCTTGTAATGGCTCATTCAACCCTCGTGCAAAGCGCAAAGCCTTCTTCTGGGGAGTATTAACCATGTCCAAACCGAACCGAGCAAGCTGGTTAAACTTATTCACATACTCCCTCACTGTCATGTCCCCTTGCTTCAAAGATATAAACTTCTCCAATTGTAGATTCGCCTCAGCAGATGATAGAAACTTAAGCCCAAACCTCGTCCTAAAGTCGGCCCAAGTCTCTATAAGCCTAGTAGCATTGGTGACCTCCCACCAATAAGCAGCTTCTTCTTTTAATAGCCATGCTGCCAATAAAACCTTTCTATGGTCTTCTACATCAAAGATAGCGAAGAGATCTTCAGTTTCTTTCAACCAATTTCTCGCCTCCACAAAAGTCTCCGTCCCAATAAAATTCTTGCCACCCATCGCCTTAAAGTCTTTGCAAACCTTTGCGAAATCTTCTTGTGGATGCTGAGGAGGAGGAGGAGGAACCTCAGTTACGGTGGGGGTATTTGCTGGGCCCGTATCGTTGGCCCTAGCTTCCAAGTATCTCCGGAACCATCCGGGAATGGTTACTCCCTCGGGAAGGTTAAGATCGGCCATGCTGAAAAAGGAAAAGATAGATTAAGAACGAGGAAACAAAGGATAGTGCTAATGGCTTTTGGGGAATAGCCTTTTAAAATAAACTAGACTTTTCTTGGAAAATACTTAATTGGTTTTTAAAATAGTTTTCCAAAAGGTAAGTTTAAAAAACCTTTTTGCTCAAATCTTGTAAACCTTATGCTCTGATACCAAATGTAACACCCCACCTCCGCCAATGCCACTCTTGCAAGTGCACTGGCTTTGGAGGGGCGTTAAACGAGGTAAACATGCATGCAGATATCACAAGACAGAACCTATAAGTAAAACAGAGTAGTAAAGCAGCGGATAAAACTAACATTTCAAAACCATAGTCAAGTTACATCAAAGTACTTGGTCATTATTTTCCCACAAAACAAAGTCTAGAACATAAACTGAAAACTGGAAAAAAAACATAAAGTAACTATCCCCAAAGTAGAATAAAGCCATAGCATGCTCAAGTCCAAACCGTACATGAGCTATCCAGAAAAGCAGCTAAAGATCCAGCAAGGTACCAGTGTTCACACCCTGCAAACCAGGGGGGGAAACGGAAGAAAAGAGGCGAAAGAAAACGGGTCAGTCAAAAAGACTGGTAAGTCCTATCTACTATTAGTATAAAAACTAATAAAGTTAACTAGTCATGTAAAGCAGAGATGAAACATAGGGTGATAACTGGCATGGTGAAAAGATAGATCAAGTGTGGCATCGCATATACAAGGTTAAGTTGCACCAAGTGTGTACTAGTAATCCCTGTCAAGTATAAACAAGAAATGATCCCTTGGCCCAATCTTGGCCCAATATCCCGAGATGACCTAGATCAAGGTCCAACAACACGGTCTAGTCGATCGGCTCCCTAAAAGCCTAACTCGTCAAGTGTCGGTGTCATACGGCCCAATCACGAAGTGTAGTCAAACTGTGCTAGGTCCACCCTAGGGTGTATCAAGCCCTAGGGTGCCAACCACGGACACAAATCAAGCACGCACAGTCTAATCCTATGGGTGCCCGTGTTTGCTTTTTCAACTCCGGACCATGTGCACGACCATAGTCCGCCTGAACCTACACCGGCGCACCTACTCAGCCGTCGTTTTGGTCGCTTACATGTCAGCCCAGTAATCGTGCCCCACCCTAGCCTAGTCCCTAGGGTATCATGATACAACCAAGAGGGTTACTGGTGAAAAGGACCTCGTAACTAGGGTTTCCTAACGGGTTAAATGTGGTTAACCCGATCCAATCAAGCATCAAGTTGGTTAAGTGTACCCAAGGTTCATGACTTAACCCTATCAACCCATCGTGTTCATGTTGGTTAAGTGTTACGTGGTCCATGACTTAACCCTATCATGTGGCATTAATTAATTTAATGCACCTTAACCTCTCACATTAGACGTTGTTGTGGTTACTAGTTAAGCCGGGCGGGTCTGGGTAGCTTTACACCACAACTTAGTCTAACCTCGGGTTTAAGCACAACATGACCAACTACTCACATTGGGTCCTATTGTTTGTAGCCACTAGTTAAGCCGGTCGGTTCCGGGTAGATTTATGCTACAACCTCAACCCAACCTCGAGTTGGCCACACTCATATTTTCTAAGTGTCATGTCCATCATTATGTTTACAAACATAATCACAAGTCAATGTTCATGTCATATTTTAAAACCATGTTTTCATGTCATTAATATTACCCAAACCCAACGCATTCCCATCGCATGTACGTTTCGCATAACATAATATAGATCAAAAGAGGGAACTTGGCAAAAGCATGAAAAAAGGGCATAAGGTAATAAGGTTGGCCACAAGTTACACATGGTGGCATATGGGGCATAAATATGTTCATTTAAACTTGCATGTTACATTATAAGCCTCAAAACATGCATAACATTCAAACTTAGCGAATAGGTGATACATGGTCCTAGATGACATAGAATGATGACTAGAAGTTCGCATATAACATTATATGCAAGTTATCATAAAGGTTATGAGAGTTCTCTTGTTGCATAATGCAACATTTCTACATAAAGCTTATAGCTTTTAGCCCACAAGGTCAAGGTGATAGCTTTACAAACATGCATAGAATAAATCTATGCATAACATGTTAGAATCAAAGCACATATCATACTTAGGCCCAAACTCAAACTTGCAACATGTCATATTTAACTTCATAGTTAGAATCTAAGAGTAGTATAGGGCTTACAATGCTATGAAGACTTATAAAATATAAATAAGATTGAGACGAAGCCACTAGCAACTCTAAACACTCCCAAATGATAAGCTCCAATGAAAACCCTTAAGAAACAAGAAAAAGATCCTTGCTTTGATGAAGAAAGATTGAACTTTGGCCTTAAATCAAGCTTAGAAACTCTCAAACAAGCTTAGGAACTCTCATATGAATGAAGATGGAGGCTATGACAAGAGGGTGGAGGCCATGATTAAACATTTTGGCATAGTTTAGTTATAGGATTGATTTATGATGATTTAGGCTAGCTATTAGGGTCTTTTTATAGAGGATTAGGTTAGTTTAGACCATAGGATTAACCCTAATTCAGATCTGGGCCATTAATTCACGTCACTAGCCTCCAAACATGTCTTGAGAAACAAGTCAGGTGCACCCAGGCCAGACTGGCCGACCACCCAAGTCGACAGGGGTGTCGACTGGGCAGTCGACACAGCCTGGGGTGTGTCGACTCCCAAGTCGACTCCCCAGTCGACTTGGGGTGGCGGGAATTTTTCCCGCCTGCCCTGCCCAACTGAATTTGAAATCTGTTTTTAAATTTGAATTTTTCTGAAAACTTCCATGGGCCTTAACTGGGTCATACGGACTCCGATTTTCGAAAACTCGGACTCTATTTCGCGTATTTTTCCGAGACGAACGCAATGGCACAGCCCGTTTCCCTTGATTCAGATTTTATCATTGAATTCTACCTTGATTTATGTTATAACTTGTTATTCAAAATATGGGTTGTTACAATAGATATATATATATATCGTTATTTCCAATATGATATCTGTTGGTCGTAGAATCTGATATTGAATATAAGCCGATATATTTTCTATTCAGAACCTTGTATTTAATATCAAATGTGATTTGGGTTTGTTGTGAATGGTGTCTTGATTAACACTGTTCTTGAACCCAGTTGAGAAAAGATTAAATCTTTTTAGTTAGATTTAATGAAGTTTACCAATTAAATAATATTTAATTGGAATTGAACTGGTTTTGATTTTTGGGTTTATTGTGTGTTTTAAATAACACTTGTTCTTTAACCCGAGAATTAGTGAATGTGATTTTGGGTTTATCGTGAACCGTGTTTTATAATGACACTGATTCTTTAACCCAGTTAACGATTAAAACAAAGTGGAGTTTTAATGAATCTTTAATTAGATTGAAATGATCGAGAATGGAGTATCACCAGTTTTGGCGATAGTTAAATCTTTAATTAGATTTAAACGTGAAATGGTAATTGAATTTACCGATAACACCGTGGTGTTAGATATGAAGTATTACCAGTTTTACTTCATGGTATGAATAGGTTGGGATTGGGAAATTAAAACAAATGATTACTTTGGTAAGGTTCGTTAATCCCGACTAGTTGAATCGAAATTCAAAAGAAGATTAAAGAATAAATTTAAAGGAATTTATCTTTGATAAAATTAATGGGAACCTTTCCCTATGAATGTGAAATTTAGAAACTAACTGTCGGTTAGCTAAGCAGAATGGTTTTCTGGATATTGATCTGATGTTGGTTTCGGCCTTCGGGGTTAATATTTGGGGAATTATTCTCTTGTTAATTTACGGTTAGTGACTGGTGAATTGGAATGAGGCGTATGTTGTGTTTGTGTAACACTTATTTAAAATATACGCGAGTTATTCGGAAAGACCGGGTTTATCCCATTCTGAATAACTGATACGACGATAAGTCGAAGATGAAGACGGTGGTCAAAGACCGGAGGTCCTCACGTCGTTTGGGTGATTACTGATGATCTTAATTGGGATGTACACCCAAGAAGATGGAAATAGTTGGTGATTGTCCAGACATACTTGGAGATCGATGGATATGCGGGGAACTAGGTGCCTCCGGTTTCGTTCAGATCCAGAACGGACTTGTAAATGGACAGTGTGTCGGACATGAGATTTCATTTTGTATGACTGATACCGGTTTCATAGAGTGGTTTGCCTGTGTGGCATGCTAAGATGTAAATGATCAAGGCTTCTGTTGAAAAGCAGAGTCTTGTGGATGATGATCAGAGAAAGGCCTGTGTGGCATAGCTTTGTGTAGCATTGATTCGCGAGCCTCGCATGCCGGTTGTGAACCAAAAATGGGAGACGGACCTCAGGGAGGGCATGCGTTTCTTTCTAGCTAGGGTGGTGTTAGTGACCTACCAGCCCTGACATTTATATACTTTTCACCTGTGTGGTTGTTGCTGTTGCGAGGCGCCTCGGTTAGATCGGACGATCCGGGTCCAATGGAGCCATTCGTTGGCTCATTTACGCCCCAAAGGGCGGGGAAACGCAGTGTTCAGGCATTTTAATCCACATCGGTGGACCGGCCCTGTCGCTCCAAGGCTTGACTGAGTACTTGCCTGAGGCTCGGGCTAGAGAGTCTCGAATCGGTTGAGGACTATCTTTTGCCTCGGTTCATAGATGGAAATCCAATTTACAAATACATGACATTTGCGGTTTTATTTGTAGAGCCTAGTATGGCGACATGATATATGGTACCCATGCCGTCTATGATTGATATTTATGATTGAAATTGTTTTAAACACTATACACTTATTATAGTATCAAATGATTTGTTTTAAACGTATCAAGTATTCTTTGGCTGTTATAAGGGAAAACCCTATCCCCCGGCTTGCGTTGCATTGTGTGATAGGACCTGGGTCTTATAATAGCTTCATTTTTCTTTATTTAGCATTGCGTTGTTGTTTTATGCACTGGTATTCTTGGGAGGAAACCCGTTCCGCATTAGCGGCATGGTCCCTTGATTTACCTAATTTTAAAATAAAGATTAATAACTGTTTTAGTTCTCACACCAGTCCCATGATTGACCTGGAGTTTATTGTTTTAACCTAAACTCTGGGTGCCCTTATTTTCGACACGGGCAGCTAGTAGTTTTGGTTTTGCAGATTTATATTCACAGGATCCTGGTTTACAGCTGGAATGATATCCGGGAAGCTTTGTATCCGTATATCTCCTTCAGTTGTGTATTGCATTATTTTCCACTGCTATGTAATTTATTGTAATCTCTGATATTTCTGTGTAATATTTATTTGTTTATACTCTGTATATTCTTTTATTCTGATGCATTGTTGTAATATACAATGAAATGTTCTTCCGCCTGCGTTCTGTTGTGGCTTGTTCTCGACTCAATCCGGGCTTTCCTCAACCGGGGAAGTTCGGGTCGTTTCAACTGTAGGATTGAAACGCTGTACACGTGTCGACTTGTGAATTTTTTGGAGAATTTGGATCTGAAAGGTCTTCGGAGAAAGATTGTGCTTTCATATAATATAATAGATTTGCATTTTTGTAATCCCTAAGAAAAATGAGACTAACACCCAAAGGAAAATGCAGTTCACATGCAAATTGATTAAGTATAGATGGACAGCTAAAACCTCTGCTAACAATGTTGCAGAATGCTGAGCATGGTTCAAAATTCCAGTGGCATACAGGTCATCCCAGTATTTATTTCTATTCAGTAATAACTGAAATGGAATCCAGTCTAAATTTCAGTTTGGTTTATTAAACGTTGAAAAAAAATAGTCAAAAAAACAGAAATAAAGTTGAATAAACATGGAAAAGAATAAAAAAGAGAACAAATCAAATAAGATAATAAGAAAATTGGATGAATGACCGCATAGTTTTAGAAAAAATCATGATACTTCTGTTTATTTCAATCCTTAAAATAAGTAATTGAATCGATTGTTTTATGTGGAGTACGTTTTTTTTTTGGCAAATAAACTATATTTCTAAAGAATAAAATTATCATAATCTGAAACAGAATCGTAACCGAAATTTTGAATCTTGCTTGTGAGGAACAAAATTACAAATGCTGATAGTTTGGCTTTACTCATGTTGAGTTGAATACAATGTACACATTGTTTGTGGGTACGATGTTAACCACAAAAAGGTGCTTTTAAATTTTATTTTAGTATACTAATGGTATGAATACAAACCTATAGCAAAAGGAGTCAGCGCCCTTATAAACTATTTCATTTGTCTGATGTGATACAGTTTCACCCCCAATGACCCCCTCATCTCAAATTCAGATCAGGGTGGTTTTAGTAATTTGCTCAAACTTAAAGAGTTAGTTTTGTTTATAATGCGGGCTAGTTTAACCCATATACCTAGTTAGCCTTTTTATGTGTGTTGCAAGTGCAAAAATGGCTTTTGTTGGGAATATATTTGTTGTTCTTTAGCTTTTTTGTACGTGCTTACTGATTTCTTGTTTATTGTCACTTTGTCAGTGATGTGTGCTGTGGTAGCATTTTTATTATTACAGGAAAAAACGGGGGTGGTTAAAAACAGACTGCATTTTGTGATTGAATGTACGTTGCACAGATAATTTTAATACATTTAGTTAGGTAAAATAAGGACAAAGTAACAAGTAAATATTGTGTAATAATTTAAGAATTTACTCGTTTCGTATTACTGGCTGCAGCAGCAGCACTGTCACTACTACTTTATTTATTTACTGACATCAAAGCTATA
Organism: Allium sativum; assembly: GCA_030737875.1. NCBI lineage: Eukaryota > Viridiplantae > Streptophyta > Magnoliopsida > Asparagales > Amaryllidaceae > Allium > Allium sativum. The sequence continues at coordinate 782,675,065 of CM060918.1, read as the reverse complement.
ATTCGTACATTACATTATAGTTTTACTTCTAGCTAAAGAACCAACAACATAGCTGTAGTAATATATAATCATTTTTGGTGCCTGTGATAACATGCCTGTTGCAAATTAGTGATCCGGGCTATAGTCCAGGTATACGCAACATAGATTTGCCCTATATATGAATGCTGAATATTTTTGTGAATTTTCAATAGTACTTGGTATTGATACTATTTCCTGTCTGTTGATGTTTCCTTATATATGTTTATTTTGGTTTACGTTCTTTCTTCTTACGTAGGACATGTCAGAATAAATTCCTAGAGGGGGACGAGTGGAGCGAGGATGGAGGGGGTTGTGGGAAGGGGGATAATAGACTGGTGCTTCAGTTCATACTGAGTCGTGTTATAGTTTGAAAATTATGGCATTGTTTTTATACTTTTCCTCAATTCTTTCTTGTTGATGCTTCACTTTAATTTGCAGATGCTAACCTCGAATTTCTCCATCTTTAGGCCTTGAACTTTGCTTTCAAGGACTACTTCAAAAGGCTCTTTAACTTCAAGAAAGACAAAGATGATTATTGGAAATGGTGTGCTGGAAATCTTGGTTCTGGTTGTGCTGCGGGTGCCTCGTCCCTTTTCTTTGTTTACTCCTTGGACTATGCCCGTACCCATTTGGTTAATGATGCCAAGGCTGCCAACGGTGGCGGTGACAGGCGATTCAGGTTCTTATACCATGTTTCTCCATGATTTATTTGAATATATATTAGAAAAATTGTGTACCTTGTTTTATTTTATTTTATTAGATATGTGAAAATTTATGACACACAATGTGTAATGGAAATCTGTTTAAGTGATTTGGACTGTGTGCGTATTTTGTGTAGATTTGTGTATCTTGTTGTGAGATCAAGGAGGATTTGTCTGATTATATGTTATGCTTTCACTTGTGCAAGCATTGGACGTTCAAAGAGCAAAGTTGAATTTTTATGGTGCTAGGTTTCACTTGTGCATACAACAAAGAATTATGGGTAATCAATCAATTTGTAAGTACTAGTTAGGTATAACATTTTCTTTGTACTAGATATGTAAATTTGTATATCAATTGTTATTGTAAGTGAGTTTGGTCATTTATTCAGAAAACCATTGTATTGAAATGGTTATGCATATTCTATTTGGTTATATGATTAATTGTTTGAACATAATGATTATTGTTTTATATTGTAGAAACAAAATAGACTATTAACAAGAAACAATTGTAGAAAAAATACAGCAAATTAATCAATAATTTTTAGTAGCGTTTTAAAAGCGCCACAGAAATACATGTAGTGGCGTTGAGTAAACGCAACCGTAAATCAGGGGTAAAATTGGAAATTTTATTAGTAGCAAAAAAAGCTTTTTTTATGGCGCTTTTAAAGCGCTATAGAAAAAATTATGGTGGTGTTTGGAAAATGTTACAAAAAAGTATTTACAGTGGCGTTCTGGAAAGTGCAACTGATAAAAAATGAATTTTAGTGGCATGTTTTCTCGTAACAATTATTGAAACGCCACCAAAAATGATTGGTAGCATTTTTGAGTGCTACAAAAAATCATTTTTCTTGTAGCGAATCTTGATGTACCAGTGTTTCTTGAATTTGAATTAGCAACATTGGAGGTGTATAGCCCTTTTTGTTCTTTACCCTGCAGTAACAATTCTTTTGTTAGAATATCTCTCACTAAGCAATAATTTGGATAAATTCGAAAAATAAATCATTACCTCTAGCGAATTGAGACACACTTAATAAGTTCTTTCTTATTAAGGGCAGTCTTAGCATATTATGGAGATAAAAATGTTTTCCCTTATTCATAAAATTTGTATTTCCTATATGTGTGATTTTTATGGGATTACCATTGCGTATGTACAGAGGTTGCTTACCTTTATACTAAGCGTTGCCTTGATTTAAATTGCTTAGGCTGTTCGTCATGTGATTTGTTGCACCAGAGTCCGAGTACCAAACTTCATCATGTATATCCTCGATTCTTGCAATATCCATGCTTTCTTTTCAGAGTGATTCTTGTTTTCTTAAGTATTGCTAGCTATGTTTGCACTAGACTAATAATTCCTGGCACTGTTGTTTTGTTGAGATGGCACCTAATTTGAATCGAATCTGAAGTAACACTTGTTGGCAGAGTAGTTGATTTCTCACATATTTGACACCTGACACGATTATTACTGTTGAACATGCTTCCTCTTCCTCTGCCTTTGGTAGAGGGACCACCCCTCTAATTATTAAATTGTTTTCTACCAACACAATTTCTTTCTTGATTTCTATTTCTACTGTTACTGATTTAGTTGTTTGAAAAATCATTTATTACAGCTTTCTTTTGCTTTATCGTCCTTCATTAGATATAAGAATAGAGTGAATGAATTGAATAGTGGATGTGGTTTCTTTTGATTAGATAATAACAACTATTGCCTCATACTCTTCATTGAGGCCATTTACGATATACTGTACTTGATCTGAATTGGATACTTTGTGGCCAACTGAAGCCAGTTGATCACACAACATCTTGATTTTGGATAAGTACTCTCCTATCGGTAAATCTTCTTTCTTGGTATTTTGAAGTAGCTTTTATAAAACATTACTCACATTGCTTGTTGAAAACTAGTTCAATTGTTATCCAAATTTCATGTGAGCTTTTAAATCCTATTAGCTGTGATAGGAGATTTTCACTGATTGTAAAGAGTAGCCATGAATAGGTAATCCTGTCTTGTCTTTGATGCACCACATATTCTTGATTGCTAACAGTTTGCCTTCTTTAATGACATTTTTAGGTGGCATGATGATAGTTTCCAGAATGTATTGTTCAAGGCCATAGCCTCTGATGGTTGTTTCAATTTGAAACTTCCAATGTAAGTAGGTGTCTTCATCTAATTGGATATTAATCAATTGACATTGGGTTTGATGGCTTTGATGAGTTCTTGGGCGGGGTTCTTGACACCGACTGGTCAGTGTTCTTGGACTGGTGTGGTTCTTGAATTATCGTTGTCAATACCAACCATGATTGGAAATAAAGAGCAGCGAAATTACTAAATGAGAAGGAGCTTAATGCAGCCATTGGGCTACTACGAGATGAAATAATTCTGACAACGGCTAGTGGCAAGGCACAAGCGATGAACACGGCCAAGAATAGATGCAACTGGGTGCAGACCAAGACAGAGTGATTAGTAAGATACAAGAACAAAGAATCAAATGATGAGAGACATAGTTCCTCTGATGATCAAAGAACTACAACCAACTTCAATGATGAGATCATGAAAAAGATCGAGAACTGAGGAGTTTGGCAAGGCAACAATCTTTGAAATGTTGTTAAGCAAGGTAACAATACTCTGATACCATATAAAAGAATTAAGATTTGATGAAATTGAAATATGAGAGATGAATTTGTAATGCATTATTATTATGAACTGAACAGTTTGTTAGGGCTGAGGATCAAGGATCTTCAAGGCAAAACAAACACTAGAGGAGGTGAATGGTGTTTTAAAGAACTAATAGAAATCTTTACCAATTATCGATTACTCAAACTACTATATGAATCACAGAATGAATATTATAACAAAAACAATCTCAAATGCAAATATAAACAAAAGTAAAGTGCAGAAAAGGAAAGAAAACATCGGATTTTTATACTGATTCGGATTGCTCCTACGTCCAGTCCCGCACAACGCTGGATTGCGCAGAGTTTTATTAATACTAGTATCCAATTACAAAACCCTTGATTTTTGGGCTATAAGGTTAACACCCTTCCTTTTCCTTGATTTACGGGATACAAGGAACACACCCCCGCCTTTCCTTATTTTATGGGCTATAAGGAACAAACCCAACCTATTTCCAATTACAATTGCCCTAGAACTTTTGAGTAGCACTTCCAAACAGAGATATTTGATAGAGAATGAGAATATAAGAAGAATGATATAATTTATCTTGAAATCGGCGGAGTATAAGTGTATAATCTTGGAAGTTTAAGAAGAATAATGGTGGCATGTTAAGGGATGAAGAAGATGATGATAAGTTACGAAAAAAATTCGATTTTAAGGCCTTTATATAGTGTTCTAAAGGGTGCAACCATTTTAGAAACGTTTTTAAAAATGAAAAGAAACATCTTTTTAAATTTAAAAAAAATATTATTATATGTCGCCATGTCAAAATGTGTATGTCGACACACATATTATATTTTTCAAATTTAAATCAATTTTTAAGCATTTAAACTAATATATGTATTCTGGAAATCCCTAAAATAAAACTAATTGTTAAAATATTATTTTTCAAGTATAAAAAACATAGTAAAATATGATTTAAACATATGATTAAAAACTATATATATATATATATATATATATATATATATATAAACTCACTACAAGAAAACACTAATCTATCATCATATATTTAGAAGCGGAAATTTCCATCGCTAATTTGCGACGGATTTTCATGTGATCTACAAGGGATAGTTTTTTGATCTTTCAACTTTTTTCTTTTATTTATTACCGTCATCTTCTATCATCCCTCACTAAGCCGTTGCAACTTGCGTCAAATTGCCGATAGAAAGTTTATACCGCTATTTTTCCGCTGCAAATCCAGGCAAAATATCAACAAATATTTATCGAAGCTATTTTGCAGCAGAATTCCAACAGATTTTGCAAGAGATGAAAATATCAGTTTATTTTAATAGTTAATAATAAAATTAAATAATTATGAAATGATATCTAGTATTTAATAATAAATTTTAAATAATTGTATTTAATAAATACAGTTGATAATTATAGTTGATACTTATATTTTATAATTATAGTTGATAATTATATTTTACATTTGAAAATTTTAAAAATCGGGAATTATCTTTAATAAATTTGAAATAAATGATAAAGTTTATAAAACTAATTATTGTTTGACACGAAATAACCAAAATTTCCACTTTATCAATAAAAATTAATGTTGATAATGAATAACTAATATTGCTATTAATAATTAGGAAATATGACTATATTTAATAATTGACTAATAAGTAATTTTTGATAATTAAGAAGTAATATTTATTATTAGTATTTAAAGGTTATGGCTAATAATTATATTTAATAACTAATATTTCAAGAAGTTTAAAATTGTGTAAACTAAGTTTCTAAATATTTATAAAAATTTGATTTTTTTTAATTAATAAAAAAAATTATACATGGTAATTAATAAAAAAATTGAATTTTTATTAATTAATAAAAAATTATACATTAGTATTTGTACAAATATTTATACATGGTAATTTTTTCGAAATAGTGCTCAGTTCAACTCGGCTTACCATTGGTTTTACATTCATTTGATTGTCGTTCAAAACTCAAAAATCTTAAGTTATGCTTACTAAATTGGTTTTGGCTCCAAACGATAAAAATTTCGGCTCCAACTCTTAAATATTTGCTGGCCCTAACATATACAGTTTAATCTAAACTTTTCGCTCCAACCCACTTTAAAACAAAATCCCTAAGTTCATGCCCAAAATCACCAAATAATCCCACGATCCAATTCGACAGCCAATTCCTTAAAATCAAACTCGAAATCGAAGAGAGAACTGGAAGCTCGAACTCGAAAGAGCTCAGGGGATAGTACGCGGACTTGAACTGGAGATAGAAAGTGGAATGATGTCTGCCATGGAAATATTGGTCGGACTCCAAGTGGCTTCGAATCACTTAGGTTTCAATCTATTGTGAAACAAGCTCGAGATTAGAAACACTTCATATCTATCATATGTTTCGTGATGAATCCTTAATTAACGATATTTGGCTTTAAGTTTGATACAGATTTCATTATCTACCAGTTGTTTTGCGAGTTTAGCAGGATTTTCAAATTTTACGAATGGATTTAAGTTCGATTAGGCGGTAATTGGTATTTAGATGGTGCTTTACTGACTAATCTATTATAGGGATGTACTCTAGATTATTTATATTTTTAGTGCTTTCGTTTTGGTCTATATATATTTTTGAAATGGATTATTTATCGCCCACATTGCTGCAGCAGTACTTGTGTATGCGAAACATTGATTTTGTTTTGTACGCTGTAAGATAATGATTCTTTTGTAGCAACGATTGTTTTGAGAAATGAGTATTGTTATTGAATTCATAGGTTTCCTCCTAAGTATAATTGTAAACATGATATTGTGTATCACTTGGTTGTTGTCTCCAATTACTGAAGAAGTAGGTTTGCAAATGGTGCAGAAATTCAATATGGTAAGCACTATCCTTGTCTCTAGAGATATGTGAACATTTATTTTGTGTTTTGATTTAAGAACTCATCCATTGTTTATAAGTGTTGCTCCAGTCAAAACTGTTAAATTTATGACTATGTAATACACTTGCTCATTTTGGTAGAATCTTAAACGGTTTAGCAATTGCAAGTGCAGTAATACAGCTGTTCTAGTTTAGGAATCAATAAATCGAAGCATATAAAGATTCATATTCACTAAGATGTGTAGCAGAATTGCCACCTCCGTTTTGCTCAGTTATTACTTTCAGGTTGGTTACAGTTTCAACTTAATATGCTACATGTTTATCAGCTACTGCTGATGGAAATTTTCTTGGCATAAAAGTCTGTCCATGAAATCAATTGTTATTGTATTGAAAAGATTAGAGTTGAACGTCAATGAGCATTGACAAAGCAGTAGTAGAAATGTTATTTTAGCATATTGATTTTCTTTAGTAAGTTGTTTTACTATTTTCCACCATGGAAATTGTTATTTCTCAATTCCTATGTGTATCTCTGTGCCTTTCATTTGAATATTCTGTTGTGTGCTAATCTTTCTTAACTCCTAAGTCATGCAAGAGCACCAAGTTACAAGATTAAAACCACTGCACATTTTGGTAGTTGCAGCTAGATGTTTCTTACTATTATGAACTTTGGTGCTTTTTCCCCCTTTTCTTTTGGTCTCTGCCTCAACCGATTCATTTATGCTTCATTTGGTCATTATGTATCTAACAACATATGGTAGGGAATTTAAAATATGTTTGACATAATTCACCAATGCTAAGTTATTTTTATCTCAATCAGTGTCTAGTTGTGAATCTACATATGACTTATTAGATAAATTATTTTATGCGAACTGATGGATGCTACTAGTAATGCTTTTCAGTTTGGAATACATTTAATTTTAGATTGATCTAGGAAATTTCTAACTCTAAGATTACTTGAAGGAATTTCAAGATGGCCTTACAAGCTCTTTTTTCTCAAAAAGTCAAAAACGATTGATTTTTTAATCAAGTTACTGTAATATTAATAGAGCTTAGTTTGCACGGTTATCTATTTATAGAGTTAGTGATAAATCCAACTGAACTGAAGCTCCTTTTTCTGTTGATATTTTCTTAACATTACAAGTGGCAAATGGGAAAGAGAAGATCTCAGACTGGAAAGAATTTTTTGCAGCAATGCTAGGTAGAGAATGAGTAATTCATATTTGAGCTAAGAGAATAAGTTATATGCTTATCCTAACAATCTAGGCTGTAAAGAGAAGTGTGTTTGGTTGTGTACAATGTCACCAATATTCAAAAACATGCGTATTATATTGTATTGTACTATTTTGTGTTAAATAGTAACAAATTTGTGTATTGTACTCATAATTGCATTCTTTATTTTTATTTTTTGGTTATGCTATTTATTTTACTGTTGACAATGGAATGATAGTAGTTGGTAAAGATAAAAACAGGAAACTTGGAAGAATGTTTATTGACAGAACAGAAAGGGAATAGCGACGGATTATCCATCGAAAATGTTTGATCTAAAAAATATTTTTTGTCGCTAATCCCTTGCTAATTGGCAAGTCTTTACCGATGATTTTTTATAAATGTTAAATTATTATAAATCAATTATTCATCGGTAAATGATCAGTATATAAATTAAAATTAATAAACAAAGTTTTATTTTTATTATATAATTAGTGAAATGGCAAAAAATGGTTGGAAAACTCATGCTAAATTTCATCACAAAAATCTGACACAATTTCCATTATGGTTTTTACGGACCATAGTGTTATGCAGGAAATCTGTTGCTAAGGCCAATATAGCGACGGATTAGAAGTGGATACTGCAGTTGCTATAAGAAGTTTTTCTTTTAGTGACTATATAATCATAATAAACTTAAAAATTAGGATATTTTGAAATCATAAGTTTGAAATCCTTGGATGAAAAATTATTTTGAGAGGAGTATGCAATTGATTTGAAAATAAATTATAAAAGAGATAATTTAAAAACAGATTGAAAACAGAGTTTGAGTGCTATTCAGAGTTTTACATAACATCAAGACTCTATTACTCCGATAGTCTTGAATTCTTGATATCTTGACTGTACAGTCGCCAATATATATTACCTACATATAAATCTTGTATATATATAATCTGCATAAAAGTGTTAGTATATATTTTATAATTAATAATGAACAAGGTTGTTGTCATCAAAACATCATCAACATTCCATTCTCCAACAATCTCCCCTTTTTAATGATGACAACCATGGTTTATAAAATATTCATACCTGATGTTATCTGTTAATCTGGTTCTTCGATTATTCCTCCTTTCACCATGTATTCCTTTTAACTCCCCTTTAAATTATACCTATTTCTCGTAAACTATACTTATTTTATAATTTCTCCTCCTTTGTCATCAACAAAAATATGTCTATCTAATCTTTAGAATAATCCTATATATAAATCCCCCTGAATCTATATATTTCCCTAAATCTATAATTTAAATTTATAACTCCCCCTTAATTTATGACTAAACTAGTGTAATTCTACTAAGTAAACTAAACAAGAGTATTAAAACGACCTAAACTCGCTCGTAAGGGAAAGCCCGGACTGAGTTGAGAACACGAAAAATCAGAATACAAACATAAAAACATTTCATTGCTTATTACAACAGTTACATCAGAGTACAAGAATATAATAGAGTATGAATAAATAATATACATTAGAAAAATATCAGAAATTAAAATTACAAAGCAGCAGAAAAATAATACATAACACAACTGAAAGAGATACATAGATACAAAGCTTTCCGAATATAGCTCCAGCTGTAAACTAAGATTCTGAAAAAGAAATATCTGCGAAAAACAAAACTACTAGCTGCCCGTGTGGAAAATTGGGGCATCCAGAGTTTAGGTTAAAACAATAAACTCCAAGCTATTCATGGGACTGGTGTGAGTACTAAAACAGTGATTAAACTTTAACTTTAAAATAGGTTAAATCAAGGGACCACGCTATATAACACGAAACGGGTTTTCTCCCAAGAACACCGGTGCATAAAGCAAACAGCGCAATGCTTTTTGGAAAAATGAAACTATTATAAGACTCGGGTCCCATCACATAATGCAACGCAAGCCGGAGGATAGTGTTTTACCTTATAATAGCCAAACATGCTTAGTATGTTTAAAACAATCACTTTGACATTACTATAAGTGTATAGTGTCAAAACCACTTCAAACATAAATGTATCAATCATAGACGGCATAAACTATGTCGCCATACTAGTTCTGCAATTAAAATCGAAATGTCACGTATTGAAAATGGATTTCCGTCATGAGTCCAGGCGAGGGATGGCTCCTCACCATTCGAGACACACTAGCAAATGCCTTAGGTCGCACCCTTAGCAACCTTGGATCTTCAGGGCCAGTCCTCTCTTACTTTTGAGGATTGGTTATTCTTGAACACACGTTTCCCGGTCATATCGGACCTATCCATCGGCCCCGTAGTGACCGATATATCCAAGGCGCCTCATTATCCATCATCCACATAGGTAAAAAAATATAAATGTCTGGGCTCCATACTTTGACACTACCCATAGCTAGAATGGAACGTTGTGCACTCCCTGCAGTCCAATCCCGTTTCTGACGCACATCGAAGTATGAGGCTCACGAATTAACACTATACACAAAGCTATGCTATTTAAAGCCGTGCTTTGATCATCAACCACAAGACTCTACTTTTCAATAGAAGCCTTGATTATTTGCATCTGAGCATGCCACACTGACAATTCACGCTATGCAACTGATGTCTATCGATATATAAACTCTAAGCTCGTACGTCTCAGAAAAGGGTGTTAAGCATGAGAATAAATTCTTCCCCACCAAACAAATATATATTTAATAGAGTTCAATCAACACAGAATAAAATCCAATGCCAGACACACATCCATTTATTCGTTCTGGGTTTGAATGAAACCGGAGGCATCTTATTCCTCGTCCCATATGTCCAATACAAGAGAGAGGTCCTCGCAAATCTGGTCGATCTCCAAGTACGTCTGGATGATCACCACTTATTACCTTGTCTTGGGTGTACGGCCCAATCAAGACATGTGACGGCCTGGAATTTCGCTCGATCCGAATCAGTCGTTAAACCGATCTAGACCGTTCGAAATCCCTGAACGTTGAGAACAGGACAAATCAGAATACAAACAGAAGAACATTTCATTTGTATATTACAACAATGCATCAGAATACAAGAATATACAGAGTATAAATGAATAAATATTACACAGAAATATCAGAGATTTAAATTACATTTAAATACATAGCAGCGGAAAAATAATATAAAGCACAACTGAAGGTGATATACGGATACAGAGCTTTCCGGATATCATTCCAGCTGTAAACCAGGATCCTGTGAATATAAATCTGCAAAACCAAAACTACTAGCTGCCCGTGCGGAAAATAGGGGCACCCAGAGTTTAGGTTAAAACAATAAACTCCAGGTCAGTCATGTGACTGGTGTGAGAACTAAAACAGTTATTTAAAACTTTATTTTAAAAGAAAGTAATTCAAGGGACCACGCCGCATAACACGGAACGGGTTTTCTCCCAAGAATACCAGTGCATATCAATAAACAACGCAATGCTTTTTCGAAAAATGAAGCTATTATAAGACCCAGGTCCTATCATACAATGCAACGCAAGCCGGGGGATAGGGTTTTCCCTTATAATAGCCAAACATGCTTGGTACGTTTTAAACAAATCATTTGATACTATAATAAGTGTATAGTGTCAAAACAGTTTCAATCATAAATATAAATCATAGACGGCATGGGTACCATATATCATGTCGCCATACTAGTTCTACAATTAAAACCGCGATACACGTATTGGAAATTGGATTTCCGTCATGAGTCGAGGCAAGGGGCAAGCTCCTCTCCGCGTTCGAGACACTCTAGCAAATGTCCCCGGGATTACGCACACTGGGTAACCCCTGGATGCTTCAGGGCCGGTCCTCACTTACGTTAGAGGATTGGCAATTCCTGAACACACGTTTCCCGGTCCTTACAGACCTATAATCGAGGCGCCTCATCCAACAACCACAAAGGTGAAAAGTATATAAATGTCAGGGCTGGTAAGTCACTGACACCACCAAAGCTAGAAAGAAACGTGCGCTCTCCCTGCAGTCCGTATCCCGTTTTTAACTCATACCGAGGTGTGAGGCTCGCGAATACACGCTATACACAAAGCTACCCCGAAGGTTATGCTTTGATCATCAACCACAAGACTTTGCTTTTCAACAGAAGCCTTGATCCATGCAACTCAGCATGCCACACAGGCAATTCATGCCATGCGATTGATATCTATCGATATATAACCTCTGAGCTCGTACGTCTCAGAGAAGGGCGTTAAGCAAGAGAATAAATTCTCCGCCGCCAAGCAGATATATATTTAATAGAAATCAATCAACACAGAATAAAATCCAATGTCAGACACACAATCCATTTACAAGTCCGTTCTGGGTCTGAACGAAACCGGAGGCACTTTCCTCGCATATCCATCCATCTCCAGGTACGTCTGGACGACCACCAACTATTTCCATCCTCTTGGGTGTACAGCCCAATCAGGATCGTCAGTAATTATCCCTACGATGTGAAGACTTCCGGTCTTCAACCACCGTCTTCATCTTCGACATATCGTCGAATCGGTTATTCAGAATGGGTGTAAACCCGGACTTTCCGAACAACCCGCGTATATTAAAACAAATGTTACACAAACACAACATACGCCTCATTCCAATTCATTAGTCACTAATCGCAAATCAGCAAGAGAACAATTTCCCAAACATTAACCCCGAAGGCCGAAACCAACATCAGATCAATACCCAGGAAACCATTCTTCTTAGCCAACCTACAGCTAGTTCCTAAATTCCACATTCTCAGGGAAAGGTTCCCATTAATTTTATCCAAGATAAATTCTTTAAAATTTATCCTGAAATCTTCCTTTGGATGTTATTTAAAACCAAATTATGGTTTTTCCAACTAGTCGAGATTAGCGTACCGTAACGAAGTAGTTATTTATTTTATTTCCCAATCCCAACCTATTCATCCCATGAAGCAAAACTGGTAATACTCCATATCTAACACCACTGTGTTATCGGTAAAACTAATTACCATTTCACGTTCAAATCTAATTAAAGATTTAACTATCGCTTTGGAGCAAAACTGGTAATACTCCATTCTCGCTCATTTTCTAAATTCGGTAATTTAGATTACGAATCCACATTCAATCTAATTGCAAATTCGTTAAAACTCCTTTTACTGGGTTAAAGAACTAGGTGTTATTTAAAACACAGTTCACGATAAACCCATTTCAAACTCAATCAAATATATTAGAAATTCGATTATTTAAAACCCCTTTTTAAATCTTGTTCATTTATTTAAAAATAGATTGGTTTTAAATTTAGTTTAAAACTAGTTCATTTTGATAAAAAATCTATTTTTATCTTTTCAAATATGGAGTTTTTCACCCCAATTTTTCCCAAATCATTTCTTATGATTTTACACAAATTATTGATATTTTTAATAATTTTATCAAGGCCCGTACAGTCGATTTCCAACAATGGCCATCGAACTGCACTTACAGCGACCTTTTTCGAATTTGATTTGGACGTATCTCCAAATCCAACCGTTAGATTTCAATTTTCTAATATTCGTTAGAAAGCTCTTTTCGATACGAACCCAACGGTTCCGGTTTTAGGAGAATCCGACGGTCGGATCTCCCGTAATATCCGTTTGAAATAAATGGTCGAAATTCGCGAACTGCCGCGGCGCGGCGCGTTCTATTCAGGCCATTATATTATATATATAATATATATAATATATATTTCGTCGATTACTATTTAAAACGAATTATATAAATAGTTTTAAAATCGTTTCAAAACCTATTTCAACTTCTATTTCAATTCAAAGCCAAAATTGAATTCTTCCTTATAAATTCGTTTTAAAATTCATTTCTATTCGATTCGAATTTCAATTCAATTTGAATTCATTTCAATTCGCTTTCAATTCCATTTGAATTCGTTTTCAATTCAATTCATTTCGAAATCGTTTTCAATCCATTTTGAATTCGTTTTCAATTCAATTCATTTCGAAATCGTTTTCAATTCATTTTGAATTCGTTTTCAATTCAATTCATTTCGAAATCGTTTTCAATTCAATTCATTTCGAAATCGTTTTCAATTCATTTTGAATTCGTTTTCAATTCAATTCATTTCGAAATCGTTTTCAATTCATTTTGAATTCGTTTTCAATTCAATTCATTTCGAAATCGTTTTCAATTCATCTTGAATTCGTTTTCAATTCAATTCATTTCGAAATCGTTTTCAATTCATTTTGAATTCGTTTTCAATTCAATTCATTTCGAAATCGTTTTCAATTCATTTTGAATTCGTTTTCAATTCAATTCATTTCGAAATCGTTTTCAATTCATTTTGAATTCGTTTCAATTCAATTCATTTCGAAATCGTTTTCAATTCATTTTGAATTCGTTTCAATTCAATTCATTTCGAAATCGTTTTCAATTCATTTTGAATTCGTTTTCAATTCAATTCATTTCGAAATCGTTTTCAATTCATTTTGAATTCGTTTCAATTCAATTCATTTCGAAATCGTTTAAAATCGATATAAATATCGTTCGCGTCAAAATGGCGCATCACTATTCAACACGGCTTTATATATTCTATTTCAAATATTTCTTTTTGTCAACACACGACTAATCTCAACGAATGAGTACCGTCCATGTGTGACTATTTTTATTAAATTATTTCGTTCAACACATGACTAATCTCAACGAATGAGTACCGTCAACACATGAACCTTTATTTTATATTGATAAAGATGTAAATTTTATTATAAAAATAATTCGTTCAACATATGACTAATATCAACGGATGAATATAGTCAACACATGAACCTTTATTTTATATTGATAAAGATGTAAATTTTATTATAAAAATAATTCGTTCAACACATGACTAATATCAACGGATGAATATAGTCAACACATGAACCTTTATTTTATATTGATAAAGATGTAAATTTTATTATAAAAATAATTCGTTCAACACATGGCTATTCCCAACGGATGAGTATAGTCAACACATGAACCTTTATATTATATTCTTTATTTTTCAAATTGGAATGAGGCCCAATCAATTACCATATAAAGTTAATTACATGGATTTTCATACAACACATGTATATAATAGCATTGAAAAATAATCAACCATCAACCAAAGTGCACTACACTGTATAAGCATCAAATATAGATATCTAACGCTTATAACAGCCTGTCAATCAATCGATCGACATATTTAATCAATCAGGATGAGTGAACTTCATATTTCATCCCAACACCCGTGTGGGGTTCCAAACAATCACACACAGATTTTATTTGTGCAGTTGGGCGATGTGTAAAATTTATCGACCCAATCAATGTCATTCAAATAGGTGTACATAAACAAACCGTCCGGTTTGTAAATGGATATTTTATTTATTCGCATTCACGTTAAAAATTATATTTTTAACGATAAAACAATTTATCTTAACATATGAATATCTATTCAGTTCATTTATTCAATAAATGATTATTTTTATTTTTCTAACATATTTTAGAAAATTTCGGCGGCATAATGGCACGATACTAGAAACGGGACAAAGCCTTATCCCCGGTCTAGTGAAGGCCCACGCCATTCACACATCAATCAAATTCACTTTCGTTATGCAAACCACAAAATTTGGAGTAAGGGTCTAACCTAGCCTTACTCCTTCGCCTTATAACGGCGCACGTCTAATCCTAATCAATTTATCGATTCGATTTTTCACACCACAAACCACATTCAAACCAATATCGCAATCAATCACCAAACAGTCAAACAAACAAGTCCATGGTCTGTGGACGATTTGTGTCGGGTGCTACTAAGCACCGTCTGCATCCTAGTATATATATATAACTAGAAATAAAATAGAAAGGTGAGAAATTCTCACATATAGCTATCCTAGCTCCACGGCACTTCCTTTGCAGAAGTCTTCGTCGTTTCGCCTTTTTGTCACCTTCGCTGCCCAAGGCCACTATATATATAAAAATCGAATTTTTATTTCAAAGTTCAATATATAAAAATCGAATTTTTATTTCAAAGTTCAATATATAAAAATCGAATTTTTATTTCAAAGTTCAATATATAAAAATCATATTTTTATTTCAAAGTTCAATATATAAAAATTCTATTTTCTTTCGAAGTTCAAAACATAAAAACTATATTTTCTTTCGAAGTTCAAAACATAAAAACTATATTTTTCTTTCGAAGTTCAAAACATAAAAACTATATTTTTCTTTCGAAGTTCAAAACATAAAAACTATATTTTTCTTTCGAAGTTCAAAACATAAAAACTATATTTTTTCTTTCGAAGTTCAAAACATAAAAACTATATTTTTCTTTCGAAGTTCAAAACATAAAAACTATATTTTTTCTTTCGAAGTTCAAAACATAAAAACTATATTTTTTTCTTTCGAAGTTCAAAACATAAAAACTATATTTTTCTTATTTTCAAATCTCTATGTTATTTTTATTCTAAATACACTACTTTTCCCTATTTTAAAAACTTTGCAAATTCAAATTCTATTTATTCTATATGTATTTTCAAAATAAATTCTTTTACAAATTCTATTTATATTTTCATTTTAAAGACCCTATATTTTCAGATTTAAAAACAATTTATTTTCAGCTTTAAATTGCTATTTTTCTTTTCAAAACAATTTTCTTTTTTACTGATTTTTTTTTTTTTTTTTGAATTTAAACTGATTTTTTTTTTCTGAATTTACATACTAAAGAGAACAATTAAAAAAAATAAAACCTTTTCTTCCCAGACTAACCACAGCCGACGTCCTCTTTGGAGCTCGCCCCCTAGGGTTCCTTCACGCCACGTCATCGCTGCACCGGAGGGCGATCGCCGGAGCTCCTAAGGACCGCCTTCGAAGCCTTCCCCAGCGCCGGTGATCTCGGCCAATTCGGTGGCCCCAGCCCCTCACGACGGCAGTTCGAACGATGCCACTTCATGGCCAAAATTCTCACTGCATACCCCACGAGAGATAATCAAATTGGCATGAATTTAAAGATCTCGAAATTATCTTCTATTTCATGTTTTAAATTTTCGATAATATTGAATGGATCAGAAGAAAAGGGGAGAGAAAGATCCGAACGCTTTTAGCCTTTGAACGGTTAGTGGCGGCTGTGTGGAGTGTTAGGGTCTTGGGGAGGATTTTAATTATTTATACTTTTACTTTTTTTTTTTTATTCATTTAATTCTCTAATTAATTCGTTTCGCGTCCGAACTCCAATCGAACTCCAACGACTGTCGCCCATAGCCAAATACCCCCATTCCGAACACAATGGGATATGTATCGTAGGTCAATTCGACTGTTTGAATCAGTTTCCGTTGGATTTAAAAATATAAATCTTTATATTGAATTTTAAACGTACATTTCAAATTACCGGGGTCACATACTAACTCGAAAAATTCCCGAAAAATATTTTCTAGCTTCGTATTGGCGATACGGTCCTAACGAAACTAGTTTCGTCGAATTCTGAGACCGTTGGAAAAATGGCCATTTTTCAGTCGATTAAAATCTACTGAAACTGGTCAAACGCGTTTTCTTTTGCCACCCTCACATATTGATTCGAAAAATTATGAAATTTTGAATCTAGCAATAACTTTACCTCCCGGACCCAACAAAACTGGTTTCGTCGAAATCCGAGGTCATTTGCAAAATGTCCATTTTTAAGGACCTGAATTCCATAGCGACTATTCAGAATTTTCAACTGGACATATCTTTTGATTCCCGATATGAAATCTTGATTTTTCGGATTCGTTGGAAAGATATTCACGAATAGATCCTAATGTTTTTTGTTTCACTAAAATCCGGATTGTTTTGCACCCGGTACATTCAATTGAAGTTTGAAATCGAATTATCGAACTACCGCGCCATTTTCAATTCTATTTATAATTATATATAGTTATTTATATTCTAACGACGACGCGTATAATATATACGTTCGAATTATATTCAAAATGAATTTCTCGTCGATATTATTTAAAATAATCTATTTTAAATATTCCAAATTCGCTAAAATTGCCAAAATAAAAATTTCAAACTGGTTCGCATTTTCCGGGTTATTACAATCTCCCCCACTTAAAACTTTTCGTCCCCGAAAAGGAACAAAGTCGAAAGTGGTTTGATTATTCAGCTCTACGCTCGATCTGACTTCCATTCTCCAACTCTTTAGTTTCTGAGAATTTTCAAAATTTCAAAAATTTGGCTAACACCCTAAATTTTCGAAAAATTTCGCCATAACCTCCCCTGAAATGGGAGCATCGGGGAATTTCAAATAGCTTCCCCGGTCCTTCAGATCTCAAAAAGAAAAAGAAAAAGCCAAGCGGCTAGCCAATAGGCTCACAAAATCATCATCACCCAAACAAAACCGGAAATTATGTAATAAACATGTACCTATTTGTCGGGCAAACAAATTTTATTCTCTGCTCTAGCCTCCTTGCTATGACCTGTTCAATATAAGTATATGTATTTGCAAGCAAATGCGACCAATTATCAATACAGTTCAATATTTGATTCAATTAGGCATAAGTGTCTCAAAATTAGCAAATAATTAAACAAGCAACTCAAACATCAATCAATTAGTGGATTAGAATTTCAAATCCATAAAATTTGATATATATACAGAAAATCTTGTTTTTGATGCCAATTCACAACAATGTGTTCTAACTATATTAGTTTTGGTTCTCACACCAGTCTAATGGAAATATATAGATAATCACACCTTCGTCACTCGAACATGAATACTAATGACGACTAGTCAATCATCAGAATCATCTTCGGGCCGCTAGAGTATGATTCTATATCTATCCAGTATATTAAAACTTCGAATATACGTTCATGACGCGTATATGCAAAATCTTTATATACTCGATTGTCCATATTCAAAATAAATAAATAATCAAATACGTATAAAATGGTTTAACTTTTCAAAACAAAATTTTGTTTTCATTTGAAAAATATACTCTTCACACTCGTTCTAGGATACTACTGATCCTATCTCTAACGAGTCATTCTAATTGGATATTACTAATCCAATATCTGATGAATTCTTTCGTATGGTTCTAATGTGCCTTGTTCTCGAGCTCTGTAAACCAAAGCTCTGATACCAAATGTGACGGCCTGGAATTTCGCTCGATCCGAATCAGTCGTTAAACCGATCTAGACCGTTCGAAATCCCTGAACGTTGAGAACAGGACAAATCAGAATACAAACAGAAGAACATTTCATTTGTATATTACAACAATGCATCAGAATACAAGAATATACAGAGTATAAATGAATAAATATTACACAGAAATATCAGAGATTTAAATTACATTTAAATACATAGCAGCGGAAAAATAATATAAAGCACAACTGAAGGTGATATACGGATACAGAGCTTTCCGGATATCATTCCAGCTGTAAACCAGGATCCTGTGAATATAAATCTGCAAAACCAAAACTACTAGCTGTCCGTGCGGAAAATAGGGGCACCCAGAGTTTAGGTTAAAACAATAAACTCCAGGTCAGTCATGTGACTGGTGTGAGAACTAAAACAGTTATTTAAAACTTTATTTTAAAAGAAAGTAATTCAAGGGACCACGCCGCATAACACGGAACGGGTTTTCTCCCAAGAATACCAGTGCATATCAATAAACAACGCAATGCTTTTTCGAAAAATGAAGCTATTATAAGACCCAGGTCCTATCATACAATGCAACGCAAGCCGGGGGATAGGGTTTTCCCTTATAATAGCCAAACATGCTTGGTACGTTTTAAACAAATCATTTGATACTATAATAAGTGTATAGTGTCAAAACAGTTTCAATCATAAATATAAATCATAGACGGCATGGGTACCATATATCATGTCGCCATACTAGTTCTACAATTAAAACCGCGATACACGTATTGGAAATTGGATTTCCGTCATGAGTCGAGGCAAGGGGCAAGCTCCTCTCCGCGTTCGAGACACTCTAGCAAATGTCCCCGGGATTACGCACACTGGGTAACCCCTGGATGCTTCAGGGCCGGTCCTCACTTACGTTAGAGGATTGGCAATTCCTGAACACACGTTTCCCGGTCCTTACAGACCTATAATCGAGGCGCCTCATCCAACAACCACAAAGGTGAAAAGTATATAAATGTCAGGGCTGGTAAGTCACTGACACCACCAAAGCTAGAAAGAAACGTGCGCTCTCCCTGCAGTCCGTATCCCGTTTTTAACTCATACCGAGGTGTGAGGCTCGCGAATACACGCTATACACAAAGCTACCCCGAAGGTTATGCTTTGATCATCAACCACAAGACTTTGCTTTTCAACAGAAGCCTTGATCCATGCAACTCAGCATGCCACACAGGCAATTCATGCCATGCGATTGATATCTATCGATATATAACCTCTGAGCTCGTACGTCTCAGAGAAGGGCGTTAAGCAAGAGAATAAATTCTCCGCCGCCAAGCAGATATATATTTAATAGAAATCAATCAACACAGAATAAAATCCAATGTCAGACACACAATCCATTTACAAGTCCGTTCTGGGTCTGAACGAAACCGGAGGCACTTTCCTCGCATATCCATCCATCTCCAGGTACGTCTGGACGACCACCAACTATTTCCATCCTCTTGGGTGTACAGCCCAATCAGGATCGTCAGTAATTATCCCTACGATGTGAAGACTTCCGGTCTTCAACCACCGTCTTCATCTTCGACATATCGTCGAATCGGTTATTCAGAATGGGTGTAAACCCGGACTTTCCGAACAACCCGCGTATATTAAAACAAATGTTACACAAACACAACATACGCCTCATTCCAATTCATTAGTCACTAATCGCAAATCAGCAAGAGAACAATTTCCCAAACATTAACCCCGAAGGCCGAAACCAACATCAGATCAATACCCAGGAAACCATTCTTCTTAGCCAACCTACAGCTAGTTCCTAAATTCCACATTCTCAGGGAAAGGTTCCCATTAATTTTATCCAAGATAAATTCTTTAAAATTTATCCTGAAATCTTCCTTTGGATGTTATTTAAAACCAAATTATGGTTTTTCCAACTAGTCGAGATTAGCGTACCGTAACGAAGTAGTTATTTATTTTATTTCCCAATCCCAACCTATTCATCCCATGAAGCAAAACTGGTAATACTCCATATCTAACACCACTGTGTTATCGGTAAAACTAATTACCATTTCACGTTCAAATCTAATTAAAGATTTAACTATCGCTTTGGAGCAAAACTGGTAATACTCCATTCTCGCTCATTTTCTAAATTCGGTAATTTAGATTACGAATCCACATTCAATCTAATTGCAAATTCGTTAAAACTCCTTTTACTGGGTTAAAGAACTAGGTGTTATTTAAAACACAGTTCACGATAAACCCATTTCAAACTCAATCAAATATATTAGAAATTCGATTATTTAAAACCCCTTTTTAAATCTTGTTCATTTATTTAAAAATAGATTGGTTTTAAATTTAGTTTAAAACTAGTTCATTTTGATAAAAAATCTATTTTTATCTTTTCAAATATGGAGTTTTTCACCCCAATTTTTCCCAAATCATTTCTTATGATTTTACACAAATTATTGATATTTTTAATAATTTTATCAAGGCCCGTACAGTCGATTTCCAACAATGGCCATCGAACTGCACTTACAGCGACCTTTTTCGAATTTGATTTGGACGTATCTCCAAATCCAACCGTTAGATTTCAAATTTCTAATATTCGTTAGAAAGCTCTTTTCGATACGAACCCAACGGTTCCGGTTTTAGGAGAATCCGACGGTCGGATCTCCCGTAATATCCGTTTGAAATAAATGGTCGAAATTCGCGAACTGCCGCGGCGCGGCGCGTTCTATTCAGGCCATTATATTATATATATAATATATATAATATATATTTCGTCGATTACTATTTAAAACGAATTATATAAATAGTTTTAAAATCGTTTCAAAACCTATTTCAACTTCTATTTCAATTCAAAGCCAAAATTGAATTCTTCCTTATAAATTCGTTTTAAAATTCATTTCTATTCGATTCGAATTTCAATTCAATTTGAATTCATTTCAATTCGCTTTCAATTCCATTTGAATTCGTTTTCAATTCAATTCATTTCGAAATCGTTTTCAATCCATTTTGAATTCGTTTTCAATTCAATTCATTTCGAAATCGTTTTCAATTCATTTTGAATTCGTTTTCAATTCAATTCATTTCGAAATCGTTTTTAATTCAATTCATTTCGAAATCGTTTTCAATTCATTTTGAATTCGTTTTCAATTCAATTCATTTCGAAATCGTTTTCAATTCATTTTGAATTCGTTTTCAATTCAATTCATTTCGAAATCGTTTTCAATTCATTTTGAATTCGTTTTCAATTCAATTCATTTCGAAATCGTTTTCAATTCATTTTGAATTCGTTTTCAATTCAATTCATTTCGAAATCGTTTTCAATTCATTTTGAATTCGTTTTCAATTCAATTCATTTCGAAATCGTTTTCAATTCATTTTGAATTCGTTTCAATTCAATTCATTTCGAAATCGTTTTCAATTCATTTTGAATTCGTTTCAATTCAATTCATTTCGAAATCGTTTTCAATTCATTTTGAATTCGTTTTCAATTCAATTCATTTCGAAATCGTTTTCAATTCATTTTGAATTCGTTTCAATTCAATTCATTTCGAAATCGTTTAAAATCGATATAAATATCGTTCGCGTCAAAATGGCGCATCACTATTCAACACGGCTTTATATATTCTATTTCAAATATTTCTTTTTGTCAACACACGACTAATCTCAACGAATGAGTACCGTCCATGTGTGACTATTTTTATTAAATTATTTCGTTCAACACATGACTAATCTCAACGAATGAGTACCGTCAACACATGAACCTTTATTTTATATTGATAAAGATGTAAATTTTATTATAAAAATAATTCGTTCAACATATGACTAATATCAACGGATGAATATAGTCAACACATGAACCTTTATTTTATATTGATAAAGATGTAAATTTTATTATAAAAATAATTCGTTCAACACATGACTAATATCAACGGATGAATATAGTCAACACATGAACCTTTATTTTATATTGATAAAGATGTAAATTTTATTATAAAAATAATTCGTTCAACACATGGCTATTCCCAACGGATGAGTATAGTCAACACATGAACCTTTATATTATATTCTTTATTTTTCAAATTGGAATGAGGCCCAATCAATTACCATATAAAGTTAATTACATGGATTTTCATACAACACATGTATATAATAGCATTGAAAAATAATCAACCATCAACCAAAGTGCACTACACTGTATAAGCATCAAATATAGATATCTAACGCTTATAACAGCCTGTCAATCAATCGATCGACATATTTAATCAATCAGGATGAGTGAACTTCATATTTCATCCCAACACCCGTGTGGGGTTCCAAACAATCACACACAGATTTTATTTGTGCAGTTGGGCGATGTGTAAAATTTATCGACCCAATCAATGTCATTCAAATAGGTGTACATAAACAAACCGTCCGGTTTGTAAATGGATATTTTATTTATTCGCATTCACGTTAAAAATTATATTTTTAACGATAAAACAATTTATCTTAACATATGAATATCTATTCAGTTCATTTATTCAATAAATGATTATTTTTATTTTTCTAACATATTTTAGAAAATTTCGGCGGCATAATGGCACGATACTAGAAACGGGACAAGGCCTAGCCTTATCCCCGGTCTAGTGAAGGCCCACGCCATTCACACATCAATCAAATTCACTTTCGTTATGCAAACCACAAAATTTGGAGTAAGGGTCTAACCTAGCCTTACTCCTTCGCCTTATAACGGCGCACGTCTAATCCTAATCAATTTATCGATTCGATTTTTCACACCACAAACCACATTCAAACCAATATCGCAATCAATCACCAAACAGTCAAACAAACAAGTCCATGGTCTGTGGACGATTTGTGTCGGGTGCTACTAAGCACCGTCTGCATCCTAGTATATATATATAACTAGAAATAAAATAGAAAGGTGAGAAATTCTCACATATAGCTATCCTAGCTCCACGGCACTTCCTTTGCAGAAGTCTTCGTCGTTTCGCCTTTTTGTCACCTTCGCTGCCCAAGGCCACTATATATATAAAAATCGAATTTTTATTTCAAAGTTCAATATATAAAAATCGAATTTTTATTTCAAAGTTCAATATATAAAAATCGAATTTTTATTTCAAAGTTCAATATATAAAAATCATATTTTTATTTCAAAGTTCAATATATAAAAATTCTATTTTCTTTCGAAGTTCAAAACATAAAAACTATATTTTCTTTCGAAGTTCAAAACATAAAAACTATATTTTTCTTTCGAAGTTCAAAACATAAAAACTATATTTTTCTTTCGAAGTTCAAAACATAAAAACTATATTTTTCTTTCGAAGTTCAAAACATAAAAACTATATTTTTTCTTTCGAAGTTCAAAACATAAAAACTATATTTTTCTTTCGAAGTTCAAAACATAAAAACTATATTTTTTCTTTCGAAGTTCAAAACATAAAAACTATATTTTTTTCTTTCGAAGTTCAAAACATAAAAACTATATTTTTCTTATTTTCAAATCTCTATGTTATTTTTATTCTAAATACACTACTTTTCCCTATTTTAAAAACTTTGCAAATTCAAATTCTATTTATTCTATATGTATTTTCAAAATAAATTCTTTTACAAATTCTATTTATATTTTCATTTTAAAGACCCTATATTTTCAGATTTAAAAACAATTTATTTTCAGCTTTAAATTGCTATTTTTCTTTTCAAAACAATTTTCTTTTTTACTGATTTTTTTTTTTTTTTGAATTTAAACTGATTTTTTTTTTCTGAATTTACATACTAAAGAGAACAATTAAAAAAAATAAAACCTTTTCTTCCCAGACTAACCACAGCCGACGTCCTCTTTGGAGCTCGCCCCCTAGGGTTCCTTCACGCCACGTCATCGCTGCACCGGAGGGCGATCGCCGGAGCTCCTAAGGACCGCCTTCGAAGCCTTCCCCAGCGCCGGTGATCTCGGCCAATTCGGTGGCCCCAGCCCCTCACGACGGCAGTTCGAACGATGCCACTTCATGGCCAAAATTCTCACTGCATACCCCACGAGAGATAATCAAATTGGCATGAATTTAAAGATCTCGAAATTATCTTCTATTTCATGTTTTAAATTTTCGATAATATTGAATGGATCAGAAGAAAAGGGGAGAGAAAGATCCGAACGCTTTTAGCCTTTGAACGGTTAGTGGCGGCTGTGTGGAGTGTTAGGGTCTTGGGGAGGATTTTAATTATTTATACTTTTACTTTTTTTTTTTATTCATTTAATTCTCTAATTAATTCGTTTCGCGTCCGAACTCCAATCGAACTCCAACGACTGTCGCCCATAGCCAAATACCCCCATTCCGAACACAATGGGATATGTATCGTAGGTCAATTCGACTGTTTGAATCAGTTTCCGTTGGATTTAAAAATATAAATCTTTATATTGAATTTTAAACGTACATTTCAAATTACCGGGGTCACATACTAACTCGAAAAATTCCCGAAAAATATTTTCTAGCTTCGTATTGGCGATACGGTCCTAACGAAACTAGTTTCGTCGAATTCTGAGACCGTTGGAAAAATGGCCATTTTTCAGTCGATTAAAATCTACTGAAACTGGTCAAACGCGTTTTCTTTTGCCACCCTCACATATTGATTCGAAAAATTATGAAATTTTGAATCTAGCAATAACTTTACCTCCCGGACCCAACAAAACTGGTTTCGTCGAAATCCGAGGTCATTTGCAAAATGTCCATTTTTAAGGACCTGAATTCCATAGCGACTATTCAGAATTTTCAACTGGACATATCTTTTGATTCCCGATATGAAATCTTGATTTTTCGGATTCGTTGGAAAGATATTCACGAATAGATCCTAATGTTTTTTGTTTCACTAAAATCCGGATTGTTTTGCACCCGGTACATTCAATTGAAGTTTGAAATCGAATTATCGAACTACCGCGCCATTTTCAATTCTATTTATAATTATATATAGTTATTTATATTCTAACGACGACGCGTATAATATATACGTTCGAATTATATTCAAAATGAATTTCTCGTCGATATTATTTAAAATAATCTATTTTAAATATTCCAAATTCGCTAAAATTGCCAAAATAAAAATTTCAAACTGGTTCGCATTTTCCGGGTTATTACAAGACATCAGTAATCATCCAAACGATGTGAAGAACTCCGGTCTTCAACCACCGTCTTCATCGTCGACTTATCGTCGAATCAATTATTAAACATAAGTATAAACCCGGCCTTTCCGAATAATTCACGTATCTTATAATCAAGTGCTATAAAAACACAACATACACCTCACTCCAATTTTGAATATTCTTTTATTCAAATATTCATATCCTTTGGGAAAGGTTCCCATTAATTTTATCAAATATAAATTCTTTTAAATTTATACTTTAATCTTCCTTTGAATATCAATTCTAAACCAAATTAAGGTTTATCAACCAGTCGGGATTATCGAGCCTTTCCGAAGTAATCATTTATTCATTAATCCCAATCCCAACCTATTCATCCCATGGAGCAAAACTGGTAATACTCAGTATTGAACACCATGATGGTATCGGTAAATTTAATTACCATTTCACGTTCAAATCTACTTAAAGATTTAACTATCACTTGGAGTAAAACTGGTGGTACTCCATTCTCGAACATTTCCCAAATTTTATAATTTAAATTATCACATTCACATTTTCAATCTAATTAAAGATTCATTAAAGCTCCAATTAGTTTCAATCTTCCCAAAAATCATTATTAATGATTATTTAACTTTGGGAAATCAAACATGCCGCATTGACAATCTACAACGTACCACTAGTTTTTGCCGATACATAACCTCTAAGCTCGTACGTCCCAGAAAAGGGTGTTAAGCAAGAGAATAAATTCTCCGCCACCAAACAGATATATATATTTAGCAGAGATCAACAATTTGGTTCGAAATACAATGCTAGACATGTAATCCTGTCTTTAACTAGGTTAAAGAACTAATGTCATTTAAAATGCAGTTCACGATAAACCCAAAATACATTCCATTAATTATGGAATATTCACCGAAAACAGATCAATATTTAATCAATATCAGTTTCCGTATCCGACTAATAATATAAATGGAATAACGACAAAGCCTTTTAAATTCCATATATATTAACAGTCTTCCTCCATAGAAGCTCACTTTGATTATTACCAAATCGAATTCCATTCAACTCCAATTTAATATATTAAATTGGAAAACTTTACTTTGGAAAATTTCCATTAAATCTTAATTAAAAGATTTATAAATTCCAAATCACATTTCACTGTTAATCAGGTTAGAGAACGAATGTCGTTAAAAACACAGTTCATAATAAACCCAATTCCCATTCCATTTCATTCCAATTACTAAATATGATTGGAAATGCTAATAATCTTAATTAAAAGATTTATTCTTTTCACCACGGGGTTTAAGAACAGTTTTACTGAAGACACCGTTCACGACAAACACAAAATCCACTTTGATATTAAATATAAGGCTCTAAACAGAAATCATATCGGTTTATATTCAATATCAAATTCTGAAACCAACACATATCGTATGGGGAATAACGATATATATCTATCTTCCAAATTCCTCCACAATATCTGTATAGTCACGGAATCCAACATCGAAATCAAGATGATTTTTATTCAAATCCATTCCAATTTATAGATTGGAAATTTCTGGTTATATTAAAGCCCTTTATAAATCCAATTTATTTATTTAAAAACATTGGATTAATATTCTAGTTAATAACTAGTTCATTTTGATAAAATTATATTTTTATCTTTAAAAATGTGGAATTTTTCATTCCAACTCTTTCCAAATCATTTATTATGATTTTACACAAATTATTGATATTTTTAATAATTTTATCAGGGCTCGTACAGTCAGTTTCCAATAACGGCCATTGAATAGCATCCATAGCGACCTTTTCCAAATTTGATTTGGACATAATTCCAAATCCAACTGTTAGACTTCAAGTCTCTTATAATCTTTGGAAAGCTCTTTTCAGTACGAACCCAACGGTTCCAGTTTAGGAGGATCCGACCACCGGATCTCCCGTAGTGTCAATTCGAAGTCAATGGTCGAAATTCACGAACGGTCGCGGCACGTCGCGTTCTATTCAGACCATTAAATATATATTTTTTCGATTTCCATTTAAAACGTATTTTATAAATCGTTTATAAATTCATTTTAAAACGATTTCCACTTTCATTTCAATTTTAAATCAAAATTGAATACTCCTGATCATTATAATATTTAAATGATAATATTTTCAAAATATCTGATTTTGAAATCATTTCCTTTTCGATATTCATAATAAGAATGAATAAAATCGATATAAATATCGTTCGTGTTAAAATGGCGCAAATCTAATCAACACGGCTTCACACATTTCAATATTTTCGTGTCCATCCCAAATCGGACATCAAAATCATATTTTAGTCCTTTACAGAATATTATTTTAAATTATTCGTTATATTAAAATATTCGTTATTTTAAAATATTCGTTATTCCTGATTCAGAATCAGACATAGTCAATTACCATATATTGTTATTTATATGGATTTCATACAACATATGTATATAACAACAATGATAAACAATAATCCATCATCCAGAGTGCATTGCACAGCTTCATAAGCATTAAATAAAATAATTAACACTTACAACAATCTAACCAATCGATTGACATACAACTAAACAATTGGGATTAGTGTACGTCAAATATCATTCCAATACCCATGTGGGGTTTCAACCAACAAATACTGAATATTATTTGTGCAGTTGGGCGATGTGTAAAATTTATCGTCCCAATCGATATCAGTCAAATGGGTGTACATAAAAAAATCGTTCGATTTGTAAATGAATATTTATTTCCATTTTAGGAGAATTTATGTCGTTCACATATACGTTAAAAACTATATTTTTAACGATAAAATATTTATTTCAACACATGAATGTTTTTAATAGTCTATTTATTCAATATAAATGATATTTTTATTGTTCAAACATTTTATTCAACACATGAATATTTTATGCAATTCATATACATATTAAAAATTATATTTTTAATGAATAAATATTTATTTCAGAAAATTTCGGCATTATAATGGCGCGATATTAAAACCGGAGTAATGTCTAGCACTACCCCTCTTTTGATACTGGCTCGCGCCATACACAACTAATCCAATCAATCACAAAACCACAATACAATTCATAACCACAATACGTCAATTTTCCCAATACAATCCAAACAAACAACTATGGTTTGTAAAATAAATAGTGTCGGGGGCTTCTAAGCCCCGTCTGCATCCCAGTATATATTTAACTGTAAAATAAATTGAGTGAGACGGTGTTCTCACATTGGGATCCACTCTGCCGTTATTTTCTGACGTTCTGATCCCAGATTTTGCAAACGAGCTCCAATCTTCATGCCGTCATTTTTGTAGTTTAAACGCGCCATTCCGGACAACTTTCGCCTAGCGGCCTTTCTTCCGAAATTGCTCTATTTCGCCAGAAATCGCGAAAAGACAGTATTTGGACAGCAAACTTTGTACGCGTTTTCTGTACAACTCCGCAATCCAAAATATGACTTCCATATACTTAAATCGAAGAGAAAATCGTGCTCTTCGATTTTGGTACTGTGGAGTTTTGGCCATAGTGGCTCGGTTTGGGAGATATAGGTTGAAACAAGTCAGGGTGTTAAACGCACGCACTGAAAATATAAAAAACGGATTTTTAATTGAGGTGGGGGTCCACGGCCGAAATCGTGGTCGGAGAAGGTGGCGATGGGGTCAGGGAGTGGAGCAAGGGGTGCGGCTTGCCAGCCATGGCGAGGGACGGCGGTTCGGAGTTTGAAAAATGGCCACGGTCCGAATTAGAAGGGGATGGAGAGGAAGTGGCAGCGGGGTTGGCTAAAGGGGCGGCGACGACGATCAGAAGAGGGCGGCGGTCGGAGCAGGCAGCGCGTGACTCAGGGGCGGCGGGAACGATGGCCTGGAGGGGAAGTTTTCAGAACGAAGGGTTTTTTCGCAATTTGAGGGCACAGGTTTTGACTGAGGGGAAATTAGGGTTAAATCCCTTTATATATATTTTTATTTATTTATTTAATTCCAAAAAGTAACTTTTCCTTTTGAACTCCAAATCGAACCCAACGACTGTTGCCTCTATCTAAATACCCCCATTCCGGACACAATGGGATATGTCCCGTAAGCCAATTCGACGGTTTCGATCAGTTTTCATCAAAATTAAAATATAAATTAATTTAACATTCAAAATTGATTTCAACATACATCTTAATTTATCTGGGCCACATACTGACTCCAAAAATTCAAAAATAAAAATAAATCTAGCTATGTTTTGATGATACGGTCCTAACAAAACTAATTTCGTCGAATTTGGAGGCCATTTGATAAATAGCTATTTTCCTGTCGATTAATTTCGAACTAAATGTACCAAATGCGTTTAAATTCACCACACTCATATATTAATTCCAAAAATTATGAAATTTGGAATATAGCAATAATTTGACATTTCAGATCCAACAAAAGTGGTTTCATCGAAAACGAAGGTCATTTGCAAAATAACTATTTTTAAGGGCCATATATTATATAAAATATATACAAATTCTGCAGCCACTATTTTAAATTCTAAACTGGACATAACTTTCAATTTGCATTATGAAATCTCAGTTTTTCACATTCATTTGGAAGATATAATTAAAAAGATTCAAATCTTTCTTGTTTTACTGAAATCCGGTTTATTTTGAGTCCTGTATGTTCATTTGAAATTGAAAATCGAATTGTCAAACTACCGCGCCATTTCAGGCTCGTTTTACAATTAAAATAAATTTTAAATTTCCAAAATCCATTAAAATAGCTAAAATCAAAATTTTAAATTGGTTCCGAAAATCCAGGTTGTTACTATCTCCCCACTTAAAATCTTTTCATCCTCGAAAAGGAACGAAGCTGAAAGTTGTTTAACTAATCAACTCAACTTTCATTTTGGCTTTCATTCTTCAACTTTTCAATTTCTAAGAATTTTCTATTTTTTCAAAAATTTGGCTAACACCCTAAATTTTTGAAAAATTTCGCCATTACCTCCTTTGTACGGGGAGACCTTTAAAATCGCAACTTGCCTCACAGGGCCCTCATCAATCCAAAAGAAAAAGAAAAAGCCAAGTGGCTAGCTAATCGGCTCATAAAATCATCAAAACCCAAGAAATACAGTAAACATGTACCTATTTGTCGGGCATACAATTTTGTTCCTCTTCTTAGCTTCCATGCTATGACCTGTTCACACATATATGCAATTCCAATAAAAATTCAATTCAGTTCAATATTATTTCAATTTGGTTAAATTTACCATTCATTCGCATATTGGTTAAATTAATTATCATTCCAATATTTTTATTAATTAAACTAATAATCAAACATCACAACCAGCAATCAATTAGTTGATTAGCTTTTCAAACACATAACATTAATACATAGTCAAAAATCATATTTTTAGTGCCAAATCACAACAATAAATTCTAACTATGTTTTGGTTCTCACATCAGTCAATTGGAAATATATAGATATCCCACTTTCGAAGCTCGAACATAAATACTGATGATGGCACGCCATCATCAGAATCATGCACGGGCGACTAGAGTGTGATTCTATATCTATCTAGTATATTTGAGACTTCGAATATACGATCATGACGCGTATATGCAAAATCTTCATACTCGATTGTCCAAAATAAAATAAAATAATATACTCAAATATGTATAATTAGATTAAATTTTCAAAACTAAATTTGTTTTTAATAAATAATACTATTCTAACTCATTCTTAGATACTACTGACCCTATCTCCAACGAGTCATTTTTATTGGATATTACTAATCCAATCTCTGATGAATTCTTTCGTTCGGTTCTAATGTGTCATGTTCTCAAGCTCTGTAAACCGAAGCTCTAATACCACGTCTGAAACGACCCAAACTTTCCCGTAAGGGAAAGCCCGGATTGAGTTGAGAACACGACAAATCAGAACACAAACATAAAAACATTTCCTTGCTTATTACAACAGTAACATCAAAGTACAAGAATATAATAGAGTATGAATATAATAGAGTATGAATAAATAATATACAATAGAAAAATATCAGAGATTAAAACTACAATGCAGCGGAAAAATAATACATAACACAACTGAAAGAGATACACATATACAAAGCTTTCCGAATATATCTCCAGCTGTAAACCAGGATCCTGAAAAAGAAATATCTGCGAAAATCAATACTACTAGCTGACCGTGTGGAAAATAAGGGCACCCAGAGTTTAGGTTAAAACAATAAACTCAAAGTCAGTCATGGGATTGGTGTGAGAACTAAAACAGTTATTAAACTTTAACTTTAAAATAGGTAAATCAAGGGACCACGCCGTATAACACAGAATGGGTTTTCTCCCAAGAATACCAGTGCATAAAACAAACAGTGCAATACTTTTTGAATAAATGAAGCTATTATAAGACTCAGGTCCCATCACACAATGCAATGCAACCTGGAGGATAGAGTTTTACCTTATAATAGTCAAACATTCTTGGTACGTTTAAAACAAATCATTTCGATATTACTATGAGTGTATAGTGTCAAAATCACTTCAAATATAAATGTATTTATCATAGACGGCATAGATACCATATACTATGTCGCCATACTAGTTCTGCAATTAAAAGCGAAATGTCACGTAATGGAAATTGGATTTCCATCATGAGTCGACGTCAGGGATGGCTCCTCACCATTCAAGACACTCTAGCAAATGCCTCAGGTCGCACCCTTAGCAACCTTGGATCTTCAGGGTCGGTCCTCTCTTACTTTTGAGGATTGATTATTCCTAAACACACGTTTCTCGTTCCTATCAGACCTATCCATCGGCCCCGTAGTGATCGATATATCCGAGGTGCCTCGCTATCCATCATCCACATAGGTAAAAATAAATAAATGTTTGGGCTCCATACCATGACACCACCCACAGCTAGAAAGAAAGTCGTGCACTCCTTGGAGTCTGATCCCGTGTTTGACTCATACCGAGGTGTGAGGATCGCGAATTAACACTATACACAAAGCTATGCTATTTAAAGCCGTGCTTTGATCATCAACCACAGTACTCCGCTTTTCAATAGATGCCTTGATCATTTGCCTCTCAGCATGCCACACTGACAATTCACGCCATGCAACAGATGTATATCGATATATAATCTCTAAGCTCGCACGTCTTAGAGAAGGGTGTTAAGAAAGAGAATAAATTTCCGCCACTAAACAGATATATATTCAATAGAGACCAATCAACACAGAATAAAATCCAATGCCATACAAACATCCATTTACTAGTTCGTTCAAGGTCTGAACGAAACCGGAGGCACCTTATTCCTCATCCCATATGTTCAATACAGAAGAGAGGTCCTTGCATATTCGGTCGATCTCCAAGCACGTCTAGACGATCACCACTTATTACCTTTTCTTGGGTGTACGACCCAATCAAGACATCAGTAATCATCCAAATGATGTTATGACCTCTGGTCTTCAACCACCGTCTTCATCGTCGACTTATCGTCGAATTAATTATTCAGAATGGGTATAAACCCGGCCTTTCCGAATAATTCACGTATCTTATAATCAAGTGCTATAAAAACACAACATATGCCTCATTCCAATTCTGAATATTCTTTTATTCAAATATTCATATCATTTAGGAAAGGTTTCCATTAATTTTATCAAATATAAATTCTTTTAAAATTATACTTTAATCTTCCTTTGGATATCAATTCTAAACCAAATTAAGGTTTATCAACCAGTCGGGATTATCAAACCTTACTGAAGTAATCATTTATTCATTAATCCTAATCCCAACCTACTCATCCCACGGAGCAAAACTGGTAATACCCCATATCTAACACCACGGTTTTATCGGTAAATTTAATTACCTTTTCACATTCAAATATAATTAAAGATTTAACTACCGCTTGGAGTAAAATTGGTGGTACTCCATTCTCGATCATTTTCCAAGTTTGATAATTTAAATTATCACATTCACATTTTCAATCTAATTAAAGATCATCAAAAATCCACTTAGTTTTAATCTTACCAAAAATCATTATTAATGATTATTTAACCTTGGGAAATTAAACATGCCGCATCGACAATCTACACCGTACCACTGATTTCTGCCGATATTTAACCTCTAAGGTCGTACGTCTCAGAGAAGGGTGTTAAGCTAGAGAATAAATTCTCCGCCACCAAACAGATATATATTTAGTAGAGATCAACAATACAGTTCGAAATACAACTTTAACTGGGTTAAAGAACTAATTTCATTTAAAACACAGTTCACGATAAACCCAAAATCACATTCCATTAATTATGGAACATTCACAGAAAGCAGATCAATATATAATCAATATCAATTTTTGAATCCGACGAATAATATAAATGGAATAACGACAAAGCCTTTTAATTTCCATATATATTAATAGTCTTCCTCCATAGAAGCTCACTTCGATTATTACCAAATCGAATTCCATTCAATTCCAATTTAATATATTAAATTGAAAAACTTTACTTTGGAAAATTTCCGTTAAATCTTAATTAAAAGATTTATTTATTCCAAATCACATTTAATTGTTAATTGGGTTAAAGAATGAATGTCATTAAACACGGTGAACCTAATTCCCATTCCATCTTATTCCAATTACTAAATATAATTGGAAACTCTAATAATCATAACAAAAAAAAATTATTCTTTTCATCACAGGGTTTAAGAACAATGTTACTGAAGACACCATTTACGATAAACCCAAAATCCACTTTGATATTAAATATAAGGCTCTAAACAGAAATTATATCGGCTTATATTCAATATCAAATTCTGAAACCAACACATATCGTATGGGGAATAACGATATATATCTATCTTCCAAATTTCTCCACAATATCTATATATTCATGGTATCCAATATCGAAATCTCTCGAAGATGATTTCTATTCAAATCCATTCCAATTTATAGATTGGAAATTTCTGGTCATATTAAAACCCTTTACAAATCCAATTTATTTATTTAAAAACATTGGATTAATAACTAGTTCATTTTGATAAGAATATACTTTTATCTTTACAAATGTGGAATTTTTCATCCCAACCCTTTCAAAATCATTTACTATGGTTTTACGCAAATTATTAATATTTTTAATAATTTTATCAAGGCCCGTACAATCGGTTTCCAATAACGGCCACCGAACTGCATCCATATCGACTTTTTCCGAAGCCAAAGGTCAAAATTCGCGAATGGTCGCAGCACGACACTTTCTATTCAGGCCATTAAATATATATAATAAATATTATGTCGATTTCCATTTAAAATGTATTTTATAAATCGTTTATAAATTCATTTTAAAACGATTTCCACTTTCGTTTCAATTTTAAATCAAAATTGAATACTCCTTATCATTTTAATATTTAAACGATAATATTTTCAAAATATCTGATTTTGAAATCATTTCCTTTTTGATATTCATTGTAAAAATGAATAAAATCGATATAAATATCGCTCGCATTAAAATGGCGCGAATCTAATCAACACGTCTTCACACATTTCAATATTTCCGTGTCCATCCCAAATCGGCCATCAAAATCATATTTTAATCCTTTACAGAATATTATTTTGAAATATTTGTTATTTTAAAATGTTCGTTATTCCTAAATCGGAATCAGACACATTCACTTACCATATATTGTTATTTATATAGATTCATGCAACACATGTATATAACAACAATGATAAACAATAATCCATCATCCAGGGTGCATTGCACAACTGCTTAAGTATTAAATATAAATAATTAACGCTTACAACAGTCTGTCAATCAATCGATTGACATACAACTAAACAATTGAGATTAGTGTACGTCAAATATTATCTCAATACCCGTGTGGGGTTTCAACCAACAAATACTGAATATTATTTGTGCAGCTGGGCGATGTATAAAATTTATCGTCCCAATAGATATCGGTTAAATGAGTGTACATAAACAAATCGTCCAATTTGTAAATGAATATTTATTTTCATTTCATGAGAATTTATGTCATTCATATATATGTTAAAAATTATATTTTTAATGATAAAATATTTATTTGAACACACGAATATTTTTAATAGTCCATTTATTCAATAAAAATGATATTTTTATTGTTCAAACATTTTATTCAACACATGAATATTTTATACTATTCATATACACATTAGAAATTATATTTTTAATGAATGAATATTTATTTCAGAAAATTTCGGCATTATAAGGGCGCGATATTAAAACCGGAGTAATGTCTAGCACTACCCCTCTCCTTATACTGGCTCGCGCCATACACAACCAATCCAATCAATAACAAGACCACAATACAGTCAATTTTCCCAATACAATCCAAACAAACAACTATGGTTTGTACAATAAATAGTGTCGGGGGCTTCTAAGCCCCGATTGCATCCTAGTATATATTTAACTGTAAAATAAATTGAGTGAGAAGGTGTTCTCACATTGGGATCCACTACGCCGTTATTTTCTAACATTCTAATTTACTGTTCTGATCCCAAACTTTGCAAACGAGCTCTAATTTTCAATGCACCTCCTTTTCTAGCTTAAACACGCCATTTCGGACAACTTTCGCCTAATGGCCTTTCTTCCGAAATTGGTCCATTTCGCCAGAAATCGCGAAAAGACAGTATTTGGACAACAGACTTTGGATGAGCTTGCTGTCCAACTCCGCAATCCAAAATCTGACTTCCATATACTCAAATCAATGAGAAAATCATGCTCTTCGATTTTGGTATTGTGGAGTTTTGGCCATAATGGTTTGGTTTGGGAGATATGGGCCGAAACAAGTCAGGGTATTAAACGCACGCACTGAAAATTTAAAAATTGGATTTTTAATTAAGGTGGGGGTCCACAGCCGGAGTGGTGGTCAGAGGAGATGGTGCTGGGGTCGGGGAGTGGTGCTGGGGGTGCGGCTGGTTGACCATCGTATAGACGGCGGTTTTGGGTTTGAAAAAGTGCCATGGTCTGAATTAGAAGGGAAGGGAGAGGAAGTGGCGGTGGGGTTGGCCAGAATGGTGGCGGTGTCGATCGGAAGGGTGTAATAACCCGGAAATCCGAACCAGGTTAAAATTTTTATTTTGGAAATTATAGTGAATTCTCTATATTTAAAATAGATTATTTTAAATAATATTGACGGAAAATTTATTTTGAATATATTTCGAACGTATATATTATACGCGTCGTCGTTAGAATATAAATATTTATATATAATTATATATAGAATTGAAAATGGCACGGTAGTTCGATAATTCGATTTCAAACTTCAATTGAATGTACCGGGTGCAAAACAATCCTGATTTTAGCGAAACCAAAAAAATTAGGATCAAATTGATAATATCTTTCCAACGAATCCGAAAAATCGAAATTTCATAACGGGAATCAAAAGATATGTCCAGTTGAAAATTCTGAATAGTCGCTATGGAATTCAGGCCCTTAAAAATGGACATTTTGCAAACGACCTCGGATTTCGACGAAACCACTTTTGTTGGATCCGCGATGTCGAATTACTGCTAGGTTTCAAATTTCATAATTTTTCGAATCAATATGTGAGCGTGGCAAAGGAAAACATGTTTGACCAGTTTCAATTGATTTTAATCGACTGGAAAATGACCATTTTTCCAACGGCCTCAGAATTCGACGAAACTAGTTTTGTTAGGACCGTATCATCAATACGAAGCTAGAAAATAATTTTTGGGAATTTTTCGAGTTCGTATGTGACCCTGGTAAATTGAAATGTATGTTTAAAATAGAATATATAGATTTAAATGTAAATTCAACGGAAACTGATTGTAACGATCAAATCAGCTTACGATACATATCCCATTGTGTTCGGAATGGGGGTAAAGCGCTATGGACGACAGGCGGTGGGCCTCGTTTAGAGGTCTTATGTAAAAGTCAACTTTTTACAATATAAAAAAAATATTCTCTCTCCTTAACTACCCAGGCCCCCCGACATTTTCAATTCAATTTTCAAAATAAACAAAAAAAAGAAAAGAAGAAGAAGGACGGGGCGGAGCAGCCGCCGCTCCTCCTCCTTGAGTGCCGCCGCCCCCTTCATCGAGCCCCCCTCCTCTTCTTCCCCCTCCCTTCATCTTCCTCCTCCCCCTTGCTCTTCCTCGACCGCAACGTGCAGCCCCCCCCCCCCCCCCCCCCCCGTCATCCGCCACGTCAGAGCAGCCCCCCCCCCCCCTTGCGAGCAACCTCCGACCACCTCTGAGCAACCACCAGCGCCCCCCCTAAAGAGAGAACCCGTAAGTTTTTATAAATACTGATTTTGTTTAGATTAAAATACTGATTTTGTTTAGATTAAAATACTGATTTTGTTTAGACTAAAATGCCGATTTTGTTTAACTTGATATACTAGTTTTGTTTAACTTGATTTTTCAAAGGAAAAAAGAAAGGATTTTTCAAAGTAAAAAGGTATAATCTTTATATATATAAAGTTATAATTTTTACAATTAAAAATGTGATTTTGATATATGAATGAGCATCATAAAAGTAGGATTTTTATTTTTACGAATAGCATATAAAAATATGGTTTTTATTTATATAAAGTAGCAAAGATAATGATGTGATTTTTATTGCTTTGAAATAAAAGTATACTTTGCTTTGAAATAAAAATGTAATTTTTATTAGATGTGAAGATTAAAAAAATATGATTTTTAATCAAGTAGATGTATAAAAATATAATCTTTATAGGAGGGTCAAATATAGAAAGAAGTGATTTTTAAGAATTAAAAATATAATTTTTATCTATATGGTAGCGTAGTAGAAATTCAATTTTTATATATTGAATAGCATAGTAAAAATTCGATTTTTATATATTGAATAGCGAAGTAAAAATTCGATTTTTACATATGTAGCGGCTACAGCAACGAAAGCGACAAAAATGCGATAACGATGAAGATTTCTATCAAAGAAGAGTCAAGATGGTTGGATAGCTATTGGTGAGAATTTCTCACCTTTCAATTTCATTTTCTAGATATATATATATATATATATATATATATATATATATACTAGGATGCAGACGGTGCTTAGTAGCACCCGACACAATCGTCCACAGACCATGGACTTGTTTGTTTGATTGCAAAAATTAGTTAGATGATTTGATTTGAAATTGAATTGTTTGGTGAAATGAATGGATTTGATTGATGTGTGAATGGCGTGGGCCTTCACTAGACCGAGGATAAGGCTAGGCCTTGTCCCGTTTCTAGTATCGTGCCGTTATGCCGCCGAAATTTTCTAAAATAAGTTAGAAAAATAAAAATATCATTTTTATTTTGTAAATGAACTGAATAAAAATTCATGTGTTAAAATAAAATGTTTTATCGTTAAAAATATAATTTTTAACGTGAATATGAATATAGTGAATGTGAATAAATAAATATTCATTTACAAACCTGACGGTTTGTTTATGTACACCTATTTGAATGACATTGATTGGGACGATAAATTTTACACGTCACCCAACTACACAAATAAAATCTGTGTTTGATTGTTTGAAAACCCCACACGGGTGTTGGGATGAAATTTGAAGTTCACTCATCCTGATTGATTAAATATGTCGATCGATTGATTGACAGGCTGTTATAAGCGTTGAATATCTATATTTGATGCTTATGCAGTGTAGTGCACTTTGGTTGATGGTTGATTATTTTCAATACTATTATATGCGTGTGATGTATGTAAATCCATACAATTAACATTATATGGTGATTGATTGGGCCTCATTCCAATTTAGAAAATAAAGAATATTATAAAATAAAGGTTCATGTGTTGACTGTACTCATCCGTTGAGATTAGTCATGTGTTGAACGAAATATTTTAATAATAAATTTTATATCTTTATCACTATAAAATAAAGGTTCATGTGTTGACTGTACTCATCCGTTGAGATTAGTCATGTGTTGAACGAAATAATTTAACAAAAATAGTCACACGTGGACAATACTCATTCGTTGAGATTAGTCGTGTGTTGACAAAAATAAATGCTCATTTGTTGAATAGAATATTTGAAAATAGAAATATATGGAGCCGTATTGATTAGATATACGCCATTTTGACGTGAACGATATTTATATCGATTTTATTCATTTTAAAATGAATATTGAAAAGCGATTTCGAAATGAATTGAATATAAAACGATTTCGAAATGAATTGAATATAAAACGAAAACGAATTTGATTTGATTTGAATATATAACGAATTTGATTTGATTTGAATATATAACGAATTTGATTTGATTTGAATAGAAAACGAATTTGATTTGAATATATAACGAATTTGATTTGATTTGAATATATAACGAATTTGATTTGACTTGAATATATAACGAATTTGATTTGATTTGAATAGAAAACGAATTTGATTTGATTTGAATATATAACGAATTTGATTTGATTTGAATATATAACGAATTTGATTTGATTTGAATAGAAAACGAATTTGATTTGATTTGAATATATAACGAATTTGATTTGATTTGAATATATAACGAATTTGATTTCAATGGAATATATAACGAATTTGATTTGAATAGAAAACCAATTTGAATTGAATCGAATAGAAAACCAATTTGAATTGAATCGAATAGAAAA
Organism: Allium sativum; assembly: GCA_030737875.1. Lineage (NCBI taxonomy): Eukaryota > Viridiplantae > Streptophyta > Magnoliopsida > Asparagales > Amaryllidaceae > Allium > Allium sativum. The sequence goes on along the minus strand of CM060918.1, from coordinate 782,634,809 downwards.
CGACTTTGGAATTGAATTGAATTGAAAACGAATTCAAATTGAATTGAAAGCGAATTGAAATGAATTCAATTTGAATTGAAATTTGGATTGAATAGAAATGAATTTTAAAACGAATTTATAAAGAAGAATTCAATTTTGCTTTGAATTGAAATAGAAGTTGAAACGAATTTTGAAACGAATTTAAAAACTACTTATAAAATTCCTTTTTTAGGAATCGACGAAATATATATTATATATTATATATATATATATAATATAATGGCCTGAATAGAACGCGTCGCGCTGCGGCAGTTCGTGAATTTCGACCATTTATTTCAAACGGACATTACGGGAGATCCGACCGTCGGATTCTCCTAAAACCGGAACCGTTGGGTTCGTATCGAAAAGAACTTTCTAACGAATATTAGAAATTTGAAATCTAACGGTTGGATTTGGAGATACATCCAAATCAAATTTAAAAAAGGTCGCTGTAAGTGCAGTTCGATCGCCATTGTTGGAAATCGATTGTACGGGCCTTGATAAAATTATTAAAAATAGCAATAATTTGTGTAAAATCATAAAAAGTGATTTGAGAAAAATTGGGGTGAAAAACTCCATATTTGAAAAGATAAAAATAGATTTTTATCAAAATGAACTAGTTTTGAACTAAATTTAAAACCCAATTATTTTTAAATAAATAAATTAGATTTAAAAAGGGGTTTTAAATAATCGGAATTTCTAATATATTTGATTGGATTTGAAATGGGTTTATCGTGAACGGTGTTTTAAATAACACTAGTTCTTTAACCCGATAACAAATAGAATATGATTTGGGTTTGTCGTGAACTACGTTTTAAATAACACCTAGTTCTTTAACCCAGTAAAAGGAGTTTTAATGAATCTGCAAATTGATTGAAATGTGAATTGATAATTTAAATTATCAAATTTGGAAAATGAGCGAGAAGGGAGTATCGCCAGTTTTGCTCCAAAGCGATAGTTAAATCTTTAATTAGATTTGAACGTGAAATGGTAATTAATTTTGCCGATAACACTGTGGTGTTAGATATGGAGTATTACCAGTTCTTGTTGCTGCCCCTATTTTCCGCACGGGCAGCTAGTAGTTTTGGTTTTGCAGATTTATATTCACAGGATCCTGATTTGCAGCTGGAATGATATCCGGAAAGCTCTGTATCCGTATATCACCTTCAGTTGTGCTTTGTATTATTTTCCGCTGCTATGTAATTTATTGTAATCTCTGATATTTATCGAATGTAATTTATTCAATTATACTCTGTATATTCTTGTATCTGATGGAATTGTTGTAATAACAATGAAATGTTCTTCCGTCTGCGTTCTGATTTGTCTTGTCCTCAAACGATCAGGGGTTTCGAATGGTCTAGATCGGTTTAACGATCGATTCGGATCGAGCGAAATTCCTTGCCGTCACATTTGGTATCAGAGCTTTGGTTTACAGAGCTCGGGAACAAGGCACATTAGAACCATACGAAAGAATTCATCAGATATTGGATTAGTAATATCCAAATAGAATGACTCGTTAGAGATAGGATCAGTAGTATCCTAGAACGAGTGTGAAGAGTATATTTTCCAATTGAAAACAATTTTGTTTTGAAAAATTAAATCGCTTTATACGTATTTGAATATTTATTTACTTTGAATTTGGACAATCTAGTATATAAATATTTTGCATATGCGCGTCATAAACGTATATTCGAAGTTTTAATATATTAGATAGATATAGAGTCACACTCTAGTCGCCCGGAGATGATTCTACTGATGACTATATAGCATCAGTAGTGTGTGTTCGAGTTTCGAAGGTGTGATATCTATATATTTCCATTAGACTAGTGTGAGAACCAAAACCAATATAGCTAGAACACATTGTTGTGAATTGGCATCAAAAACAAGATTTTCTGTATATATATCAAAGTTATGAATTTGAAACTTTAATTCACTAATTGATTGATGATTGAGTTGTTTGATTATTGTTGCCTAATTAAATTTTGAACCATTTAGCCTAATTGAATCAAATATTGAATTATATTGAAAATTGGTCGCATTTGCATGCATATACATATACTTACATTGAACAGGTCATAGCAAGGAGGCTAGAGCAGAGAATAAAATTTGTTTGCCCGACAAATAGGTACATGTTTACTACATAATTTACTGTTTTGTTTGGGTGATGATGATTTTATGAGCCTATTGGCTAGCCGCTTGGCTTTTTCTTTTTGAGATCAGAAGGCCTATATGGAAATTTCGGGATTTTCCCGTGGCTCCCGGTGCAGGGGAGGTTATGGCGAAATTTTTCGAAAATTTAGGGTGTTAGCCAAATTTTTGAAAATTTGAAAATTCTCAGAAACTGAAAAGTTGGAGAATGAAAGCCAGATCGAACGTAGAGTTGATTAATCAAACCACTTTCGACTTTGTTCCTTTTCGGGGACGAAAAGTTTTAAGTGGGGGAGATTGTAATAACCCGGAAATTCGAACCAGGTTAAAATTTTTATTTTGGCAATTATAGCGAATTTTCTATATTTAAAATAGATTATTTTAAATAATATTGATGGAAAATTTATTTTGAATATATTTCGAACGTATATATTATACGCGTCGTCGTTAGAATATAAATATTTATATATAATTATATATAGAATTGAAAATGGCGCGGTAGTTCGATAATTCGGTTTCAAACTTCAATTGAATGTACCGGGTGCAAAACAATCCGGATTTTAGCGAAACCAAAAACATTAGGATCAAATTGATAATATCTTTCCAACGAATCCGAAAAATCGAAATTTCATAACGGGAATCAAAAGATATGTCCAGTTGAAAATTCTGAATAGTCGCTATGGAATTCAGGCCCTTAAAAATGGACATTTTGCAAACAACCTCGGATTTCGACGAAACCACTTTTGTTGGATCCGCGATGTCGAATTATTGCTAGGTTTCAAATTTCATAATTTTTCGAATCAATATGTGAGCGTGGCAAAGGAAAACGTGTTTGACCAGTTTTAGTTGATTTTAATCGACTGGAAAATGGCCATTTTTCCAACGGCCTCAGAATTCGACGAAACTAGTTTTGTTAGGACCGTATCATCAATACGAAGCTAGAAAATAATTTTCGGGAATTTTTCGAGTTCGTATGTGACCCTGGTAAATTGAAATGTATGTTTAAAATAGAATATATAGATTTAAATGTAAATTCAACGGAAACTGATTGTAACGATCAAATCAGCTTACGATACATATCCCATTGTGTTTGGAATGGGGGTAAAACGCTATGGACGACAGGCGGTGGGCCTCGTTTAGAGGTCTTATGTAAAAGTCAACTTTTTACAAAAAAAAAAAAATTCTCTCTCCTTAACTACCCAGGCCCCCCGACATTTTCAATTCATTTTTCAAAATAAACAAAAAAAGAAGAAGAAGAAGGACGGGGCGGAGCAGCCGCCGCTCCTCCTCCTTGAGTGCCGCCGCCCTCTTCATCGAGCCCCCCTCCTCTTCTTCCCCCTCCCTTCATCTTCCTCCTCCCCCTTGCTCTTCCTCGACCGCAACGCGCAGCCCCCCCGGTCATCCGCCACGTCAGAGCAGCCCCCCCCCCTGCGAGCAACCTCCGACCACCTCTGAGCAACCACCAGCGCCCCCCCCCCTAAAGAGAGAACCCGTAAGTTTTTATAAATACTGATTTTGTTTAGATTAAAATACTGATTTTGTTTAGACTAAAATGCTGATTTTATTTAACTTGATATACTAGTTTTGTTTAACTTGATTTTTCAAAGGAAAAAAGAAAGGATTTTTCAAAGTAAAAAGGTATAATCTTTATATATATAAAGTTATAATTTTTACAATTAAAAATGTGATTTTGATATATGAATGAGCATCATAAAAGTAGGATTTTTATTTTTACGAATAGCATATAAAAATATGGTTTTTATTTATATAAAGTAGCGAAGATAAAGATGTGATTTTTATTGCTTTGAAATAAAAGTATACTTTGCTTTGAAATAAAAATATAATTTTTATTAGATGTGAAGATTAAAAAAATATGACTTTTAATTAAGTAGAAGTATAAAAATATAATCTTTATAGGAGGGTCAAATATAGAAAGAAGTGATTTTTAAGAATTAAAAATATAATATTTATCTATATGGTAGCGTAGTAGAAATTCGATTTTTATATATTGAATAGCATAGTAAAAATTCGATTTTTATATATTGAATAGCGAAGTAAAAATTCGATTTTTACATATGTAGTGGCTACAGCAACGAAAGCGACAAAAATGCGATAACGATGAAGATTTCTATCAAAGAAGAGTCAAGATGGTTGGATAGCTATTGGTGAGAATTTCTCACCTTTCAATTTCATTTTCTAGATATATATATATATATATATATATATATATATATACTAGGATGCAGACGGTGCTTAGTAGCACTCGACACAATCGTCCACAGACCATGGACTTGTTTGTTTGATTGCAAAAATTAGTTAGATGATTTGATTTGAAATTGAATTGTTTGGTGAAATGAATGGATTTGATTGATGTGTGAATGGCGTGGGCCTTCACTAGACCGGGGATAAGGCTAGGCCTTGTCCCGTTTCTAGTATCGTGCCGTTATGCCGCCGAAATTTTCTAAAATAAGTTAGAAAAATAAAAATATCATTTTTATTTTGTAAATGAACTGAATAAAACTTCATGTGTTAAAATAAAATGTTTTATCGTTAAAAATATAATTTTTAACGTGAATATGAATATAGTGAATGTGAATAAATAAATATTCATTTACAAACCGGACGGTTTGTTTATGTACACCTATTTGAATGACATTGATTGGGACGATAAATTTTACACATCGCCCAACTGCACAAATAAAATCTGTGTTTGATTGTTTGAAAACCCCACACGGGTGTTGGGATGAAATTTGAAGTTCACTCATCCTGATTGATTAAATATGTCGATCGATTGATTGACAGCTGTTATAAGCGTTGAATATCTATATTTGATGCTTATGCAGTGTAGTGCACTTTGGTTGATGGTTGATTATTTTCAATACTATTATATGCGTGTGATGTATGAAAATCCATATAATTAACATTATATGGTGATTGATTGGGCCTCATTCCAAAAATTCCATAAAAATAAATCTAGCTATGTTTCGATGATACGGTTCTAATAAAACTTATTTCGTTGAATTTGGAGACCGTTTGAAAATGGTCATTTTCCGGTCGATTAAATTCAAACTAGAAGTACCAAACGCGTTTAAATTCACCACACTCGCATATTAATTCCAAAAATTATGAAAATTGGAATATAGCAATGATTTGACATTTCGGATCCAACAAAAGTGGTCTCATCGAAAACGGAGATCGTTTGCAAAATGGCTATTTTTAAGGATCATATATTATATAAAATATGTATAAATTCTATAGCGACTATTTTAAATTTTAAACTGGTCATAACTTTAAATTTACATTATGAAATCTTAGTTTCTCACATTCGTTAGGAAGATATAATTAAACAGATTTAAATATTTCTGGTTTTACTGAAATCTGGTATATTTTGTAGGGTGCGTTTTTTACAGGTCCCTGTTTACTTTTAAAATATAAAAAAAAACCGGCCATAGTTTATAATATAAACCCGCCCCCTCTTTTTAAATTCACGCCTCCTATTTCGTTGGATCCGCTTCCTTATTTCATGGTGCGGCCTCACGCATTTTAGCCTTCGCTTCCTCCAATTTGTTCCAGAAAAAAAGTGCGGTAGGTATTAAAAAAAAATAAAAATTCTAAAATCTGCAAATAATATGAGAAGGCCACGCAAATCAAAAAAAAAAGTTGCATATATGTATGCAACTTTTTCCTATAGTTGCACACATATATGCAATTATTGCATATAGAAAATTAAGCAAACGTTTTGCCTGCAGATTTGTTGCACATATGTGTGCATGTTTTCATAATATTTGCATACCTAAATGCAAATAAAAATGTACGGAGTTAAACGGTTATGCAATATTTGCACGTATACATGCAAGAAATCTGAAAAAGTGCATAAAATTATGCATTTAACTGCATTTTTTCGCTGTTTTCTTTTGTTTTTCCTTTTTTTGCGTCTATTTTGATTATTTTTTAACTGATTTTTGTACCGAATGCATAACTTATTTAAATAATATTTTTCGTTATTTTTTTTATTTTTATTTTATTTTTTTCGCTACTTTTGAAAAATAGAGACCTAATTTATAATAAGTTTACCACTGGATGTGAGCCTAATTAAGTTTGCTTTTATTGACCTGAGCCTTATTTTCACTATTTTGAATCTGTACATTTATTTGAAATTTAAAATCGAATTTTCAAACTACCATGCCATTTCAGGCTCATTTTATAATTAAAATAAATTTACACGTTCTAACTTCGATTTAAATAAATTTTTTAATCGTTATTATTTAAAATAAACCATTTTAAATTTCCAAAATCCATTAAAATAGCTAAAATAAAAATTTTAAATTGGTTCTGAAAATCCAGGTTGTTACAAGTATAATCAATACAATCATTGTATATTTGAACCAAACAAGCAATCCAAACAATATTTACAAGATAAATCAATTATTTACAAGTTTTCAAGTACACTACACAAATCAAACAAAATAAGTTATTCATTCATACATTTCTTGGAACTTCCACCCATCCATCTCCATTGAAGATTGGATCTGCTTTTATGATTTGACAATCTTCGTTGTCTTTGGTGAGAAGCGCTCCAGTGATGTTGTTATCTTCATCTCTGGAAAGAGAAGAGATCAACAAACGGATAACATCAAAATGTTTTTCTTGTTGTTCAATCATTTTTATCTGACTTAATTCTAAACGATGTTGATTCCGGAGAATGATAGATAGGATATTCTTGAAAGAGTTGAGAGTTTCTTCAAGATTTTCACTTAGTGTTTTCACCAAAACTTGGTTCCAACACCAATGGTACGAAAATCGTACTTTACCAACAAGGTTAGAATATAAATGGAGCCGCACCCAACAACAATTGAGAGTAAAAATGCGAAGGGAACAAAACGAAGACGAGATTTTAGAGTGGCTCAGCTTGAGCTAGGCCTACATCCATAGTGAAGGTGATTTGCATTATCATGATGACATTTACAAGATACATCAACTCTCGTTTTTCATACATCTCATTATTCTCTCAATATATTCTCACTTTTACATATAAATCTTTCTTAGATTCGCGAGATTCGATGAAAGAATAGAGGAATCTATGAAGAAAAAGGATGGATAGGCAATGGAGGAGGAGATGTCTTAATCTCTTTCACTTATAGGATTTTAACGGGCGCCATGGCCAAGTAGATGAAAGACCTTTGAATGGAGATGATGATCACGGTTCAAATGCTTTTGGAATGGGTGAGGATGGAATTTAGTAGCACTTTGTGGTGGCTCGCCATCCCTCCCTTTTCAGTGGCATTCATGGCCTATTTATAGGTCAGCCTCTCCCGAAGAAATGGATAAGTGTTCCTCTTTGTAGGCTACAGATCGCCTAGATTTTTAATTACGAACAAGCCTCTGCTTAGCTGTAGCCAATTGGTGGCAGGTATATCCAGCTGCCCTGCACGAGCGACTTCATAGGAGTAAGTGGTTGTGCAGGATCGAAAGATGTATCTTCATGTTTAAGACTTTCGTAACTTCACTTGCATATACCGCTTGATTGGAGCATTTATATCTGATCGTAGATGGGCGATCGAATAAAACTTGTAAAGCTGATATGCATGCGATCCCCTTGATTGTAATACTAGTAATAAATCAGCGAATGAATGATAAGGGATCCATGCGCGGTTCAATGGACGATTGACTACAGAATGGATCATGTGATTGGAATCAGTTCCCTTCTTTGCCTTATGCGACCGATTTCTTAGAAGAATAAACGAATTTCTAATATGGGCGATCTCTGCAGGATCTGCGGGCCTCACAGTCCTTAGGCATTACCCTTTTTAGTGAGCGGCCATTCTGTATAATCGTGCCTCACTTCATGATCAACCCCTGCCCCCTTGCTCGAGCCATGGTCCAGGTTGGACCCTGCTGTGCACGAACGACCTTGGTTGAGGCATGCGTGCATGGACCTTGAGAATGCTGGTTCTATGGTTCTATTATGGACTTAGTTCTTTAATGCATACATGATCTTTAAGGGATAAACATTTGCCTCTCGAAGCTTATAATTCTCAGCTTGCGGAGATTGCATGCTTCGAAATAATGGAATGTAATATCAGTTGATGGATTAAGTCCATTTCTTGTAAGACGTGCACCCTTACTAACGTTTCGTGCTTATTGAATATCTTTTATAGTCGTTCGTGCATAGACATAGCTATTTGCTAACTGGGTCTGATGGGTTGTTCTCTGGGATAGGTGAGCATTTTATTCGGGCTTGACAAAGCCATCACGTCACTTTAATTTGAAAGGGCCTTTTAGTCTTCTTTAGATATTGTCTCTTCATTTTCCGGTTCCTTGTGTATTTTACTTTTTCTAAAAATCTTGCTTTAATGGTGGCTCTGCTGTAGGAGATTTCCTTCTTCCTTTGATTACTCCTGGACCCTGATCGTATTACCTTCCCTAAATTGTCATTTCACCTGATCCTTTCAGACTGAATTTCTTCAATTTTGAAATCAGTTATAGCACTTTATCTTCCAAATCGAACTCGCTTGTTGAAATCTGAGTAAATTTCTTATTTACTTTGCTTCTCGAGTTAATCCAACCTTGCCTCATAAAAGTTCCGGATTGGTGAAAACTGAATTATCTAACCATATATCAAAATTTTTCACCAACTTTGACTTAGTATGTTCTGGAGTTTGAACATAATCGTTTGACAAACCCAATTTGCACAACAGCCCCTCTTGTTCTTTGATTGCAATGAAATGTTTACAGTTTGCTTGTTAGCATGTCTTTGAAACATCGTTCTTAATTTGCCATGCCTTCGTTAGATGCTTGACGAAATGCCTGTGTCGTAGAATTTTGACATTGCTGTCATGGATTTATGTTCTGCTTGTTGCTGGCAGCATTTATTTGCTATGTGCGACCAATAGTTATTGATAATCGACTATGTCAAAACCTTTATATATGCAGGGGTCACGAGCGACTAGTCAAATCTGGTTTGACTTTGTTGGCTGAACTTTCCTTATAATGCTTAACCCGTAATGGCAAGTCCCACCACATACTTTTGGGCTTGTTTGTATTGCCAGTATGTTTTAGGGAGGTATTTTTGATGAAATGCTTGGTTTGAAGAGCACATTTTCTCAAAAGTTGCTTTTCCTTTATTATTAGCAACCTCGCTGGAGCCTATTTCTCAAACATATCTATCCATGTAGAAATGCAAACTAAAAACCAACCTAGTCAAAGCCTCAAGGAGGGTACTATGTCTGAAGAGGCCGGAGGTTCTGGTCAGGTGGCCGAGGTTGCCCCAATTACTAGCTCTGTTGGTCAAGTTTATCCTCAACCTCGACTCCTTGAATGGGTGCCTTCTGTTAGTCGTAAATCGACGCTCCCATGCGACTTATACCAACAAATGTGTGCTCATTTCGAATTTACAAAGTATGATACCAGATTTTCAAGGAAAGATGATTCAGCTGATCATCCTCCTCCTGGGTATGCATCAGTCAATCATCGTATGTTGTCAAGTGGAGCGGTTCCTCCTTTTAACTCCTACTTCGAGTCCGTTTTTTGCTGTGTTTGGCTATTGCCCCATATCAATTGCATCCCAACGGGTATCACATTTTACTAGGGCTATATGTACTTTTTATGAAAGTCAAGCAACAAGCACCAACGTTTCAGGATATCTGTTCCTTATATGCTTTCAGAAGAAAGGAGGCAGACGGTCTCTTTTACATTTCTATGGAGAGCAGATATTGCAGAATTATTACTGGTCTAACAGACGGTGTCAAATGGTTTCCAGATCAATATTTTTATGTTCGATGTCCTGTGAGCTTTTATGGGCGGTGGATGGAAGGAGGTAACTGCCTTCTGCCTTGAATTCCTTCTTCTTTTCCCTTTTTTTTAAAAAAAATTGATTATCTTTCTATCTGGCAGCAATTCCTTCCAATGAAGGTTTTGTCCTTGACCAGACTCTTCTTGACTCTTTGGTTGCTATTGACAAGACTGAAAGAAGTAGAAAAGTGTTGATTTCAGAAGAAAGCCTTCGTAAATATCAGCTACTCCATCCTTCAAGATCTATTAAGAAAACCTTGGCTTATATGCAAAGTGCCATGGGCAAATTCTTTACCAAAAAGAAGCGTGTAGTCCTGGGTGATAGCAACCAATCTTCTCCAGAATCTCCCTTGTTTTCAGCTATTGAAGGTAGTGATAAAAGAGTGAGTGAACACAAAGATGGTACAAGAGATGATATAATTTCTGAAAAGATTACTGAAAATCCCATTCCCCTTTTTACTTAGGAAGATAATTCTGTAGGGACTTTCGGAGGCTTGGGAGATTTAGATACTATCAATTATCTTAGTCAGGGTGATACCGTGACTTCTGATCCTGCTATGTCTATTACAGAGAAAACCCAAAAACCTGCTCAACGGCCTGTGAAGGCATTCGATTCAGGGGCTTTCCTTGACATTGGTTCGTTATCGGGGGTGTACTAAAATAACTATTATGGGCATTTTGTGCTTTCCTGCAAATCTTATAGTTCCTTTGTGTGCTTGCTAAAATTTTTCTTCGTTCCCTTGGGCAGGTATGGATATGCCACACTCATTATCAGATAGTTTCTTTCAGCAAGCTGGCACTATTGATCCACAAAGTCTATTACAATCTCGCCTTTCCCGTCATTTGAAGCGCTCACAATCGTCCTCATGTTTTCAACCTCAACACATTCTCGAACTTGCGCTGGCTAAATCTTTAGGGAGGGAAGGATCCGATTATGTAGGAGCATTGGACAAGGGCAATGAAAGTGGGTACCTTTCAGAAGAAGAAAAGGAGTAGGAATGACCATGACAAAAGTGAGATTCACAAATGTTCCTTATCGTCTGACTTTTGGGAACCTACTGCTCTTACTTTCCCTGAGCGATCCATCATTCCAACTTCGGCACAAATCCAAACCATTCTCAATTGACCTTCTTATAAGGTTTCACCTGGTAATTTGATGCTTAGGGATCGTTTCGAAGGTTGGGATTTAGGAGGAATGCATTTTGACTTACATCTGCATCCGAACGATAGACGAGATGCTGTTGAAGGTCTAAGTATTATAAAAAATTGCATGATTACCCAGTATAACACTACCAGGAGTCAACTTGAAACACGGATGAATCTGGCCATAAGCAATGTTTATAGGCGATTAGAACATTAGGCCAAGTTTGGTTACGAGTTCCAGAGGTTAAATGCCCGACATCTTGACCATATCGACGTGTTAGAGAATGAAAAAGCTGGATTAGTTCACTTGATCAGGTTTTAGGAATCTAAAATTGCCTCTTTAAAGAGTGGGAATGTTAAAGTGAACAACTTGGAGGATAGAAATGAGGAACTCAAAAGAAAGCTCGAGGCTGTAAGGGGAGAGCTGCAGGAAGATCAATTTGCCCAAGAACTTACTGAATGTCAGTTAGCTTTAGAGAGGCGGGCTTCGGTCTCTTATCAACTAGAAAAAGTAGTTCTTGAGGGTAGGATTAATTCTCAAAATGAGACTCTTAGGATTCTGAAAGAAAGCAAGATCAAGATGCGTAAAGTACTTGATGAAGCCAAGATTAGAGCTGATAATAATCTATTCCAGTTTTATGTTTATAGTGTCATGAGTTGCGGAAGCTTAAGCTATCTGAAAAAGGAATTTCCACGGACTTTGGCCCTCGTTTGGGAACAAGTGCTCTCATACTCTGGTGGTTGTCGACGACGAATACCTACAGGGGAACCTCTTGGAAGAAGAAGATCGTAAAGCTTTTGTTGGAAGCAGGAAGATATTGGCAGATGAGCGAGCTCGATCCTCTAGGGAGAAAATCCCGGATGTTACCTCCACTCGTAACCCATCCGGTCTTATTGATATTGAAGTTTCATGCTGTCAAACTCCCCCTGCAAATTATCCTATCCAAGATTCTGCTGGAGTTCGAACCATTAGGGAACACATCATTCAAGAGGATGTTCTTAAACAATGCGTGAGTCATGATGATATTTCTTTAAATGATCATGGGATCGACTTTACATGTCCAGTAATCCCAGGTAAAATTGATATCTATCTGTCCGCACCGGATTTGAATTATCTTACCTCTTCACCGGGTTTACTGAATTTTGTGCATGCTATTCGTTTACACCAGGTCTGCCCTCGCCACCTCTTTTGTCTGCTAGCGGTGCTGCTATTCAAACTGCCATTGTTGATTCTGTTTTAGTGTCAACTAACATTAGCCTGCGCATCACACCTTTATCAGGCGACCTAACACTGCTTAACATGTCTGATCTGGAAGACGAGGATGAAACTTGGAACACTAATGGTGTGTCTGCTCTGACACCCAGAAGTAAGTTCATTGCAAATAGCCTAGGAATTATTAACTTGTCCTCTCCTGATAGTCCTTCCGCAGACAAAAGAACAAAAGATAGATGTTAAACAGTTGGTTCATCTCCCCCTTTCTCTGTTAAGAAGTAACATTTGTGACCCTTATGTTTCAATTTCAGTTCACTCTCTTATTATCATGTACTTAGACGGTTGTATATGCAAGTGCCGATCCTCGCCTAATATTTTACGTTCGTACACTTACGTTGTAACGTTTGGTATTATAATAGTTTTGCCATTCGTTTTTACGAAAGACAATATCTTACGGGGATTCAATTTTGTTAGTCGAACGATTTTATCAGGTGTTCGATCTTCATTGTAATGTTGCAGCGAACTTATGAACCGACCAATTTTTCATGAATTTTCATGGTTATAGCCGCGACTTTATTTTTGGTCGGTCAGCTCGTAATTATTAGATTGGTACTCAATCGTATTTCCCGCTAACCTAGTAGTACAAGCTCTTCGGGGATTAGATTTTTAAATATGCAAAGTTATTAAGTTTTTTTTTTTTTTTTTTTGCGTGTGCCCCCATGGGAGGTCTTGGGTTTCAATTTTCGATCCAAGTTCGGTTTTGTTTGTTCTGATATTTCTAGAACCAAAAAACTTTGTTGGATACCCCCTTTCGGCTAGGATTTCTGTTACCCCCTTTCGGGTAGGATTTCTACTTGCGCTGGTTCTTCCAGCACTTGGACTTCCAGCCTAGGTATTATTTATCTTTCCAATTTTATGCATCACCCCGGGAGGTGGATGCTAGTTCCTCTTATCGAGTTTTTGTTCGATTTAAAGAATTCGTGTCCTGCACCTAACAAGGCGCCTCTTTTAGGACTAGCAATTTTCATCTGTGGGACAAATTTGATACTATCTTTGTATTTTCCTAAAAGCTTGACGCCAACCCTTTCTATGGATGCTTTCTAAGGGTTTGGTGTATTTCATAGTAGAAAATGCAGTTACCTGACTTGCTTGGAATGTGCTCTGGGAATGTGCTCTTTCTATGGATGCTTTGCTTGGAATGTGCTCTGGGAAGCCTCCCATTATGGTTTAATTGAAGATGAGCAATTTCTTCTGCTATGCCTACAATTAAGAAATTGCCCTTTAGTATGGTCTTACAATTATGTCATTTAGGTAAGCACATAACTTTTTGATTCATACAATTTTCGTTTAATACAACATAAGCGAATTATCCTTTACTGCTTTTAAGAATATCATAAGTGAAATAGCTGGGTAAAATGACTGCTGGTTCTTAAGTAGAAAGAAAAGTAATGGGAGTCGCTTATTCAAAACAGCCGTAATTAGGATGCCGACTACTGATCCTCAAATAAATGTTGGCCTTTGATCGGTTTGAGCAATCTACTCATTACTTGTTGCCACTTGCCTGTGAAGAGTTGGAGCAATGTTTATGGACTTGTACATATTGTTGTAAATGATTTTTCCTGACCAGCTCCTCGATTAACGATTTTAAATGCCTACAATCATCTGTGTCGTGCCCTGGCTGGTTATGAATTTGACAAAACCTTCCTGTCCTTAGAGCAACATCTTTGACCTGCACTTGTCTTGGCGTTGGATAATTCTCGATATCTTTAGTTGCCATGTGGATATTCCTTATGGTGTCATTAAGGGGAGTAAACTCAGAGTTCTTAAAAAAGCGTAGCTTCTTCTTATTCCGGTTATCCTTTCTTTCGTCGCTCCTCTTCCGACTATCAAAACTATCTAGCGCACTACCTTTCCTCTTTAGCTGTTCACACACCGAGTTCTCTTCAATGCTTACATATTTTTCAGCTTTATTAAGTATCTGTTCGAGTGCACTTGGTTTCTTTTTCTTAATCCATCGTCCTAACTCGGTCTTTTTACACATGGCCCCCTTCAAAGCCATCAGAACTAGTCGGGGCTCATAGTTTTCAACTTCAACCACTGCCATGTTAAAGTGGGTGAGAAAATCTTTGACGGACTCTCCTGGTCTTTGTTGTATCTCACTTAACTCCATGACATCCCGGACTCTGGCTGCTTGGAATCTGAATTGCTTACTGAATAATTTGGCCAAGGTGACGAAGTCATCTACAAAATTTGGTGGCAACTTTTGTGAACCAAAGGTAGGCCACCCCCTCTAGATAAGTTGGAAAGTATAGGCATTTGATCTCGTCGGTGGTGCGCATCCTATCCATATGCTGATCGTATTTGCACAGGAATACATTTGGGCCGCTTGTTCCTTTATAGGTTTGCAATGTTGGAGGCTTAAATTCGTGTAGATACATAGACATTTTGATTCTTTCAGTGAGTGGGGTCTTAGTAGGAGAAAATCCCCACTCCTTTGGAATATCCTCTTGTTTCAAGCCCTCCTTCACAATTCTACATGTCATTCCTAAAATATCTTCCTGCTCTTTGCCCTGATCTATGAAACAAGCGCCTTCCTCCTCGTTAAATTCTAGCCTAGGCATGTAATTACAATCTGGAGATAGGGGGTATGGGGTTTCTTTTGAGAGGAATGCTCCTTTCATAGGACCATTCAGTTGTTGAGAGGTTGTATCATTGGAATAATGGAACATAGATGATTTAGCTTTTCCGTGGTCCAAATTAGCGTGATACGCAACTCCTTGGATAGAATTTCCCTGTTTTGCGCTTGAAGTAGAGGATTCTGTATCATGGGTTTGACTCGTTTGAGCGGGTAAAAACAAGCGGTACTTAGTGTAGCTTTTGCCGTAGTGGCTTGAATAGCAAGCACTGACTCAAGTTTTTTCCATTACTGCACCATTTACAATGATTATTTGACTCGTCAGTCCCGCTTTCGCTTCTTCCAACTCTCTTTGGTTATAGTTACCTCGACTCTTGACGATTCTTCTATCTCGAAACGAATGGTGGGTGATGTGACAATATTAGTATTGTTGGTGAGATCATCGACTTCGCGAATGACTTCCTTTGGTATACTCATGGTTTCACGCAAAGTTTACTGAGAAGATCTTGTTGGATTTCAATAGGGAAAGATGTAAGTATGGCCCTACGGTGGGCGCCAAAATGTTTCCACCAAAACTTGGTTCAAACACCAATGGTACGAAAATCGTACTTTACCAACAAGGTTAGAATATAAATGGAGCCGCACTCAACAGCAATTGAGAATAAAAATGCGAAGGGAACAAAATGAATACGAGATTTTAGAGTGGTTCAGCCTTGAGCTAGGCCTACATCCACTGTGAAGGTGATTTGCATTATCATGATGACATTTACAAGATACATCAACTCTCGTTTTTTATACATCTCATTGTTCTCTCAATATATTCTCACTTTTACATACAAATATTGCTTAAATTCGCGAGATCCGATGAAAGAATGGTGGAATCTATGAAGGAAAGGATGGATAGGCAATGGAGGAGGAGGATGTCTTCAATATTTCTCACTTATATGATTTTAACGGGCGCCATGGCCAAGTAAATGAAAGGCCTTCGGACGGAGATGATGTTCATGGTTCAAATGCTTTTGGAATAGCTGAGGACGGAATTTAGTAGCACATCGTGGTGGATCGCCGCCCCTCCCTTTTCAGTGGCATTCATGGCCTATTCATAGGTCAGCCTCTCCCGACGAAATGGATTGGAGTTCCTCATTGTAGGCTACAGATCGCCTAGCTTTTTAATTACGAACATGCCCTACTTAGCTGTAGCCAACTAATGACAGCTATTTCCAGCTGTGCTGCGCGAGCGAGTTCATAGGAGCGAGTGGTTGCGCAGGATCGAATGACGTATCTTCATGTTTAAGCCTTTCGTAACTTCACTTGCATATACCACTTGATTGGTGCATTTATATCTGATCGTAGATAGGCGACCGAATAAAACTTGTAAAGCTGATATGTGTGTGATCTCCCTGATTGTAATACTAGTGATTGATCAGGGAACAAATGATAAGGGATCCATGCGCGATTCCGTGGACTATCGACTGCATAACGGATCATGTGATTGGAATCAGTTCCCTTCTTTGCCTTGTGTGACCAATTTCTTCGATGCGAGAATAAACGACTTTCTAATATGGGCGATCTCTGCAGGATGTGCGGGCCCTACAGTCCTTAGGCATTACCATTTTTAGTGCGCGACCTCTCTGTATAATCGTGCCGCACTTCATGATCAACCCCTGCCCCCCGCTCGATCCATGGTCCATGTTGGACCCTGCTGTGTACGAACGACCTTGGTTGAGGCATGCGTGCACAGACCTTGAGAATGTTGGTTCTATGGTTCTATTATGGACTTAATTCTTTAATGCAAGCCATTAATTTGATTATATAGAGAGAGTGGTTAGAGAAGAAATAGAGAAGTAAAAATAAGTTTTTTTTGAAAAAAAAAGATACATATAGCGTTTGGAATTCGTTTAAAACTAAATAGACATAAGGTAGTTATGAAAAATTCAAATTTGAACAATTTTAAATTTCTGGCAGCTATATGTCGACATACATATACTTGTATGTCGACATACCCATTATTATTTGGGTATTTTGACTTTTTACACTATTTTTAATTATTTCTTTTTAGATTATATTAATATATTTAATTCTAATGTGTTTTTACAGATGTTTAAATATTGATTTGACAGAAAATAAGAACATTCATTACTACTAATAAGAGATTACATTCAAATGATACATGAAATACGAGGCACGAAATATGAAAAGGAAATACAAGCTAATATAACCGAATAATATAAGTGATATACTTAGATTTCAGCGGATGAAGATGATAATCCAAATTTTCTTCTAACTTTTCCGAAAAACTTGTTCATTTTGTATGAGATTTGGATGAGAGTCTTCTTGATATTCTTTTGGTTTTTGGCTAATTTTACTTGGTTTTGAA
Organism: Allium sativum; assembly: GCA_030737875.1. NCBI lineage: Eukaryota > Viridiplantae > Streptophyta > Magnoliopsida > Asparagales > Amaryllidaceae > Allium > Allium sativum. Next base: position 782,617,484 of record CM060918.1, on the reverse strand, counting down.
ATATTACTTCTTTGGATATGGCTCTAGTTGAAGTGGGAAATTTCATACTTTCCATGGAGGATTCATTTTCTTCGATATTCATTTGATTTCCTTCTTGTTCCATTCTACCTTGCTTTTGGGCATATGACTTGTACAGTTTGAAAATGATTGGAACTTGCATAAGGGATATATTTCCCCAATTATTGACCTTTACAGAAACAAATTCCTCTCCTTTGAAATCCACTCCAAAATACTTAATGATTCGGGTAAGGTAAACTCCATGGTAGATAAAGGGCACATCTTTTTTGAATAGAAGGGCGCCTTTTCAGACCTTGGGAGTTGGTGAAAAAATAGCAGGAAGTTTGAAAGTTTAAACATTTAAAATTAAAAATTTGAATTTCAAAAACTGATGCATATGTTGACATGTATATTCATGTATGTCGACATATATGTGTCATTTCAAAATTCAATTTTCTTTTTGACTTTGTTATATTATTTTAATATTTTATATTCTCTGTTTAATCCTGAGATGATATTAATTTTAAAAACCTTTTAAAATTAATTGTTATTACATTATTTTATTATTATTATTTTGAATTTCAATATTCAAATTTGAATTTTAGAATTCAAATTTTCAAAAAAGGCAAGCAAACAAGCATCCATTCAACGTTTCAATTAAATTTTATTAATAAAGGCGTACCTAATTTTTAGATCCATTCCTTCAATATTTCCTTATTCCTAAATCATTGTGAATCACATATTTGAATTTCCAGTGTCAGACTCATCATCACTGGATGATGAATCTAAATCATCTAAAGTAGCTGCATATGCTCTTTTCCTCTTTTTTTGATGAATTGTTGTTTGTTTATTGATTCGATCTATCAGGATATGGACTTAACCTTTTTATATGGCCTGGTTCATTTCAATTGTAGCATATAACACTCTTAGTATTTTTTTCAGAACTTCCTTGAATATTTTATTGGATATTTCTCCTTTTATGTCTCAAAAGTTTCCTGAAATTCCTTTCCATTAAGGCAAATTCTTCATCCTCCTCACCGCTTGAATCAGAACCATCAGTTATTGCCTTGAGCGCTATAGATTTCTTTTCTGATGACTAATTCTCCTTTCTTTTTTTTAAGTTTACTTCGAATGACATCAAATTCCTGATTAACTCCTTAATCTTCATTTTAATAATATCACTGGCCTCTTCAATTGCTAGTGTTTTCTGATCCCAATCTGGAGTTAAAGAACTAAGGATTTTTCTGACTTGGTCCTCTTCTGAATAAGTTTTTCCCAAAGCCATTAACGAATGCACGATTTCCTGAAACCTGCAATACATATTGGAGGCAGATTCATTCTGATTCATTTTAAATGACTCAAATTGACTAGTTAACATAGATAATTTTGTTTGTTAACTCTTTTTGTTCCATCATGAGTATCTTGCAAGGTTTTCCATATATCATAAGCAGATTTATAAACTGATATTCTATTAAATTGATTTCTATCTAATGAACAAAATAACTCATAGCCTTAGAATTATTTTGTGTTGAGGTCTTTTTTTTCATTAGTCCATTGTGTATAATTGGTAGTAGGGTCAACATATTCAGTTTTGTGTGATATTCCAAGTGTCTAATCCTATAGATTGTAAATATATTTTCATTCTACATGCCCAATAAGAATAAATACTTCCATTTAATAGTGGTGGTCTAACATTGGACTGATCCTCTATAAAAGAACTATTACTATTAGCAATTCCAGTGTTTGTTGCCATTTTAATATTTCCAAAAATTCAGATGATGAAATTTTGAAAACCTATGCTTCGATGCCAATTGTTAGGGTTGAGGATCAAGGATCTTCAAGGAAAAACAAACATTAGAGGGGCGTGAATAGTGTTTTCAAGAATTTATAGAAATCTTAACCAATTATCAATTGCTCAAACCACTATATGAATCACAGAATGAATATTATAACAGAAACAATTACAGATGCAAATATAAACAAAAGTAAAGTGCAAAAAAGGAAAGAACACACTAATTTTTATACTAGTTCGGATTGCTCTTGCGTCCAGTCGTGCAAAACGCTGGGTTGTGCAGAGTTTTATTAATATCACTATCCAATTACAACACCCTTTATTTTCGGGCTATAAGGTTAACACCCTTCCTTTTCCTTGATTTACGAGCTACAAGGAACACGCCCATGCCTTACCTTGATTTACGAGCTAAAAGGAACAAACCCAACCTATTTTTGATTACAATTGCCCTTGAACTCTTGAGTAGCACTTCCAAACAAAGAGTATTTAAGAGAGAATGAGAATATAAGAAGAATGATATAATTTATCTTGAAATCGGCGGAGTGTAAGTGTATAATCTTGGTAGTTTAAGAAGAATAATGGTGGTATGTTAAGGGATGAAGAAGATGATTACAAGTTATGAAAAAAAATTGATTTTAAGGCTTTTACATATTGTTCCAATGTGTGCAACCATTTGTGAAACGTTTTTAAAAATGAAAAGACACATCTTTTTAAATTTTAAAAAGTTACGGTTATATGTCGACATGTTAAAATGTGTATGTCGTCATACATATTATATTTTAAATTTTAAATCATTTTTAAAGTATTTAAACTAATATATGTATTGTGGTAATTCTTGAAATAAAACTAGTTGTTAAAATATTATTTTCAAGTATAGAAACATAATAAAATATGATTTAACCATATGATTAAAACTATATATATAAGTGATATAAAACTATATAATATAATTATAAACTCATATATATATATATATAACTAGATAATCATAAGAAGCTTATAAATTAGGAAATATATATTCCGAAATCATAAGTTTGAAATCCTTCGATGAAAAATTATTTTGAGAGCAGTTTGAAATTAGTTTGAAAATAATTTTGAAAAGAGATAATTTAAAAACAGACTGAAAACAAAGTTTGAGTGCTATTCAGAGTTTTACATAACATCTCGACTCTAATCCTCTGATAGTGTTGAATTCTTGATATCTTTATACTAATGAGTCTTGATTCTTCTTTGAAATCTTGAATCTCTTAACTGTACAGTCTTCAATATCTATTACCTGCTTATAAATTATATATATATATATATATATATATATATATATAATCTGGATAAAAGTGTTAGTATATATATTTTAATTAATAATGAGCAAGGTTGTTGTAATCAAAACATCATCAACATTTCATTCTCCAACAAACTTAAATTATACAATGCGGTAGTGTAGAGTATATATGTAATACAGTTCTAAGGCAAGTGACCTAATAGACACAGGCCAAATATATGAACTGCGTAACTATCGAAATACAGATAATATTATTTCTCTAGTAATTACCCGTTGATAAAAGAATGAAATAAAAAGTTATTATTCCCATTTCAATTATTAAATGTGTCTCCATGTATTTTTATTAACTCGATATTTTCCCAAAAGTTTCTATGTATTGCCAAATATAAGAATTAAAATTACATAGAATGTTTCATTATATTTCCTAATATTTTTATCACCACTTGGAAAATCCATTTATTAATTTTATATTTGATAACTCCAAACCTGTTTTATTATGGAATTAGAATTAGATAAAATTCCCTAATTCGTCTTAAAGCTAACTAGAAATTAAATAATAATTTTAGGTTTGAATTTTCGATAATCCCAACCAGGTTTTATACACATTCTATCAACAAAGAATTACACTAATGATGACTGCAACACTAACAATGCGTATTTTGAGATCTCTGAATGAGGGACGTTACATCGGTATATGTATATAGCGCAAGGCTTGTAACATTGATGTTGGAGGGAATTAAGCTGGAGCAGACCAGTATGTAATCTTGCTATACAGAATTAGCATAGAGTGAGAGGAGTAGCAATGTTGTTCTAATTCGATGTAGGAATGAGTGTAGGGACAGAGGAAAATGTGTGATCGGCTTGCATTCACTAGTTGCATACAGTTCAGCCTTGGTTTAGACCACATAATGCGAAATACTCAGCAAAGTTCAACCATGTTAAATGATAATAGTTTAGGCAATGCATACGCTACGACTAGCGAAAGTCAGGCCCGGTTTTGGCCTAGTGCCAACCGTGCAAGGGAATAGGGCATCAAAACCGAAAGGGGCAGCATAATTAATTGTGGCTGGAACAAAATAAATAAATAGGAAAAAATGGCAGAGAAAGGGGAAAAAAATTGCCAGTAGTGATGCCACAACACAGCGAAAGCGATCATGGCAATGAGATAAGGCATAAGCGTCATCAGACAAGTAAGGCAATACGGAGGCAGCATGGCATATCTCAGATAGGTAACCCCTTATTTTTAAAACCTTAGGGATTTCAATCTTGTAGATTAGGGGGTATCGATCTTCAGGGATATGCTCAGTCGAAAAAAAACGAATTTGAATACAAATTTCATTTTCCATCAAAGAAAGAGACCACGTCACATTATTTTCATAGGTACTGTAATATTTTTTTATATATTTAACACTTGATTAGTCTGAATAATCTTCTCCTTGATCCTTTGCAATAGGCTATCTTCTTTGTTCAATCTAATATTATGCTAACGATGTCTGTTCCTTTCTTTTATGTTATTTCATTTGTTTAGTTTCACAAATCTGTAATGAAATAATTTTCTATTATTGGATAAATTTGGGCAGCCGTTAGGATGGAGGAACTGGGTAGTGGAAAATGGGTAGATCCGTGGTTTGATGGTAATAATGTAGCAGTTGGCTGTTGATAACAAAAATTAAAAAACTGAAAACTGATATGTAAAGCAATGAAAATATAACACAGCAAGTAGAACTGAAACGCAACTTTTTTCTTTATGTTAAGAATGACAGTTCTCATGTTGTATTCCCAAGTTATCTCTTTATGTTATGAATCTTTCTGTCTGCAATGCAGTTTCAAGATATTAGTTCATTTATTTATACAAACTACACAACTACTAATTAATCTAATGTTAATCTAAAAGGTTATATTCAAAATAAAGCTTGACTTTTCTTATAAACACTAATTTTATTTAATACTTTAAAACAAAAGGGCATCATTCGAAAACTCGCACTATGTAACAACCCGAATTTTAATAGCGTGATAAAACAAGAAATCAAGGCAGAATTAAATTTTAAAATAAGAATCAAGCGAAACGAGTTGTGCCGTTGCGTTCGTCTCGGAATTCTGGTTGGAAACGAGTCCGAAATTTCGTAAATCGGAATCCGTATGACCAAGATATGGCCCATAGAAGATTTCAGAAAATTCAAAATTCAGTCCGAAATTCGAAATCAGCTCCAAATAGATTGGGCGGGAAATTTTCCCGCCATACCCCAGGTCGACTGGGGGGTCGACTAGGGAGTCGACCTAGGTGTCGACCTGGGGGTCGACCTCCCTGGTCGAGCCACGTTAGCCTGGTGCACCTGCTTGCCTGTGTGTTCTGGTGGGTTGGCCTGTGACGATTTCAGTGGTTCAGATCTAAACTAGGGTTAATCTAAGGGCCTAAACTAGCTCCTCCTTCTATAAAAACACCCTAAAACCTAACCTAAATCACTAAAAATCATTCTAGCAACTAAGTGCTGCCAAAATCTCTCTTGATCATGGCCTCCATCTCCAACTTCAAAGGCTTGAGCTTTCAAACTAGATCCATGACAAAGGAGCAAGCTTTCTACATCAAATCAAGGAAGTAGAGCATCATCTCAACACCATTCTATGACGATTCTTGCTCTTAATCCTCTAGCCACGATTTGTAAGTTCTAGATGCTTTTAGATTGAAACGATAATTTGAATATGACATGTGATAAAGTTGAAATTGGATCTATTCATGATATTCAATCCATGCTCATTCTTGTTCATTTTTGATCTTGACCTTTGGGGATGTTGCTATGACATCAATTTGAACCTATGCATGTCGCTAATCACTCTTTCATGTCCTTATCATGCATGTAATGATGTTTTTCTCTCGGATCTTGTTTTATGCAAAGTTTCTACCTTCCCCTATTTATTTTCTTTTGATGAACCTTGGTCGATTTCGGACCTAGGCCTAAACTACGATTTACATGCGAATTGTATACGGGGAAATTTGGGGTATTGCCAATGTAATTTGCAAGTTTGGGCATACATGAATTGGCATGTGAATTAAATCACAAGTTTTGGGGGCTACGTAAGTTAAATCAAAGGATTGGGCTTATGTAAATTAGGCATAAGTGGAATTGGGAACATGAACCATGATGTGGGTTATTTGGGCATGAATGCGATAAAAATGTAATTTTGGCTACAACTTGATTTGGGCAAATTGGCATAAACTTGACATACATGCAAATAGGAGAGAATTGGACATATGTAAAGTGGCTAGAATTGGGTACATATTTTCATGGGCACGTAAGGTAGAACTTGGGCATATGCTTAGTAATATGTAAAGTGGGAATTTTGACTTAGATGACACATATGTAATTAACAATCTAACGGATGCCTTCGACACGAGGTTAGACATGAGTTGTGGTGTTATTCTTCGCGGAACCGCCCGGCATATCCAGTGACCATAACAATAGTAGTCTAATGTGAGAGGTCGTAGGCAAAGATTAGATTGTGGTAATGCATGAACCCGAGGTTGGAATGGATTTGCGGTTTAATTCTGCCCGGAACCGCTCGGCATATCCAGTGACCGCAAATAAGTCCAATGTGAGAGGTTGATGCATTAGTAAATAATAAAAAGAATATGACATGGACAGGTGGGTTAAGTAACTTGATTAGACTAATAACACTTAACCAATATGACATGGACGGGTGGGTTAAGTAACTTAATTAGACTAATAACACTTAACCAATATTACATGGATGGGTGGGTTAAGTAACTTGACTAGAATAATGACACTTAACCAATATAACGTGGATGGGTGGGTTAAGTAAAACCGGACTTGATTTCTAGATGACACTTAACCATATAACACGATTAGAGGATGGGTTAGTTTAACCTGAATGGGTCGATAACACCCGACTAGTATAATGCGAGGCATGGTAAGGTTAAGTAAACTCACGAGGGTAACACTTAACCATTATAATTTGACTAGTGGATGAGGTTAAGTCATGAATCACTTGAATATACTTAACCAATCTAACATGATAATTTAATGGGGTTAAGTCATGAATCGCTTGAATATACTTAACCAATCTAACATGATAATTTGATGGGGTTAAGTCATGAATCGCTTGAATATACTTAACCAATCCAACATGATAACTTGATGAGGTTAAGTAATGAATCTCTTGAATATACTTAACAAATCTAACATGATAATTTGATGGGGTTAAGTCATGAATCGCTTGAATATACTTAACCAATCCAACATGATAACTTGATGAGGTTAAGTCATGAATCGCTTGAATATACTTAACCAATCTAACATGATAATTTGATGGGGTTAAGTCATGAATCGCTTGAATATACTTAACCAATCCAACATGATAACTTGATTAGGTTAAGTCATGAATCTCTTGAATATACTTAACCAATCTAACATGATAATTTGATGGGGTTAAGTCATGAATCGCTTGAATATACTTAACCAATCCAACATGATAACTTGATGAGGTTAAGTCATGAATCGCTTGAATATACTTAACCAATCTAACATGATAATTTGATGGGGTTAAGTCATGAATCACTTGAATATACTTAATCAATCCAACATGATAACTTGATGAGGTTAAGTCATGAGTCACTTGAATATACTTAACCAAACCAACACGGTAACCTGACGGGGTTAAGCTTGAATATACTTAACCAATCTAACACGGTAACTTGGTGGGGTTAAGCTTAAATATACTTAACCAATTTGACACGATGATTTGGATAGGATTAAGTCATGAACCGCTGGAATACGCTTAACCAACTTGACACGTGATTCGTAGGGCTAAGCCATGAATGTGAATGACAACACTTAGCCAATCTTGACATGACATGCAGACGGGTTAAGTCACGAACTTGAATGACCACACTTAACCAACTAGACATGCTAGACTGATAAGGGTTAAGTCTTGAATTTAGATGACAACACTTAACCTGTTGTCGGAAACCCTAGTTACGCGGTCTTTTTCAGCAGTAACCCTCTTGGATGTATCACGATACCCTAGGGTAGGCTAGGGTGGGGCACGATTACTGGGCTGATTGTAAGCGACCAAAACGACAGCTGAGTTTGGTGCGCCATTGTAGGTTCAGGCGGACTATGGTCTTGCACGTAGTCTGGAGTTGAAAAAGCAGGCATGGGAACCAGTAGTTTTACACTGTGCGTGCTTGGAATGGTGTCAGTGGTTGACACCCTTGGACTTGATATACCCTAGGGTGGACCTAGCACAGAGTAGCTACATTCGTGATCGGGCTGTATGACACCGACACACGACGAGCTAGGTCTTGTAGGGAGCCGATCGACTAAAGCGTGACGTAGGGCGTTGTTCGATAGGTAGCGTAATCCCTAGTGGTCCTAGGCGGCATAAACCCTAGTCGAAAACGTCCAATAGGTAGCATAATCCCTAGTGGTCCTAGGTGGCATAAACCCTACTCAAATCTAGAAATTGTTCAATAGGTAGCATAATCCCTAGTGGTCCTAGGTGGCGTAAATCCTAGTTGAACACGCGATAATTCATGATAAGGGAATTTGGCCAGAACAAGGATGGCAGTCCGAGCGACTTCAAGGATGGTGACACTACGTTGTAGTAGTATAGAATAACGTGATGGAACCCGTACGATGTACGGCAAGGGTCTATACATATACATGGAAGGGATGATACGAGTTAGGATGCTAGTACGGTTGGTGCAGAGGACGTTACACATGAGATGCTATTCCGAGTTTATCTTGTTATCTTGTTACCTGGGTTATCCTGTTACCTTGGTTATCCTGTTACCTTGGTTATCTCGTTACTTGAGTTTACCTTGTTATCTTAGTTTGATATGTTTATCTTGTCATCATGTTTATGTTTACTTTCAGTTTATACATGTCATGTTACCTTTACCTGTTTTTAGGCTGAAAGTAGCTAGGACTTACAAGTCTTTATGGCTGACCCTGTTTTGTTTCACCTCTTTTTCTTCCGTTCCCCCCTCCCCCCAGGTTTACAGGGAGGAAATGTTGCTACTTAGTGCGGATCTTTCTGCTTCAAGATTATCATCTATGGCTTGGACTTTTCTTGGCTATGGCTATTTTACTGCTTTACTTGGGGAATAATTTATGACTGTGGTTTTATGCTTCTTTATTATTGCAAGACAGGTTTCGATGTAAGTAATTTAATGGCACTTTGATGTAAAAGGTTTTAAGTAATGAAATCATGTTTTCTTCCACTTTTTTTATATGTTCTGTCCTGTAATATTTCTGTGCATGTTTACCTCGATAATACTCTACCAAAAGCTAGTGCATTCCCTTTGTGAGTGACCCTAGCGGAGGTGGGGTATTACATTTGCTATCAGAGCAGAAAGTTACCAGACTGGGCAAAAGTTTTTAAAAACCTTCTGAAAACTTTTTGAAAACCGTTTACAAAGAAGCATTTTTCAAGAAAAGTTTTAAAGAAAAAGGCTATTCCCCAAAAAGCCATTTGCATTATCCTTCGTTCCCTTGATTGAATCTCTCTCCCTTTCTTTCCTCCGCCTGTAGTCACAGTAGTTTTAACTGTGACTAATTCTTTTCTAGCTACGTAAATGTTTCTGTGCGATGGGGGAAGTTCTCAAGAGACCCGTTACCGTGTTATACAAGAAAGGATAGGAGTGGATAAGGCGAATAAGACTCAGCACAAGAAGGTAGTTAAGTACTATAGGACAAGGACATGGGCAAAGAACAAGATCGTCTAGAGGGAAATTGTATACTCTCACCTAAGAGGGATGGTAGCGTTTCTGTTAAAGGTTTTCCTTTCTATTATCCCGTCAGGACTTTGTTTTGTATATAGCATCCTTTTCATTCAAAAATCTTGCCTCGATAGTTGAGTCTCTGCACCTTAGTACTAGCACAATGGAGGGTCCCGTTTTGTCTCATATCCTGTTGGGAGATCGTCCCATTTATTCATGACTTGTTTGGATTTGAGGACATCTATGACTTTTGGGAATAATGCTTATGTTTTTGAGCTATGGGTTGATTCTAGGAATGAAGTGGTTATCCAGTAAGGTTGCCAGGTCGGAAAGGAGGGTGGTTAGACTCTTGACTTGCCTCGGTAATACCCTAAAAGTCTCGTGTAACCTTTAGGGTTCTGTCATGATTGGTTACCTAGAATCTCTTGATGCATTTGTTGGTAATCCGTTCGAGTAGAGTTCGCCACTAGGGCTGATGGTTTATTTCACTTGTGCATGAGATATGGAAATCACTCTAGTAAGTACACTCGGTAACATGGTTGGCATCTTTTTGTTTTCAAGAGATAAATTCTTCTGCATGGAATGCCGTAGAGCAAGAAAACGAGATCCATGATTCACTAGTGAATTTTGGAGAGCTTACATGAAACCGTGAGTACACGGATATGGTTGAGCCAAGTATTCTAGAGGGAGAATAAGAAAAAGTGGAACGAGAGGCGACAATGAAGTGAGTTCAAGCTCATATTTGGAAATAGGAGTTAAGAGGCCACGAAATCATGAAGTCAAAGATGGTCAAAGCATAATGGAATTAAGCTCAAGGAAATGCGACTTAGAAGATTGAAGACAAGATACGCGCATCATATCTCTTTTTAAGAGTATAATCTTGATCCCTGTTTTCCTGTAGAACTTACCCGCATGCTATCTTTTATGCATATCCTCTCGGTCCTATTCTCGATCTTATTTTTGTTGCAAACTCCATAGGGGGTATGACTCATCGGTTAGTAATACATGACAGGGTTTGAAGGTGTCCGTTAGGTTGACTAAACCTTTTGGCTTTATAGGATATGGGTTGGGTTTAGAAAGGGATTTCTTGTAATCCAAAAAGGAGTTTATCTTGCTTATCTTCTCGATCTTATCTTGAGAACCTTAGGTAGAACCCTATGGATGCAAACCTGTATTTAAAACATGTTATGATTGATGTTTGCGAAATGGTTGCAAGTGGTCGCAAGTGGTTCCTCGTGGATGCATGAATACACATTAGGCACTAGATCGGCTCAGACACATTTTCATGTTGCATATGCATGAGTGTTTATACTTGTTTATGAATGAAATTTAATGTGTTAGCGTGTGGATATTGCATATGGATGAATGTTTGTGCACACATATAGTGTTTATGTGACTAGGACTATTTGCATACATGTGGATTCATGACACTAAACATATTTTGCATTTAGAAGATCAATCAGGTCTGATCATTTGCATTAGATAAGGAACATATACACACACTTTCTGCATATGTTCATACAGCATTAGAAATCCTTTAAGGACAATGGTTGTCAGTGGATGATGCATTGAGTAGATGGATGATTGGATGGTAGGACACATCCTCCCTAACTTAGAGATTTCGGGGACGAAATCCTTAAAGGAGGGGAGAATGTAACAACCTGAATTTTAATAACGTGATAAAACAAGAAATCAAGGCATAATTAAATTTTAATATAAGAATCAAGCGAAACGGGTTGCGCCGTTGCGTTCATCTCAGAATTCTGGTTGGAAACGAGTACGAAATTTCGTAAATCGGAGTCCGTATGATCAAGATATGGCCCATAGAAGATTTCAGAAAATTCAAAATTCAGTCCAAAATTCGAAATCAGCTCCAAACAGATTGGGCGGGAAATTTTCCCGCCCTACCTCAGGTCGACTGGGGGGTCGACTGGGGAGTCGACCTGGGTGTCGACCTGGGGGTCGACCTGGGGGTCGACCTCCCTGGTCGAGCCAGGTTAGCCTGGTGCACCTACTTGCTTGTGTGGTCTGGTGGGTTGGCCTGTGACGATTTTCAGTGGTTCAGATCTAAACTAGGGTTAATCTAAGGGCCTAAACTAGCTCCTACTTCTATAAAATCACCCTAAGACCTAACCTAAATCACTAAAAATCATTCTTGCAACTAAGTGCTGCCAAAATCTCTCTTGATCATGGCCTCCATCTCCAACTTCAAAGGCTTGAGCTTTCAAACTAGATCCATGACAAAGGAGCAAGCTTTCTACATCAAATCAAGGAAGTAGAGCATCATCTCAACACCATTCTATGACGATTCTTGCTCTTAATCCTCTAGCCATGATTTGTAAGTTCTAGATGCTTTTAGATTGAAACGATAATTTGAATATGACATGTGATAAAGTTGAAATTGGATCTATGCATGATATTCAATTCATGCTCATTCTTGTTCATTTTTGATCTTGACCTTTGGGGATGTTGCTATGACATCAATTTGAACCTATGCATGTCGCTAATCACTCTTTTATGTCCTTATCATGCATGTAATGATGTTTTTCTCTCGGATCTTGTTTTATGCAAAGTTTCTACCTTCCCCTATTTATTTTCTTTTGATGAACCTTGGTCGATTTCGGACCTAGGCCTAAACTACGATTTACATGCGAATTGTATATGGGGAAATTTGGGGTATTGCCAATGTAATTTGCAAGTTTGGGCATACATGAATTGGCATGTGAATTAAATCACGAGTTTTGGGGACTATGTAAGTTAAATCAAGGGATTGGGCTTATGTAAATTAGGCATAAGTGGAATTGGGAACATGAACCATGATGTGGGTTATTTGGGCATGAATGCGACAAAAATGTAATTTTGGCTAGAACTTGATTTAGGCAAATTGGCATAAACTTGACATACATGCAAATAGGCGAGAATTGGACATATGTAAAGTGGCTAGAATTGGGTACATATTTTCATGGGCATGTAAGGTGGAACTTGGGCATATGCTTAGTAATATGTAAAGTGGGGATTTTGACTTAGATGACACATATGTAATTAACAATCTAACGGATGCCTTCGACACGAGGTTAGACTTGAGTTGTGGTGTAATTCTGCTCGGAACCGCCCGGCATATCCAGTGACCACAACAATAGTAGTCTAATGTGAGAGGTCGTAGGCAAAGATTAGATTGTGGTAATGCATGAACCCGAGGTTGGAATGGATTTGCGGTGTAATTCTGCCCGGAACCGCCCGGCATATCCAGTGACCGCAAATAAGTCCAATGTGAGAGGTTGATGCATTAGTAAATAATAAAAAGAATATGACATGGACGGGTGGGTTAAGTAACATGATTAGACTAATAACACTTAACCAATGTGACATGGACGGGTGGGTTAAGTAACTTAATTAGACTAATAACACTTAACCAATATGACATGGATGGGTGGGTTAAGTAACTTGACTAGACTAATGACACTTAACCAATATAACGTAGGTGGGTGGGTTAATTAAAACCGGAATTGATTTCTAGATGACACTTAACCATATAACACGATTAGAGGATGGGTTAGTTTAACCTGAATGGGTCGATAACACCCGACTAGTATAACACGAGGCATGGTAAGGTTAAGTAAACTCACGAGGGAAACACTTAACCATTATAATTTGACTAGTGGATGGGGTTAAGTCATGAATCGCTTGAATATACTTAACCAATCTAACATGATAATTTGATGGGGTTAAGTCATGAATCGCTTGAATATACTTAACCAATCTAACATGATAATTTGATGGGGTTAAGTCATGAATCGCTTGAATATACTTAACCAATCCAACATGATAACTTGATGAGGTTAAGTCATGAATTGCTTGAATATACTTAACCAATCTAACATGATAATTTGATGGGGTTAAGTCATGAATCGCTTGAATATACTTAACCAATCCAACATGATAACTTGATGAGGTTAAGTCATGAATCACTTGAATATACTTAATCAATCTAACATGATAATTTGATGGGGTTAAGTCATGAATCGCTTGAATATACTTAACCAATCCAACATGATAACTTGATGAGGTTAAGTCATGAATCGCTTGAATATACTTAACCAATCTAACATGATAATTTGATGGGGTTAAGTCATGAATCGCTTGAATATACTTAACCAATCCAACATGATAACTTGATGAGGTTAATTCATGAATCGCTTGAATATACTTAACCAATCTAACATGATAATTTGATGGGGTTAAGTCATGAATCGCTTGAATATACTTAACCAATCCAACATGATAACTTGATGAGGTTAAGTCATGAGTCACTTGAATATACTTAACCCAACACGGTAACCTGACGGGGTTAAGCTTGAATATACTTAACCAATCTAACACGGTAATTTGGTGGGGTTAAGCTTAAATATACTTAACCAATTTGACACGATGATTTGGATAGGGTTAAGTCATGAACCGCTGGAATACGCTTAACCAACTTGACATGTGATTCGTAGGGCTAAGCCATGAACGTGAATGACAACACTTAGCCAATCTTGACATGACATGTAGACGGGTTAAGTCACAAACTTGAATGACCACACTTAACCAACTAGACATGCTAGACTGATAAGGGTTAAGTCTTGAATTTAGATGACAACACTTAACCTACTGTACGGAAACCCTAGTTACACGGTCCTTTTCAGCAGTAACCCTCTTGGATGTATCACGATACCCTAGGGACTAGGCTAGGGTGGGGCACGTTTACTGGGCTGATTGTAAGCGACCAAAACGACGGCTGAGTTTGGTGCGCCATTGTAGGTTCAGGTGGACTATGGTCGTGCACGTAGTCCAGAGTTGAAAAAGCAGGCATGGGCACCAGTAGTTTTACACTGTGCGTGCTTGGAATGGTGTCAGTGGTTGACACCCTAGGACTTGATACACCCTAGGGTGGACCTAGCACAGAGTAGCTACACTCGTGATTGGGCCGTATGACACCGACACACGACGAGCTAGGTCTTGTAGGGAGCCGATCGACTAAAGTGTGACGTAGGGCGTTGTTCGATAGGTAGCGTAAACCTTAGTGGTCCTAGGTGGCATAAACTCTAGTCGAAAACGTCCAATAGGTAGCATAATCCCTAGTGGTCCTAGGTGGCATAAACCCTAATCAAATCTAGAAATTGTTCAATAGGTAGCATAATCCCTAGTGGTCCTAGGTGGCGTAAATCCTAGTTGAACACGCGATAATTCATGATAAGGGAATTTGGCCAGAACAAGGATGGCAGTCCGAGCGACTTCAAGGATGGTGACACTACGTTGTAGTAGTATAGAATAACGTGATGGAACCCGCACAATGTACGGCAAGGGTCTATACATATACATGGAAGGGATGATACGAGTTAGGATGCTAGTACGGTTGGTGCAGAGAACGTTACACATGCGATGCTATTCCGAGTTTATCTTGTTATCTTGTTACCTTGGTTATCCTGTTACCTTGGTTATCTCATTACTTGAGTTTACCTTGTTATCTTAGTTTGATATGTTTATCTTGTCATCATGTTTATGTTTACTTTCAGTTTATACATGTCATGTTACCTTTACCTGTTTTTAGGCTGAAAGTAGCTAGGACTTACCAGTCTTTATGACTGACCCTTTTTTGTTTCGCCTCCTTTTCTTTCGTTCCCCCCCTCCCCCAGGTTTACAGGGAGGAAATGTTGCTACTTAGTGCGGATCAAGATTATCATCTATGGCTTGGACTTTTCTTGGCTATGGCTATTTTACTGCTTTACTTGGGGAATAATTTATGACTATGGTTTTATACTTCTTTATTATTGCAAGACAGGTTTCGATGTAAGTAATTTAATGGCACTTTGATGTAAAAGGTTTTAAGTAATGAAATCATGTTTTCTTCCGCTGTTTTTATATGTTCTGTCTTGTAATATTTCTGTGCATGTTTACCTAGATAATACTCCACCAAAGCTAGTGCATTCCCATTGTGAGTGACCCTAGAGGAGGTGGGGTGTTACACACTGGGCATCGTAAACGTCAGAATCGGCTTTGGTGAAAGTGATGCACTTGAGTTGTAATTGTGCATAAATGGTTATGTTTTTCCAACAGTTATCTAAACATGCTGGTTAGACAAAAGGTAGAGAGGACAAATTGCAAACCTTGAGATGTAATGAAGAAGATATTGAGTTGTGCACTAATGGAAAGCATGGAACTGGGATGAAAAATGCTTGAGACATGGAATCTAATAAGACTGAAGTTATGGACCGTAAGATCTAAAGTTGATTGCAAAAGCCGATGATGAGGGATACTGGATAGCATGAATTTGAAGAGACGTTAAATGTGGTTGAGTCATAGAAATATTGTCGGGCTGACAAGGAATGCGAATGGCATCAAGCCATCAACTGATGCAACTAAATCGACGAGTTGGAGGCTTGAAGCATAACGAGCAGCTTTGTGTGCCTTCGATATGTATGGTTGTTAGGGCACATGGTTGCAAAAGGGGATGATGCGAATTATACAAAGAATTGCAAAGTGAATGTTGCTAAAGCATATAGCTTGATTATTGTAGATGTGTGGATTTGCTGAACTAAGAAGTGATGGCAGTGGGCATGCATGAAATGATGAAAGAAGCCAGGATGCAAATGACATAACAGGCAGATTTGATAACTCGAAAGTAGATGATTCGTTGACGTAAATGCGCGAGCATGCATCCAATGACAAGCAACAATGAATTTTGGTGTTAAGAAAATGCCAAACTGCATGGACCCAAATATCGATGAACAACCATTAGACAAAGCTATGAAGCGCCATGTTGTCTACAGCATGCGCTAGCTTAGGTGGAAGTTTGGTTGGGGAGAGAAAGTTGACGTACATAATTTATTGTTAAGTCCCTAACTGATTTATTGTTCAGGGAGATGAGAGAGATCTGTTGACACACTTTTTTGTCGAAGCTGTCACGCGTCAAGTTTTTGGTTAGCAATGCACTCAGGTGTTAGTAACATCGCCAGAAAACACAAAACAATTTGGTCGAAGTCGCGACGTAAACATAAAAGTGGCCCGAAACCCCTTTAGATGACGTCTTTTGGGACTGAAAACATGGATTACAGTGCTTTGCGCTGTAATTCTTGTAGCCCTCTGAATAGCTTTGGGTACAACTTTTGTTTGGTCCAAATGACCTCAGGTTTGAAAGTTACACCCATTTCCATGAGCGTGTGCTGAAAAATCGCATCACCAATCTCGCATCACCTTGCACATCGCATCACCTCGTACATCGCCCATGTTCATCGCATCGCATCACCTCCATATTCTCGCATCACATCACATCACACCCCATAAATATGCATAGCATCCTCCACCGCATTGTTCCCATCAACTTGAATCACTCGTATCGCCTCGCATCTCGCTATAGTTCGCACCCCTTGGCTGCGAGATTTCGCATCCTTCTTATGCGAAAAATCGGCCATCCCTCGGATGCGAGTTTTCGTATCCCTTGGATGCGAATGCATAGGCTCGCATCCCTTCGGGATGCGAAAGTCGCACCCCTCGTGATGCGAAATTCGCATCCCCCAAGAGGGATGTGAAATTCGCATCCCCTGGGAGGGATGCGAAATTTCCCAGAATTTTGGTGACGAGGGCTATGTAAGTTGTTATCTTCAAATTCACATTACAATAACGAAATTCAAACCAAACATATAACAGGATCTTATGTAATAATTTGTATAAATCGAGAAATATACCTGTTGATGCCGTCATGTTTAGGGAAATTAATATCCATTGATTCTAATCGAATTCAGCCCTCCATGTGTCGAGCCTCTACAATTAATCCACATGAACATGGTCTTCGATCTAATTGAAATAAAATATCAATTGTTGATATTTATTTTACTCCAAAACAAAACCAGTTTTCCCACATAACGTTCTAAGTGTGTGATCCTATAGGTCATTACAATGTTGGTTATAATTTTAAATTGCATTTAAAATCATAAACAGCGATTAGCGTCTAACCATACGTCGCTGCTACCCAAGTTATAGTAAGATCAACGATTCGATACAACCTTCCGTGACCAGTGTATCAATGTAATATAATCCTTTTAACCATTATATCTAGGATTAAACTCAAGGCATGGATCGTATCATCCTCTTTATAATTTAATCCTTTTTTTATCGATGAATAAACTCTTTAAACAAATCAATATTTGAGCACGACCATGCATTTCACAGTCTCACTCAATCAAGAGGCCTATGGATATCATTACAAATATATTGCAGGGTTAGATCCTATCTAGATCATTCATAATTTTTCATTCAATTCGAGATGTATCCAATAATTACCGTTATCGTTACTTTGCTACGAGTAACTTTAGATGATATGAATACACAAATATCCTCGAATAAAATTATAATGATTTCAGGTTTGAGGACCATTAGATCACTGCCACTATGAGAATAATTTATGATACTGTTAATTATATTCCATGAAATTATCTCATAGTGGGTCAGCTCAATACGCAATTCTCCAATACTTATTTATATCTCGACTTTAATATCACGTATATTAATGATCAATGAGATGTGATCATCAGTCAATCAATATACAAGTCACAATGTTTTATTGTTGTCCTATATAAACAATAAAACTCGACTAGGGACATTTAAGAATTATAATACTCAATATACTATGTAATCTCAAGTTCAGTCTTACTCGAACTACATAATTCCGTATTATTATTCTAAGGGCTTTTATTATGTTAATATTTATATTATGCAGTAAATGTAACATAACAGAATATATATATTATTCCAAATAAAACAACAACATCAACAATGTTATCAATCTCATCAAATGGATTGCCTTTAGGGCATAAACTTTAACAGGCTATTGAAGGGCAGGATGCGATTTTTTTGGTGCGACGAAGATGCGATGCGATATTTCGTATCCGAACACCAATTGGATGCGATTTTTCCTATGTGGGTCATGTAGGATGCGATTTTCTGAGTGAACCCGAATTCTATCTACTCCTACCTAACCCTCTCACCTATAAATACCCCTAAGTTTGGCCTTCATTTGGATCTTTTTCCCTTGGATTTTTGGCCTTCTTGAAGCACTCAGAATTATACTGCTTTTGGACTGGATATGGCGTGGACCACTAAAGTGTTGCGCAAATGTTTTCCATTAACTTTTGGAAATCTACAAGTGTAATTACACTGCTTTTGAACTGAATTGGACATTTTTGGATTTCTTGGACATTAAAGCTGTTTTCTGGACACTATTGACCAAGTCAACTCAATTTTCACTCAGCGAAGAAGAAGAAGGGAATTTTAGTCAAAGTTTAGAATTATCAATAATTTTGTGATTTATTGTAACACTTTGTACTTAAAATTCACTGAACTTATGCAAAATTGTAATCGAATATTATATGATGAATGAATACTATGAAGTGGACGTAGGAATTAGTGCAAAACCACTATAAAAAGTTGTGTTCTTTCGCATTACTTTATTTTGGATTTGGATTCTTGTGTTCATAATACACATACCCTTAAGAGTTGGCGTGTGCTGAATCCATGAAAATTCGCCACATCAATAATATCCAAGGTTCATTTCAAAAGGAGTTCTTCTCGCCAGAATTGTCGTTGTGTATATGTCCTAATTTGAATATGTTAAGGCTACAAAACTTTGTTTGAACATTTTGCTGGATTATACTAGCCACATGGGCATTTCCTCGAATACTTGTACGAAAACACCCAAACTCGATGCCACTAACAGACCCAATTACGTGCTCATCAACCAATGGCAGGGAGGTGATGAGCTTGGAAAAGGAAACACTTTGGCATCTATGGCTAACATTGTTGATACTTAGATCGAGTGTGCACATGCATATTGTGTACGTGCACAATTGCTATGTAATTTAAATCCTGGGCTTTTGTATTTAAATGGGTTGTAATGCTTGAGAGTCTTATGCTACATGTTGAGTGGTATAAATAAAGGTGAACACTGCATGAAACATGTATGAAAAGATTCATTATTTCATTCAATAAAATTTGCTGCTTCTATCCTCGTTTTCTTGCTTACTCCTCCTTCAAATTTTCTTTTTTTCTTACACTATCTAAACTCTATTTCCTAACAATCCTGTTGTTCTTTCCCGTATTCCTCTCTATTTGTAACTCAAAAATTCCCTATTTCTACCAACCATTTAACCCTATGTTAACACGTTCAAAGATGAAGGAAAGGGAGTCTAACAAAGTGGTATCAGAGTAGGACCCCCATAGCACACATCAAGACAATTGAGATGGTGAAAATGACTACTTAACCAGTGTCTTAAATGAGGGTGATCCTGAGAAAATTAGGCAAGACCGTATGTATACCAAACACTCATTAGCCATTAGGGACCTCCAAGAAGCCACTCAAGAATTGGGTGTAAAAATGAATAGTGTTTGTGAAGCCACTGGTGGGTTGACTAAAAAATTCATAGAACTCGAGAATCAATAAAAAAATCCGATATATACCTCCTACAGAAGGAAACAACAATAGAAAAAAATCCAGAACTATCCCTTAATGATAACAATCAACCAAAAACAACCCCATTTTTCAAGAACTACCCAAACTTCACCAATAGATGTATCAAGAAACTCGATTGGAATTCTTGTCAGTGCACCTGGGAATACAAATGCCAACACTCAGAATGTAACCCAACCAAAGCTTCTACAGAATACCCTTATTGTAACGTCCCATATTTTTGGTAGTCAAGTATTTAATATATTTTATTACATTAAATATGGAATTGGAATTTTAAATGGATTTAAAATATATAATTCATTTATATAACAATATCTGAATGTATAATTTATATATAATTATAAAACGAACTCGAAACGTCGTGGTAGTTCATAATTTACTATTTGAATTTCAATTGAATATACACAATCTGTTTTAAGTTGGAATTCTGTGAAATAAGAAACGTTTGAATCGATTTGATTATATTTTTCTAATGAAAGAGAAAAATGGAGATTTCAGCTCTTAGATTGTAAGTTATGTCCAATTTAATTTTTCGAATAGTCGTTATAGAATTCATTAATAAACTATAATGTTTATTTAAATAAATATAAGCGGTTTTTATATATTTAGTTTAAATTATATATTAGTTTATTTTGAAGATGTGCAATATTGGAATATACCATAATAAAAATTTATTATTATTTAAATTGAATTGTTTTCGATTTAAATATATTTTATCGATATTATATAGGCTTTAGAATTAGCTTTTTTTTCAAAAGAGCTCCATTTTCAACGAAACAAATTTTATTGGAATATGCATAGTTAATTATTGCTAGATTTTCAGTTTATAGCCAATCAGAGTTGTTTTATTGGTGTGTGCAATTTAAAGGTGAACCGATAAATTAAAATAACATCGTCGTGCAAACGGAGTCCATTTTCAACGAAATTAATTTCATTAGGACCGGAATGTTGAGACGTAGCGGTATGTCCATGTTCACTGCGTTTGGAGTTTGAGGTGGACAGTATGAATTTAATGTTTAGCGATAAACAACGGTTAACGCTGAAATTAAATACCATATTAGAATAATTAGAATACAAAGCTTAGTCCCTAAGTGTGTATATATATATATATATATGCGTCAAATCCTGTGCAAATGCAAAATACCCTCAGTGTCCTGTGCTGCCAAAAATGCAGTCTACCCTATGATACATACATGTGTAGACCTACCTAAAATACTTGTGAACAACACTCATCAACTCATACGCGCACAGCCTATTACTTGTAGCCAAAGTAAAGTAACCCCATTTAAAGCCGACCTAAGAATGAACCACAAACGTACCATGCACATGCTAAAGTAAAAACGATAGGCACAACAACCTGGCTTTTATAAGTAAAGACTCATCAAATCAGTGTCTAGTTAATTCGGTCTCATGCCACATGTTATAGCTAACTAGAACACTAGCAACGGTTTTAATTAGAATAAGCCTTCACACTACAATCCTATGCTAAACCCATGCACTGTACCCTATTTTTCTGTAAAACCGCCTGCTTTGTATCATATGCATCAACGCATCTCAGAAAGGAAGTTTCCTCGCTGCTATTCTAGCCTACCATTTAGCATGTACCATGATGAAGGGAGGTTGTTCTTATCCATGCGATCCCATTGCTATAAATAAGAGCCATCTTCATCTTCTTTTCAGCGAAACCAAAAAGCAAATATACCCAACTACTGTGTATAAACCAAACTCTCCATAAATAAGTATATTACATGCAAGACTCCTTTTCATTTAAAAACAGAGAACACCCAGTATTGTTGAGCTAATGTATGTCATTTATTTTCAAAGATGTTGGCGGTAGTATGGAGAGCAAAGTTCGGAGCTGGCAAGTTGTAAACAGAGTGAAGTACACGCAGGGACGAAAATCGAAAAGGTGGGTTTGATGGAATACTGTTCGGTAATGAGGCAGGAAACATGCGTGAACAAATTGAATGTCGGACCTCAGGTGCAGTTGCGTGAGGAGTGTAACAGGCATGGAAGAATATACACAGGGGCATGAATCATATATATATATATATATATATATATATATATATATATATATATATATATATATATATATATATATATATCAAAAATGCCTTATATTTCTCTTCGTGCGAGGGATGCAAATATGGAACGTCTTGTTAGCATGGGACTGTAGCTATGTATATTCTAATATATATACACTGGGGATGTGTGTGTGTATGTGTGTATATATACACACACAGGGGATGTATATATGCAACGCCTTGTATTCCTCTTCGTGTGAGGGAGTGTAGCTGCGTGAGGATGATACAGCGATGCGAGGAGGAGAGGACGACCTGATAAAGGAAAAGATGAAACTGAGTTGGGGGATCGTTCAGGAGGTGGTGCAAGCTGAAGTTGTAGGGGAAGAGACAATTTCGAGAACAAGCAAGAGGGAGGAACGATGCACAGTAAAATCCAACGTGTCTGGGTATATTTTTAAACAGCCGAATCATAAATACTTGCATGCCTAATGACGTTTTGTTGAGCCTAATACTGATTAAAATAATGCCTAATCTCTTTTCTAATTTGCCTAATCCATTTAACAAGTACCTGATGATAAAATGGTTCGGCATATAAATATAAATAATAATAAAATAACATGAGTTGGGTTTGGGATATATGCAGGTAGGAGGAAGGTTATATAAATATGCCAGATTATTAAGTGCCTAGTTATCTTATACTGTGACCTATTTTTTTACACCTGGTTATATCACACAGTTCGAAAATTTCAATAGCAAAGGTTGGGAAAGATTTAAAATATTTGCCTAATTATAGTTAATATCCCAAACTGCATGCTTACACGGAGCCACCTTTAGTTGAGAGTTGAGTCTGATCCATTATATAAAAGCATAATTTACTTAGTTATTTAAAATATAGTTAAGGGGTTTATAAATTTAATTTAAACTGTGACCGTCTATATTTGGGAACATTCACTGGTTATCAGAATTCGACAAGACCGAAAGTAGTGAACCGTATTAGCAAACATTTCATTATGGAGCCGGTTTGAAAAGAGTGGGATGCAGATGGGAAATTTAATTAAATTAAATGCCCATTTAATTTAATTAAAATGAATTGTTTCAACGACGAATGGAAATCAAGATGAGTTTACTCACTCAGTTTTTATCCCACTTATATTTTATATAAGTCGGGTTCAAATATTTGTGTGCTATAATTGTTAATTGGTTGATGGATGCTGATATACATTTATATTGTTGACTGAACTAATTAAATTAAATGTTTTTTTAATTTAATTTAAAACCAGTTATTATTTTTAATGATTATTTCTGAATGAGGTAACTTACCTCGTTGGTCATGTTTATAATAATACGAACGTGTTAAATTTAAAAATGGATGTTTATATCGCTGTTATAGTTTGATTGTTAAGTGTTATATCTGTTTATTGAAATAAATGATATTGTTTAAGATAACGTATTTGGATGAAGGGAAATTAGGTTGGAGGGTTCCAACAGGATTCCTCAAATTATTTACTAATTTTCATATTACAATTATATGAACTATTTAACCAATGTGATTGGATGATGGATTTGTGTTGATTGTTGTCTAAATTCAACAACTGTTTAGTTTTAACCAATAGGCAGTATTGGTTGAGTAATTGGCAGGAGTTGGCCTAAAAATCAACCGTTATAAATGATGATTTACCGATAGGTGAATCGACGAAATGAAGTTATAAAATTTATTTTATAACTAAAAATAGATTTTTGAATATATTATTTTGGATAAAAGATTTATAAAAGGAAATTAATGTTTATTATTTAGGTTTATAAGAAATTATTTAATGGTTTTATAAATAAAATTCTTATGTTAATAAGGTTTGTAAGCAGACGAGCAGAAATTAATGAAATGGTTAAGAGTTTGATTTATTCTTTTCAAAAAATAATAATTAAATGGATTTTTTTAAATTAATTATATTATTAATTAATTAAAAAGAATGAATAATTGGAGTTGGTTAACGAGATAACAATGTTTTTGAATTAATTAAATTAGTCTGTTGTTAATAATCTAATGAAATAGACTAACGAATATTTGTTTTAAACTTAATAAGATTTTAAAAAGAAATTTACGGTTTGTTTTAGTTAAACAAGAAGTAACTATTTCAACGATAGTTAAAGCTGATGTAAATTTTATTTTTTAATGAATAATTATTTAAGCGATAATTCGTAAATGAGATTCATTAAGGTAAGTAATCAAAGTTGAAATTTATTATAATTAGATTTGTGAAAAGAGTTGGTAAACAGGTTTATATAAAGCCGGGTTTTATAACTGAGTTATAAAAGAGATTTTAAGCCGATACGATAGCTTAAAAAAAACGTTTACTTAACATTTAGATTAAGTAAAAAGGAATCGAGATAAATAAGGTTTTATATTTAAACCTGGGTGTTATAAACGATGTTTATAAAAAGAGCTTGAGGCTAAAACGTTAAGTCTAAGGTAACATACTTAATAATGGAATTGAAGCGAGATTTTCAAACTGGAAAATGGTTAAATTGATCAGAAGTGGGATAATATGGGATGATAACAAGTTATGATAAGAATTGGAACCTAACTGAAGATTGGTTGAGTTGAGTGATTTTATGAGTATTAACCTAATGTTGATTTCGATCTTCAGGTTTAATACTTAGGGAGTTACTCGCTTACCAATTTACGATCAGGGAAAAATGAATGTTGAAGTATAGAAATGGGAAAATAAAGAATGGGGATGTCTCCAACAAATGAAAAGGGTTTAAGAATGTAAATAGTATTTCTAGAGTAATGGAAATAACAGGAGATTTATGAAAATATAACGATATTTTCAAATTGAAAGGGAAGCGACAAATTGATTTTGAACAAGTTTATTCAGAGGGAAAACGTTAGTTATTGTTTTTGAAATAATGAAATGAAAGAGATTTCATAGCAAGGTTTTAGGTGAAATTTGATTTAACCTAAGGTGGAAATATATATGAATTAATTCTAAAGCTTTTATTTAAATGATTTTGAAAATGTTCTTATATTAAAATAAGAAGTGGAAAGATATATTTATAATATTAGAAAATTTAAGAGTTTTAAATTAACCTTCAGTGATTATTTTCAATTAAAAAGGCCAAGTGATGCTGAGTACTTAACTAGCGAACTCATTTATTTTCTTGGTTGTATGTTTTTTTATTTGGTAGCTGAATAACCGACTATCAAATTTGACCTATGCGATTGTTGGTACGGAAAGTCTGGGATCGAAATTACATTCGAAAACCATTTCGACTAGCAATATACGAAAATACAGAATAAATCAGAGAATGATCAAGATGGAGAAATCGAAGACCATGCATCTTCATAAAATAGAAGAACCACTTAAAATCTCTGATTCGACCAGGAGATATATTGGGGTTCTGTCGTGGTTGAAATCTACGGATTGCAAGGACTACTCGCTACTGATATGTAGGGTGATACCTAGGATGTGGTAGGAGGGTACCTTCGGTTCATCCTATTTCTGGATGACTTGTATGGACGGATGTCTGACAGAGTATTTCTTAAGAATCACGTACGTTGATTTTTACCAATGTATTTCTGTTAGTAGCAGAGAATGGCCCTTCTTTTAGCTTAACGACCAGAGTATTTTTGTGGACGTCAATTAGTGATTTGACGGATCTGACAATGTGGCATTCAATGTGAATGGTGGCATGCTATCAAGGTAATTTAAAACCCAAGCCTATCCAATTGGGAAATGACAAAAATCTGGCAGGCAGCATGGCTAAGTAGGTCGCTCCCATTATGATGTATAATTAACTATCTGGAGAAAATTTATTTCCTTCTTTATCCTATTCGATGTTATCCCTCTCTGGTAAACGATCGCTGATCCCAACTGTTGGTGATATACATTCGATACACTCAAGCAAAATGAGTGGTCGGTCATGTGTGGCCAGGTTGCAAGATGTTCTTATTGAAACCAATGTATTCCCCTCTAGAGATACGCTATCGGAAGATTGTTCCATACCTTTGTCATAGTCGGAATTCAATCTCCAATAAGAGCCCGCGGTTTTGATTGTATACTATGTATGTGGAGCGTGCGATGCAAGCGTTCCGCTAGATTGATATTTATTTTTAATTAGACACTATTATAATATCAGAAGATATACATATATATATGATTTCAAAGTGTTTTGGGTTATCGTAAGGTAAAAATCGTCCGTATTTATGTGTGAATTTGGTCTTACGATTATCTTTTTTTTCCAGAAAGATTTATTAACTTTAAAATCAAGTTGGATGTTGTTTGTAAACTTAGAGGGTTCCTCACTCTGGTTCACTAGACTGATCTGGCGTTTGAAATGCTCGGATTACCCTGGGTTTTGCAGGTTCAGGTTTTTGGACACTACGAAGTTCAGAAGACGTGCTGGAGGAGTTCAGACGTATTAGAATTTTTCCGCTGTGTATTGTATATGAGGACATGATGTTATAACTGTCCAGGTATATTGACATACTCTGATAATTTGTGAGTTTTATATCAAGCTCTCAATAAAGATTATTTTTGTATTATGTTTTGTTCCGCTGTGATGTGAGACTCTGTGTTGTGTTGGTTCTTCTTCTATTCTAATATTTCTTCTTTCTTATCTCATCTTCTAAATTCTTTCTATTGTCATCTGGGTTTCTAGTACAATTTGAGTTAGACTGGTGTTGTTTAGTCAGCTCAAAGGGTACCGGAAATTTAGGTCATCATAATTATCAAGCTTGAATTCCCTACTTACAATGGTGAAGGCAGTGTCACTGAGTGGATTACCGGGTGGAGAATAGTTTCACTATCATAACACTCATGAATTTGGATGAGTTTCCATTATAGGTGTTGGATCAGCCCCAAAGGAAGAAAATGGCGAATTTCAAAAATTTTACCGTTTTGGTCATTAGTTGGGCATATGAAGCCTAAATGTATATATTTAGAACAATTTAGATTTTTTTTAAAATAAAATTATTTTTTTATCTAAGATGTTTAATGAGGAGTTTAAATAACAAATGTATAGCGTATCGGGTACATTAATCATTTATTTAATGTATAGGAAATGAAACATTTCATTTATTTTCATAATACAAGAATCAACTGAGAGTACTAATTATATCAAACGAAGAGAGAATTCTTTCATTTTCTCTCTTAAATGTAAATTGATTGATATATTAATTGACATTAATTAAAACAATCATGAAATGATGCATCAATGAGTATGTAAATTAGAGCATACCGAATATGCTCTTATATACAAATTCTATGAAACGAGTAACCTTTAGAATTTATTCAAGGAAATTAACTATCATTTTCTTTCTCTTAACACATTCGATTATTGAAGGATTTAAATTTTAATTGTTGAAGAAAACTTTTCATTTCCTTCTCTTAATTGAGTTGAATAACTAGTTAATAAATTAGCATTATTGACCAATACAAATATGACATAAAATGTAAATATGTTAACTATAAATATTATGCAATTGCAATATATAGAAAGTGTGAATAGTCGATTATGATATACAAGTATACATAAAATAAGCATGAACAATTTGGATGGATATAACATGGGAGTCAATAGCAGAAAATAAACAAGGGATGATAAGGGTGATTAATAAAGTTTCTCTTTTACTAAACTTAATTAAGATAACTTATGAATGACAATCAATAAGTACCATAATGAAATATATAGAAGATCAACCAAGAATCATATATATAAATTATTGACTAAAATAAACATGGCTTGACAATATGCAGACAAAATTAAATTTCATGTAAACACACATAATTAGATCAAAATATGTATAGAATATAATCAAAGCTTTCTTCATAGAAAGTAATTGCAATCAATTTCAAAACTATGTTTTTCTATTCATATGTAAATATCTAATTTAGTAAAAACGTGTAAAGAACCGTATTTTTACGGTATATAAATAATTCATTTAATTATTTAAATAATGTTTGGTTATTTAAAATGACCAGAATTTAATAATATTGAATATTTAATTAAAATAAAAAATATAATATTATATTTAATTTCTGAAATAGTTAGAAATAGTGGAATTCACAAAATGGTGTGAATTGGATCATCTATGATATTTAATTCACTTTAAAATTGAACTAGAATAACGAATATATTATTTTAATGACAGTTGAACGTATAATTATATTATAATTAAAATCGAGCTCGAAATGGTGCTGCAGTTCGTAATTTGGCAATTTGAACTTCAATTGAATGTACAGGATTCGTTTTAAATCGGATTTCTGTGAAACAAGAAATGTTAGGAGCTGGTGAAGTATATTTTTCTAGTGGAAGAGAAAAATCGAGATTTCATTGTGTAAATTTTGATTTATGTCCAAATCAAATTTTCGAAAAGTCATTACGGAATTCCCTTATAGTTTATATCGATTTATTTATATGTTAAATGGATTTTAAATATAAATCGAATATCGATCTAACACCGGGATTTGAAATATCGAGTTATAAATCCCAGTGGAGCTGTATGATATTCAGTTTTGAATATATACGATAATATTTGTTTATAAATATTTAAATTAATTATTTTTAAATATATTTATATATTTTTAAAAGGGTTATTTAGAGTTTTAAAAATAGCCAGTTTTGTAAACGACCTCAGTTTTCGACGAAACTAATTTTGTTGGATCCGCAATATTAAATTATTGTTAGATTTCAAGTTTTGTGCTTTTTTGGGGTCACTGTGTGGATGTACGGGATTTTATTGTGAAATAAAGTCGATAAATTTACATTTAAAAATACGTTGTGTGAGCAAACGAAGTCGGAATTCGAGGAAACCAGTTTCGTTGAGACCGTAATGTCGAACTTTACCTGCATGTCTATTTTCGTGATTTTTGGGTATCGTATGTGGTCACAGGAATTTTATAAAACAAATACAAACAACGGTTGATTATAAATTAATAAACAAATTGAATAAAAAATTAATTAAAATATCCTATATAACATCCTTATCCTCCTAAACCTAATTCTTCACTCCCCACAAAGTTCAGCCTTCAGTTTTGGTTTTCCGAAAGAGAAAATGATCTTTAAAATATTCAACAATTCTGAATAAAATCTATAAATCCTCTAACCAATATTTATGAGTTCACATCGGCTTCTTCTTCAATCCTATGGGGTTGTTTCTGAGTTCGACGCCAGTTTTGGGCATCGGGTTTTCTCAAGCGCAGGCTAGGGTTGAGGAATCTGAGATTTGTGGTGATCAGTTCGTAATATGGGTATGGGATTTGTGTTCGAGGAATCGATTAGCATCTTCCGTGATTTTTTTGTGAAATTCGGAGGACATTGATGTCGCTCGAAGTATGAGACTCGACTGAAACTGTTGTCGACGCGAGTGGTGTAAAGGGAACGAGTGTGGATTGAAGGTGATGATGAGAGGTAGTTTGAGTAGAAATGAATTCTGGTGGTTTTGGTTTGTTGAAAAACATGAAGAAATGGAAGAGAGAAATGTCGGCAGTGAAGCGAACAAGGAGCAGGAGGAGTTTGAC
Organism: Allium sativum; assembly: GCA_030737875.1. NCBI lineage: Eukaryota > Viridiplantae > Streptophyta > Magnoliopsida > Asparagales > Amaryllidaceae > Allium > Allium sativum. The sequence continues at coordinate 782,587,629 of CM060918.1, read as the reverse complement.
GGAGAAGAAGGAGTGGTAGAGAACGGGGCTGGGTCACGTTGGGTACTAGCGGGCAGAATGGAAAGGTTAAGGCCCAATGGGTTTTATTAGCTAAGTTTAATTTTAATTTAAATACATACGAACTTCGTAATAGCATAACTCCGTCATACTTAATCAGAATTGGACGAAACAAGATCCGTTAGGATCGTATGGACGAGAGCTCCACCATGGAACTGACTGGAAGTGAATTGAGGCTTGTTTGGATTTATGGTGAAATTAAACGCCTTAATCGAATCAATGACCATTTATCGTTATTTAACGATAACGTTCCAATGTGAGTAAATCTCACTAACTCTACTCGATTTATATTTTTATAAAATATTTTTAGAATTCATAAATAATGGTTGTTTGTTATGTGTTGGCTGTTTGGTTGAACTGCTAATTAATTGGTTGAAAATTTAGATAACAATATATATATATATCGTTAATCGAATATTAATTCTGTTTATCAGAATACTTCATATTCATGTTATTTATGTTGATTAACATCTGTGGATGCAGGGAAACAGGTCGGAGGGACCCAACTGGGTTCCTCAACATTTATTTTACTATTTTTTTCATATATTGTGTTATATGATGTGATATGAAATCTATTGTTGATTTTGTATGGTTGAATGATGCCGATCATTGTTATATTGTACGTTAAATACCATAGGGGATAATGGAATATTAGAAAAGTAAATTTTCAATGTTATATTGAAAAAGAAATATTTATAAATCAAAAAATTTTATTAAAAAAACCATTTATTTAGAAAATAAATAGATTAAAAAGGAATATTTATTTGTAAATCAAATAGATAAAATTGAAGGGAAATATTTGTAAAACATTTACAAGTAGAACTGAAAAAGAACTATTTTAAACCATTTACAAATAGAATTGAAAAAGGGATATTTATTTGAAAATAAATAGAATAGAAAGAGGCAATATGTGTAAAATAAATAGAAAGGAAATTGTTTGATTATCAAAGGAATTACTTATAAAAACAATGGATTTTATATAAAAAGAAAATATTTTATAAATAAATAGATTTACCAAAAAGGGATTTATTTGGTAAATAAATAGATTATAAAAAGGAAATACATGAAAGGTGAATAGAATTGTAGAAAAGGAGAATTTTACATTTGAAAGGTTTAGACCCGTGCTTCACACACGGGTATAACATGATATGGATTTAAAGCAAAGATTTTAAATAGAATCTATTATAACCGATAGATTGAGAAGATTAATTTATAAATTAAATAAAAATATTTATCTTTTGATAAATGAAATATATAAGTCGAACTTATATAGAAAAGTAGAAATCGGTTTTTACACCGATATTTTATGGAATATGAATTCGGCATTTGTAAAGGGATATTTAAATGAGATTTTAAGCGTTAGAAGTTAAAAGGAGATTTTGTACAAATAGTTCTGTAAATAGAAATATAAATAGAAATTGAAAATAAGATATTGTTTTCAAATATGAAATCAAACTGAATAGAGTATATAAAGGAAGCATTATTCACATTCGATGTGAATAATGAAAATAAGCAAAGATTTTGAAAACAAAAATATGTGTAAAGGAAATTGGGTTTTTGAAATAGGAATTCAAACAGTGATGAAATTCCGAATGGCTAAGAAATAAAGAACTTGTTTAAAAATAAAACAAGTGTTTTGATTTATAAACAAAGTTTATAAATGAACTAAAATATAATTGTCAGTGGATAATTGAGATGGAAAATTCAAGAGTGAATGTAAAATGGGAAATTTGGAGTTGTTTTAAAAAGGGAACGATGAAATCCATTTCGATATTCGAAATGTAAAAAGGATTAAATAAAATCCGTAGAGATAAGATAATCGAATACGAGTTATTCGAAGAAGATCGTTAATCGAATAGAAGTTACTCGAAGAAGAGAGATAATCGAATATAGGTTATTTGAAAAAAGGGTTATCCAATGTAGTTATTCGGAAATATTATCGAATATAGTTTATTCGAAGAGAGATAGTCGAATATAGTTTATTCGAAAAGGATTTATTGAATAGAGATTATTCGAGAAAGAGAATTATACATTGAATTCGACTCTATCAAATTCGGGAGAGTAATATTTACTTTCCGTTTTTAATCAAGATTTACTTATTTATTAATAAATTATGGTTTAATTATTTAGTTAAATTAAGGAGTAAAAGTTATATTTTGAAGTTGGATATTTAAGAAGAAGGGATTATAACGCTATAGTTATAATTAACTTTTTAAAATAAAGAAGTAGATTCATAAATAGAATTCGAGTTATTTAAGGGAGTTGTTAAAGATTTACAAGCTGAACTTTGTCTATTTCGAGGTTAGGATTGTTGTTCAGTTAAGGTCTGAGAGGTAATTATACCCCAACTTGATTTACTTCAGTTTTAACTAAGAAATGGTTAAGGTTCAATAGTGAAGGTTAGTTAAGTGAATTCAGTTAATGAGTATAATGGTTTGGATTGGCTTAGTGATGTTTTATTTAAAGTATCTGTTTCAATCTAATAAAGGAGTTTTTGGAAATGTTTCCAAATAAGAATCAGAAATGTTTTTCTAATATAGGAAATAAGAAATGGGATTGAATATGGAGATGTTTTCCAATGATTAACAAAGTATATTTTCTAAATTTAGAAAATAATAATTTACAAATATATAGAAATGGGAAATGAATAAATGATTAATTTAATTAAAAGAGATAAATGTTGATTGATGATTGATCGATCGAATTTCTATCTGGAAATAAGACCGTTGATTGTACACCTATTTTTCTTTGGTAGTTAAATCACCGACTATTGAAGTTTTTAACCATTTTTCCATCGTCAACACGGAGAGACCGGGATCAGATTCATTATCTAAAAACCACTCTGTATGGACGTTAGTGTTGCGATTAAATATAATGTAGATAATTTAGGACGGAGTTATGCAAGGGATATCCTGTTTACAGAATAGTGCCTTCGGTTTGTCCAGTCCCAGGACAATGTGAATGGACGAATGTCTGACAAAGTATATCTAACAGACCGCGTAAGTTGATCTCTTCAAACGTACTTACGTTTGGTGGCGGAGGAATTCGTTTCTCTTAGCTTTATACCATGGTATTTTTGGGGAAATCAATTTGTGATTTGGTGGGTATGACGATGTGGCATTCAAAGTGATTGGTGGTCAGGTATATCAAAGATACATTATGACCTCAAGCCTCATCAATCGGGAAATGACAGAAATCGAGCAGGCGGCATGGCTAGGTGGGTTGCTCCCATTAGGGTGTATATCACCTATCTAGAGAAAATCCATTTCATTCTTTTATCTATCTTCGATCCTGTCCCTTTTCGGGAGACGGTGGGTAGCTCCCAACTGTTGGTGATATACATTCGATACACTCATGCGAAATGAGTAGTTGGTCATGTGTGTGGGCTGGGTTGAAAGCCGTTCTTGTTGATCCCAGTGTATTCGCCTCTAGAGGTACACTATCGGCAGGTGGTCCCATACCTTGTCATAGTTGGAATCCAATCCCCAATAAGCGCCCGCGGTTTCATTTGTATACTATATATGTGGAACGTGAGATGCAAGCGTTCTGCTAGATTGTTAATTACTTATGATTAGACATTATTATAATATCAGAGAAATATTGATTTCCAAAAACTGTTTTGAGTTATCGTAAGGTAAAAACCATCCGTGTTTATGTGTGGATTGGTCTTACGATTACCTTTCCTTTTGGAAAGGATTTTTAAAATTTAAACTAAATAATTTGAGTTTACTCGCACCAGTCCCATGATTGACACATAGTTTATTTTGTTTTGTTTTCCCTAAACTCTTGGGTGCCCAAATTTTTACGGGCAGTCAGGTAGTTCAGGTCTTTACATATATACTTGGAGGACTTAAAGCAGGAAGCTTCGGGATTATATAGCTATAGTTATTTCCGTTGTGTTGTAATTGTTGTACTCTGATAATTATTGTATACATATGATGATTTTATTACAAAGTTATGTTATATATTATATTTTATTCGTTCCGCTGTGAGATTCGTATGACTCTGATTATGTTCTGTGGTGATCTTCATCTTCTTCTATTCTAATTTTCTATCTTATCTATTCTCACCCTCTAACTTCTTTCTATAAATGATCAGGTATTTCTGATATCTGAATAGTCAACATGGTAGTTTTGTGTTGATTTTCGAAGTCAAAAATTCCAGTTCGTTATAGTGGTATCATAGCTGAAGGTTAAGTGATTACCTTGGCTCTGTGGCGTGACTCAGTTGAAATGGGGTCAATAATACCCTAGATTGAGTTGAGTGTATATATACAAGTGAACGTATTTGTTATTTGATGTAAAAATGATTTTATATTGTACGGGTTCTGATCGATCAGTTTGATCCACTGTATCGGTAGGAGTTTCTAAACACTCGAATACGATGAACCGACACAGTATGTTTTGAAAAAGGGTAGACGATATAATTTACCCAATATATACTTTGATATGAAGGGAATTAACAATATTTAAAATATTATACTATATTTGATGTGTTGGTTGTGATTATAATCGAATAAGATTATAGATTGGAATGGTTATATAAATAGCCAATCAGAATTCATATAAGCGTAATATATCGAAATCAGATGGATTAAATCTGAATTTAAATCAAGATTGAAACTAAAACATTGGAAATTTAAATAAGAGTTTATAAATGGATTATATATATGAGAATTTTAAGATCCTGGGAGATTTTGAAATTGTTTTATAAGCATTGAAAATGGTATTTTGAAATGAATTTCAAAATGGAAGTGTTTAGATATGGTTTTGAAAGTGATATAGTATTGAACTCACTTCGATAGCTAGAAAATAACTCTGATGATGCTGTCCACATCATCAATGTTCATTTTTGAGTTGCTAAGTGACGGATTACTACCAAAGAAATTGTTTTGAATTATTTTGAGAAAAACAAGTTGTTTTAAATTCTGAAAAGGAAAGTTTGATTTTTGAAAAGGGTAAACAGTTTAAAATTCCCAGGAATAGACTGTTTGAATTAAAACAAATTTAAAGAAAATTGGCGAAAGTAAATTGAAACTGAATTAAAACCAGAAATGGAAATCAAATAGAAATTTGTGAATGCAAACTGGAATTGGATGAAAACCAGTAAGGGGAAATTGAATTGAAATAGAACGATATCGAATAAAGTTGGATTTGGGAGTTATGAATTTGTTTAAGTATATTGGACGGGTAAGTAAGTGTTGAAATTGGTATTGGAACTTGATATTGAGAATGAGATTTGGTTTGAAAATAGGATGATTGGTTTGAGAACATATGATTGGAGTTGATTGGGATGACTTCGGTATATGCTGAATTGACAGCAGAATGAAAGGATTTATTGATATGCCGAACAAAAAGGTACACGTTTATTTTTTTATGGATTTGGTGATTTATGGGCCGATCTAGCAAGCCGCTTGGCTGTTTGATTTTCTTTTGGATTGGAGAAGGCCTAGAGTGGCGAGTTGGGGTTTGAATTATTGACCGGTACAAAGGAGGTGCGGGCGAAATTTTCCGGAAATTTAGAGTGTTAGAAAATTTTTCAGGATTTTAGAAAATTATCGTTGATTAGAATTAATTAATATTTTAGTTGAAATTAAATTGGTTTAGTTGAAAATAAGGATGGTAAGTAAACAAATAAATTCGTACTAGTCAATAGGGTTTGTTCTCTACCTTAGCAATTTCGAGGACGAAATTATTTTAAGGGGGAAAGAATGTAACAACCTGTATTTATACGGTATATAAATAATTTATTTAATTATTTAAATAATGGTTGGTTATTTAAAATAACCAGAATTTAATAATATTGAATATTTAATTAAAATAAATAATAATATATTTAATTCTTGAAATAGTCAGAAATAGTGCAATTCACAAAATGGTGTGAATTGGATCATCTGTGACATTTAATTCAGTTTAAAACTGAATTAGAATAACAAATATATTATTTTAATGACAGTTGAACATATAATTATATTATAATTAAAATCAAGCTCGAAATGGCGTTGTAGTTCGTAATTTAGCGATATGGACTTAAACTGAATGTACAGGATTCGTTTTAAATCGGATTTCTGTGAAACAGGAAACGTTAGGAGCCGGTAAAGTATATTTTTCTAGTGGAAGAGAAAAATCAGGATTTCATTGTGTAGATTTTGATTTATATGCAAATCAAATTTTCGAAAAGTCACTAAGGAATTCCCTTATAATTTATATCGATTTATTTATATTTTAAATGGATTTTAAATATAAATCGAATATCGATCTAACATCGGGATTTGAAATATCGAGTTATAAATCCCAGTGGAGCTGTATGATATTCAATTGTGAATAAATACGATAATATTTATTTATAAATATTTATTTTAATTATTTTTAAATATATTTATATATTTAAAAGGGTTATTTAGAGCTTTAAAAATAGCCAGTTTTGCAAACGACCTCTGTTTTCGGCGAAACTAATTTTGTTGGATCCGCAATATTAAATTATTGTTAGATTTCAAGTTTCGTGATTTTTGGGGTCACTGTGTGGCCGTACGGGATTTTAATGTGAAATACAGTCAATATATTTACATTTAAAAATACGCTGTGTGAGCAAACTAAGTCGGAATTCGACGAAACCAGTTTCGTTGGGACTGTAATGTCAAACTGTAGCTGCATGTCCATTTTCGTGATTTTTGGGTATCGTATGTGGTCACAGGAATTTTATAAAACAAATACAAAGAGCGGTTGATTATAAATTAATAAACAAATCGAATAAAAAATTAATTAAAATATCCTATATAGCATCCTTATCCTCCTAAACCTAATTCTTCCGTCCCCACAAAGTTCCGCCGTCAGTTTTGGTTTTCCAAAAGAGAAAATGATCTTTAAAATATTCAAAACAATTCTGAATAAAATCTATAAATCCTCTAACCAATATTTATGAGTTCACATCGGCTTCCTCTTCAATCCTATGGGGTTGTTTCTGAGTTCGACGCCAGTTTTAGGCATCGGGTTTTCTCAAGCGCAGGCTAGAGTTGAGGAATCTGGGGTTTGTGGTGATTAGTTCGTAATATGGGTATGGGATTTGTGTTCGAGGAATCGATTAGCATCTCCCGTGATTTTTTTGTGAAATTCGGAGGACATTGATGTTGCTCGAAGTATGAGATACGACCGAAACTATTGTCGACGCGAGTGGTGTAAGGGTAGCGAGTGTGGATTGAAGGTGATGAGGAGAGGTAGTTTGAGTAGAAATGAATTCTGGTGGTTTTGGTTTGTTGAAAAACATGAAGAAATGGAAGAGAGAAATGATGGCAGTGAAGTGAACAAGGAGCAGGGAGAGTTTGACAGAGAAGAAGGAGTAGTAGAGAACGGGGCTAGGTCACGTTGGGTATTAGCGGGCAGAATGGAAAGGTTAAGGCCCAATGGGTTTTATTAATTAAGTTTAATTTTAATTTAAATACATACGAACTTCGTAATAGCATAACTCCGTCATACTTTATCAGAATTGGACGAAACAAGATCCGTTAGGATCGTATGGACGAGAGCTCCACCATAGAACTAACCGGGAGTGAATTGAAGCTGTTTGGATTTGTGGTGAAATTAAACTCCTGAATCGAATTAATGACCAATTATCGTTATTTAACGATAACCGTCCAGTGTGAGTATGTAAAGACCCGAAAATTCCCGCTCTTTGAATCGACCATAAACCACACAGGTCTGATTCAAAGGTTGGAAATCCTCGAATACTTTAACTTTGGAAATACAACACATTAAAACGAATAACAACAGACTTTTATTACATCATGATAATATAACATCAGAGTACAAAATATCAAAGTACGTCGAATAGAATAAATACAACGGAAGATAAATTTTACATTAAAAATACAGTACACAGCGGAAGACTTTCTATGCTTTGGACACAGCTTTAAGCTTCGATCCAGAATCCTGCTAAAAGATATATATCTGCAAAACAAGCTACTCGACTTCCCGTGTGAAAAATATGGGCACCCGAGTTTGCCAGTGAAACAAACTACAGGTCAGTCATGGGACTGGTATGAGAAATCTAACTTAACTTATCTAATAATAAGGCTAATCACAGGACCACGCCGCTAACGCGGAACGGGTTTACTCCATTGGATTGCCAGTGCATAAAATAAAGTAAATCGTTAAACAACGCAATGCTTTTTAGAAAAAATGAAACCATTATAAGACCCAAGTCCCATCACACAATGCAACACAAACCGGAGGATGGGGTTTTACCTTATAATGGTCAAAAGATGCTTGATACGATAAAACGGATTTGGTATTATTATTAGTGTATATATGTTTCAAAAACATTTCAATCATAATGTATCAATCATAGACGACATAGGTACGATATACTATGTCGCCATAAATAAGTTACAACCAAGACCGTAATGTTATATTGGAAATTGGTTTTCCGTCATGAAATCGAGGCTAGGGATCGTCCTCTCCGATTCGAGACACTCTAGCAAATGCCTCAGGATTCCCTGCAGTGAACCCTTGGAACTTCAGGGCCGGTCCCCACCTAACGGTGGTGGATTAATTATGCCTGAACACACGTTTCCCGGTCCCTTTGGACCTATAGTATGACCACTTCCGGCCTATAAAACCCGAGGTACCTCAATCCATCATCCACATAAGTAAAATGCCGGCCAGTTTAAGCACCGACACTACCTCTAGCTAGAAAGAAACGTGTGCACTCCCTGCAGTCCTAATCCCGTTTTTGACTCATACCGGGGTGTGAGGCTCGCGAAATCACGCTATACACAAAGCTACACCTATATAGGCCGTGCTCTGAACATCAACCACAAGGCCCTGCTTTTCAACAAAAGCCTTGATCATCTGCATCTTGGCGTGCCACCTTGACAATTCACGCCATGCTATCAATAACTATTAATACATACCGGGGTGTTAAGCAGAGAATAAATTCTCCACCACCAATCAGATATACATTAATAGAAATCGATTTAATTACATGAAACGAATTTCAAAGTCAGACACACATTCCATTTATAAACTTATGCTCTGGGTCTGAGCGAAAGCCAAATCCGTACAAATCAGCACTACGTCCGGATAACTACCATCTTAGCCCCGTCTTGGGAGCAAATCAATCAAGGGCCTCAACACTAGTTACCCATTCGATGCGAAGATCGTCGGTCTTCAATCGCCGTCTTCAATTCTTCGAACGTCGTATCATTATTTTGAATTGGTTAAACCCGGTCTTTCCGAATAACTCGCATGATTTAAAATTAGGTGCTATACATAAACCACATCAATGCCTCATTCCAATTCAGAATATCCTTTTAATAAATTATTCACATTATTAGGGAAAGGTTCACATAAATTTTATCAAAGATATATCTTTCAACTTATTCCTTAATCTTCCTTTATTCACCTTCAATCTAATTAGAGATTTATTTAAAACTTTATTAAGTTTTAGTCTTCTAAAATCATTGTTAAATGACTAATCACTTTTCTGGAATAATCTTATCTTTAATCCAAGTTTAAGAACTGATGTTATTTAAAACATAGTTCACGAGAGACCCCATTTCATGTTTCATTAATTCCTAATTTAATATATAATATCAGGCATCTCTTCTTTTAGAAAATTTCATTTAATCTTAATTAAAAGATTAATTAATAACAAATCAAAATTTCACTATTGATTTGAGTTTCAAGAACTAATGTCCTTCAAAACATTGTTCACAAACAACCCATAATCAATTTCCTTTTTATTTCAATTATAATTAATAATTGAGAATCTCATTTAAATCTAAATAAAAAGATTTTCCTTATTTTTACGTATTTTAAAACGTTTATAAATTCGTTTCCAAGATGATTCCAACTTTTGTTCCAACTATAATCTAAAAATTGATTATTCTATAGGTTATCCTTTTATAATAATATTATTTTCCAAAATATTAATTTTGAAATTTCTCTTTTAATATTCATTATAAAATGGATAAAATAAATCGATAAACTCGTTCGAGTTTTTAAAATGCGTTGCTATTTTAAAACGGATTAAATAGCCCAACTCATTTTCTTATCCATTTGTATTTTATAATGGACTAGACCTCTCACATTAAGCCTACGACTTGTGGATGCTAGATGTGCCGGTCGGTTCCGGGCAGACTTATTCCACAAGTTGGGCTTAACCTCGTGTCATGGCCCGTTTCGTATTTGTGCACTTGGACCTCTCACATTAGGTTCAACGTTTGTGGCTGCTGGATATGCCGGTCGGGTCCGGGCAGACTTCCACCACAAATGTAACCTAACCTCGTACCCAAGCACAATTATAATTTATAATTATCACTAATTTTTCCAAAACATATTACTTGAAATTACCCTTTCCATTAAGGAATCTTAATTTTAAGATATTCTTTATTTCTAAATATCTTGATTTCAAGTATCTTGGTATATATTGTAACTTTCCATATTCTTATAATATTAAAATAATATTTTCAAAATGTATAATTTTGAAATTCAAACTTTAAATATTAATTAGTCATTTATTGCTACATTTATTCTTATAATATTTGAAATAATATTATAATAATATTTTCAAGATATATAATTTTAGAATTTCAAATTTCCAATATTAATTAATTAATTATTACTGCATTAACCATTCTTGATAACTTTAGAAAATTCTGCATTGGAATGAGACTCAAATCAAATACCATTAATTAATGGATTCATACAACGCATTTGTGAAATAACGATAGACATTCCTTTATCACCAAATTAACATTCCAATAACATTCAGATAACATTCACACAACATTCAAAAGACATTCAAACAAAATTCAAATAATAATATATTATTTGTGCACTTGGGCGATGTGTGAAAATATCAGCCGAATCAACATATACAAGTCAGGCAACTTGTATATGGCAGTGTAACATATTTGAACTATCATAAATAATAATAAATTAACATTAATTAGCATGCTACCTATTTTAAAAATTCAAACATTGTATCACATCCAAACATCAATTAACAACATATCATGCATGTCACAGAAATAATTCACAAACATTCAGCACAGACATACATTTGTGAAAATAAATAACAACCGTAAATAAAAAATGAGTGAGGAAAGAGTTCTCACATAGATTTGACTTTATCGGTTCCAAATGGGCGGTTCTATTTCATATGCATTATCATGACATTTAAAACATGATTATGATTCATATGCATTTACTTGACATTAAAATATGGTTTTACCTCATGTCCCTACATAAATGCTAAAAACAAGTTTATTTTCATAATACTACACCAACACTAAAAATATTTTCGTGTTTTTGCTAAAACGCTAAAAATAAAATTATATTCATGTTTTAACTAAAGCAATAAAAATATGTTTATTTACATATTTTAACTAAGATGCTAAAAAATAAGATTATTTTTATATTTCTACATACACGCTAAAAAATAAGATAATAAATACCGTTAAAAATATGATAATAATTCACTTTTCTTAATACCATAAAAAAATATGATTACATTTCATATTTTTTATTAATGCTATTAATATAGTTATTTTCAAGTTTCAACACAAATGCTAAAAATAATTTTATTTTCTATATTTTATAACGACCCTAAAATGTAATTATTTCCACCTTTCATGAATACTCTTACTTTCATTTTTCCTAAAATTAGATGACGCTAACTTTACTTCCATTTTTCTCAAAATTAAATGACGCTAACATTACTTCCATTTTTCTCAAAATTAAATGATGCTAACTTTACTTTCCTTTTTCTTAAAATTAAACCAACTTTTGTTTACTAACATGTAAATTTATAATAAATGAAATTAATCCAACTTTTGTTTACTAACATGTAAATTTATAATAAATGAAAATAATCCAAATTTTGTTTAATCCTTCTAATGAACCATATTACATTAAACATGAAATCTTTTTATTGTAATATAAATGACAACAAAAATATGTTATTTCAAATTGCAACTAAATGACGCTAAGGATATATTATTTTTAGTTGAATCAACATGGCACTAAAAATATGTTCGTTTTTAATGTTTCAATATGACACTAAAAGATAATGATTCTACAGAACACTAAATTTATGTTTCATTTTTAATGACACAACTTGACACTAAAAATAATGTTTCATTTTTGGTGAAACTTAATGACATTAAAATTATGCTCATTTTCACGAATCTTAACGACGCTAAAAATATGTTTATTTTATATAAAACTTAACGACACTAAAAATATGTTTATTTTATGTCAATTTCATATCACCTTCATATTTCTACATATGATATCAACTAATATTTTGGTGTCAATGTTTCCATAACAATTCCTATATATGGCAACAACTAATATTTTGGTGTCAATTATGATGTCCATTCCTCGTAATAATACATATAATCATGTTGTTTTGGTGTAAGTTTTTCATGTAAATACATAGGATAACAATGTATAATTGGGTGTCAAGTCTCATGCCAAACGTCTCATTCTATGTTTTTTTTCGCAACTCTTACATTTGACAAAGATGAAAATTTTGTCGCAACTCTTATATTTGACAATGATGATAATTTTTTTTGTTGCAACTCTTATATTTGACAAAGATGATAATTTTGTCGCAACTCAATTCTCTAATTATCATAAACATTCATTTCGAAATTCTAATAACAAAATGATAAATTTGTTTGATTCAATTATCTAATTAACATAAACGTTAATTTCAACATTCTAATAATACACAGATCAAATCACATATAGAAAACAGCAGAGTATTACGGCATATGAAGAATACTACAATTATCATTAACAAATTTTAATTATAAAATGAAAGAATAGAATTTCTCACCGAATAATTCAGATTTGAAATTTCCTGAATTTTCAAAATTCTCTGTTTTAGATCTATTCAACTCCATCTCGTAGATCTTTTCTTCACAATTTCAATGCTTTGAAAATCGCTCAATTCCATTCTGATTTGGATAAGATATGGCCTTTTAATCATTCAATACTTTAATTACGTATTTGAATTATATTATCCTAATTAAATCGTTACCCTTAATCCTTTCTGTAAACCGCTCCTTCTTTAAAACGCACAACACCAGAATCGACCGGCGCCAGATTTGAACGCACCACCAAGTCGCTGCCAACCTCGTCCACTTGCGCCACCAACATGAGCCTGAGGAGATCGTGACCGTTGAAACTGTAGAAATCTCTTAGCTAAAGATTTATCCTATTTGGAAATTCTTATAATTGATGAAAGAATTGTATTAGAGTGAGGGAGGAAGTAGAGAATACAATGGCCGTTCAAAGGATTGGTGGCGGCTGGTCATATTACTATTAGGGTTTTGGCTTTGTAAATTTTTAAGGTATATATATCATTTCTATTTGTTCTTTTATTCCTCAAGGCCCATTCACATTTTGTATGTTATATGTGACAAAGAAAAATGAATTGCTGATTAAGGCTAGCTTATTTACTTCCCATTTATGTTTCCTGACATCCCCTTTTATGACATGCTATAATGACACATTTTTCAAATTTCAAAAATAGATAACAATAAAAGAGAGAGAGGATAAAATGAAAAGAATTAATGCTAGTTTAATGCTAATTGTGACAAAGTTTGTGAATTTAAAATTTCAAAATATATAACATCATAATTACCATATGACCAATTAGTATTTATTTACACATGTTACATTCATAATTCGTAGTCATCCTCTAAACCATATAAGTTTATTTCAAAATGTAGATTCTATATATATATATCATTTTGATTGCTTAAATAATTTATGATATTTTTAAAACAAATTCACATACAGAAATTCAAGTTAATTATTACACCGGTTTATAGTGTTTGGTTTCAATTGTAATTAAATTTCATTAAGTATATATATATATATATATTATTCCACTAAATTTGGTTTGACTTAATTATGTCAATGAGTTACACGATTTAAAAAAATAAAAAAAATAAATTAGCAATCCAAATATGGTTATATGTTTAATGTATATGGACAAAAGCAAATGGTTGCATATGTAAATCAATTATTCTATTGTAATCAATCTTCTACCGTTACCTTATTAATTCACCTTAATGGACTTTAATTGCAATCTATTGTAGTTTATTTCCAATATTAAATTACACCCTTTATTTCTATCATACAACGATATCATTCAGCTAATCACCCTAACCAAATTCAAATGACAAATAAATGGCTATTTATTTGAAATAAATTTCCTATGAATGTTAATTCCACATAAATGAAATTTATAATCAATTTCCTATTTATGTTATTTTTATTTTGATATAACATTATCTAATTAAAATGGCATTTTTATACTAACATACCTTTCTAACTATAATGGCATTTACACTAATACGACATTTCATATGATAATGACATTTTTTAATATATTAATACCACATGATCAAGTGTAACAACCCGAAAATCTGGGCCAGTTTAAAATTTTTAAATTGGCAATTTTAGCGAATTTTGATTATTTAAAATCGATTATTTTAAATAATATCGACGAGAAATTTATTTTGAATATATTCGAACGTATATATTATATACGCCATTGTTAGAATATAAATATTTATATATAATTATAAAAGGAATTGAAAATGGCGCGGTAGTTCGATAATTCGATTTCAAACTTCGAATGAATGTACCGGGTGCAAAACAATCCGGATTTTAGTGAAACCAAAAATCATAAGATCTATTTGATAATATCTTTCCAACGAATCCGAAAAATCGAAATTTCATAACGGGAATCAAAAGATATGTCCAGTTGAAAATTCTGAATAGTCGCTATGGAATTCAGGCCCTTAAAAATTGAAATTTTGCAAACGACCTCAGATTTCGACGAAACCAGTTTTGTTGGATCCGTGATGTAAAATTATTGCTAGGTTTTAAATTTCATAATTTTTCGAATCAATATGTGAGCGTGGCAAAGGAAAACGCGTTTGACCAGTTTTAGTTGATTTTAATCGACTGGAAAATGGCCATTTTTCAAACGATCTCAGAATTCGACGAAACTAGTTTTGTTAGGACCGTATCGTCAATACGAAGCTAGAAAATATTTTTATGGGATTTATAGAGTTAGTATGTGACCCCGGTAATTTGAAATGTACGTTTAAAATCCAATATAGCGATTTAAATGTAAATTTTGACGGAAACTGATTGTAACTATCGAATCAGCTTGCGATACATATCCCACTGTGTTCGGAATGGGGGTAAAACGCTAGGGACGGCAGGCGGTGGGCCTTGTTTTGAAGTCGAAAATAAAAGTTGCTTTTTGTGGAAAAATAAATAATAAATTAATATATATTATAATAAGGGCGTTGACCTCACTCTCTCTCTTCACTCTCCTTCTTCCCCGTCTGATCTCGATTTAGAAAAAAAAACGAAGAGCTCAGATGGACCGCGACGCCACCGGAGTTCACCACCGCTCCTCCCTAGAGACGCCGGACACCACCCTCCTCTCTACCGCCGTTCAAGACCCCCACCGAAAACCCCATTCGACCGTGAACCTCCAGCAAACCCTCGACCCCACTTCAGCCGCGCCCCCTTCTATCGACGTTGCTGCCGCCGTGGCCCCTCTGGCCAGCCCCCTAACGCCCTTCTCTTTCCAATACATCCTCCGAAGCCCCAATCCCCCACAAACCCTAGCCTCCGGTCATCCAATCCGCCTCCAGGCCTCCTGCGCAAACCCCCACCGCCTTCCTGAACCTTCCAGCCCCTGTTCGGCCACCAACTTCGACCGTAGACCTCTCCTCAAGCCAAGATTCGATTTTTGGTTGATTAACAGCGAAAATGTGAGTTCTCCATTTCCTTTATTTCTTATTTTCATTTATATTTTATAAAGTAAATAGCATTGATCTGAAAATGTGTGGCCCGGATTTAATTGACAGTTAATTGTTAATATAAATAGCATAGGTAAAACATGGTTTTTTAAATTTAGATATAACATCGATAAAAATCAGATTTTATAATAAAATATATTGTTTTATTTTTTTTCAGATTTTGATCTATAAAACAACGTTTAAAAAAAATGTAATTTTTAAGAGAAAAAGCATTGCTTAAGTTTATGATTTTTAATATAGAATATCGTTGTTTTGAAAATATAGAATATCGTGGTTTGAAAATATATACATCTTTGAAAATATAAGCCATGCAGTTATTTGAAAATATAAACATTTTTGAAAATATAGAATATCGTTGTTTTGAAAATATAGAATATCGTGGTTTGAAAATATATACATCTTTGAAAATATAAACCATGCAGTTATTTGAAAATATAAACATCTTTGAAAATATAAAAATATGACTTATATATATAACTTAGCGTTATGAAAATATGGAAAACTGAATTATAAAAATATAATTTTTATAATATAAACATCAACATGAAAATACGATTTTCATTTAGGAAGTAAAAGTATAAAAATGTAATTTTTAATATATACTGTGTGAAACAGATCGTTAGAAGCACAGTGAAGATTTCCTACAAATGAAGAGTCAAGATGATTGGATAGCTTTCTGTGAGAATTTCTCACCTTTCAATTTCTTTTTCTAGTTGTATATATATACTAGGATGCAGACGGTGCTTAGTAGCACCCGACACAATCGTCCACAGACCATGGACTTGTTTGTTTGGTTGCATAGATTAGTTAGATGATTTGATTTGAAATTGAATTGTTTGGTGAAATAAATTGATTTGATTGATGTGTGAATGGCGTGGGCCTTCACTAGACCGGGGATAAGGCTAGGCCTTGTCCCGTTTCTAGTACCGTGCCGTTATGCCGCCGAAATTTTCTAAAATAAGTTAGAAAATAAAAATATCATTTTATTTAAAGAATGAACTGAATAGAAATTCATATGTTGAAATAAAATGTTTTATCGTTAAAAATATAATTTTTAACGTGAATATGAATATAGTAAATGTGAATAAATAAATATTCATTTACAAACCGGACGGTTTGTTTATGTACACCGATTTGAAGGACATTGATTGGGTCGATAATTTTTACACATCACCCAACTGCACAACTAAAATCTGTGTTTGATTGTTTGAAACCCCACACGGGTGTTGGGATGAAATATGAAGTTCACTCATCCTGATTGATTAAATATGTCGATTGATTGATTGACAGGCTGTTATAAGCGTTAGACATCTATATTTGATGCTTATACAGTGTAGTGCACTTTGGGTGATGGTTGATTATTTTTCAATGCTATTATATACATGTGTTGTATGAAAATCCATATAATTAATTTTATATGGTGATTGATTGGGCCTCATTCCAATTTAGAAAATAAAGAATAATATAAAATAAAGGTTCATGTGTTGACTGTACTCATCCGTTGAGATTAGTCATGTGTTGAACGAAATATTTTAATAATAAAATTTACATCTTTATCAATATAAAATAAGGGTTCATGTGTTGACTGTACTCATCCGTTGAGATTAGTCATGTGTTGAACGAAATATTTTAATAATAAAATTTACATCTTTATCAATATAAAATAAAGGTTCATGTGTTGACTGTACTCATCCGTTGAGATTAGTCATGTGTTGAACGAAATAATTTAAAAAAAATTGTCACACGTGGACAGTACTCATCCGTTGAGATTAGTCATGTGTTGAACGAAATATTTTGATAATAACAACTATTTTGAAAAAAAGAAATATTTGAAATAGAATATTTGAAAATAGAAATATATGAAGCCGTGTCGATTAGATTGACGCCATTTTGACGTGAATGATATTTATATCGATTTTATTCATTTTGAAATGAATTGAAAACGATTTCGAAATGAATTGAATTGAAAACGATTTCGAAATGAATTGAATTGAAAACGATTTCGAAATGAATTGAATAGAAAACCAATTTGAATTGAATCGAATAGAAAACGACTTTGAAATTGAAAACGAATTCAAATTGAATGGAAAACGAATTCAAATTGAATTGAAAGCGAATTGAATTGAATTGAAATTTGAATTGAATAGAAATGAATTTTAAAACGAATTTACAAAAGAAGAATTCAATTTTGCTTTGGATTGAAATGGAAGTTGAAATTGTTTTTGAAACGAATTCAAAACTATCTATATAATTCGTTTTAAATAGAAATCGACGATATATATATATATTATATATATTATATATATAATATAATGGCCTGAATAGAACGCGCCGCGCCGCGGCAGTTCGTGAATTTCGACCATTTATTTCAAACGGACATTACGGGAGATCCGACCGTCGGATTCTCCTAAAACCGGAACCGTTGGGTTCATATCGAAAAGAGCTTTCTAACAAATATTAGAAATTTGAAATCTAACAGTTGGATTTGGAATTATGTCCAAATCCAATTTGAAAAAGGTCGCTGTAAGTGCAGTTCGACGGCCGTTGATGGAAATCGACTATACAGGCCTTGATAAAATTATTAAAAATAGTAATAATTTGTGTAAAATCATAAGAAATGATTTGTGAAGAACTAGGATGAAAAATCCCATATGTGAAAAGATAAAAATAGATTTTTATCGAAATGAACTAGTTTTTGAACTAGAATTATAACTCTATTTATTTTTAAATAAATAAATTGAATTTGAAATGGTTTTGAAAATAACCAGAATTTCCAATGATTGCATTGGAATGGATTTGAATCGAAATTGTCTTCGGAATATTTCGATGTTGGATTTCGTGATTATACAGATGTTGTTATGGAAATTTGAAAGATATATATATTTATATCGTTATTTCCAATACGATATTTGTTAGTCGTAGAATTTGATATTGAACATAAGCCGGTATATTTTCTATTCAGAGCCTTGTGTTTAATATCAAATGTGATTTGGGTTTGTCGTGAATGGTGTCTTCATTAACACTGTTCTTGAACCTAGTTGAGAAAAGATTAAATCTTTTTATTTAGATTTAATGAAGTGTACCAATTAAATAATATTTAATTGGAATTGAATTGATATTGATTTTTGGGTTTATCGTGGACAGTGTTTTAAATAACACTCGTTCTTTAACCCGATAATTAATGAATGTGATTTTGGGTTTATCGTGAACTGTGTTTTTAAATGACACTGATTCTTTAACCCAGTCAAAGATTAAAACTAAGTGGAGTTTTAATGAATCTTTAATTAGATTGAAAAGATCGAGAATGGAGTATCACCAGTTTTACTCCAGGCGATAGTTAAATCTTTAATTAGATTTGAACGTGAAATGGTAACTGAATTTGCCGATAACACTGTGGTGTTAGATATGAAGTATTACCAGTTTTACTTCATGGGATGAATAGGTTGGGATTGGGAAATTAAAATAAATGATTACTTCGGTAAGGTTCGCTAATCCCGACTAGTTTGAATTGATATTCAAAAACAGATTAAAGAATAAATTTTAATGATTTATCTTTGATAAAATTAATGGGAACCTTTCCCTATGAATGTGAAATTTAGAAACTAACTGTCGGTTAGCCAAGAAGAATGGTTTTCTGGATATTGATCTGATGTTGGTTTCGGCCTTCGGGGTTAATATTTGGGGAATTATTCTCTTGATTAATTTACGGTTAGTGACTAATGAATTGGAATGAGGCGTATGTTGTGTTTGTGTAACACTTATTTAAATATACGCGAGTTATTCGGAAAGACCGGGTTTATCCCATTTTGAATAACTGATACGACGATAAGTCGAAGATGAAGACGGTGGTCGAAGACCAGAAGTCTTCACGTCGTTTGGGTGATTACTGATGATCTTGATTGGGCTGTACACCCAAGAAGATGGAAACAATTGGTGATCGTCCAGACGTACTTGGAGATCGATGGATATGCGGGGTACTAGGTGCCTTCGGTTTTGTTCAGACCCAGAACGGACTTGTAAATGGACTGTGTGTCTGACATTGGATTTTAGTCCGTGTGATTGATCTCTATTAAATATATTGGTGGATATCAAACGCATGCAGTGAATTTCCTGTGTGGCATGCCTAAGTGGCAATTGATCGAGGCTTCTGTTGAAAAGCAAAGTCTTGTGGTGATGATCAAAGCACGGCCTTTGTGGCATAGCTTTGTGTAACGTTTGCTTCGCGAGTTTCACACCCGGTATGAACCAAAAACGGGAGAAGGACCTCAGGGAGGGCCTACGTTTCCTCCTAGCTAAAAGTGGCGTCAGTGGTTTTACACGCCCTGACGAGTTTGACTTATGTGGTTATTGCTGTTGCGAGGCGCCTCGGTTAGATCGGACGATCCGGGTCCGATGGAGTCATTCGTTGGCTCGCTTACGCCCCAAAGGGCAGCGAAACGTAGTGCTCAGGCATTTTTAATCCACTCCGTGTGGACCGGCCCTGTCGCTCCAAGGGTCGATGCGTTCTGATCCTGAGACTCGGGCTAGGCAGTCTCGAATCGGTTGAGGACTATCTTTTGCCTCGGTTCATAGACGGAAATCCAATTTCCAAATACGTGACATTTGCAGTTTTATTTGTAAACCTATATATGGCGACATGATATATGGTACCCATGCCGCCTATGATTGATACTTATGATTTGAAGTTGTCTTATACACTATGCACTGATAATAGTATCAAATGATTTGTTTTAAAACGTATCAAGCATTCTTTGGCTGTTATAAGGGAAAACCCTATCCCCCGGCTTGCGTTGCATTGTGTGATAGGACCTGGGTCTTATAACAGCTTCATTTTTCTTTATTTAGCATTGCGCTGTTTGTTTTATGCACTGGTGTTCTTGGGAGGAAACCCGTTCCGTGTTATACGGCGTGGTCCCTTGATATATCTGATTTAAAATAAAGTTTTGAATAACTGTTTTAGTTCTCACACCAGTCCCATGACTGACCTGGAGTTTATTGTTTTAACCTAAACTCTGGGTGCCCCTATTTTGACATGGGCAGCTAGTAGTTTTGGTTTTGCAGATTTATATTCACAGGATACTGATTTACAGCTGGAATGATATCCGGAAAGCTCTGTATCCGTATATCTCTTCTAGTTGTGTATTGTATTATTTTCCGCTGCTATGTATTTAAATGTAATTTAAATCTCTGATATTTCTGTGTAATATTCTTTTATATTCTGTATATTCTTGTAATCTGATGCATTGTTATAATATACAAGGAAATGTTCTTTTGTATGCGTTCTGTTTTGTCATGTTCTCAAACGATAGGGCGTTTCGAACGGTCTGGGTCGGTTTAGCGACTGGTTCGGACCGAGCGAAATTCCTTGCCGTCACAGTTGGTATCAGAGCTTTGGTTTACAAAGCAGAGAACAAGGCACATTAGAACCGTACGAAAGAATTCATCAGATATTGGATTAGCAATATCCAATGAGAGTGACTCGTTAGAGATGGGATCAGTAGTATCCTAGAATGAGTGTGAAGAGTATAATTTTAAGGTGAAAACAAATTTTGTTTTGAAAATTTAAATCAACTATTTGTATTTGAATAATTTATTTATATTTATTTTGGACAATTCAGTATATAAAGAATTTGCATATACGCCTTGCAAACGTATATTCAAAGTTTTAATATACTGGATAGATATAGAATCACACTCTAGTCGCCCGAAGATGATAATGATGATAGCGATCGCATCATCAACATTTATGTTCGAGTTTCGAAGGTGTGATTTTCTATATATTTCCATTAGACTGGTGTGAGAACCAAAACTAATATAGCTAGAATACATTGTTGTTATTTGGCATCAAAATGTGATTTTCTTTATATATATCAAAATTATGAATTTGAAACGTTAATCCACTAATTGATTGATGTTTGTGTTGTTTGTTTATTTGTTTGATAATTTTGAACCATTTAGCCTAATTGAACCGAATATTGAATTGTATTGAAAATTGGTCGCATTTGCATGCATATATATGTACTTACCTTGAACAGATCATAGCAAGGAGGCTAGAGCAGTGAATAAAATTTGTTTTCCCGACAAATAGGTACATGTTTACTACATAATTTACTGTTTTGTTTGGGTGATGATGATTTTATGAGCCTATTGGCTAGCCGCTTGGCTTTTTCTTTTTCTTTTTGAGATCTGAAGGACCGGGGAAGCTATTTGAGATTTCCCGATGCTCCCATTGCAGGGGAGGTTATTGCGAAATTTTTCGAAAATTTAGGGTGTTAGCCAAATTTTTGAAAATTTGAAAATTCTCAGAAACTGAAAAGTTGGAGAATGAAAGCCAGATCGAACGTAGCGTTGATTGATCAAACCACTTTCGACTTTGTTCCTTTTCGAGGACGAAAAGTTTTAAGTGGGGGAGATTGTAACAACCCGAAAATCTGGGCCAGTTTAAAATTTTTAAATTGGCAATTTTAGCGAAATTTGATTTTTTAAAATCGATTATTTTAAATAATATCGACGAGAAATTTCTTTTGAATATATTCGAACGTATATATTATATACGCCGTCGTTAGAATATAAATATTTATATATAATTATAAAAGGAATTGAAAATGGCGCGGTAGTTCGATAATTCGATTTCAAACTTCAAATGAATGTACCGGGTGCAAAACAATCCGGATTTTAGTGAAACCAAAAATCATAAGATCTATTTGATAATATCTTTCCAACGAATCCGAAAAATCGAAATTTCATAACGGGAATCAAAAGATATGTCCAGTTGAAAATTCTGAATAGTCGCCATGGAATTCAGGCCCTTAAAAATTGAAATTTTGCAAACGACCTTGGATTTCGACGAAACCAGTTTTGTTGGATCCGTGATGTAAAATTATTGCTAGGTTTTAAATTTCATAATTTTTCGAATCAATATGTGAGCGTGGCAAAGGAAAACGCGTTTGACCAGTTTCAGTTGATTTTAATCGACTGGAAAATGGCCATTTTTCAAACGTTCTCAGAATTCGACGAAACTAGTTTTGTTAGGACCGTATCGTCAGTACGAAGCTAGAAAATATTTTTATGGGATTTATAGAGTTAGTATGTGACCCCGGTAATTTGAAATGTACGTTTTAAATTCAATATAGCGATTTAAATGTAAATTTTGACGGAAACTGATTGTAACTATCGAATCATCTTGCAATACATATCCCTTTGTGTTCGGAATGGGGGTAAAACGCTAGGGACGGCAGGCGGTGGGCCTCGTTTTGAAGTCGAAAATAAAAGTTGCTTTTTGTGGAAAAATAAATAATAAATTAATATATATAATAATAAGGGCGTTGGCCTCACTCTCTCTCTTCACTCTCCTTCTTCCCCGTCTGATCTTGATTTAGAAAAAAAAACGAAGAGCTCAGATGGACCGCGACGCCACCGGAGTTCACCACCGCTCCTCCCTAGAGACGCCGGACACCACCCTCCTCTCTACCGCCGTTCAAGACCCCCACCGAAAACCCCATTCGACCGTGAACCTCCAGCAAACCCTCGACCCCACTTCAGCCGCGCCCCCTTCTATCGACGTTGCTGCCGCCGTGGCCCCTCTGGCCAGCCCCCTAACGCCCTTCTCTTTCCAATACATCCTCCGAAGCCCCAATCCCCCACAAACCCTAGCCTCCGGTCATCCAATCCGCCTCCAGGCCTCCTGCGCAAACCCCCACCGCCTTCCTGAACCTTCCAGCCCCTGTTCGGCCACCAACTTCGACCGTAGACCTCTCCTCAAGCCAAGATTCGATTTTTGGTTGATTAACAGCGAAAATGTGAGTTCTCCATTTCCTTTATTTCTTATTTTCATTTATATTTTATAAAGTAAATAGCATTGATCTGAAAATGTGTGGCCCGGATTTAATTGACAGTTAATTGTTAATATAAATAGCATAGGTAAAACCTGGTTTTTTAAATTTAGATATAACATCGATAAAAATCAGATTTTATAATAAAATATATTATTTTATTTTTTTTCAGATTTTGATCTATAAAACAACGTTTAAAAAAAATGTAATTTTTAAGAGAAAAAGCATTGCTTAAGTTTATGATTTTTAATATAGAATATCGTTGTTTTGAAAATATAGAATATCGTGGTTTGAAAATATATACATCTTTGAAAATATAAGCCATGCAGTTATTTGAAAATATAAACATTTTTGAAAATATAGAATAACGTTGTTTTGAAAATATAGAATATCGTGGTTTGAAAATATATACATCTTTGAAAATATAAACCATGCAGTTATTTGAAAATATAAACATCTTTGAAAATATAAAAATATGACTTATATATATAACTTAGCGTTATGAAAATATGGAAAACTGAATTATAAAAATATAATTTTTATAATATAAACATCAACATGAAACTATGATTTTCATTTAGGAAGTAACAGTATAAAAATGTAATTTTTAATATATACTGTGTGAAACAGATCGTTAGAAGCACAGTGAAGATTTCCTACAAATGAAGAGTCAAGATGATTGGATAGCTTTCTGTGAGAATTTCTCACCTTTCAATTCCTTTTTCTAGTTATATATATATACTAGGATGCAGACGGTGCTTAGTAGCACCCGACACAATCGTCCACAGACCATGGACTTGTTTGTTTGGTTGCATAGATTAGTTAGATGATTTGATTTGAAATTGAATTGTTTGGTGAAATAAACTGATTTGATTGATGTGTGAATGGCGTGGGCCTTCACTAGACCGGGGATAAGGCTAGGCCTTGTCCCGTTTCTAGTATAGTGCCGTTATGCCGCCGAAATTTTCTAAAATAAGTTAGAAAATAAAAATATCATTTTATTTAAAGAATGAACTGAATAGAAATTCATATGTTGAAATAAAATGTTTTATCGTTAAAAATATAATTTTTAACGTGAATATGAATATAGTAAATGTGAATAAATAAATATTCATTTACAAACCGGACGGTTTGTTTATGTACACCGATTTGAAGGACATTGATTGGGTCGATAAATTTTACACATCGCCCAACTGCACAACTAAAATCTGTGTTTGATTGTTTGAAACCCCACACGGGTGTTGGGATGAAATATGAAGTTCACTCATCCTGATTGATTAAATATGTCGATCGATTGATTGATAGGCTGTTATAAGCGTTAGATATCTATATTTGATGCTTATACAGTGTAGTGCACTTTGGGTGATGGTTGATTATTTTTCAATGCTATTATATACATGTGTTGTATGAAAATCCATATAATTAATTTTATATGGTGATTGATTGGGCCTTATTCCAATTTAGAAAATAAAGAATAATATAAAATAAAGGTTCATGTGTTGACTGTACTCATCCGTTGAGATTAGTCATGTGTTGAACGAAATATTTTAATAATAAAATTTACATCTTTATCAATATAAAATAAGGGTTCATGTGTTGACTGTACTCATCCGTTGAGATTAGTCATGTGTTGAACGAAATATTTTAATAATAAAATTTACATCTTTATCAATATAAAATAAAGGTTCAAGTGTTGACTGTACTCATCCGTTGAGATTAGTCATGTGTTGAACGAAATAATTTAACAAAAATTGTCACACGTGGACAGTACTCATCCGTTGAGATTAGTCATGTGTTGAACGAAATATTTTGATAATAACAACTATTTTGAAAAAAAGAAATATTTGAAATAGAATATTTGAAAATAGAAATATATGAAGCCGTGTCGATTAGATTGACGCCATTTTGACGTGAACAATATTTATATCGATTTTATTCATTTTGAAATGAATTGAAAACGATTTCGAAATGAATTGAATTGAAAACGATTTCGAAATGAATTGAATTGAAAACGATTTCGAAATGAATTGAATAGAAAACCAATTTGAATTGAATCGAATAGAAAACGACTTTGAAATTGAATTGAATTTAAAACGAATTCAAATTGAATGGAAAACGAATTCAAATTGAATTGAAAGCGAATTGAATCGAATTCAAATTGAATTGAAATTTGAATTGAATAGAAATGAATTTTAAAACGAATTTATAAAGAAGAATTCAATTTTGCTTTGGATTGAAATTGAAGTTGAAATTGTTTTTGAAACGAATTCAAAACTATCTATATAATTCGTTTTAAATAGAAATCGACGATATATATATATATTATATATATAATATAATGGCCTGAATAGAACGCGCCGCGCCGCGGCAATTCGTGAATTTCGACCATTTATTTCAAACGGACATTACGGGAGATCCGACCATCGGATTCTCCTAAAACGGGAACCGTTGGGTTCATATCGAAAAGAGCTTTCTAACAAATATTAGAAATTTGAAATCTAACGGTTGGATTTGGAATTATGTCCAAATCAAATTTGAAAAAGGTCGTTGTAAGTGAAGTTCGACGGCCGTTGATGGAAATCGACTGTACAGGCCTTGATAAAATTATTAAAAATAGTAATAATTTGTGTAAAATCATAAGAAAAGATTTGTGAAGAACTGGGATGAAAAATCCCATATGTGAAAAGATAAAAATAGATTTTTATCGAAATGAACTAGTTTTTGAACTAGAATTACAACTCTATTTATTTTTAAATAAATAAATTGAATTTGAAATGGTTTTGAAAATAACCAGAATTTCCAATGATTGCATTGGAATGGATTTGAATCGAAATTGTCTTAGGAATATTTCGATGTTGGATTTCGTGATTATACAGATGTTGTTATGGAAATTTGAAAGATATATATATATATATATATATATATATATATTTGCATCGTTATTTCCAATACGATATTTGTTAGTCGTAGAATTTGATATTGAACATAAGCCGGTATATTTTCTATTCAGAGCCTTGTGTTTAATATCAAATGTGATTTGGGTTTGTCGTGAATGGTGTCTTCATTAACACTGTTCTTGAACCCAGTTGAGAAAAGATTAAATCTTTTTATTTAGATTTAATGAAGTGTACCAATTAAATAATATTTAATTGGAATTGAATTGATATTGATTTTTGGGTTTATCGTGGACAGTGTTTTAAATAACACTCGTTCTTTAACCCGATAATTAATGAATGTGATTTTGGGTTTATCGTGAACTGTGTTTTTAAATGACAATGATTCTTTAACCCAGTCAAAGATTAAAACTAAGTGGAGTTTTAATGAATCTTTAATTAGATTGAAAAGATCGAGAATGGAGTATCACCAGTTTTACTCCAGGTGATAGTTAAATCTTTAATTAGATTTGAACGTGAAATTGTAATTGAATTTGCCGATTACACTGTGGTGTTAGATATGAAGTATTACCAGTTTTACTTCATGGGATGAATAGGTTGGGATTGGGAAATTAAAATAAATGATTACTTCGGTAAGGTTCGCTAATCCCGACTAGTTTGAATTGATATTCAAAAACAGATTAAAGAATAAATTTTAATGATTTATCTTTGATAAAATTAATGGGAACCTTTCCCTATGAATGTGAAATTTAGAAACTAACTGTCGGTTAGCCAAGCAGAATGGTTTTCTGGATATTGATCTAATGTTGGTTTCGGCCTTCGGGGTTAATATTTGGGGAATTATTCTCTTGATTAATTTACGGTTAGTGACTGATGAATTGGAATGAGGCGTATATTGTGTTTGTGTAACACTTATTTAAATATACGTGAGTTATTCGGAAAGACCGGGTTTATCCCATTTTGAATAACTGATACGACGATAAGTCGAAGATGAAGACGGTGGTCGAAGACCAGAAGTCTTCACGTCGTTTGGGTGATTACTGATGATCTTGATTGGGCTGTACACCCAAGAAGATGGAAACAGTTGGTGATCGTCCAGACGTACTTGGAGATCGATGGATATGCGGGGTACTAGGTGCCTCCGGTTTCGTTCAGACCCAGAACGGACTTGTAAATGGACTGTGTGTCTGACATTGGATTTTAGTCCGTGTGATTGATCTCTATTAAATATATTGGTGGATATCAAACGCATGGAGTGAATTGCCTGTGTGGCATGCCTAAGTGGCAATTGATCGAGGCTTCTGTTGAAAAGCAAAGTCTTGTGGTGATGATCAAAGCACGGCCTTTGTGGCATAGCTTTGTGTAACGTTTGCTTCGCGAGTTTCACACCCGGTATGAACCAAAAACGGGAGAAGGACCTCAGGGAGGGCCTACGTTTCCTCCTAGCTAAAAGTGGCGTCAGTGGTTTTACACGCCCTGACGAGTTTGACTTATGTGGTTGTTGCTGTTGCGAGGCGCCTCGGTTAGATCGGACGATCCGGGTCCGATGGAGTCATTCGTTGGCTCGCTTACGCCCCAAAGGGCGGCGAAACGTAGTGCTCAGGCATTTTTAATCCACTCCGTGTGGACCGGCCCTGTCGCTCCAAGGGTCGATGCGTTCTGATCCCGAGACTCGGGCTAGGCAGTCTCGAATCGGTTGAGGACTATCTTTTGCCTTGGTTCACAGACGGAAATCCAATTTCCAAATACGTGACATTTGTGGTTTTATTTGTAAACCTATATATGGCGACATGATATATGGTACCCATGCCGCCTATGATTGATACTTATGATTTGAAGTTGTCTTATACACTATGCACTGATAATAGTATCAAATGATTTGTTTTAAAACGTATCAAGCATTCTTTGGCTGTTATAAGGGAAAACCCTATCCCCCGGCTTGCGTTGCATTGTGTGATAGGACCTGGGTCTTATAACAACTTCATTTTTCTTTATTTAGCATTGCGCTATTTGTTTTATGCACTGGTGTTCTTGGGAGGAAACCCGTTCCGTGTTATACGGCGTGTTCCCTTGATATATCTGATTTAAAATAAAGTTTTGAATAACTGTTTTAGTTCTCACACTAGTCCCATGACTGACCTGGAGTTTATTGTTTTAACCTAAACCACTACAAGAAAAAACACTTTTCGCAACAGGCAAAATCTGTTGCAGTAGGCCTATTGCAACGGGCCAGCGCCCGTTTGTATAGCTGAAGTTGCTAAATGTCTGCAACAGTTTTCGCCCGTTGTAATCAGATGTTGCGGTATACTTTTTTGCAATGGACTTTTGCTGTTGCAACAGATCCTTTTGCAACAATATATGCCCGTTGCAATAGATTCATAAATCTATCAAAAAAAATACTACAGCTTATAGATATTATATATTAAATGTATTCATTTTAGTAATAGTGTATATCATAGAATGAAATAAACAGATAAATTTTTTATTTTAACAAAGTTTTAATAGTACAAACAATTGCAACAAAAATTTCTACAATTTTCATACACCATTCATGTATAACAATTTCTTCTCCCATACAACACATTTCTTTCAAATAGAGTATTTTCTAATCATATTTCTACTCTATCATACATATACTATAACAAGAAAATAAATATCATCGGTTCACTATAACAAATTTGCAGTTCATGCTCCAAGTTTGTTGTCGATCATGAACATCCACATGACTATCCAAGAATATGTATGTCATTCTAGCAAGCATCCTCTATCCAAGAATATGACTATCCAGGAATATGTATGTCATTCCAACGAGTAGCATTTTCTATTGCTGACCTGAAAGTACAAAACAATGGGTTAGTAAATTTTAATTTTTGATAATTAGTCTGAAATGAAATTTAAATTTTGATTATACTTTTTTTTTGCTCAAGGAAATTTCTAACATTATGAGGAGCACACGGGTGGAGAAAGAAGACGAGCACCGTCGATGCCATGATTACATAAAAGATGGATGAAGTTTTTTGCTTATTATCAAGTAACATTCTCTTTTCTTGTGAAAACTTGGTTTACATGCCATCCGCATTACAAATTTACCAAGCAAAAAAATTCTCAAAAACGTACCTTTAGGCTACTAGACAATTTTTCTGATTCTTCTTTAGCAACAACCAATTCTCCTTCCAACCGCTCGTACCAAAATAAACCAACAACCAAAGAAGAATAAATATAATACACATATAACAAACTTCAACACTAGACTGCTAAAAGGTAGGTTCAATAATGACGTGCATAAATGGTAATATAGTTCGTACAAATACAGTAGTTGTGTTTATACACAACCCAAGTAATTAAGGATTGGTTCATTAACACAAGTGACTGAATGGCATTCCTATATCAACAGTATCTATACTTAACTGGATAAGTAAAGGGCAATGACCATTTGCAAAGCTGGATAAAACATTGACTTTCAAGAAAGGAATTATATTACATCGATTTCTTTCATAAATTATTCATAAAACTACTGGATTGTTGCCTAAACAATCCAGATTAATGAGGTTAACCACATCCATTAGGCACATATGTTTGGTTTGACTATCAAATCGGGAGTTGGCCTGGTTTTAATCTTTGGAACTTTATTTGGTTTGAGTGAAACTAACTTACAATATTAGAAACAAATATTAGAGTTACCTTTAGCTCAGTTATTATATGAATAAGCATTGGAGAAGCTGAATTAGCAAGGAGAACAATAAGAGTCAAAACGAACATGCCCCTTTATCAAGAAGAATGCCATACAAAATGGGACCTGCAATGGAAGGAATGAAAGTACATGTAATCATGCCAGTGAATGTGACAAAAAAGCTACTCTAATGATCATCTGAAAAACTGGTAGTCTATTTCGAGTCTGAGAAGAAACATTAAAAAAGTACTGCCTATCGTTGCCATGCTAATTAGATGTTCATCGTCGTCTATTCTATACAACCTTTTAAATGCCGATATTTGGCTTAAGCAACTTCGACCAACTAACAATCCAGCCTGCATGTAATGAATCTCAATAGCATAAATGTTTCAATAGACATACAATTATACAAATGTATATGTGTCTGTACTGTAATACAGAGCTCTCTATATATCTTATCACAAAGCAGGGCAACTGATTTAAAAAAAAGGAGCAGAAATTGTCTGGAATTGGCCCAATTTATAACATCAATAAAAAACAGATGAAAACCAACTGTTATAGATAAATAAAAACACCATTTGTCAACCCTTTGGAATTCTAATTGCAATCAAAATTGGACCTATTTAACAATAACATACCAACATTTGAGACACAACGCTAGGTATACCAACACATTTCAAGGAAATGTGGAAGAATCTGGCTAGAGTGATAAGGACAATAATATCTGTAGTAACAGAAACAAAATCATCAAGCCCAACATCTCTTTCTAACTTTTTGCATACATCATTATTAGCCTAATCTGTTATATCAATAAGTGTTCTCTTAAAAAAGGTACTAGAACTCACCACCTGAAACAGAAACCCTGACTGGAACGAATGGGAGGCGGAAGCAGAGACGGAGGAGTAGGAGGCTGATGTGGAGGCGCAGCGGAGATGCAAGAGTGGCAGCGACAAAGTAAGCGAAGGGAAATGGCAGATCTAACTGGCTGCCATTATATCGTGCGATTGAGCTTTGTTTGAACTGTAAACTATGTAGTTAGATTTAGGGTTTTTTGATTTGGGACTTAAGTACGGTGTTTGTTTACTGTAGGTTGCTTTTAGGCGGAACTTCAAAAAAAAATTTACTAGCAAGGGCGCGAGGACGAAAAATGAACGCGGGGAGATTGAAAATTTTATGCGCTTATTGCAAGGGACCCCATATATCACGTGTTAAATACTCTTTATTGAAGTGTTAAAAAATACAAGTTGTTAAATATTATTTATTGTAAAGTTACAAAATTATAAAATAAGTTAAAAGACGGGTTTTGAAGCTCATAGATAATCTATAATATTTTGTTATACAAAATTATAAAATTCGCTACTAGTTGAGAAGCGCAATTATAAATCCGTAAAAGTATAAAAATATGTTTATTATTTACTAGTTATTAATTATAATTTCAAATATAAAGTATTTTATATAATTATCAACTATTACAATTAAATAATAAATATTAAATACTAAATATGATTATAAAATATAAAATAGTAACTGTTGCTTCTTAATTATTAATATTTCTTATTAATTATAAATTATTAAATATTTGTCTTAATTATTAGTTCTTAATTATTTGTCTTATGTTTATTATCAATTATTAAATATAAAATTTATAAACTATTAATTAATAGTTTTGAATATTACTTATTAAATATTAATTATTTAACTGTAATTATTAAAAGATAAATTCTTATTTATTGTTTATTAACCATGATAAATTATTTAAAATTTATTATTAAAAGTTAATCATGAAAAGTTGATACCTATTTTTAATTGTATGTTTTTCGCAACTGGCTTAACCAGTTGTAAAAAATTACAGTTATTGCAAGTTGCGAAAACTGTTGCTATAGATATTTATTCGCAACTGGCTTGGAAGCGCAGTTGCAAATAATATGTATGTTGCAACGGTTATGAAAGTATAGTTGCTAAAAGTATGTTTTTGCAACAGGAACGGAAACATGGTTGCTAAAAATACGCTTTTTGCAACAGGAAGAAAAAGCCTGTTGTTAAATCTTATATATTGCAACTGCTACAATAGGTCAGTTGCTAAATATCATTTACCGCAACTGGCATGTGTTGCCTGTTGCAAATAGCTAGTTGCAATAGGGTATTTTTCTTGTAGTGAACTCTGGGTGCCCCTATTTTGACACGGGCAGCTAGTAGTTTTGGTTTTGCAGATTTATATTCACAGGATCATGATTTACAGCTGGAATGATATCCGGAAAGCTCTGTATCCGTATATCTCTTCTAGTTGTGTATTGTATTATTTTCCGCTGCTATGTATTTAAATGTAATTTAAATCTCTGATATTTCTGTGTAATATTCTTTTATACTCTGTATATTCTTGTAATCTGATGCATTGTTGTAATATACAAGGAAATGTTCTTTTGTATGCGTTCTGTTTTGTCATGTTCTCAAACGATAGGGCGTTTCGAACGGTCTGGGTCGGTTTAGCGACTGGTTCGGACCGAGCGAAATTCCTTGCCGTCAAATCAAGCAAGGTGACATTTCATGTTAATACAACATGATCAAACAAAATGATATTTTCCTGCTAACACATCTAAGATTTTATTTCTAAATATTATAAATCCATAAAAAATTTAAATTGGCCCCAAAATTCAGGGTTGTTACAGTCTCCCCCACTTAAAATCTTTTCGTCCTCGAAAAGGAACGAAGCTAAAAGTGTTTAATTATCCTACTCAATTTTTTTATTCTTCATTATTCATTCATTGGTTTAAATAATTTTATAGTTGAACTAATAATTACACTACACAATCATCAATCAATTGGTTGATTAGCTTTTTAAAATATATAGCTTTTATATATTCAAAAATCATATTTTCCAAAAATATGATTATAATTATAAATACGTATATTACAGGCTTGCTACTCTCAACTCATTCTAGGGCATTACTAACCCTATCTCTAATGAGTTTTCTCATTCCAGGATACTGCTGATCCTATCTCTAATGAGTATTCTTATTGGATATTACTAATCCAATCTCTGATGAGTCTTTTGTTTCGTTCTAATGAGTTGTACCCCAAAGATTTGAGCTAACCAAAGCTCTGATACCAACTATAAAGACCCGAAAATTCCCACTCTTTGAATCGACCATAAATCACACAGGTCTTATTCAAAGGTTGGAAATCCTAGAATACTTTAACTTTGGGAATACAACACATTAAAACGAATAACAGCAGACGTTTATTACATCATGATAATATAACATCAGAGTACAGAATATCAGAGTACGTCGAATAGAATAAATACAACGGAAGATAAATTTTGCATTAAAAATATAGTACACAACAGAAGACTTTCTATGCTTTGGACACAGCTTTAAGCTTCGATCCAGAATCCTGCTAAAAGATATATATCTACAAAACAAGCTACTCGACTGCCCGTGTGAAAAATATGGGCACCCGAGTTTGCCAGTGAAACAAACTACAGGTCAGTCATGGGACTGGTATGAGAAATCTAACTTAACTTATCTAATAATAAGGCTAATCACAGGACCACGCCGCTAACGCGGAACGAGTTTACTCCATTGGATTGCCAGTGCATAAAATAAAGTAAATCGTTAAACAACGCAATGCTTTTTAGAAAAAATAAAACCATTATAAGACCCAAGTCCCATCACACAATGCAACACAAACCGGAGGATAGGGTTTTACCTTATAATGGTCAAAAGATGCTTGATACGATAAAACGGATTTGATATTATTATTAGTGTATATATATTTCAAAAACATTTCAATCATAATGTATCAATCATAGATGGCATAGGTACCATATACTATGTCGCCATAAATAAGTTACAACCAAGACCGTAATGTCGTATTGGAAATTGGTTTTCCGTCATGAAATCGAGGATAGGGATCGTCCTCTTCGATTCGAGACACTCTAGAAAATGCCTCAGGATCCCTCGCTGTGAACCCTTGGATCTTCAGGGCCGGTCCCCACCTAACGGTGGTGGATTAATTATGCCTGAACACACGTTTCCCGGTCCCTTTGGACCTATAGTATGACCACTTCCGGCCAATAAAACCCAAGGTACCTCAATCCATCATCCACATAAGTAAAATGCCGTCCAGTTTAAGCACCGACACTACCCCTAGCTAGAAAGAAACGTGTGCACTCCCTGCAGTCCTAGTCCCGTTTTTGACTCCGGGGTGTGAGGCTCGCGAAGTCACGCTATACACAAAGCTACACCTGTACAGGTCGTGCTCTGATCATCAACCACAAGGCCCTTCTTTTCAACAAAAGCCTTGATCATCTGCATCTTGGCGTGCCACCTTGACAATTCACGCCATGCTATCAATAACTATTAATACATACCGGGGTGTTAAGCAGAGAATAAATTCTCCACCACCAATCAGATATACATTAATAGAAATCGATTTAATTACATGAAACGAATTTCAACGTCAGAAACACATTCCATTTATAAACTTATGCTCTGGGTCTGAGCGAAAGCCAAATCCATACAAATCAGCACTACGTCCGGATAACTACCATCTTAGCCCCGTCTTAGGAGCAAATCAATCAAGGGCCTTCACACTAGTTACCCATTCGATGCGAAGATCGTCGGTCTTCAATCGCCGTCTTCAATTCTTCGAACGTCGTATCATTATTTGGAATTGGTTAAACCCGGTCTTTCCGAATAACTCGCGTGATTTAAAATTAGGTGCTATACATAAACCACATCAATGCCTCATTCCAATTCAGAATATCCTTTTAATAAAGTATTCGCATTATTAGGGAAAGGTTCCCATAAATTTTATCAAAGATAAATCTTTCAACTTATTCCTTAATCTTCCTTTATTCACCTTCAATCTAATTAGAGATTTATTTAAAACTTTATTAAGTTTTAGTCTTCTAAAATCATTGTTAAATGACTAATCACTTTTCTGGAATAATCTTATCTTTTATCCGGTTTAAGAACTGATGTTATTTAAAACATAGTTCACGAGAGACCCCATTTCATGTTTCATTAATTCCTAATTTAATATATAATATTAGGCATCTCTTCTTTTAGAAAATTTCATTTAATCTTAATTAAAAGATTAATTAATAACAAATCAAAATTTCACTATTGATTTGAGTTTCAAGAACTAATGTCCTTCAAAACATTGTTCACAAACAACGCATAATCAATTTCCTTTTTATTTCAATTATAATTAATAATTGAGAATCTCATTTAAATCTAAATAAAAAGATTTTCCTTATTTTTACATATTTTAAAACGTTTATAAATTCGTTTCCAAGACGATTCCAACTTTTATTCCAACTATAATCTAAAAATTGATTATTCTATAGGTTATCCTTTTATAATAATATTATTTTCCAAAATATTAATTTTGAAATTTCTCTTTTAATATTCATTATAAAATGGATAAAATAAATCGATAAACTCGTTCGAGTTTTTAAAATGCGTTGCTATTTTAAAACGGATTAAATAGCCCAACTCATTTTCTTATCCATTTGTATTTTATAATGGGCTAGACCTCTCACATTAAGCCTACGACTTGTGGATGCTAGATGTGCCGGTCGGTTCCGGCTAGACTTATTCCACAAGTTGGGCTTAACCTCGTGTCATGGCCTGTTTCGTATTTGTGCACTTGGACCTCTCACATTAGGTTCAACATTTGTGGCTGCTGGATATGCCGGTCGGGTCCGGGCAGACTTCCACCACAAATGTAACCTAACCTTGTATCCAAGCACAATTATAATTTATAATTATCATTAATTTTTCCAAAACATATTACCTGAAATTACCCTTTCCATTAAGGAATCTTAATTTTAAGATATTCTTTATTTCTAAATATCTTGATTTCAAGTATCTTGGTATAAATTGTAACTTTCCATATTCTTATAATATTAAAATAATATTATAATAATATTTTCAAAATGTATAATTTTGAAATTCAAACTTTAAATATTAATTAGTCATTTATTGCTACATTTATTCTTATAATATTTGAAATAATATTATAATAATATTTTCAAGATATATAATTTTTGAATTTCAAACTTCCAATATTAATTAATAAATTATTACTGCATTAACCATTCTTGATAACTTTAGAAAATTCTGCATTGGAATGAGATTAAAATCAAATACCATTAATTAATGGATTCATACAACGCATTTGTGAAATAATGATAGACATTCCTTTATCACCAAATTAACATTCCAATAACATTCAAATAACATTCACACAACATTCAAATGACGTTCAAACAAAATCCAAATAATAATATATTATTTGTGCACTTGGGCGATGTGTGAAAATATCAGCCCAATCAACATATACAAGTCAGGCAACTTGTATATGGCAGTGTAACATATTTGAATTATCATAAATAATAATAAATTAACATTAATTAACATGCTACCTATTTTAAAAATTCAAACATTGTATCACATCCAAACATCAATTAACAACATATCATGCATGCCACAGAAATAATTCACAAATATTCACCACAGACATACATTTATGAAAATAAATAACAACCGTAAATAAAAATTGAGTGAGAAAAGAGTTCTCACATAGATTTGACTTTATCGGTTCCAAATGGGCGGTTCTATTTCATATGCATTATCATGACATTTAAAACATGATTATGATTCATATGCATTTACTTGACATTAAAATATGGTTTTACCTCATGTCCCTACATAAATGCTAAAAATAAGTTTATTTTCATAATACTACACAAACACTAAAAATATTTTCATGTTTTTGCTAAAACGCTAAAAATAAAATTATATTCATGTTTTAACTAAAGCAATAAAAATATGTTTATTTACATATTTTAACTAAGATGCTAAAAAATAAGATTATTTTTATATTTCTACATACACGCTAAAAAATAAGATAATAAATACCGTTAAAAATATGATAATAATTCACTTTTCTTAATACCGTAAAAAAATATGATTACATTTCATATTATTCATTAACACTATTAATATAGTTATTTTCAAGTTTCAACACAAATGCTAAAAATAATTTTATTTTCTATATTTTATAACGTCCCTAAAATGTAATTATTTCCACCTTTCAAGAATACTCTTATTTTCATTTTTTCTAAAATTAGATGACGCTAACTTTACTTCCATTTTTCTCAAAATTAAATGACGCTAACATTACTTCCATTTTTCTCAAAATTAAATGATGCTAACTTTACTTTCCTTTTTCTTAAAATTAAACCAACTTTTGTTTACTAACATATAAATTTATAATAAATGAAATTAACCCAACTTTTGTTTACTAACATGTAAAATTATAATAAATGAAATTAATCCAAATTTTGTTTAATCCTTCTAATGAACCATATTACATTAAACATGAAATCTTTTTATTGTAATATAAATGACAACAAAAATA
Organism: Allium sativum; assembly: GCA_030737875.1. Classification (NCBI taxonomy): domain Eukaryota; kingdom Viridiplantae; phylum Streptophyta; class Magnoliopsida; order Asparagales; family Amaryllidaceae; genus Allium; species Allium sativum. The sequence goes on along the minus strand of CM060918.1, from coordinate 782,549,886 downwards.
TGTTATTTCAAATTGCAACTAAATGATGCTAAGGATATATTATTTTTAGTTGAATCAACAAGACACTAAAAATATGTTCGTTTTCAATGTTTCAATATGACACTAAAAGTTAATGATTCTACAGAACACTAAATTTATGTTTCATGTTTAATGACACAACTTGACACTAAAAATAATGTTTCATTTTTGGTGAAACTTAATGACATTAAAATTATGCTCATTTTCGCGAATCTTAACGACGCTAAAAATATGTTTATTTTATATAAAACTGAACGACACTAAAAATATGTTTATTTTACGTCAATTTCATATCACCTTCATATTTCTACATATGATATCAACTAATATTTTGGTGTAAATGTTTCCATAACAATTCCTATATATGGCAACAACTAATATTTTGGTGTCAATTATGATGTCCATTCCTCATAATAATACATGTAATCATGTTGTTTTGGTGTAAGTTTTTCATGTCAATACATAGGATAACAATGTATAATTGGGTGTCAAGTCTCATGCCAAACTTCTCATTCTATATTTTTTTTCGCAACTCTTACATTTGACAAAGATGAAAATTTTGTCGCAACTCTTATATTTGACAAAGATGATAATTTTTTTTGTTGCAACTCTTATATTTGACAAAGATGATAATTTTGTCGCAACTCAATTCTTTAATTATCATAAACATTCATTTCTAAATTCTAATAAAAAAATAATAAATTTGTTTGATTCAATTATCTAATTAACATAAACGTTAATTTCAACATTCTAATAATACATAGATCAAATCACATATAGAAAACAGCAGAGTATTACGGCATATGAAGAATACTACAATTATCATTAACAAATTTTAATTATAAAATGAAAGAATAGAATTTCTCACCGAATAATTCAGATTTGAAATTTCCTGAATTTTCAAAATACTCTGTTTTAGATCTATTCAACTCCATCTCGTAGATCTTTTCTTCACAATTTCAACGCTTTGAAAATCGCTCAATTCTGTTCTGGTTTGGATAAGATATGGCCTTTTAATCATTCAATACTTTAATTACGTATTTGAATTATATTATCCTAATTAAATCGTTACCCTTAATCCTTTCTATAAACCGCTCCTTCTTCAAAACGCACAACACAAGAATCGACCGGCGCCAGATTTCAACGCACCACCAAGTCGCTGCCAACCTCCTCCACTTGCGCCAGCAACATGAACTTGAGGAGATCGTGACCGTTGAAACTGTAGAAATCTCTTAGCTAAAGATTTTTCCTATTTGGGAATTCTTATAATTGATGAAAGAATTGTATTAGAGTGAGGGAGGAAGGAGAGAATACAATGGCCGTTCAAAGAATTGGTGGCGGCTGGTCATATTACTTTTAGGATTTTGGCTTTGTAAATTTTTAAGGTATATATATATGTCATTGCTATTTGTTCTTTTATTCCTCAAGGCCCATTCACATTTTGTATGTTATATGTGACAAAGAAAAATGAATTGCTGACTAAGGCTAGCTTATTTACTTCACATTTATGTTTCCTTACATCCCCTTTTATGACACGCTATAATGACACATTTTTCAAATTTCAAAAATAGATAACAATAAAAGAGAGAGAGGATAAAATGAAAAGAATTAACGCTAGTTTAATGCTAATTGTGACAAAGTTTGTGAATTTGAAATTTCAAAATATATAACATCATTATTACCATATGACCAATTAGTATTTATTTACACATGTTACATTCATAATTCGCAGTCATCCTCTAAACCATATAAGTTTATTTCAAAATGCTACATTCTATATATATATCGTTTTGATTGCTTAAATAATTTATGATATTTTTAAAACAAATTCACATACCAAAATTCAAGTTAATTATTACACCGGTTTATAGTGTTTGGTTTCAATTGTAATTAAATTTCATTAAGTATATATATATATATGTATATATATATTATTCCACTAAATTTGGTTTGACTTAATTATGTCATTGAGTTACACGATTTAAAAAAAATTAAAAAAAATAAATTTGCAATCCAAATTTGGTTATATGTTTAATGTATATGGACAAAAGCAAATGGTTGCATATGCAAATCAATTATCCTATTATGATCAATCTTCTACCGTTACCTTATTAATTCACTTTAATGGACTTTAATTGCAATCTATTGTAGTTTATTTACAATATTAAATTACACCCTTTATTTCTATCATACAACGATATCATTCAGCTAATCACCCTAACCAAATTCAAATGACAAATAAATGGCTATTTATTTGTAATAAATTTCCTATGAATGTTAATGCCACATAAATGAAATTTATAATCAATTTCCTATTTATGTTATTTTTATTTTGATATAACATTATCTAATTAAAATGGCATTTTTATACTAACATACCTTTCTAACTATAATGGCATTTACACTAATACGACATTTCATATGATAATGACATTTTTTTTATATATTAATACAACATGATCAAGCAAGGTGAAATTTCATGTTAATACAACATGATCAAACAAAATGATATTTTCCAGCTAACACATCTAAGATTTTATTTCTAAATATTCTAAATCCATAAAAATTTTAAATTGGCCCCAAAATTCAGGGTTGTTACAGAGTAAATCTCACTAACTCTACTCAATTTATATTTTTATAAAATATTTTTAGAATTCATAAATAATGGTTGTTTTCTGTGTGTTGGCTGTTTGGTTGAGTTGCTAGTTAATTGGTTGAAAATTTAGATAACGATATATATATATATCGTTAATCAAATATTAATTCTGTTTATCAGAATACTTCACATTCATGTTATTTATGTTGATTAACATCTAAGGATGCACGAAAACAGGTCGGAGGGACCCAACTGGTTCCTCAACATTTCAAGGGTTTCTGTGGAAAGTACAACATCCAGAAGAGCTTTGCAGCAGAGGCTTTCTCACTAGTTATTACACTTTGACCAATAGGATACGTCTACGGGAAGAACTATAATCATTCCTATTCTAGTATTTTACTGTTTTTTTTTCATATATTGTGTTATATGATGCGACATGAAATATGTTGTTGATTTTGTATGGTTGAATGATGCTGATTATTGTTATATGGTACGTTAAATACCATAGGGAATACTGGAATGTTAGAAAAGGAAATTTTCGATGTTATATTGAAAAAGAAATATTTATAAAATCAAAAGATTTTATAAAAAGAAAACATTTATTTAGAAAATAAATAGATTAAAAAGGAATATTTATTTGTAAATCAAATAGATAAAATTGAAGGGAAATATTTGTAAAACATTTACAAATAGAATTGAAAAATAAATATTTGTAAACCATTTACAAATAGAATTGAAAAAGGGATATTTATTTGAAAATAAATAGAATAGAAAGAGGAAATATGTTTAAAATAAATAGAAAGGAAATAGTTAGATTATCAAAGGAATTACTTATAAAATCAACGGATTTTATATAAAAAGAAAATATTTTATAAATAAATAGAATTACCAAAAAGGGATTTATTTGGTAAATAAATAGATTATAAAAAGGAAATACTTGAATGGTGAATAGAATGGTATAAAAGGAGAATTTTACATTTGAAAGGTTTAGACCCGTGCTTCGCACACGAGTATAACATGATATGGATTTAAAGCAAAGATTTTAAATAGAATCTATTCTAATCGATAGATTGAGAAGATTAATTTATAAATAATATTTTATAAATTAAATAAAAATATTTATCTTTTGATAAATGAAATATATAAGTCGAACTTATATAGAGAAGTATAAATGGGTTTTAACACCGATATTTTACGGAATATGAATTTGGCATTTGTAAAGGGATATTTAAATGAGATTTTAAGCGTTAAAAGCTAAAAGGAGATTTTGTACAAATAATTCTGTAAATAGAAATAGAAATAGAAATAGAAAACGGAATATTGTTTTTGAATATGAAATCAAACTGAATAGAGTATATAAAGGAAACATTATTCACATTTGATGTGAATAATGAAAATAAGCAAAGATTTTGAAAATAAAATCATGTGTAAAGGAAATTGGGTTTTTGAAACAGGAATTCAAACAGTAATGAAATTTCGAATGGCTTAGAAATAAAGAACTTATTTAAAAATAAAACAAGTGTTGTGATTTATAAAAATGTTTATAAATGAACAAAAATATAATTGTCAGTGGATAATTGAGATGGCAAATTCAACAATGAATGTAAAATAGGAAATTCAGAGTTGTTTTGAAAAGGGAACGATGAAATCCATTTCGATATTCGAAATGTAAAAAGGATTAAATAAAATCCGTAGAGATAAGATAATCGAATATAAGTTATTCGAAGAAGATCGTTAATCAAATGAAGTTACTTGAAGAAGAGAGATAATCGAATATAGGTTATTCAAAAGAAAGGGTTATCCAATGTAGTTATTCGGAAGAATTATCGAATATAGTTTATTCGAAGAGAGATAATTGAATATAGTTTATTCGAAAAGGAGTTATCGAATAGAGATTATTCGAGAAAGAGAATTATACATTGAATTCGATTATATCTAATTCGGGAGAGTAATATTTACTTTCCGTTTTTAATCAAGATTTACTTATTTATTAATAAATTAGGGTTTAGTTATTTAGTTAAATTAAGGAATAAAATTTATATTTTGAAGTTGGATATTTAAGAAGAATGGATTATAACGCTATAGTTATAATCAACGTTTTAAAATAAAGAAGTAGATTCATAAATCGAATTCGAGTTATGTAAGGGAGTTGTTAAAGATTTACAAGTTGAATTTTGTCTATTTCGAGGTTAGGATTGTTGTTCAGTTAAGGTCTGAGAGGTAATTATAACCAAACTTGATTAACTTCAGTTTTAACTAAGAAATGGTTAAGGTTCGATAGCGAATGTTAGTTAAGTGAATTTAGTTAATGAGTATAATGGTTTGGATTGGCTTAGTGATGTTTTATTTAAAGCATGTGTTTCAATCTAATAAAGGAGTTTTTGGAAATGTTTCCAAATAAGAATCAGAAATGTTTTTCTAATATAAGAAATAAGAAATAGGAGTGAATATGGAGATGTTTTCCAATGATTAACAAAGTATATTTTCTAAATTTAGAGAATAAAAATTTACAAATATATAGAAATGGGAAATGAATAAATAAATGATTAATTTAATTAAAAGAGATAAATGTTGATAATTGATTGATCGATTGAATTTCTATCCCGAGATAAGATCGTTGATTGTACACCTATTTTTCTTTGATAGTTAAATCACCGACTATCGAAGTTTTTAACCATTTTTCCGTCGGCAATACGGAGAGACTGGGATCAGATTCATTATCTGAAAACCACTCTGTATGGATGTTAGCGTTGCAATTAAATATGATGAAGATAATTGAAGACGGAGTTATGCAAGGGCTATCCTGTTTACAAAATAATGCCTTCGGTTTGTCCAGTCCCAGGACAACGTGAATGGACGAATGTCTGACAAAGTATATCTAACGGATCGCGTAAGTTGATCCCTTCAAACATACTTACGTTTGGTGGTGGAGGAATTCGTTTCTCTTAGCTTTATACCCGAGGTATTTTTGGATAAATCAATTTGTGATTTGGCGGGTATGACGATGTGGCATTCAAAGTGATTGGTGGTCAGGTATATCAAAGGTACGTTATGACCTCATGCCTCATCAACCGGGAAATGACAGAAATTGGGCAGGCAACACGGCTTGGTGGGTCGCTCCCATTAGGGTGTATATCACCTAACTAGAGAAAATCCATTTCATTCTTTTATTTATTTTCGACGCTGTCCCTTTTCGCGAAAAGGTGGGTAGCTCCTAACCGTTGGTGATATACATTCGATACACTCAAGCGAAATGAGTGGTCGGTCATGTGTGGGCCGGGTTGCAAGACGTTCTTGTTGAACCCAGTGTATTCGCCTCTAGAGGTACACTATCTGCAGGTTTTTCCCATACCTCATCAAGGTTGGAATCCAATCTCCAATAAGAGGCAACGGTTTTGTTTGTATACTATATATGTTGTAACTTCCCAGATTTTCGAACGTTAATTATGAATATTTAAATCAGTTTTAATTATCGATTTGGTGATTTAAATGAATTTTATATTGAATTTATTTATTTAAAATGGAGTTCGAATTTATATATATATATATTATAAATTAATTAAAACGAGCTCGAAATGGCACAGCAGTTCGTAATTTACGATTTGAACTTCACTTGAATATACAGGATTCATATTAAATTGGATTTCTATGAAGCAAGAAACGGTTGAATCGATTAGATGATAATTTTCTTATATAAGAGAAAAATCGAGATTTCATCATACAGATTTTAAGTTATGTCCAATTCAAATCTTCAGAAAAACGCTGTGGAATTGTTTATAAACCGTAACGATAATTTAATTATAATTAAATATCGGCCTCGAATTTAGACAAGACCTTTGAGGCGTATGAATAATTTAATTTTTAGAATTTTATTGTAATTTTTATTTCGCAAAATAAGCGAATTTTTATTTGGAGTATTTCGCACCCTGTATCAGTATTTTTGGGGTTTCAAAATATAAGTTGATCTACCGATATCATTATATTTTTGGGATCGGTGGGCGTTGGTCAATACAACGGTATTTTTATTTCGATCGATAGAAGTCCCTAAATGATATATTTTTATATGACGCGATACCCTAAAATATCTACACAATAAAACAAAATGTTAAATCATATACATTAAAAATCTAGTAACGCCATTCCCTAAAGTAAAACGTGCATGACCTAAATGAGGAAAACATCACCTCTACAGCTGAAAATTCCAGCCCCAAAGCACATCTAAATAAATGAACCATACTTGCGTCCATACCCTATACGTTGGAAATGAAACCCCCGCTGATAAGCTTCAACCTGTAATATAAAATAAAGAGAAATATCTTTTGTCTCAGTCAAAATTAATGTGCCATATTACTATGTATAGGCAGGCCTTAACCTTGGTTTAGGCAGCTCCATAACCCTACGTTATAATCAAGTATGCTCTTTCATTTCAACCCCATGCCTCTCCCTATGGACAGCGACTTTGTTGTTGTTTTATTCAATCCTTCACCTTTATATTAAGGCGTGCTTTCTTCTTCTTTATGAGAGAAACCCGAAGCTTCTCTTAGCAAAAATATATAAAATACAATACTGTAGCACCAAAAACCTTTTTAGTTTCGGCAAGGTGCTCGAAGCCGTGTACTGCCGGGCTAGTATGCTCGAGTTCATGCATTTGAGGAAACGTACGTGGTGTCTTGCTGACGAGTTGTGCGGGGTTTTGCCAGGGAGGTCCGTGTGTGAAGTGGAGGAGTTTTAGTTCGGTGTTATGGCATATCATTCATGCTGGAGCAAACTATGGCGATGGAAGTCTAGTGAATAAGTGTTGCTGAGTTCATTTGTCGGTCTATTTCCGGAGGAAGGCGAAATGGTATTCCTGGACGGAGCTGAAACAGGATGGACGGTGGTTATTTGAAGACGTGGAGTGTGGGGCTTGATGATATATATGTGATGAAGTAGTAACATGGTGGAAACATGAGGCGCTGGGCTCTTTGAATGAATGGAGGGCGGCGCAAGTTTTAGTGGCGAGAAGATGGAACAGTGGGAGTGTTCTTTAACATGAGAGAAAGGGTTAAAGGATAAAGTGAATTTGGTGCGTGGAAAAAGTGCGAACGGTGGATGATGAAGGTGACTGTCAGACATGGTGCGTTCAGTTAGAAGTCGGGTTTGAGCAGATGGAAATAGTAAAACCGCCTGAAGAACGTGTTGACGAGGACAAGCTTTAGTTAAGAACTTCGCGAATCAGAATCCGACGGGAAAATGGCGATAAATGCTACGCTGTCAAACTGGAAGAGAGGAATGTTGACAAAACCAGAATTTCGTTTAATTCGCGTGAACCGTCAATAAAAAACAAGATGAGTTAATTCTTACACATTTCTGGTATATTATGATGTGTTAAATTCAAATAAATATAAATTCACCGTTAAATTGGTCGTTTGGATGCCATGGTTGCATAGTGTTTGATTGTCGACATTTTATGTCATATTAGAAAATTTAGTTTAAGTTATTATTCACTGTTATAAATTATATTATGATCTGATATGCAGGGACGAACATGTTGGAGGAATCCGACCAGACTCCTCAAATAAATTATATATTATTGATTGTTCATTATTGTCCACACAAGAATTATTTACCCCAAATGATATTATAACCTGTATGGACATTTATAGTTGAATGGATGTTGATCGTTGAACGTATATTCAACGATTGTTGTATTTTAATCAATAAACCGTATTGATTATGTTATTTGGCAGCAGATGGCCTAATATCCATCGTTTAAAGACGTCGTTTTGTCATTAGGCGAACCGACGGAGTTTTATGTTATAAAATATACTTTATAATTGAATCAAAGTTTTTGGTTTGATTTATATTTAAATTAAAAGGTTATAAATACATCTTTCTTTATAATCCTGTTTATAAAGAAATGATCGAACATTATATATAACGAACTCTTGTGTCATAAATAAGATTTTACGAATAGAAGTATAAATTAATCTACGGATTGAGAAATGAGGATAATTGTTTAATTAAACAATTAAATGGGTTTTATTAAGTTAATTAAGTTAATAATAAACTTAAGAAGGTGGATTTGTCAGTGCTTATAGGACGACAAAAGGTCAACCGTTAATGAAGACTGGAAATTGGATTAATTAAATCTAATAGAAATAGTTACGAACGATCGTTAAACTTAGTGAATGTTCTAAGTAGTTAATTTATCTTTAATTAGCTACAGTTTAAAGTTGTTTATTTAATTATTCATTTTAATAGAGTATTATTATTTAATAATTCTTTTAATAATGAATTAATAACCCATGTTAGTTAATATTGAAGTAAAACCATTTTTACTTCAGGTGTAACGATAAAGTGATTTATTCAAGTGATTTACTTGTTAAGTAAATTCATTTATGAAAACGAGCAAGAGTAATAAGCTTTTAGATTGAATCAAGAAAGGGGAATTTGAATAATTCCAAGTTTTATAACTATATCGGTAAAAGGGTTGGAATCAAATAGAATGCTTTCCAAATGAACTTTTACTTAATAACTAGATTAAGTAAGATAGTTATAAGAAAAGTTAAAATGGTAAATGGCCTTTGGGAATTAATACAAGTAAGACAAACTACTAAATAGGATTTGCGTAATGATTCGATAAATGAATTATATAACAAATCCCAGTTTATAAACCGAAGTTTATAAAAGGATTTGTAAACGATATGAAAATATAACAAGATTTAGTAAAATGAACGTGAATGAAATGAAAAATTGATTAATGCATTAATATAAAGATTCTGGTAATGGATTTAGAAATGGAATCAAAATTTAGTTAAATGGTTTCGAGTAACATATTAGTAAGTGGATTATTTTATATAATCTAGGTGATAAATGGGGTTGTATAAGAAGATTTAGGATAATGATATAAAGGATGCTTAAAAGTAAATAAGATCTGTTTAGAAATAATTTACTTAATTAACGTATTAAGTAAAAAGGAATTAGAATATGAAATGGGTTCCGAGTGAAAGAAATTTAATTTAAAACCATATTTTAAATTAAATAGTAAATGGAAGATGGGGATAACATATCGGATTTTTAGTTTGAACCACTATTATCTTAAGATGATAAGGTTGTCGATCAAGGTCTGAGAGATAATTAAAATACCCCAACTTGAAGAATTCATTATTATCGAAGGATGGTATTGGTTCGAAGCAGGAAAAGGATATCGGGGTTAGTTTATAATGGAAATATTGAATTATATTTGCAAGTTTTAAAATATAATTAAACTATTGGAATTTGAAATAAACAATGTATAATCTAACATTGTTTGGCCCGATCGAGTTGAAGTGTAATGAAATATTAGGGATGAGATACACATATTCTAAGTAATATGTAAATAACGAATCTTTTCCGTAGAAATGGAAATGGTTATGTTAAATAGGAAACGAGGCAAATAATTGAATTCGAATTATATAAGAATGACATTAGAAGTTTGAGTTTAATAAAACCAGTTGGGTTATTATATAACTAAAGTATCTCTTGACACTGATTTGGCCACACGAGAATTAATAATTGGAATTATACCATCAAGCGGTTAATATATCGGTATTTCCCAAAGTAAAGAAAAAGGGGATTTTTAAGAAGATAAAGTGATATTTCTGAGATAAAGGAAATGGAAAGTTCTCTAATAATATAACGATATTAAATCGATATAATGTGTTAAACGAATGAGTTTTATCAAAGGGTCGGAGCTGCCAATGTACTTAGTGATATTTTTAACATTGATAGTTAAAACACCGACTATCAATGAATTTTCTATTGGACCTTTTGACGTGTTGTTTCGAAGAGACCGGGATGGGAGCTGGACCCAAAACCACTTGATCCAATGTTGCGTACAAAACGAACTGGAGCAATTGAAGATGGAGCATTGAAGACCATGGATCTTCATGAAACGGAAGAACTACTTATAATCTCTGGGTCGCTTCTATAAAAGAGATACACTGTGGTTTTGTCGTGGTTGGATTCTACGGATTGCAAGGACTACTCGCTACTGATCCTTGGGGTGACTCCTATATAGGATGCAGTAGGAAGGTGCCTTCGGTTCATCCTGTTCCTGGATGACTTGTACGGATGAATGTCTGACAAAGTATTTTCGAAGGATCATGTACGTTGATTTCTTCAAATGTTTCATAGTTGGTTAGCTCCCAACTAGGGTACCTTTGTGGATGTCAATTAGTGATTTGACGGATCTGACGATGTGACATTCAAAGTGAATGGTGGCCAGATGTTCTAAAAGATAAACGTAGCCTCTAGCCTCGTTAGCCGGAAAGAGACAGAAATCGAGCAGTGCAGCATGGCTAGTTGGGTCTTACCCAAGCTGGGTGTATTGTCATCGATCTAGAGAAAATTCATATTTATTCTTCTTTTCGATTCTGTATCTTCGGATGACGGTTGGATGGCCGACAACCGTGGTGGCAATATATTCGTTACACTCAAGCTAAATGAGTGGTCAGTCATGTGAGGTCGGGTTGCAAGACGTTCTTATTGAACTCCAGTGTATACCCTCTAGAGTACACTAATCGGCAAGTGATCCCACACCTTGTCAGTTGGAATCCAATCTCCAATAAGCGCTCACGGTTTTTGATTAAATAATAAATAAGTAGAGCGTGAGATGCAAGCGTTCTACTACTTGGTTATTTATTTGTGATTGATAGACACTATTATAATATCACTGGATTTGATATATCAAAACTGTTTGGGTTCTCCTTAAGGATTTCTAAAAATTAAGTAACTGTTATTGTGAATTTACCACTGAAAGTATTCCAGACTGATCCGGGTGAATTTTGTTTTAAATCAAATGTGCTCAGGTCAGACCAAGCATATTTCCAGGTTAGGTTTCGCTGGAGTTTCAGGAGCTGGAAGCAGAGGGCTTCACCGTTAGCTATTTTCCATTGTGACAGATATATGTTGTACTCTGATGATTGATATGTATATATACAGATTATTTTTGTATAAAGATATTGAGATATTATACTTTACTCGTTCCGCTGTGAGATTCTGATGTGATGTTCTTCTTACTCTTCTATCCTATTAGTTCTATCTTATTTTCCTCATCCTCTAACTTCTTTCTATTAAAGACTCGAAATTTCATGTCATTTGGGTTGTGACTAGCCAGCTCAAATTGGTTCGGATTTTCGGGCTTTCACATATGTGGAACGTGAGATGCAAGCGTTCTGCTATATTGTTAATTACTTGTGATTAGATATTATTATAATGTCAGAGAAATATTGATTTCCAAAAACTTTTTTGGGTTATCGTAAGGTAAAAACCATCCGTGTTTATGTGTGGATCGGTCTTACGATTACCTTTTCTTTTGGAAAGGATTTTGAAAAGTTAAATCAAATAATTTGAGTTTACTCACACCAGTCCCATGACTGACCCAGAGTTTATTTTGTTTTGTTTTCCCTAAACTCTTGGGTGCCCAAATTTGTATGGGCAGTCAAGTAGTTCAGGTCTTTACAGATATACTTGGAGGAGCTTGAAGCAAGAAGCTTTAGGATTATATAGCTATAGTTATTTCCGCTGTGTTTTTAGTGTTGTACTCTGATAATGTTATTGTATATATATACTGATTTTATTTCAAAGTTATGTTATATATTATATTTTATTCGTTCCGCTGTGAGATTCTTATGACTCTGATTCTGTTATGTGGTGATCTTCATCTTCTTCTATTCTAATTTTCTATCTTATCTATTCTCACCCTCTAATTTCTTTCTATAAACGATCAGGTATTTCCGATGTCTGAATAGTCAACATGGTAGTATTGTGTTGATTTTTGGAGTCGAAAATTCCAGTTCGTTACAAAACGCAACTAGTACATATATAGATATTAACATTCAAAACTAAAATTACACTTTTCTATGAAACATAGATCTCGATAAAACATTGTACAAATACCATATAAATTTCATTGTTAACTTTAAACTATAATTTAATCAATTAGCATAAATATGTAAATGTCCAAATTTAAAGTAATGAACTTTAAATAAAGGTTAAACCATAGATCCAAAATAAAATATAGCTGTCGAAAATGTAGGATTTATTTTTCAATTCAACAAGGTAGCAAAATAATTCACTAATTTAAACATGCAAATTTTTAGATCTGAACAAATACACATTAATTTGAATATTTAAAACACACATCTATACTAGAGCACTGCTTTATATAATAAGAAAATTTTAATTTGGATCTGTCAAATGTATACCCATTCTTGTCATTCAACAAATAATTCAATTTTTATAAATGATATCCATTTAACAAGACTGTGATATATACATTTGTGCAGTTAAAGCGCTTAGCAGTTCTATAACGGCAGAAGTGTATAAAGCTGTAGTGCGGATAAAGCGGGGAAATAGCTGATGTGCAAAAATGTTAATTACATGTAAAACTGTATAATTAAAATTAGTTAATTATCATTCCCGTATCATTTGTGTAGAAGAAACGAATATTAATTAATATTATATAACAAATCAAAGAATATCATGGTTATGCATAGTAGATTCGAGGATTACTATAGATTTGCATCTTATATAAGGCACTTATGACTTAAAATTAGCTCTTTACATTAACTTTTTTGATTTATTTTGAAAGTGAACTAGTCAAATCATCATATATATTTTAATATTGTTAAAGCGGATGCTAAATAGAATTGATCTAGAGGGTGCACCGGAAAATAGCGAGGATTAAGGCGGAACTACTGTTAATCAGCTCTAAATTGAAATAACGTAAAGCTCCTAAAGTGCTACGGGATATAGCGGGGATTTTTTGAGGCTTTAGCGGGGCTTTAACTGCATAGATATACATACAAATTATGAAAGTCAAATAAATTTCCATCAAACAATGTAAGAATTCATGATATAATTTGAAACAAGTAATAGATCTATAATAGCATGGAATAAGAAAAAGAATTGATTGAATTTACCTTGTTGATGTTGCCTATGATAATTCGTACCTTGAACGAAATATGTTTTTAGATCCAACTGAATCACCTTCAGAAATTGCAACAATCTGAAGCACCTCCTTTTGTCTTTATTTTATTTGTTTTGATTTTATTTTGGGACCCTTTTGAGGTCTACAGGCAATTAATTTTCAGCCAAGAATGAAAAAAATGAGGGTAGAGGCTAGAATTTTGAGGGAGAGAGTTTTGACTTGTGACAAATGAATGAATGACTAGGTATTTATAGAGTGGGCCTCTCTTAATCTCCTTCCTTTATTTTCGATCCAACAATTGGATTTTAAGCCTTCAGTGAATGAGTTATTTTAAAAATGATATATTGATATATATATATATATGTGCATAACTTTTATGTACATATGTAAATAAATCTGCCATTCAAATAAATAAATAAACAAAAATTTAGTAATTAATATTTTGTAAATATTAATTAATTTGATCAATTTACAATGATTATAAATTAACTAAATCATGTGTTTTTCGAAGCATTCATCATTAGGGTTGTGTGACTCCAAGGTATAAATTCGGTCGGTGATTAACATCGAACTTATTCGAATATTAATGTTCACACGATACTTAGCAGGTGCTGTGACAAATTGGCCGAATTTATCATTTACACATCTTTTTAGGTAAAATCCAATTTACACCAATTATCTTCATCAAAATTATACTACATTAGGACTTACAAAATTTGGTATTGGTCAAAATTCCAACATCACCCATATTCAACTTTATAGCCAAAACATGAAGCCCTTGATTCAGTAATAACAATTACTATTAACCGAAATGCTCTGGCCAGAGACTTTGATTTTGAGTTGACATTAGTTGACTGTGATACTAACCTCATATAACCGAGGGGATAACCTTACCTAACTATTGTTATGTCCATACTACACTGGACTATAACAGATAACCCTACCCAATCCATACTACAACTGGTGTTGGAGTCCGGGCCAATCAGTCCATATTGCAACTGGCGATGATCCATATATGTGACTTTCTCTCAATACCAAAGTTGTGAATGCAGATAACTTCTTTGCACATGTATCCGTACGAAGTCCATTTTGGATGTCATTTATATGGTTCCCTACTTGAAACCTGCATGGTAGCTCTCCCTAAGATTTTCTTCGCAACTTGGACTAGCTAGTTGTATTGGAGTTTGTCTTCAAAAAAGCTCATTCGTCGTCTAAGGTAACACCATATTGTACGCCACAATAAAGAAGCCACATCCACTGCTCTCATTCGAATTGGCCTTCTCGGGCTCGACATGGTTGAGCCGAACACATAGTGCCATATCTGGAATTGGTCATTATATTCGAGTTGACAATGATGATTCGGATCTGGAATTGGTCATTATCTCTAGGTTGACAATGTCGACTCCGATTTATTCAACCCAATTCGGATCGAAAATGTCGATCCGGAACCTGAGAGCTTGCTTGACTCGAAGCTTGGCTCAATAATTGAACTAAAACCCACCTTCCTTCTCCAACTTCACCAACTTGTTTCCACTTTGCCCCTAGCCAACCCGATCTAACCGAATCGACCTAGCTGACCTGAACTTTAAAGCTCCATAACTTAATTTCCAGAACTCCAAATGACTTGAAAATTTTCTTATAGCGTAGTGGAACCTTCCATATTGTCCCTTCCAATTTTCATATGAATCATTTGTACGGATCGGCCTGGCCGAACCGACCTAGCCAAACAAAACCTATAATATTTCCATAATGATTTTTAATGTCCTATTTCTCCACTCGATGGCATCTACATCCATACTAGCATTTTTAGTCAATGTCATAACATACCCAAAAGTTAAAACAACATATAAATCATCCAAATGAGATCAAAACACCCAAGTAAGCAAGGTTTCCCCTTAATCCCCTAAATTCGAGATTCACAAATTAAACACAAATCAGCCCAAACTTACATATGTGTCATTATAGGTTTAATAACGAATTATAAGGCATTTTCCATATTTTTAAGAGGTGCTTACATGTTTATATGGCCTTATTAGTGAGTAAGAACACTATTACTCACCTAAGTCTCTCCAAAGAAGGTAGATCTGAAAATAAAGATGTTTTTACTACACCATATATGCAAATTAGGCTGTGTTTTGGCTTGTATCTACTGTAATTAGGCACGGCTCTATGCTGTATCAAATAAGGGTGCGTTTAAATATTAGATACGACCATAAGCCATATCTAAATCAAAATTTGATATGGCTCTAAGCCGTATCTATAGTATAAATAGATACGACTATGAACCGTATGTCACTGCAAATAACATACGACTATAAGCCACATCTAAATTATTACTAGATACAAATATAAATCGTTTCTAAATAATCTACAGATACGAATATATGTTGTATCTTATTTACACTCTTGCAAAGCTTTTCAATTAAGTAGATATGGTTTTTGACCGCATCTATGGTGCAATTCAGACACGGTCGTAGACCATATCTAATTCAAGTCTTACAATAAATAGAAACTGTAGCACATATTTTTCATAACACAATTTGTACAAATTGTAACACAATTTATACAAAGCATAACAAAATTTACACACAAAGCATGTGGAGATTTTTCATAACACAAGGCATAACACAATTTATACAAAGCATAACTAGTTAATGAAAGTTTTACAATAAATGGAAATTGTATCACAAACTTTTCACAAAATTACACAGTCTGATAAAACTGAGCCAATTAATGAAAGTAACAAACTTAAAGAAAGAATAGAGTCGGATAAAACTGCGGTAGGGAAAGATTGTAATGCTGAGATAATTGCTTAAGATATTCGTGCGAACATTAAGCGTGGTGATCATGCTGATGAAGTCCACATTGTTGTAAATCAAAGCAGTGACGAGCATAAGCTAGATGCTGAAATAATGCATTTACAAAATTTATATGTTTCATAAAGAAATGATGTAGAAAATGTAGAAAAGGTTGTGCAAAACCTAACTGTTGGTGTGCACGAACCATGTGCATAGTTTGTGCATATCATGAAAGTACCAAACCACTCATTACATGATCATCATGTTTCACCTAACCAGTTGAAAAATACCAAAACGTGGATTACTGCAAATGGGAAGCAAAACGCTGAACTCACACAAAACAAACTTCATGTCGAACTCACACTAAACAAAATTTGAAATTTATCCGTTTTAACACTCATGTCGAACTCATACTAAACAAACACTGAAAATGGGAAGCAAAATGTTGATTACTACACAACCTCTTTCAATATGCATACGCGCGACCCGATATGCACACACGAACACAAAACCATGACACTTACAAGCCAGTTTAGGTCTATCATGGATAAACTCGTTATACACAAATTTTATCTGGCACAACAAATCACTTAACTTGAGCTGGACAAATGTGCATAAACCAAAATTAGAAGGCAGACTTGGACTCAGAAAACCGGAAGGTACTTACCAAGCCAATACCATCAAACCGTTATGGAATTTTTTAACTCTAGAAAATCTATGGGTGCTTTGGATTAAAAACAAAAGTTGCAAGAACGAAAACTTATGATACAAACAAACAATAATTCATTTGCAACATGGAAATCTATTATCAGTGCAAGAAAAATAAGAAAAGGTATAATAAGTAAACAAATAGTTGATGGGAATGAGACAAATCTATGGTTGGATCTGTGGATCAATGGTCAAAAACAGGTTGATATTATAAGATGGAATTTTATGATTATCTTATGGGACCCAAACAAAAAGGTTTCACTTATTCAAGAACGTAGTAAGTGGAAAATAAATTCAACATTGCTATTCATCTCAAGTATGGAAATTTATCAAGAGATAAATAAATTTGTAGAACTCTAAAAATAATATTCATAGTATTTTCGTATTAACAAAAGTGGAACACAAAGCCATGATATGTCTTTTGAACAGTCTGATGTCAAATTGCTACGTCGAGGCAGTTCGGGTCGGATCATGCATTTCACCATCGGACCTGAACCCAACCCCACTTCAATAGGTAAGTTCAGTTCGCCTGAACCTAACCCTACTTCACCATTGGCCCTGCACCTAGCCCCCAGACTATACACCAATTGACCTGTATAGACTCGACGTAGGAGCCCACACTTATTTTAGAGATAAAGCTTGTAGGTATCGTGGCTTTGTGTTCGTGTGTGCATATCGTGTCGCATGTTTGCATGCAAGTTGAAAGAGAGGCTTTGTGTTCTACAAATACCACATCAAACTGACACTGAAAATGATGAAATAATATGCCACCAAAGAGAGTTCATGAAACCAATACTGAATACAAATACAAACGGCTCACATGCTTTGGATATAAAGCAAACACAAGTGTTAGTGAATAATATGATGGCTCGACATCCGGAGAGTTATGGGAATCAGATAAATACTTTGAAAAACCATACCAACAATTTATTGAAAGCATTACAGGTAACATCTCATGCCTATGATAAGTCATAAGTGAAAGGAAACACAAAAATATTCTTATTTACTGATTAAAACCTTGAGTAATGGAGATGGAAAAATAAAAGAAAAAACAGTGTAAAGTACTACGAAGAGTTAAGTGTTAAATTATATATACCTGCTCCAAAATCTAAAGATATCACGTCATAATCTTCGGATGACACACATACCCACTCACTCCGACATCAACAAAGGTCTGTGCAAATTGATGATTTATTTTGTTGGTTTTCTTATCTGGAAGCAGTATACAGTCCAAAACCAATTTTTCATGTGTAGATACTACATCTTGCCCATGACATTTGGACGATGTAGAATCCCCACATACAATACCTGTTACAATAATGTTGTCTAGATCAGAGTTGAGAATTTAAAAGGACGATATTAATAAAATATGATTTTATAAAAACTACTAGGCTGGAGAGAAACCATTAGACTTTAAGCACTCACTTATGGTTTAGGTAGAGGTTGATTTTGAAATTCACCTAATTGTACAGTTGCAAGCTGCTGTAGTTCCTTTAGTTTAGAATTATTAGCAATAAGCTCAAAGAAAATGCAACCATGCTGCATATCCAAAAATACATGCAAACAAGTTCTATGTAACTAGATGCAATCAAATTCTTTTTAATTTATATTTTACTAGAGCTGGCACTACAACATCCATCCATAAATGCTTAAGCTAACTGTATATTATGCATTAGTTTGAAATTTGAAGGGAAATTTGATTTCTTACTGCTAATAAATACCTGTTGCTATTATGTCTACATCTGAGTTGAGAATTTCACATCTTTGATTTTTCGCCACATTGGCGGTATTCCGGATTTGAGAAGCAACGATTTTAGAAGCACCGAGTTGTGTGGAAGCACCGAGTTGTGAGTTGCGTCCTCCATCAAAAGGAGATAACAATGCACGAATTCCTTTTTCAAATAAACTTCCCACCATATTGATCAGAAGCTCCATTTGCCCAGAAAAATTTCCCACTGTACCCTCCAAATTTCCCACCATACCCTTCATGCTTTCCACCCTCATTTTCAACTCATCATTGTCTTCAAAAATATGTTTGAATCATTTCTGTGCAATAACACAAGACCTAACATGAATCTTTGGTATGATGGTCCCAACAGCGCGGCTCCTACTCCTTGTATCCCTACCTAACACTTGTGATAAGATATATTCATCTAATATTATTTTTTCTTCATCACTATCGATGATCTTTTCCTTCATTTTCACAATTTGATCCTGAGATATGATAATACTTGTATGCAAAAAGCTAGAAGGAGTTACATAGAAGAACACTTCATGAACAAAAGTCAGCAACGTTGTTAGTGTTTATTTAACTTACGAAGTACACAAAAGCGGCATCTGATATGTTACCATCTTTTTTCCTGTGTGTCTTCTCCCATACTTGATGATGGTTAATATTTGCAGATGGACTTGCAATGATCTGCAATATATTCCATTCCATGTATATTTTCTCCTATAATTGTGTTTTTTTACTGTTTTTTGAAAGAAAATGAATACAAATTACCATTTCGTGTTCTATTCTAGTGTGACTTTTACGTCCTACATGGTGAGCATAACTGAGAAATAATATTATTTTTTTGCCTGCCTCTCTTCTTCCGCTTGCTTCAGGCATTGCTTCATTTTTTATAAACTTGTTCCAATATTCTTGAGTAATTGTAGGTGGCCAATTTTTCAAACGTTCTTTGTCATTGTCGAAAGTATTTTAGAAACTTGCTCTCAAGTTTTTCTTTTGTCTCATAAAAGCCTTGGACATTCTTTTTAAAAATATTTTCTTTGAAAGAGGATAAAGCGCATACATGTTTTGCAAAAATAAAGAGTCAGACTGTAAAAATAAACTATAGAATTTAAGTGCTATTTTTCACAAATTTAAAATATTTTGTATAACCATCCAAAATGCTCAAGTAAAAATTTACCGCCAACAGGTTCCAAACTTCGTCCTTATATGCTTTGGGTACTTTATCCCAACTTGTGTATGATATCGACACATGAGCTCTTACCAGTTTACCAAGCATAGTAGTGATTTTTGAAGCATTTTCTAAGACTGGAATACCAAGTAGGTTCTGGTCAACTTTTTGCTCTTTTGAACATGATGTTTGTGATGATGTTGGAGCTTTTGACATAGTTTCCTGCAAAATATAATAGTACTAACTATTTTGTGATATCTTAATATTAATCACATTTGTTATTCGGCTTCTTTTAAAGCAACACCAAGAATCAAGACAAACATTGCAAGGAATGTTAACGAACTCAAGTTGAAATAGTTAAAATAAATTTCAAAGAAGAATGGAGTGTGATCAGAAAGTGTTAGTCATGACATTCCAAATACATGTGATTCCCTTGTAAAAAAACATTCAACAATTCATAAGTTAATATATGATTTTAGTAAGATCTTCTAATTATTCATTGTCTTCAAAGGCTAATTGATAGACGGTAGGAAACTCAATGTCATCCACATTTGTAGTCAACCGTTTTGGTGTATGCAAAACCACAGACCATCCGTTATTTTTTAAATCTTTTGAGTAAAACACTTGACTCTCTTCTAATGCAAGAATAAATGGCTCATCATT
Organism: Allium sativum; assembly: GCA_030737875.1. Taxonomy (NCBI): domain Eukaryota; kingdom Viridiplantae; phylum Streptophyta; class Magnoliopsida; order Asparagales; family Amaryllidaceae; genus Allium; species Allium sativum. The sequence goes on along the minus strand of CM060918.1, from coordinate 782,529,246 downwards.
CACGCTGTCTTTGTTCTTTAATTTTCCTAAATTAACCATGCTTAAGTTTGAAGCGGAATCTATTTTGCAACTCTTGATCTTATCCTCGACCTTTACCCAATCACAATAGAAAACTATTTGTTTGAAGTCAGTGCAATCCAACTTAAGTATCTGCTGAATGACTCCATAATATGTTATTTATGCTTCCTTACAATTTTTATCTTTACCATTCTCTCTAAATTTTGTAATTGCTCTCATGCATACACCGATATCATGTGTTATCATATGGTCTTTGTACATTTTCGTGGAAAATAAAAATCCATTCACTTGGTACTTCGTATAACTAAGCACCATGGACCTCGGCTTGTGTAGTAGCCGTCAGAGAGTTGGATCAACATCGCTGCACTTCAACAACTACATAAAACACAATAAGTAAAAAAAAATCATGGTCACGAAGGTTTATTGAAAACTTATAAACATGTGAAATACTTAAGATGATGTAATACCTCATTACGTAGCCATAGAGTAAAATTTTGAATGACTTAATCTAGTGCTTTTTTCATAGGAGTTATACCTTCTATGGAAAACGCATATCGAAATGAATATATAAATTGAATTAAAAAATGGAAATTCGAAACCTACTTTATGAACTTACTTCTTACATGGATCTAATCCATCATACTTATTAAGGACCCATATACGCACTTGTTCAAATTGCACTTGGGTTAATGTTATATGTTTACCATTATCTAAAGGTATCCCACCAGCAAACTCATCATTCTCGTCTAAATATGCTTCGCCAGTATATTTATGACCGCCATAACCCCCGTTTGAGATATATTCCATGCAATAAAGGGTAACTTCTTGTACGATATATCTTCCGCAATACACCCTTCAATGTATCTTTTGTTGCGCACATATCCTTTATTTGTTTTCATCAACCTATGAATGTGATCAATTATATATTGTACATGATAACTATTTATACTGAATAATAATGTACATGACTGGAATTAGTTATTTTCTGTTCAAAAGGATACATCCATCTATATCTAACAGGGACAAAAATCAATGCCTGATCGGCTAAATGATCCAACATGGATACTAATATCAAAAAATGAAGGTGGAAAATGTTTTTCAGAAACACACATTGCCTCCACCAAACTAGCCTTTGCTTTTATTAGGTGTTCCCTATTGATCACCTTTGAGCACAAAATGTTAAAGAATAGACTAATACGATGAACAATATTTCGTAGATCCTTATGTTGTGTATAAGTATGTTGAAGCAAAAGAAAATGTTGCATTATCACGTGGTAATCATGTGACTACATATTTCTTAGTTCGGGAGGATTGATGCTCACATTGTCGCGGAAGTTAGAAGAGAATTTATTAGGTACTTTCAAAATTTTCAATACGGTGCAAAACCGTATCTTTTCTTCTTTCCTAAAGTGAAAGTTGCCTTTGGTATGATTATTTTATTTGTTTTAGGATCTTCCATCACCCACAACTTTTGTTTTATAACCATGGTTTTCAAATCCTTGTGTGCATTGATGTCATCTTTTGACTTATCTTTGTGGTCCATAATGGTGCTGATGAGATGCTCTATGATAATCTTCTCCGTATGCATAATATCAATATTATGTCGAATCATATTTGCTTTCCAATATAATAAATCAAAAAAATAGACCTTCTATACCATGCAGAATCATTGTCAACTTCTTCAATGGATGACTTGTTTCATTTTCGACCAATTTCTTCTTTTTGTTTACCGACTTTCATTTTGATATTCACTACTTTATTTCAGCTTCAAGACAAGTCAATGGCCATTCAGGACTACAAAATTCTTGTTTGTTATTGAAATTTGCCTTGTCGTATCGAAACATGTGTCCGTTATGAAGATACATTCAATGTCCCATATAAAACATCTTCTTACATTTGGGAAGATGATAAGAACAAGTGTTTTCTCCACAAATGGGAAATGAAAAGTAACCGTGAGTTATACATCCCAATAAAGTCCTAAGAGCTGGGTGATCATGCATTGCCCACAGCACCCTAGCTCTCATTGTATACTCGGATTTCTTTAATGAATCATATGTAACGACTCCTTCCCGTAACTGTTTTAAATCGTCTATTGATGGCTGTAAATAAACATCAATATCATTCTCCGGTTGTTTTGGTCCAGAAATCAATAGTGTTAACATTGAAAATTCCCGTTTCATGCACACAGAAGGAGGAAGATTATATTGTACTACAATTACTGGCCAACAAAGGGTTAGATAGAGAAGCATGTGGACAGAAACCATCTATTGCTATTCCAAGTGTGACATTTCGTGGCTCGACAGTGATTGTTTTGTCAAAAGAATCCACGGCTTCTTATTGAGAAATGTCACATGGATGACGCATTACGTTTGGAATAGACTTGGCACGATCATGACAAGTCATTGCATCTATTATCCATGGTACAGTATATAGTCTCTTCGATCAAGAAATTGGGAAAATGTCTTAACGTCTTTCGAGGTACTTTGGTGCCTTTTCTCTCTTCGTTGAATGATGTCATATATCTTAGTTCATTGCAATTTGTATAAGAAACCCTATTCATATCATCTTTCCAGTACAACATGCAATCATTGATGCATACATCATAAGTTTTGTAATTCATCCCAACTTGCTTAATGAACTTCTTCACGTTAGAGTATTTTGTCGGCAGTGTGTAACCTTCGGGGAGTAACTCCTTTATTAGTTCGAGAAGTGCAGTCACACCATTATTTGAAAAGCCGTATTGAGTCTTCAAGCTATTCAGTTTCATAAGGGCATACAGCTTCGTAATCCCTTTTGAACATGAAGAATACAGTGGCTCTTTTATGCTCCCAAAAAGTGATTATAACTTCTTACTTTCATTAGCCAGCCTACTGCCATCATCCGTAGACTGCCCTCCAACATTAGCATGATCAAACAATGGATTTTCAGGTTGAAAATCATGAAATCTATCTGCATCATTGACTAGATTTTCCATCCTAATATGTTCATCCTCGTCACTACTTGTGGCATTACTAATTGGTTGTTGTTTTTCCATCTCCACCATTTCCCCCATGAAAATACCACATGCTATATGATTGGATAAAACTCCATCCAAGCAAATGAAAATGAATGTCATATAATTTGAACCTCTTCATATTTTGGCACCAAATGCAAGGGCATAAATGTGCTCCTTTCTTACCACCGTTTTCTTCAACAAAATAAATAAACTTCTTCACCCCGTCTATATAGCATGTAGATCTTTGATCAAATTCATCAACCCACTTTTTTGTCTATACTGAATGGCATGTTTCCCTCCTATTCAAAAATTTCAATAATTTATAAAATGCTAATATAATTCAAAATTTTCTACTATCTACATAACAAAATTAATATCTATAGAATCGCATCAAACAAACGGTCCCACCTCCTTCACACATGCCCGTATGTTTCTTTAACTGTATGTTTTCATCAGCAAATTAGTTTTTGTTTCTCCATCTACCATTGGATCACAAATGGGTTTAACCCCCTCCATACTTTCTAGTTGGATCACAAATGACATGTTGCCCTATTATTCAAAAATTACTATAATTTATAAAATGCTGATACAATTCAAAATTTGCTACTATCTATGTAATAAAATTAATATCTATATAATCGCATCAAACAAATGGGCCCACCCCCTTCACACATGCCTGTATCTTTCTTTAACTGTATGCTTTCATTGGCAAGTTAGTTTTTGTTTCTCCATCAACCACTGGATCACAAATGGGCCCACCCACATTCACACATGCCTGTATCTTTTTCCGTATATAATAAAATTGTTTGGATTTAACCGATGACATAAAGAACGCTTCAAATTTAATATGGACGAAGACATTCGACGGCTACTGTCTGTCCATACTGACAAGAAGTTAACATTGTTTACGCACGTTTATCATTGTGCCTAGCAACTTGCAAGTCTATGCATATGCAAAAAGAAATCAACTCACTGATTGTTCCAGTTAAAACATCAAAGGAATTTTCAGGCCTTAACGAGTTATTTCCTTCAGGCATTTATAGTTTATAAACTATCACTAGTATTATTTCAGTACACGAATTATTTATTGAAATCAATAATTAAAATTAGTTTCTGTACATTTGTTTAGGTTCGGGACATGAAAAGTAAACAAAACTAGCTAATTCTTATGTATGGTTCAACACATAAATTAACTAGTTTTATTTACTGGAATGAGTATCACAGTTTAATAAAAACGAAATTCAAGTTCATATTCTACATCTCCAGTATGACTAATACAAGAAAATAGATCGAATAATGTGTACACTAAAGATGGTGAAATATGACCGACTGCGAAAACCTTGCTTTGTTCAACATTCAACCATGCTTTGTAACTGCCCTTGGCTAAAAACCGATAAATAGCTCCCGGCCTAGAGCATGTTGAGCATGTTGAAATAATAGCAAAAACAATAATGATTACAAGAAATCGAATTAAATCAAAAATTTACCAGAAATTGAGACGCACGATTTGTAGACGATGACGAAGAAGCCGATTTGAATTGATTTGAGCAGTCAACTTTTGGATTTGTAAACTATTTTGGGAGCGATTTGAGAAATGGAAATAGGGCATGGGATATAATATTCTCTAAGGGAAATAAAAGAAAGGACGGAGGGGAGAGCGTGAGGGAATTAAAATTAAGGAGGGAAAGGTATGCGTTTTCAAGCAAAAGTTTTACTCCAAAGCAGACACGAATTTCGAAATGGTGTATACCTACATCAAATTTAAATTAGGTTTAAAGCCTTATCTAAATATTTAGATACGGCTACGAGCCAAATCAAATTTGATATGGTTATAGACTATATCAAGTATGGCGGATAGGGGAGTGACAAATTTGTTGTTTTGGTGTAGTGTTTGGCTCGATTCCTAGTTGTTGCAGCAGCATTTGTCCCCTTTGGATGTTGATTTGACTTGATGCTAATTAGGTTGTTGGCTAATTGAAGAAGGATTTAATGAAGATTTGGAGAGGTGGAATCCATTAATAGGTCATTAGATTTATTTTGGGAGTTGGAAAAATGAATATGAGATGATTCTCCTAACCTTTCAATCCCCACAAGTCATTTAACCGGAGTTGGATATTTAGCCTCACCCTTACAACCCATTTCAGCCCAATTGTGCTGCCTAATTCTCTCCCAAACTTGTTTTAGCCACTGCTTCCTAACAGTAAGCTCGTTTTCTTAATGTGACCACTCTATGGAATGGGAGGCCATCATCCGAATTTTATAAAAAATGATTTTAGGTCTAGATTCCTCACAAATCAAAAGCTATGGGCAAAACAAGATTTTTCAGGGGTAAAATGGTCACATTAAAATTCGACAAAATTGATGAAAGTAGGAAATGACCTTCATTCATACAACCTCATATGGAAATAAAATAAATATTCTATGATTCTTTGATACATAAAATTCGAGTAGTTAGAACCAGTTACATTGTCCCTTCTCATGTGTTTCGCAACATGGTTTCGATTAAGAATAAGAAGATAGACGTTAGGATCATGTGCAAATGACTATTAAATAAATTAATAGCAAAAAATGATTAGATCTCTTTCTTTTAAATTAAACTACACAAGTCAAGATCATCAATCCTCCTTAGTTTGTTACAAATCGTCAAACGAGATTACAAGAATAAGAGGAAATCCCCAATTTGATTTAGGAATTAGGGTCACAGTTAGTAAATTTATTATTACAATTTTTGAAATGAATTAATTGCCTGATTTGGGACCCTTGAGGTCATATTTATAGATGTGGATTTACCCCCCTTTCGTTTGTAAAGCTTCGTATGGGTGCTTTTCTGAAGGCTTCTCTACGATCTTTAGCGAAGGCGCGACTGCAGCTTGTGGTTCCTTTGGCATATACCTTACAGGGTGGGGGTTTGGTTTGCTGCTAGAGGCGTGTACTTATGCAGACTCTTCGGTTATCTTAGCAACTTATCTTTGTGCGGATGACCTTCCGGTATGGTGAAGCTTTCATCTGGTCTATGGCTTTTCCTTGTGATCTTCTTTCGAAAGAACCTTTCAGATTTCCTTTGATATTCAGTTTTGAATAATAGTTTGGACAACTGGTGTGTATTTAAGTGGCGCATATAGCCATTATGGTGTAAAACTCAACATTTGTACATATAAAAATTAATAAAGTATGTAATATATGGCACCCCTCTTTTGTGACACCCCTTTTGCTATCGAATAACAATCATTCATCTATTATTAAATAAACTAGGCGGAGAAAAGAGAGTTGATGGGAAGAGAGATAAACATGAATGTGTGGTGGAAATCAAGAGCCTATAGAGGTATTGCACTATTTGGGGGTGCTCTTAAACCTATTTCATTTTCACCACATTCTCGTTTCTCACTTTTTCCACTAACTCTTTTTTTTACCTCTGCTAGCTTATTTAATTACTAACGAGTGTCTATTCTTCGGATACAAAAGGGGTGTTATGAAAGAGAGGTGTTATAGAAAAACCTCTATAACACGCACACACGTGCATGTGCATATATATATATATATATATGTTGGCTAGCTTTTTGACCAAGCCACCCAGGTCCACACACGAGGAAGACGTGATGTTTCGTTCCTTTGACCCGTAAAGTCTCGAGCGCGATCGCTCCATCTAGGTCGGTTCGCCGTGTCTTCTCCAGCTCACGATCGCCCCTCGCAGCCTCGAACCGATCCGTCCTCAGCAACTCAATCCGATCCAGACCTAGGAGACAAGGAGATGGCTGAGACCAAGTCATCCACGATCCGAGAATGCAGGATCTCACGACACGTGTCCATAACTGTCATATTGACCAATTCTCCAACAAGCCACGAACCAGTCCGAGATTCTCGAGATGTGTGCCACGTATGACCACGATCCGCCTGAGGAAATCATCTATAAATAGCCCAGAACTTGGCATTCTTGGGTTCTTTTTGGCAATTCTGAGTTCTGTATCCACCATTATCACACATCCATTATTATTCAGAGTTGTTTCAAAATTATTGAGTAAATTCAACATTGTAAGAGTGAGATTGAGGGATAAATCATCGATTGTACTCTGATTTTAAGTATAATCATTGATATAAAGTGGACGTAGGCTCGTTAACGCCGAACCACTATAAGTCTTGTGTCTTTTTTGATTTTCTAGCATTTTTCCTGATATTAATTTCTACATAACTGAAAACTTGGGTGTTAGAGCCAATTTTGGATCTAACATTTTGGTGCTTTCACTGAGAACAAAGTCTCAGTAAGTTGGATTGTCGCTCTACTGTTTGGATATTCAAGTCCAAAGAAGACCGTCCAAAACTCTGCAGTTTCGACTTTTGAAGATTTTAGCGATACCCCGATATCATGGCTGGAAAGAAGTCTAAGGAATTACGAGCTTCACAAGAGAACGAAGCTACGAATGAAGCGATCGAGGAAAATGTGCACGAGCAGGTTGAGGAGGAGCTCCCGGATCGCCAAGAGGAGGGGGCGAATCGATCCGTTGAGGGGATCACGATCCAACCAGCTGAAGGGGTTACCACTCGCACCCACGACCTCGTCACGAACCGTCCCCCTAACATTTCCATGATCCGATCCCAAAAGGGCGCTCCGAGCCACCAAGGTAAGGATTCCGCGATCCAAAGAGACAAGCAGACTACGACTCGACCCAGAAAGGAGGTTATGGCTCGTTTCTCTCATGCTGGTACCTCTGCTCAACCTGGTTCAAGCTCTTTACGTATAATAGAGAATGGTGGTGACCTATTTGTTCCTTTTGCCCCGGCTATTGAAGGGGATCTTTCTCGCATCATTGACATGTGGGACAAACTATTTGACGAGTTAGCTGCTCAGAGGCAAGAGAGTTCAGTATTGTGGCAGAATCTGACTGCTATGGACAGGCGAATTGATGACCTCATAAGGCAGAGAGTCTCCTCACCAACCAGGCTTTCTTCTCCGGAACATAGATCGTCATCTGAAGAGCCCCGAAGGAACCAACGATGGACCCCTTTAGAAAGGCCTGAAAACATAGAACGACTTCGATTTGGGTCACTCCCATCTCGTGAAGAAGAGGCATTTAATCAAGGGACTGGTAACCGCAATTTAAATGAACCTGTTCTACCACCAAGGAATGGTATGCCTCCCGCTCGTCGCGTGGTCGACCGCGGCAATAGGGGGCAAGGGAGTTCTGCTCAGGGCCCAGATTTTATAGCAGCACGTCAAAGAAACGCCGGAGGAGGACGTCGGGCAAGGAGTGTTGATCCCGAATTTACCCTGACCCATGTAGAGGTTGAAGCAATGATTAGACAAGTCATGGTAGATAGCCGTGGACAAAGGAATGAAGATTGGGACATAGACCGCAGTCACACACCTTTTACTGACGGCATATTGGATGTTACATTTCCGAAGCGCTTCAATATGCCGACCATGAATCGCTACACGTGCAGGACTGATCCCATCCAGCATTTAATGTGGTACTCCTGGTCAATGAGTGTCGCTGCAGCTACAGACGCAGTTAAATGTAAAGCTTTCCCTATATTCTTGGAAGATGTGGCATTACTGTGGTTTACCCACCTTCCAGCATGGTCCATATCCAGCTTCAGGGAATTGAGTGAGAAGTTCGTAAACCAATTCCATCTTCATGTCCAGAGGTCTAAGAATGTGATCGAGCTATCCCTCATTAAACAACGACCGGACGAAAGCCTAAGATCATATTTGGATCATTTTAACTTTGCTGTCATAGAAGTCAAAGATCCGCATGAGCAAACTATGTTAATGGCCTTGATCAATGGCGTCGATAAAGATACCGAGTTGGAAGATATTTGGCAGGTAAACCTCCCCCGACCAGAGAAATATTTTATGAAAAAGCCAATATTCGCCTGCGTCGAGAGGAGATATACGCTGATCGAAAAAGAAAAGCTATTGAAAAGGAAGATATCCAAAGCAACGTGGCCATCAAGCAAACGGGAGATAGCTCAGGAAAGGTTGAAGTTAACGTTGGGAACAAGAATCAAGGCAGAAGTCGCCAATCAGGGAATAACAATAATAATCAGAAAAGAAATCAAGGAAACGAGGCTCAGAGGAGATCCCGACCCAGACCGTTTGAGAACTTCACACCGTTAAATGACACATTGGAGAACATCTTTCTGGATACATATAATGTCCTCCAATACAAAAGGCCTCCTCCAAGAGATTCAACGAAGAAAGAGTGAGAAATTGGGAAATTCTTTCTTTTTTATTAGATCCACGGTCATTCCACAAACGAATGTCGTCACTTGAGAGATGTGGTCGAAAGGCTGCTCCGAGAAGGGAAGCTTAATGAGTATAAGGTGATTCCCAGGGATGGGAGCAAGCCGTACAAGCCCCAAACCAAAGCCAACCTAATGCCAAACCAACGGCTTAGCAAAAAGGAAAAAATATAGTTATCAATACCATAATTGGTGGGCTCCACCTAGTGGGGCACAGTTTCAGAGCTATGGACCAATACATAAATGCAGCTAAACAGCATTTCGAAGTGGGATAGTGCAGTAACCCCGAGGGCAGCGTTCCGATTAAGCAACAAAAAACGATGTCCGATGATGTCATATTTCGTGAGCAAGAGAGTATTGGAGTACACTCCCCAATTGAAGATCCGTTGGTGATCACCGTCACCATTGGCCCAGCGATAGTTCATAAAGTTTTGGTAGATAACGGGAGTTCCGTCAACATTTTGTTCAAGAAAACGTTCGACCAAATGAAACTCAAACCGAAGGATTTAAAGCCATGTGAAGGTTGGATACGTGGATTTAATGGGGCCTCAACCGCTCCAATAAGGTACGTGGAATTATCAATGACCCTTGGGGAAGGGGAACACAAGAGAGTGAGGATCCTCCCCTTGGTGGTCTTGGATATTGAATCGCCGTACAATGCTTTCTTGGGCCGACCGGCCCTTGCCAAATTCAGGGCCTGTATTGCACCCTGGTGCTTATTGTTGAAATTTCCCACAGACTCCGGTGTGGGTATTGTTAGAGGAGACCAAGTCGTGGCACGAGCATGCTACATTGCAGAATTAAAGCTGCTCCGCAAAGGAAGAGATATAGGATTGAAAGGTGGCTCCTCCCCTCCGAGGGAGTAATCGTCATAGCAACTAAAGGAAGTACCTTTGGGAGGGTCGCTCAGAGAGTTGCCCGAGGACATGGATCCCACAGAGGATCAAGAGCCTGGGGGCAGAATGGCGACTCCCAATAAAGCAACTGTGGATGTACCGATCGACGATAGTGACCCAGAGAAGGTCCTGAAGATTGGATCCCAGTTGGATCTCTATCGGGCCAAGGAATTAATAAAGTTTCTGAAAGCTAACTTGGATGCATTTTCCTGGACCCATGCAGACATGTGTGGGATATCTCCCTCGGTTATGAGTCATTCACTAAGCATTAACCCAAAACATCCTCCTATCAAGCAGAAAAGGCGAATGTTGGGTCCAGAAAGGTCTGTCGCATTAAAAGAAGAAGTCGAGAAACTAAAGAGTAATGGATTTATTAAAGATTCGACGTAACCTGACTGGATTTTGAATCTGGTGTTGGTAAAAAAGGCCAATGGAAAGTGGCGAACGTGTATCAATTTCTCTGATTTAAACAAAGCTTGTCCAAAGGATAATTTCCCGTTGCCCAGAATCGATCAATTGGTAGATTCAACTGCAGGTCATGAACTCCATTCCTTTATGGATGCCTATTCAGGATATAATCAGATCCCTATGCATGTCCCAGACCAGGAGCATACCAGCTTTATTACAAATTTGGGGTTATATTGCTATGTGGTAATGCCTTTCGGTCCAAAAAATGCTGGTGCAACATATCAGCGGTTGGTGAATAGGATGTTCTACAACCAGATTGGGAAAACGATGGAGGTATACATCGACGATATGTTGGTAAAGTCTAGACAGTCCTCCGATCATACCAACGATTTGGCAGAGATGTTTCAAATTCTCCGAAAATATGGGATGAAATTGAATCCTTTGAAATGCTCGTTTGGGGTAGCATCTGGAAAATTCCTCGGGTTCATTGTAAGCTCGCGTGGAATCGAGATTAATCCAGACCAAATTGCAGCAATCCGAAATATCCAAGAACCAAAGCAGATTAAAGATGCGCAAAGCCTTGCTGGAAAAGTGGCAGCGCTAAGCAGATTTATTTCAAAAGCTACAGATAAATGCATCCCGTTCTTCAAATTAATAAAGCGAGGCAAGCACAACTTTAAATGGACTCCTGATTGTGTAGAAGCTTTCCAAAATCTGTTGAATCATCTGGAAAGACCCCCGATAGTGTCTAAACCTGTGGATCACGAGGATTTATTCGTGTATCTGGCAGTGTCATCCCACGCGATCAGTTTAGCTTTGGTAAGAGAAGAGGACAAGGTGCGAAGACCAGTGTACTATGTGAGCAAGAAATTGGCAGCCGCAGAACGAAATTACCCAAAGATAGAAAAGCTCGCGTACAGTTTGCTGATTGCATCTAGGAAGCTTCGTCACTATTTCCAAGCTCATCCCATTACTGTTTATACTAATCACCCGCTCAAGCAAGTCTTGCAAAAGCCATAGGTATCGGGAAGATTGCTCAAATGGAAAATCGAACTGAGTCAATTCAACCTGAACTTCAACCTCGGAGGTCGATAAGAGGGCAGGCACTCGCAGACTTTATAGCAGAATTTACCATCACAGAAGATGATGCGGGAACTGAGGAAGACGATCCGCAAAGGCTACTCCTTGACCCTAATGCCTGGAAACAATATACTGATGGAGCTAAAAATGATAGACGATCAGGTGCCGGAGTGGTCCTTGAAACCCCAGAGAAACGGACAATATACTACGCCCTTTGATTGGAGTTTCATGCGACCAATAATTATTACGAGTATGAAGCTCTGATTGCCGGATTGAAGCTTGCAAAGGAACTAGGGGTAACAAAGCTAGACATCTTCTGTGACTCCAATTTGGTCGTGAACCAAGTTAATGAAAAATTTCAAGCTAAGAGTCCAAGGTTGATATCATATTTGGAAAAAGTAAGAACATTATTAGGTGGTTTTGGGCACCATAGTATATCTCACATTCCTCGAGCAGAAAATCAAAGAGCGGACAAGTTAGCAAAAATGGCTAGTTCCGATAATCCAAAACATACGGAGCTAGTCCCGATTGAAGTATTACCGTTCCCCAGTGTAGATCAGATGGAAGTTGATCCGGTACTGGAAATTGAACCTGAAAGGGAGTCATAGATGACCCCCTTGAAGAATTTCTTGATGAATGGAACGCTCCCAAATAAGAAAAGCGAGAGGCGCGCGGTCATACGGAAGGCTTCCAGATATGTGTTGCAAGGCGGAGTCCTGTACAGACAAGGTTTCTCGATGCCTCTCCTCCGGTGCATTGCTCACGACGACATCGAGCGTGTGCTGAAGGAAGTCCATGAACGTGAGTGTGGCGACCACACAGGAGGGAAAACATTGGCAAAGAAGATACTGCGATACGGCTATTTCTGGCCTACCATAAACAAGGATGCATCCAAGCATGCAAGACGTTGTGATTCTTGCCAGAAATTCTCCAAAATCCCTAGGGCTCCACCCTACCAGTTGAAGACAATGATAAGCCCGTGGCCTTTCGCTATGTGGGGAATCGATATCATTGGAAGCCTCCCCATAGCAAAGGGCGGAGCAAAGTTCGCTATTGTGGTCGTGGATTATTTTACTAAATGGGTAGAAGCAGAGCCTTTGACCACAATTACGACCAAACGAGTGATCACCTTTGTCATTAAGAACATCATCTGTCGGTTTAGGATTCCAAAATTCATCATAACCGACAATGGGACCCAATTCGACGACATGGAGTTTCGAAATTTCTGTCAGAAGTATCACATCGAGAAAAGGTACACCTCTGTGGCACATCCGCAATCGAACGGACAAGTTGAAGCGGCAAATAAGGTGATCAAATCCATTCTGAAGAAAAGGTTGAAGAGGGCCAAAGCTATGTGGGTCGATGAACTGCCCCTGGCACTATGGGCCTATATAACGACGTACAAGTTGGCAACGGTTCACACCCCGTTTTCCCTAGCTTTCGGAGCCGAAGCAGTTATTCTAGTCGAGTTTGAGGTACCATCCCATCGCGCCATTTATTACGACCCGATGACCAACAATGAGTTGCTCCTTGAATCCTTGGACATGGTTGAGGAAAAAAGGGACGAATCCGACTTATGTTCTTTGAGGAACAAACAACAAGTAGCTCGGTACTACAACAGAAGAGTCTGAGCTCGTACCTTCGAACCCGGTGATTTGATTCTGAAACGTGTCTTTCCACCCCCGGTGCATATGGGCCCAAAATGGGAAGGACCGTACTCCATCTTGCGAAGACTTGATAATGGAACCTTCAAGCTAGCGACCGTAGATGGAGAAGAAATCCCCACAGTGTGGAATGCCCAACATTTGCGGCTTTACCTGACATAAAAAGTGTCAGTTCTATTCTTTTGTTTTTAGAACCATGTAAAAAGGCTCGACTTGCCTAGAACAGTCTGGTTATTTGAGCAAAAGATTATAAAGTGGACGTAGGTCATGATTCGATCGAACCACTATAAAAATACTGTGTGTCATTTACCTTTACTGCACCATTTCTTATTTACTCTTTTATCTTGATATATATTGTTACCATTTCGAGAATTGTTGCAGCAATCTCAAAACAACCAATTCAAAATGTCGTCCAGTAGATCGGAAAGTTCACGATAATTAAAGCTCCAAAAAGGTGCAACGAGGTAAATTGCACTACAGCTTGCACTCTAACTCCCGAGATTAGGGAGAGATTATAAAGGACGCAGAGATAACATCCCCAAGGCGTGAAGGTGCACCATGATAAATCCGCCTTGACAACACTCTAACCCGCTGAAGGATCAGGAGAGTATAAAGGCGCTGGAGACTTAGCGCCCCCAGAACATCTGCCCCGCTGAAGGATCGGTGAGCAGACCAAAAATCAAGCTCGAACTCTAACCCGCTGAAGGATCTGGAGAGTATAAAGGCGCTAGATACTTAGTGCCACGCAAACTCTAACCCGCTGAAGGATCGGGAGAGTATAAAAGCGCTAGAGACTTAGCGTCGCAAGAACCATTACCCTATGGAAAAAATCAGGGTAGTACAAATATAATTCTAATCGATCGCCAACATTCCCTGGCCAGGCACTACAATGACGATCAATTAGGAATGTATACGTGCCTTACTATCCAATTACTCAACACATGTATTTACCGATGATTGTTTTCGTAATGATTAATGATCGTTACTTACAACTTCAACATTTAACTATGAAAGCTTCAATTATGATTACTTAAATTCTGCTAACATGATGAATTTGCAGGAACACTGTGATGCAAAAGAAATGGGTCCTTATTTACTGGAAACGGATATACAAAAAACAAGAAACTAAGCAAAAAGTGAGCACCAATCTCACAACTACATCTTTTGGCTAAAAAGAAATTCTAAAACTAAAACGTGAACCAATAGCTGCATTCTATTTGCGCTTGGGAGATGGTTTTGATTTCTTGTCCTTCTTCTACTTTTCTAACTCCTCGCGGTCACTTTTCTTCCTCTTCCTCTTGTCGACAAGGGGCTCTGGGGAAGGACTGGAGGGTTCGGAGGCAAGCTGTAAAGTCATCGACCTAGAAGAGAATCTTATAACCAACCCGGTCTTGGGGTCGATTTCAGAAATAGGAGTCATGAACACAGGATTCTGTTCCTCCCTCTTAAGAGCCACCTGCTTCTCCTTCCTAGCCTGTATGTCAGCCAAGGTTTCGCTATCATCACCCCTGGCCTCGTCAGTGATTTCTACCTCCTCTTCCTCATCTCCATGACCGCCATCTGTGTCACGCAAAGCAGCAATGATCTCGGCGTCTGCAGGAGCACCGGTGCCAGACTCCGTGGGTGCTACTGTAACTCTATCACCGGTTGAGCCCCTGGTTTGCTTTGAGACCTCAGAAGCTTCAACACCAGAACTCGAGGGAATCTTCTCTCGGCCTCTGCCCTCTCCTCTACACCCTTTTCGACTTCCTTAGTACCTACACCATTAGAAATAAGGGTTAGCAAATCGGGAGGAGACGTGGCCATGTCAGTTGTCTGTCCCAAGGGACGACGACGAGTTACGATTGCTTTAATGAACTGTGGAGAAAATGTGGAAATACCTTCGGCTGACCCATCTCCCAAACTTGCACTGGTGGTCCCGACAATTGGAGGAGTAGGTACCAAGGGGATCAATGGATCATCGGGGTTATATCCCTCCACTACGGAGGTTTTGGGCTCTACCACCGAGCTCGAGCCCTCGTCAATTTTATCTTTACCCTTGAGTCCGCACTTCTCCTTCTCCATTTCTTCGTGGATAAGGCCTCTACCTTCATCTAAAGCTGCGGGGCTCTTCACCTTTAAGAAAAGTTTGCATCAGTTGGTGCTCATTGTAACACCCCACCTCCGCCAGGGTCACTCTTGCAAGTACACTAGCTTTGGAGGGGTGTTGGACTAGGTAAACATGCATGCAGATATCACAAGACCGAACATATAAGTAAAAAAAATAGAGTAAATAAAGCAACGGGTAAAAACTAACATTTCAAAACCATAGTCAAGTTACATCAAAGTACTTGGTCATTATTTTCCCACAAAACAAAGTCTAGAAACATAAACTGAAAACTGGAAAAAACATAAAGTAACTATCCCCAAAGTAGAATAAAGCCATAGCATGCTCAAGTCCAAACCGTACATGAGCTATCCAGAAAAGCAGCTAAAGATCCAAGCTAGGTACCAGTGTTCCCACCCTGTAAACCTGGGGGGGGGGGGGGAACGGAAGAAAAGAGGCGAAAGAAAACGGGTCAGTCAAAAAGACTGGTAAGTCCTACCTACTATTAGTATAAAAACTAATAAAGTTAACTAGACATGTAAACAGAGATGAAACATAGGGTGATAACTGGCATAATGAAAAGTTAACAACATAGATCAAGTGTGGCATCGCATATACAAGGTTAAGTTGCACCAGGTGTACTAGTATTCTAATCCATGTCAAGTATAAAAAAGAAATGATCCCTTGGCTCCAAAGTTGGCCCAACATCATGAGGTGACCTAAATCAAGGTCCAACTACTCGGTCTAGTCGATCGGCTCCCTATAAGCCTATCTCGTCGTGTATCGGTGTCATACGACTTAATCATGGAATGTAGTTAACTATGCAAGGTCCACCCCAGGGTGTATCCAGCCCTAAGGTGTAAACCACAGACACAATTCAAGCACGCACAGTCTAAACCTACTGGTGCCCATGTTCAGCTCCAGACTTAATGTGCACGACCATGGTCCGCCTGAACAACCGGTGCACCATTCAGCTGTCTCTTTTGGTCTCTTACAATCAGTCCAGTAATCGTGCCCCACCCTAGCCTAGTCCAGGGTATCCAGATACTCCCAAGTGGGTTACGGCTGAAATGGACCTCGTAACTAGGATTTCAAGCGGGTTAAGTGTGGTTAACCCTATCCTAACCATGTATTGAGTTGGTCAAGTGTATCCAAGCAGTTCATGACTTAACCCTATCAATACATCGTGTTTAATTGGTTAAGTATTCAAGTAGTCCATGACTTAACCGTACCAACCCATCGTGTTTAATTGGTTAAGTATTCAAGTAGTCCATGACTTAACCCTACCAACCCATCGTGTTTAATTGGTTAAGTATTCAAGTAGTCCATGACTTAACCCTACCATGTGGCATTAATTAACTTAATGCACCCCAACCTCTCACATTAGACTTTGTTGTGGTTACTAGTTAAGACAGGCGGGTCCGGGTAGCTTTACACCACAACCTAGTCTAACCTCGGGTTTTAAGTGCGATATGACCAACTACTCACATCGGGTCCTATTGTTTGTAGCCACTAGTTAAGCCGGTCGATTCCGGGTAGATTTATGCTACAAACTCAACCCAACCACGAGTTGGCCACTTTCATGTTTTCTACATGTCATGTCCACGTTCATGTTTTCAAGCATAAACACATGTCAAACTTTCATGTCATGTTTTCAAGTCATGCTTTCATGTTATTTAAGTTTGCCCAACTACCCATAACGTATTCCCATCGCACGTAAATTCGCATCAACGCAAATAGATCAAAGAGGGAACATAACAATATGACAAGGTGGGCATAAGGTGGCAAAGTCTGTCACAAATTAAACATGGTGATATTTGAGGCAAGGGTGTTCAACATACTAGCATATGGCCTCGACATGTATGATGGCATAAAAAGGTGACTTGGCCTCAAACATATCAAATAGCATAAGGGTGCTTTGGCCACAAGCATGCATGATAGCATAAGGGTGATTTGGCCATAAGCATGCATAATAGCATAAGGGTGGTTTGGCCACAAGCATGCATAATAGCATAAGGGTGATTTGGCCACAAGCATGCATAATAGCATAAGGATGATTTGGCCACAAGTTAAACATGGTGGCATATGAGGCAAATGTGTTCATAAACTTGCATATTACATTATAAGCCTCAAAACATGCATGATATCAAACTTTAGCAAAATAGGTGAAACATGGTCATAAATGACATAGGATGATAGCTATGATTCGCATATAACATCATATGCAAGATAACATAAGGGTTATGAGAGTTCCTATGTTGCTTTATGCAACATTTCAAATCAAAGCTCATAGCTTTCAATGCACAAAGTCAAGGTGATAGCTTTACAAACATGCATAGAATAAATCTATGCATAACATAATAGAATCAAAGCACAAATCATACTTAGGCCCAAACTCAAACTTGCAACATGTCATATTTAACTTCATAGTTAGAATCTAAGAGTAGAATAGGGCTTACAATGCTATGAAGACTTATAAAATAAAATAAGATTGAGACGAAGCCACTAGCAACTCTAAAAACCCCCCAAATGAATACAAGCTCCAAGTTGTCTTGAGAAACAAGAAGCTCCTTTGATTTGTATGAAGAAAGATCCTTGTTTTGATGAAGAAAGGTGGCTCTTTTACTAGCTTAAGACACTCAAACTTTCATGAAGAGGATGGAGGCCATGATCAAGAAGCATTTTGGCATAGTTTAGTTATAGGAATGATTAATGAGGGTTTAAGCTAGGTCTTAGGGTCTTTTTATAGAAGATTAGGTTAGTTTAGGCCATAGGATTAACCATAATTCAGATCTGAGCCATTAAAATCCGTCACCAGCCCTAAATCATGTCTTGAGGAACAAGTCAGGTGCACCCAGGCCAAACTGGCCGACCACCCAAGTCGACAGCGGTGTCGACTGGGCAGTCGACACCACCTGGGGTGTGTCGACTCCCAAGTCGACTCCCCAGTAGACTTGGGGGTGGCGGGAATTTTTCCCGCCTGTTCTGCTTGGCTGAATTTGAATTCTAAATTCAAATTTGAACTGTTTTTGAACTTGAAATTTTCTGAAAACTTTGACGGGCCATAACTTGGTCATACGGACTCCGATTTCGAAAACTCGGACTCTATTTCGCGTATTTTTCCGAGACGAACGTAATTGCGCATCCCGTTTCCCTTGATTCAGATTTTATCATTTAATTGTGCCTTGGTTTATGTTATTTAAAAATACGGGTTGTTACATTCTCCCCTCCTTAAAGGATTTTGTCCCCGAAATCTTCAAGTTAGGAAGAAGGTATCCTACCATCCATCATCCATCTACTCAAAACATCATCAACGAGCAGTCATTGTCCTTAACAAATTCTAAATGCTGTATGATCATATGCAAAAGTGTGTGCATATGTACTTATCTAATGCGAAAATCAGGCGGTTACTGATTCAGTAAACCTCCTTAATGCAAAGTATGTTAGAGAAATGAGTCCATATGTATGCAAATTCCTAACATAATTCATAATCTCGATATGAGTGCACATAACATTCATCCATATGTAACATCCACG
This sequence comes from Allium sativum, assembly GCA_030737875.1. Classification (NCBI taxonomy): domain Eukaryota; kingdom Viridiplantae; phylum Streptophyta; class Magnoliopsida; order Asparagales; family Amaryllidaceae; genus Allium; species Allium sativum. The sequence goes on along the minus strand of CM060918.1, from coordinate 782,510,325 downwards.
TGATAGCATAACAAGTTTCAGCCATGAATAAGTATAAGCACTCATGCATATGCAATATGAAAGTGTGTGAGCCGATCTTAGTGCCTAATGTGTATCATGCATCCACGAGTATCCACTTGCAAACACTTGCAACCACTTGCAAACATCAAGCATAACATGTTTCAAATACATGTTTCATCCAAAGGGTTTCTACCTAAGGTTCTCATGACAAGGTTAACGAGATAACAAGATAAACATGGATAGCAAAAGAAAGATATGCTAACTAGGAAAAGAGATTGATAATGTACCCTCAAAAAGAAATGGATAAAGCCCACGCATCTTCTCCTCGGTTTCCCAAGTTGCATCCTCTTCGGCCTCACTCCACTGAACCTTCACCAATTTGACTTCTCGATTTCTTAGCTTCTTGATCTCCGTTCCCAAGATACGAATCGGAGCTCGCCTCAAGGTTGCCTCTTTCTCTACCTCCATGTCTTCAAGAATACTAGGTTCAACCACCTCAGCGGACTCATGTAGGCACTTTCGGAGATGCGAGACATGAAAAACATTGTGTAATCCGGCCAGCTTCTCGGGCAATTCCACTCTATAAGCCATTTGCCCAATCTTCTCGATGATAGGGAAGGGTCCAACGAACCTTGGTGCTATCTTTCCAACTGCTCCAAAACGAACCACATTACACAAAGGAGAAACCTCGACGAAAACCATATCTCCAACTTCGAATTCCAAATCTATCCTTCGCTTGTCAGCATAGGATTTCTGTCTGTCTTGGGCCGTTTTCATCCGTTTTTGAATCAACTCTACCTTCTCGGATGTGCCCCTTATCATGTCGGGCCCAAGTATAAGCTCATCCGTTGTCTCCCACAAACATGTTGGTGACCTGCACGACCTTCCATACAAAGCTTTGAATGGTGCCATTCCTATGCTTGCCTGATAGCTGTTATTATAAGCAAACTCTACAAGAGGAAGGTGGTCTTCCCAAGTACCACCAAAGTTAAGAACACAAAGCCTCAAAAGATCTTCTAGCACTCTATTCACCCTTTAGGTTTGGCCATCCGTCTGGGGGTGATAGGCTGTACTTAGATTCAATCGCATACCCATCGCTTCTTGCAAACTATTCTAGAACTGGATGGTGAAGATTGGGTCACAATCGCTAACTATGCTAGAAGGATCTCCATGCAATCGCACTATCTCTCGAAGATAAACAGATGCTAGCCATGATGCGGTCCTCTTGCTCTTCACTGGAATGAAATGAGCACTCTTCGTAAGTCTATTAACTATGACCCATATCCCATAAAGCCCAAATAGTTTGGTCAACTTAATGGACATCTTCACCCCAACTATATATCACAAACAGGCGAGTCATACTCCTTATGGGGTTTGCAACAGAACTAAGATTGAGAATATGACCGAGAGGATATACTTAAAAGATAGCATGCGAGTAAGCTCCACAGAATAGTAGGGGTCAAGGACATACTCTTAAAAAGAGATATAATGCGCGTATCTAGTCTTCAATCTCCTAAGTCGCATTTTCTTGTGCTTAATCCCATCGTGCCTTGACCGTCTTTTAACTTCACAATTCCGTAGTTTCAAAATATGAGTTGGAACTCGTTTCACCGTTGCCTCTCGTTCCACATCCACTTATTCTTTTCCTAAAAATACTTGGCTACAACTGCGTTCTCATGGTTTTCCTGCAAGCTTTCCAAAATTCGTTAGTGAATCCGGGATCTCGTTTACATACCATACGGTATTCCATGTAGAAGAACTATCTCTTGAAAACAAATGCCAATCCACGTTGCCAAATGTACTTACTAGGGTGATTTCTTCTAACCCATGCTTAAGCGAAATGGACTATCCACCTTAGTGGCGAACACTGCTCGATTGGATTACAAATTTCCAATAAAATGCCAAGGGATTCTAGATAACTAATCATGACGGAACCCTAAAGGTCACACGAGATTTCGAGGGTATTACCGAGGCGAGTCATGAGCCTCGCAACCCTATGTTCCAAAATCAAGAATGGCTCCATAATTGGACAACCAATCCATGCCCAAAATCAACCTGTATCCCATAAACCCTAGAACATAAGCATTACACATGAATTCTACGCTCAAAATAGAGATTTTCAAATCCATACAAATCGCAGATAGATGGGCGGAACCCCCAATCGGATTTGAAATACTAACGGGATTTTCAACTAGACTAGTACTTAGGTGCAAACTTTCAACAAGATCAGAAATAAAACTATGCGATGCGCCAGAATCAAAAACAGGGAAATCATAAATGTAAACATGACTTTCTACAGAAACACTACCTCGATCAAAAGCTGGAAGAGCGAGGAGAGCCTGCAACTGCCCTCCAGAGGGTCCTGCTCGCTGAGTTTGCCTTTTCCCTTGTCCTCGCTTTTTCGGGCAATCCTTGCTGAAGTGTCCAGACTTTCCACAATGAAAGCATTCTCCCAACTTCCTTTTCTTCTTCCTACAGTCTTTGGCTATGTGCCCAGTGATCCCACAGAAGTTGCACTTCCTCCTTTCTCTCGACTTGTTGTCCTTGCTGTTGTTGTTCTTGCCTCCTTTTCCAGAATCTACCTTCTCGCCTTGAGACTCATTTGCCTTGACCTCCTTCTTGCCACTCTTATCTTCCTCTTGAAGCAGGGCCATATTCACCAAACTCTCGAAAATCGCCCCCATGGGTATATGAGACATGGCCAAACCGCGCAATGGCTCATTCAATCCTAGAGCAAAGCGTAGGGCCTTCTTCTGAGCTGTGTTAACCAAGTCTAGACCGAATTGAGCAAGTTTATTAAACTTATCGACGTATTCCCTAACGGTCATGTCCCCTTGTTTTAGTGATAGAAACCTCTCCATCTGAAGGTTCTCTTCTATCGATGATAGAAACCTCAGTCCAAACCTTCTCCTAAAGTCATCCCAAGTCTGAATTGGCCTAGTAGTGGTGGTGACTACCCACCAATATGCAGCTTCCTCTTTCAATAACCATACCGCCAACAGAACTTTTCTACGGTCTTCCACATCAAAGATGGCAAAGAGGTCTTCAGTTTCCTTCAACCAGTTCCTTGCCTCAACAAAAGTCTCCGTCCCAATAAAATTCTTGCCACCCATCGCCTTAAAGTCCTTGCAAATCTTCGTGAAATCCGCTTGTGGATGCGGAGGAGGAGGAGGAACCTCAGCAACGGGAGGGGGAGGAATGTTAGCCACGGGGGATGGGGGAGGAATGTCCGCGGGGCCGGCTTCATTCGCCCTTGCCTCCATGTACCTTCTAAACCAAATAGGTACTGGTACGCCCTCCAGAATGGCAAAATTATCGGCCATACTGAAACGAAGAAAAAGATAGATTGAGAACGAGGAAACAAAGGATAGTGCTAAGGGCTTTTGGGGAATAGCCTTTTAAAATAAACTAGACTTTTCTTGAAAAATACTTAATTGGTTTTGAAAATAGTTTTGAAAATAGTTTTTCAAAAGGTAAGTTTTTTTTAAAAAAACCTTTTGTTCCATCTCGTAAACCTTATGCTCTGATACCAAATGTAACACCCCACCTCCGCCAGGGTCACTCTTACAAGTACACTAGCTTTGGAGGGGTGTTGGACTAGGTAAACATGCATGCAGATATCACAAGACAGAACATATAAGTAAAAAAAACAGAGTAAATAAAGAAGCGGGTAAAAACTAACATTTCAAAACCATAGTCAAGTTACATCAAAGTACTTGGTCATTATTTTCCCACAAAACAAAGTCTAGAAACATAAACTGAAAACTGGAAAAAACATAAAGTAACTATCCCCAAAGTAGAATAAAGCCATAGCATGCTCAAGTCCAAACCGTACATGAGCTATCCAGAAAAGCAGCTAAAGATCCAAGCTAGGTACCAGTGTTCCCACCCTGTAAACCTGGGGGGGGGGTGAAACGGAAGAAAAGAGGCAAAAGAAAACGGGTCAGTCAAAAAGACTGGTAAGTCCTACCTACTATTAGTATAAAAACTAATAAAGTTAACTAGACATGTAAACAGAGATGAAACATAGGGTGATAACTGGCATGGTGAAAAGTTAACAAGATAGATCAAGTGTGGCATCGCATATACAAGGTTAAGTTGCACCAGGTGTACTAGTATTCTAATCCATGTCAAGTATAAAAAAGAAATGATCCCTTGGCCCCAAAGTTGGCCCAACATCATGAGGTGACCTAAATCAAGGCCCAACTACTCGGTCTAGTCGATCGGCTCCCTATAAGCCTATCTCGTCGTGTATCGGTGTCATACGGCTTAATCATGTAATGTAGTAAACTGTGCAAGGTCCACCCCAGGGTGTATCCAGCCCTAAGGTGTAAACCACAGACACAATTCAAGCACGCACAATCTAAACCTACTGGTGCCCATGTTCAACTCCGGACTTAATGTGCACGACCATGGTCCGCCTGAACAACCGGTGCACCATTCAACCATCTCTTTTGGTCTCTTACAAGCAGTCCAGTAATCGTGCCCCACCCTAGCCTAGTCCAGGGTATCCAGATACTCCCAAGTGGGTTACGGCTGAAATGGACCTCGTAACTAGGATTTCAAGCGGGTTAAGTGTGGTTAACCCTATCCTAACCACGTATTCAGTTGGTCAAGTGTGTCCAAGCAGTTCATGACTTAACCCTATCAATACATCGTGTTTAATTGGTTAAGTATTCAAGTAGTCCATGACTTAACCCTACCAACCCATCGTGTTTAATTGGTTAAGTATTCAAGTAGTCCATGACTTAGCCCTACCAACCCATCGTGTTTAATTGGTTAAGTATTCAAGTAGTCCATGACTTAACCCTACCATGTGGCATTAATTAACTTAATGCACCCCAACCTCTCACATTAGATTTTGTTGTGGTTACTAGTTAAGACGGGCGGGTCCGGGTAGCTTTACACCACAACCTAGTCTAACCTCGGGTTTTAAGTGCGATATGACCAACTACTCATATTGGGTCCTATTGTTTGTAGCCACTAGTTAAGCTGGTCGGTTCCGGGTAGATTTATGCTACAAAATCAACCCAACCTCGAGTTGGCCACTTTCATGTTTTCTACATGTCATGTCCACGTTCATGTTTTCAAGCATAAACACATGTCAAACTTTCATGTCATGTTTTCAAGTCATGCTTTCATGTTATTTAAGTTTTCCCAACTACCCATAACGTATTCCCATCGCACGTAAATTCGCATCAACGCAAATAGATCAAAGAGGGAACATAACAATATGACAAGGTGGGCATAAGGTGGCAAAGTCTGTCACAAATTAAACATGGTGATATTTGAGGCAAGGGTGTTCAACATACTAGCATATGGCCTCAACATGTATGATGGCATAAAAAGGTGACTTGGCCTCAAACATATCAAATAGCATAAGGGTGCTTTGGCCACAAGCATGCATGATAGCATAAGGGTGATTTGGCCATAAGCATGCATAATAGCATAAGGGTGATTTGGCCACAAGCATGCATAATAGCATAAGGGTGATTTGGCCACAAGTTAAACATGGTGGCATATGAGGCAAATGTGTTCATAAACTTGCATATTACATTATAAGCCTCAAAACATGCATGATATCAAACTTTAGCAAAATAGGTGAAACATGGTCATAAATGACATAGGATGATAGCTAGTGATTCACATATAACATCATATGCAAGATAACATAAGGGTTATGAGAGTTCCTATGTTGCTTTATGCAACATTTCAAATCAAAGCTCATAGATTTCAATGCACAAAGTCAAGGTGATAGCTTTACAAACATGCATAGAATAAATCTATGCATAACATGATAGAATCAAAGCACAAATCATACTTAGGCCCAAACTCAAACTTGCAACATGTCATATTTAACTTCATAGTTAGAATCTAAGAGTAGAATAGGGCTTACAATGCTATGAAGACTTATAAAATAAAATAAGATTGAGACGAAGCCACTAGCAACTATAAAAAACCCCAAATGAATACAAGCTCCAAGTTGTCTTGAGAAACAAGAAGCTCCTTTGATTTGTATGAAGAAAGATCCTTGTTTTGATGAAGAAAGGTGGCTCTTTTACTAGCTTAAGACACTCAAACTTTCATGAAGAGGATGGAGGCCATGATCAAGAAGCATTTTGGCATAGTTTAGTTGTAGGAATGATTAATGAGGGTTTAGGCTAGGTCTTATGGTCTTTTTGTAGAAGATTAGGTTAGTTTAGGCCATAGGATTAACCCTAATTCAGATCTGAGCCATTAAAATCCGTCACCAGCCTTAAAGCATGTCTTGAGGAACAAGTCAGGTGCACCCAGGCCAAACTGGTTGACCACCCAAGTCGACAGGGGTGTCGACTGGGCAGTCGACACCACCTAGGGTGTGTCGACTCCCAAGTCGACTTGGGGGTGGCGGGAATTTTTCCCGCCTGTTCTGCTTGGCTGAATTTGAATTCTAAATTCAAATTTGAACTGTTTTTGAATTTGAAATTTTCTAAAAACTTTGACGGGCCATAACTTGGTCATACGGACTCCGATTTTCGAAAACTCGGACTCTATTTCGCGTATTTTTCCGAGACGAACGCAATGGCACAGCCCGTTTCCCATGATTCAGATTTTGTCATTTAATTCTGCCTTGGTTTATGTTATTTAAAAATAGGGGTTGTTACACTCATCAATTTCGTCGACCCCCAGTCGCCGCTTCTCACCCTCGACAATAGCATCCCATATATTGGCCAGGGTAACATGATAGTTGGGAATCCAAGAGATATCCCGATGCTTGATAACTTGACCTAAGAAATCGAACAACAATCCCTCAAAGTTGTCTATATCCTTCTCTTTTTCGGCAAGCTTATCAGCCACAACAGCTGCTGACTCAAGAGCGTTGTTGGCATTACTTTCGGCGACAGCTACCCACTCCTCAACCTGAGCAAGTTGATCATTTAGGACCTCCTTCTCTTTCTTGGCAAGGGCAAGATCATTTTTTAAGCTCGCCATTTCTTTCACCCAAGCCTCTTTCTCAGAGGAAAAGTAATCCTGAACTGTCTTCAGTTCGGTGTTAACCGCCCTGAGATCCTCCACTTCTTTTCTCAGGGCCACCCGTTCCTGACTATTTAAGTCAAGATCGTTGCGAAAACATTCCCTGGCACTTTCCAACTCGGACTTGTAATTCTCTGTGTCTCGCCGAGCTAAAGCCAGTTGGGCATGTGCATCCTCCAGTTCTTTTTCCATTTTGCACCTGGCCCTCGCATCATTGTCAATCTTTACCCTGGCCCTGGCTGCATCCGTCTCCATTCGACAGATGATTAAAGAGAGTGTAACCGCATGCTTCTTCATTACCCCATATTGTTTAGCTGCATGGCACACATACCATATCACCTATGTGTCCCAATCCTCGAGGACCGGTTCAAGATCTGGGACAAACGCCATCCTCTCAAAGTAAATGTCGAGAAACTATTTTCGTAAATGTTCCAACCTGGCCGTGATCTCAGAACTGGGGGCAACATCCCTTGCAGCAGTAGTGTCCAGGCCACGCTCACCAGAGGAACTAGGAACTGTCTTCCCCTTCTCTATAATCCTTCCCTCATCTTTGTCCTTTTCCTTTGGCTCAACATGTTTCTTAGAAGGTTGGGCATGAGAAGGAGTGCTTTTTGGAGGGGTTAAATCCCTAGGAAGTTGCTTCCCCCCAGCTGGTGGCACTGGACGACCAGGTGGCTTTCCATAACTTTGCTTCGGCGGAGATCGAGGTCGTGCAGGATAAGATTGATGAGAATCCCGGGGTCGACGGCTATCCCTTCCCCGACTATCGCTACGTGTGTGCTCAGGATCCAGAAGGAGGCTCGGGGTGCTCTGGCGATGGGAACAGTAGGAATAAGATCGTTTGCGAGACATTCTTTCTGCAAAGAAATCAAGAGCGCGTTAGAACTGTGGACCACAGTAGCAAAAGAGTGTTATGACAAATGGTGCATGTGTTTGGTGCATCCCGTGGAATCCCCTTTTTTAAAAAATAGACCAGGACCCAAGGTTAGGCTCGTTTGGGTAACTCCTTTTTCTCCAACCGGAGCACCCGTTTCTTCGGAAAGGGGAAAGATTGGTTCCCCTCCGAAATCTTCTTGGGTATAGATATCATCTGGCAAAGGAATGTAACTTAATACCCCAAAAATCTGTTCCTCCGTTAATTCATCGTGAGCGGAAGACTTAACTGGCGATGAAGTCCTCAGTGGAGAATGTTCCTCGGAGGTTGCAACCTCCTTTGATTTATCAGCTCGTCCCTCATCTCCTTTATACACGTTTAAATATTCGTCGTCCTGATTAATCATCGGTGAAGGACTCTTGCGAAGAGTATTCGTCTCTGTCTCTGCAGCTTGAGAAGTTCCTTCTCCTTCAGCTGGGGGCACATACTTCTAAGGTTTGCCACCCGCGCCAAGTCCGAATATTATGTCCAAAAGATGATGTTTGTGAAGGTTTTCGTCGGTGGTACATTTCTTGATTCTCAAGAAGCCCGACTTTCTTTTTAGGAGATGGGATAATCGATCGTTATACACTGAGCCTTCTCTCTTGGGGAATGTGTGATCTGCGCAAAGGAAAAGGAAACATGTAAATACTTTGATTATGTAGTTCAATCATGTATCCGGAGGCTCGAAAATTACTAGATTTGAGCCACCTCCTCGCACACCCAGCTTGGTGTTTTATGTAAAACCAATCAGCTTTGGGATCCCCTATGTTGCTGTAACCATCGGACAGAACCTTCCTGTTGGCTAAAGAAAGAGAAATTTGGGGTTGCTATGGAACGGTGCTTGAAAAGATAGTAGAATTTCAAGTCTTTAAAAGTAAGATCAGTTTTCAGAACCTCTGCATACGCGACATATAAAGTGTACAAGGCTGCATAAGCATTGGGATGAAGCTGCATAAGGGCAATACACAATCGTCTTAAGGTTTCAACGACGATTGGAGGAAACGGAGGAATAGCGCCTACCCAGCACATGAGTCGGCTGATTGCCATGTACCCTTCTGGAGCAAGATGAGGTCTATCTCCGCTTTCGGGTGTTTTCACATCGTCCCACAGGATCCCGTGTTTCAAACAAATTTTCTTAAGTTTTATATCATCTAGTTTGGAGGGTAAAGAATCAGTGAATTTCTCAATTCCTAGAACGCCGGGAATCTCATCGAGAGCTCGGTCATCCACTTCGGACTCCTCCTCTAGCGAGGTACTCTCAGATGAATTAGACTCTGTCTCAGCCTCATATTCGGATTCAGAATCCTCATCCTCTGGGTTAATTGAAGGAACCTCAAGATCGTGGTTTTCCGACACCTCCGGGTCCACCTCTGTTTCGAATCTTACAGGAGAAAGATTATTCGACATTGCAGTTTTGGTGAGCAAATATGAGAGATTAAAATACAGTTACCAGTTCCCCGTGTGTGTAAGTGCAAGTGTATGCCTCTGCGTGCATTAAAGAAAAGCATAAAAGTTAACAAGATCATCGAAGGATTAGTCGTCAACAGCAGTCAAATTATGCTGTCAGTCAGTCCAGAAGGATCTCTTAAGGGCTCTAACCTAACTATCCATCAATATATCAGAAGTTATGTTGTGTTTATTAGTCAACATATGCATCGGATCGTTCATTGGATTGGCTCGTGAGACAGAGTTCAGATCGCTATGTGTTGGTGGGTCGTGAAGAAGGAATCAGATCGTGGGAAAGTCTCGGATCATGATGGAACGTCGGATCGTGAGATGCTCTTGCACTTGTCCCATCATCGGATTGCAACAAGCCCCTCACGATCCACCCTAACTCCCATTTCCACGAAACGATCCTCCTTCATCCTCGCAATCCGATCCGTTGGTCAGATTAACAGTCCATCTTCGTTTCTTCTCCCGTAATTTCTCCATCATCACGATGCGATTCGAACCATCACCTCGCCATCACCATGAACCGGTTCGACCTTCTTCTTCTTCCTTCCTCTGTTCCCTTCTCCATCTCCAGACTCGAACAGTGACACCGATGGCATCTCGTCAACTTTAGAGCCTCATATATCATAACGCTTCACCATGCTCTCCTCTTAAATCCATGGAAACTCAGGAAAAACAAGGGTAGAATCACATGAAAACATTTCAGATATGATTACCTTTCTAAAAATTGGGAGACAAGTGGGTTTTTGGAGAATTAGAAACTAGGGTTTTTCTCAAAAGAACTAGCGATGCGACAACGAACGAAGAAGAAAGGGAAAATAGAGAGGAGATCGGTTTATATAGGTGAATTGTTGACCGTTCGTATCACCTTTTTTGTCCCATTTGATCCGCTGGGCCTGATGGACCACGAACCGCCAAAGAAGCCCGCTGCGATTCAAGTATGGATCCTTCCAGGCGATGGCCCTTGACGCATGAGGCGATCCCATCTAGACGTGCTTCGTGGTTCACCACGGTCCGTGATGAAAAACGACGATTCGAGCCCCAACTTGATTAGAGGATTGGAAAAGAGAAATTTCAAATTTGCAGAAATACAAAAGTTATTAAATACTTCTTTAAACAGGGAGCATTGAGACTTACTTGGGGATTTAATAATGATATCTCCGGGAGCCTAAAAGATGGAAATTAACCGATAAGAGAAGAAATGGTTGGTGGTCTAATTAGATATTTATACTCATCAAGAGGTGTAACCATTCACAGCAGGGCGACGATATAAATGAACGTGACCATTGGTTCGCAAGTGTCCATTCAGCAATTTCGAAGCATGTTCCATCCTCGATAAAACATACTTCAAGGGGGCAAAATGTTGGCTAGCTTTTTGACCAAGCCACCCAGGTCCACACACGAGGAAGACGTGATGTTTAGTTCCTTTGACCAGTAAAGTCTCGATCGCGATCGCTCCATCCAGGTCGGCTCACTGTGTCTTCTTCAGCTCACGATCGCCCCTCGCAGCCTCGAACCGATCCATCCTCAGCAACTCGAACCGATCCAGGCCCAGGAGACAAGGAAATGGCTGATACCAAGTCATCCACGATCCGAGAATGCAGGATCTCGCGACACGTTTTCATAACTGTCATATTGACCAATTCTCCATCAAGCCACGAACCAGTCCGAGATTCTCGAGATGTGTGCCACGTATGACCACGATCTGCCTAAGGAAATCATCTATAAATAGCCCAGATCTTGGCATTCTTGGGGATCTTTTTTGGCAATTCTGAGTTCTGCATCCACCATTATCACACATCCATTATTATTCAGAGCTGTTTCGAAATTATTGAGTGAATTCAACATTGTAAGAGTGAGATTGAGGGATAAATCATCGATTGTACTCTGATTTTAAGTATAATCGTTGATACAAAGAGGACGTAGGCTCGTTAACGCCGAACCACTATAAACTTGTATCTTTTCTGATTTTCTAGCATTTTTCCTGACATTAATTTCTACATAGCTGAACAACTTGGGTGTTAGAGCCAATTTTGGATCTGACAATATATATATAAGGAGCATTTCGGGGAACCCCCATTTTGCAGCACCCATTTAGCATCCTTAACCGTTCGTGAGCTACACAAATTCAAATCCAACAAGAATTTGTAGATGTTCAACGCACACATATATATTATCATCTATCTAAAATTTGAGCTCATTCCGATATTCATAGAATGATATATTTGATGTTTAAATTTAACGGTTCGAATAAATGTCTGAATGGTGAATAGTTGAGCTAAGATTTTGAAAATGTTACGAATGTTGGAACAAACTCAAATTTTGGATAGATGATAATATATATATATATGGATTGAACATCTACAAACTTTTGTTGGATTTGTATTGGTGTAACTCACGAACAGGTAGGGATGCTAGAGGAGTGCTGCAAAACATTGCAAAACATCGGTGCTAAACTATGAATGGGTAGGGATTGGCAACCTTCTTTTGCAGCACCCATTTAGCACCCTTAACCGTTTGTCAGCTATACTAATTCAAATCCAACAAGAGTTTGTAGATGTTCAATACACACACACACACACACACACACACACACACATATATATATATATATATATATATATATATATATATATATATATATAGACACACACACACACACACAAATCAAAATTAACGTTGAAACCTATCAAATTCATTAGATTAAATAAGATTCTGTTTTAGATTGGATCAAAAACAATTATAAACTTCCTAGACCTAATAAAGTGTTGAAAGGATAATAAAAAAAATTCCACACATCCATTGCATGTTGGCATAATTTCAACATCAACTATGTTGGTTGCATAAAAAGAAAAGTTAAAAAGTGTTTGTACCTATGTTTTGACATGTAAAGGCAATCACAAATTTTTAACTCCTGTTTCTCATGTTTTCTGATTTTATGTCCTAAAAATATTTTATTTCCAAGTTTGAACTAGTTGAAGAAACAATGACACATAGTCATAGGGAACAAGAGGATCCTTTTTGTAGTGGAAAAGAACATTTTTTGTAACTAATTGCTTAATAACAGACTATTTGAAAGCTAGAGCTTTACAGCTTAAATAGAAAGGTACATAAGATGAGCCAAAAATGGGAGAAGAAGCCGATATACCTTAATGCACTTGTCCTCAGCTGTGCTTATTTTTGTGTATACCTAATTTTTCTTTCTTTTTATGATAATTCAGTGCGATGACAAGCATCTTATCTCAACTAGTTAAGATGTTGGTACAAAATGCAAAAGGTCACGGGTTCGGTTTAATCAAACCCACTTGTCACCTAATATGAATCCAAATTTTTATATAAAATACTATATTTAAGGAGCGTTTTAGGGCACTTAGGCGCTCATATTTTGTAGCATCTCTTTAGCACCTTTACCCATTCGTGAGCTACATCGACCCAAATACAACAAAAAGTTATAGATGTTCAATTCACATGCACACACACACACACACACACACACACACACACACATATATATATATATATATATATATATATATATATATATATATGTATATATGTATATGTATTGTCATCTATCCAAAACTGGAGTTCGTTCCGACATTCGTAACATTTACAAAATCTTAGCTTAATTATTCACTGTTTAGACATTTATACGAACCGTTAAATTTAAACATAAAATATATGATTTTACGAATGTCGGAACAAACTCAAATTCTGAATAGATGATAATATATATGTGGATTGAACATCTACAGATTTTTGTGGAATTTGGATTGATGTAGCTCACGAATGGATATGGGTGCTGCAAAATAGGGATGTCGTGAAACACTGATATATATATATATATATATATATATATATATGTGTGTGTGTGTGTGTGTGTGTGTGTGTGTGTGTGTGTGTGTGTGTGTGTGTGTGTGTACATATGAGAGTTCCGTGGAATCACTGTTTTGCAGCACCCCCACCTACCGTGAACTACACTTATCCAAATCCAACAAGATTTGTAGATGTTCAATCCAAATATATAGATTTGGATTAGTGTAGTTCACGATACTTTAGAGGTGCTGCAAATTAGAAATGTCCCGAACGCTCCTATATATATGTACAAGTGTGAACCCGTGCTTCGCACACGGGTTGGTGAAATTAGCCAATAGTCCAAAAGCTCTTTGAGGAGATGATTCATCAAAAATTAAGCAATAACCAATTTTGAGTAATAATATTGTGCTGCGGGTAACTACTGTTTGAAACTTGTAAAATAAAGGTATGCACTTTGCTGGCAATTACTCTTGTTGTTTATATTACTGAAAAGTTGCATAACAGAACAAGTGCAATAGTGATAGTTTATAATAGATAACATATTGGTAATAAAGTTTGGTGTGGGGAGAAAAAACGTACATGTCCATTTTTTAATTGCCTTGAATTTGAATATATTTTTTGCTTATGGTAATATGCATGGTATCTGGTTATCTTACCCATATTTCACTTCCACATTATTTCAGATTTGATTTTTTGCTTTTGCTTTCCCCTTTGTCTTTGTGGCAGTGATAACCTAACTAACAAAACCAAAAGTATAGTTTGGATGCCAAATGCAGAAGTACAAAACAAAATTTAACATGCAAACAATCAAAAGCAATGAAGTAGACTGAGTAAACAACCAAGCGTATGAAAAAATGAAGTTCATTAACATGTTTCATGTTCAGTACAAAATAACAAAACTACAACAATTTTTTACCATTGACGGGAAAAAATTGAAATAAACTAAAAGTAGATCCAATGAAAAAATTATGGGAAAAAGTAGCAAAACATCAAATTTAAGACGTCGAGAATTCTAACATGCAAAATGATGCAAGAACAACACCCCAGCCATCACCATTACATGAGATGCATAAGATAAGTTCTGAATGTTGAGTATTCTGATAATAAGTCCAACCCTGAACAGTTGTTGTACTACATTGGCCATGGCAGAAGATTTTCAACACAAAGGAGAATATTTTTTTTTGTAAAAGTGGGTGTACTAAATCTCTTGACAATACATCCCATAATCATTGCAAAAGGCTTAAAAAAGACGAAGGTAACTAATATTTATTTAAATAAGCTAATTAAAAAAATGTCATTTTGTTAGACACAGAAAGTAATATTCAAATTATTTATATCTTTTACTTAGGTAAACTTATTTATTTATTTATTTGATAGTGACAGTCATACTGCTAATCAATAGTTTGGAAACGAAACAAACAGAGGAGACTATCAACGCACAAGCAAAAATTTGTACCATATTTGTGCCATACCCCTTTTTCGTGGAATCCGCTACTTTAATAACCATGCTAAATAAAAGAAGAAAGAGAAATAATTCTAATATATAATTTGTAATAACATTTATAATATAAAAAATTCATAGGGCTTATAATTCACTAAAATGTGTCATATAAAAGCTTTCATAGTTTGACAGATCTTTAATATAATGTATGAAATTTACATGTAAATCATTATATAATCATTCTAGCGCTTGTCCAAATTTTTTGATAATCAAATGTAAAAACTACAGTCAATTTATTACATAAAAATCAAATCAATGACCCAATATTCCTTTTAAATAAATATTTTAGCATCAGACAATTTTATGTTCAAAAATATATTTTATTTAAATATTATTACCTTCATTTTAAAGTAAGCAATTTAATATTCAGTGAATATATTTATAACATATCCCTAAAATATTTTTTAATATTATTAAATGTGAAAAAGTTTCTCTTGTAAAATATAATTAGAATGCAATACGTAAGCAATCTTAAAATTTTAACCACATGAACTTAAAAGAGATAATTTTATATTCCAATAAAAATGATTCCATTTTCCATCGAGGGTATTAAAAAATGTTTATTTTTCATTTGTATTATATGCAACAACTTTAGATTCAACCTATAAAAAACATGTATTTGAAATACTAAATTAATAGCAGATTAAAAAAATTACAACTTTACTTACTGGTAGAAGCTAATAAGATGCCTGTAAGAAGATTAGTCTTTCTAAACAAATTCGCAAAAGAAATGATACATAATTTTTTTATCAATGTTATTATGTCCTTAATATGCTTGACATAATTAGCATTACCATTTTAGCTTAACAAAAGTGGATTTGAAAAAAAGAATATGCAAATTTAATGATAGTGACAACAGAGCTGCAGTTTGGAATAATTAACAAAAAAGCATCCTTGTCCTAGTTAGTCACTTTGACTTAGGTGCAAGAGACCATAGATTTGAAAGTTGCATACTGTGATTCAAACATATATTGACAGATGACATGTTGCATATTATCCAAACTTATATCTAAGCACCCAATTTCATTGAAAAAAAAAAAAACATTACAATATTCGCAATGGAGAAGGTAACAAAATCCTCGTTGAACTTAAAAATTCTATGTCAAAAATTAAGTTTTATGTGTATGTGTGTATAAAGACCCCAAAAAACATGTATTTTTCAATTGAAATGGTTCTTTTCCCTATTTGTACAGACGGTACACAAACGAATAGTGATGTCGTAGTCAAGAGCCAAAACAATTATTTTGGTAAGTTATAAATAGATGTATGTAAAAAATGTTGAAGTCTGTAGATGGCGAAATGCATAAACATACTTCATTATCCAGCAGTCCCAAACTGAAACCAAACATGTCATTGCTTCCTAGGTTGACAAAGTCCAACAGCATGCCAATATGCACTGACCGTTGCTCTGAAAGTGTCAAGACAAAGCGATCCAGATGCGCATGTGGTTTGCACATGGTTCGACTAAATAAGATATATTAAAATCTATGTAATTGCAGTCCGCTATCATGGTAAGATAATTTTAGACATAACTATCTTTCATTTTGTTTCGCACATATGTGGCTTATTATCACTGTAAATCAATGTCAAAGCAAATTTATCAAAAACTTTTAGATGGCATTTCAATATATTTAATTATACTGTCACACTAAGTTATAATTCAAACTTTTATACACTTTAACTTACTTAATAACTCTTGTTAGTTAACTAAATCAACGTTAAGTGGTTATTCTTAATTAAATTTTCAATTAAAATTTAATACCATGCATGTTTAGAAGAAAAACTCAAGCATAAAGTGCATTCTATATAAAAAAAAAAAAAATTGCGGTGTTCATTTGTTGCAAAACCATTTTATATTTCAATTGCATTAAGATATTTACCTTTGTACGTACTGGTAGGGAATAAAACTTCTAGACTATAAGTTACACAACTTAAAGTTAAAATATTTTCTTTAATATTAACTGCTCTGACTTGTACAACATCCATAGTTATACCTGAAAGAAAGGAAAAAACTACCTGAGCACTAAAAACAAAATCTTTGAAAGAGAACAATTTCACATACCATCACAAATCTGTTATGATGACTGGTTCTCAATGCCAAATTTCCTTTCTGAATTTAGGTAGTGTTTGATTTATTTTATGTTTTGAGTTTTAAGCTTTCAACGTTAATTTCGATAGATGCAAAGATTTGAAGGATAGCGAAAGTAACGGGCGAAAAACAGAGAGGATGATGGAGGGAATGACGAAACGGTGAAGGAATGAATTTGTCATTGTCCTTCTGTTGTTTCTTAAAATACGAAAATAATAAAAAATAGTTTTTGGTTTCGTGTGTTAACTTTGTTTTGTAAAACGACCGTTTTCACGATGAGTGTGTTGTTCTGTACTTCCGTATGTGTAAAAACCCAAAACTAAAAATTTGAAACCAAACACACCCGACTTCAATCATATTTCGTTCTTATGAAAAAAGTTCCGTAAACATCCAAGCATTCAAAATCCAGCTGTTACAAACAGAATTATCTAATTTTAATGTAGTCAGTCCGATGCATTATTATAAAGAAATCGGCATATCCGATTATTACATTACAAAATTTAGTAAAACTCAAAGAAAGTGAACATATGCTATTAATTTTTCTTTAATGCTGCTTACGTTTCTTTCTACATACACAAATAAAACTTGACCACAGAGACAGTATACATGTATGTGCGCTCTAAGCAACATAGTGTGAACTTTTGCATCATCCCCTAGCCCTTGCTGCACGGATGAAGCCTGTCTCAATGGCTCCCTGTAAAATTATAAACTATACATACAACCATGTTAAAACAGGAGAGAGAGAGAGAATATTATAAGCTATACATACAATCATGTAAAAATAGGAGAGAGAGAGAGAGAACATTAGAAAAAGGATACTATTACAGTTATAACATGATAATATCATTATGAACTGAATGGGTAAAAGTTAAGAGTCAGAAGCAATACATAATTGACAAAAGATACTACAAAAAAACATTGTATAGGCTTACCAGAAGTTTGCCTTTTACAGGATTGAATACATGTATGCCTTGTTTGTTTGTTTGTTTTAGAAGCATGACTGATGCCAAAAAATAGGTCTGTTTGCTTGTCTCTTTTATAAACCTTGTCATTTCACATTCATTTTTTTCAATCAATTTACAGAACAGAACAAAAATACGAAAAAAATTACTGCACAGGCAACGTATTACAGAACATAGAGTTTAATCTTACCCCTGCTCTTTATAAGGAGTCCATATCAATCTAGCAACATCAACTTTTAAACCACCAAGACCAGCAGCCTTAAGATGCGGATCAAGTACTTCAGGATTTGCGCATGTTGCATGTGAACTTTTCCTGTACTGAATCAACTCTAGAGTCAGAAGAGTGCTTAATATATCATCAGCTTTTATTGCTGTCAGGTCATTAAGATCCTTAATAGAGATGTTGCTCTTGTGCTTTTTTAGTATCTCAATAAGGACCCTTGTCCAGTAACCTCTATAGAGCTAATTAAGCAGTCCTAGGTTCGAAAGTGGACGACCGAGTGTTCCAACTTTGCCCTCTTTCTTTGAAAGCTCATATGAGAATGCAATTAGACATCTCCCACAGCCTTTCCTTTGATATGGACGAAGAGTAAGAATGCATGCCAAATTATAAGATTCCTCAAGAGCATTTTTCCTTTCAAAAGTATCCAACCATGTGGCAACCTTGATCATCGGATTCACAAAGTATGTAAAATAGAAATAGATCCACATCATAGTATAATGTTTTGTAATCAAGGAAAAGTTCGGCAAGAAAACATAGATTCTGGTCATAAACCTTGTTCTTTTTCCCATCAACCTCAAACATAGACAATGTGCCACTGCAGTAAATCACATCTCCAGATGGATGCTCCAAATCACATTTTTTTTTTTCATATGCCTCTGAAACTGCTCTTTTATGCTTCATGAAATTTAGGAAAAACTCACATAAGAAAAGTTTTGAAGAGCCGTTATATTCTGGCGGAAAAGGTGAGAAATACCATGTATCAATTTCTTTATCTTCCAAGTTCTGTTTTTGCAATATTTTTCACCTTAATGAATTCCTCATGTTCACGCAAACTGGAAGCATCAAGGTCCTCATGACCTTGCTCTACATGTATCTCATCAATCTTCCGCTTTCAATGGTGTGTCATTTTCAGGCTTGCTGCCTTAACCTCGATTTTCTCATCAACATCGTTCTCCATCAAATCCAAGTCTAACTGGTGAAGACAAACCCACTCACCAAGCCGCCTACTAAACTCAGTATAGCATACATAGTACTTTACTCAGATGAGGAGGATAAAGCCTTACGTCTCTCAATAACCTTAACTGGGTGCAACTTCTTGTCATGCCACTTACACAGCACACGTGTCCCCACTTCTAGCGGTAGGTTTATCGTCCTCCCTTTGCGGTCAATTATGCCCCCGCCATTATAATTTAATGTGCCATTCTCGGGTTCTGGCGACTCCAAGGAACCCATTTGTATTTTGTGTATTTATCTCTTGGATGAAACAGAAAGATTAACAGAAAAAGGATCATGTTGAAATGATTGGAATAAACCATAAAAAGCAATTCATTTACAATGTTGATAAGGTTTAAAAAAATGTATTCTACCCACTTCGGTACATATTAGATATCCTAATATGGAGATCAACTTATTTAGTTATAGTAAACACTACATTGAGTGATTATTTAGTTATAGGAAATACTGTCTGTGGGTTGTCCATACTCTTTATACAGTTTGTTTTTCAAATATTATATACTTATTCCATGGTAGCTATTTATTTTAAAGCCAGGTTTGATGCCCTCGAAAGTATTTTCATTTTTGATATTCATGTTTAGAGTGACTTGCATATGGACTAAACTTAACATGGATGCCAAAATAAACTGAACAATTAAAAAGTTTTTTTTTTTGTAAAGCACCTGAACCTTGATAACAGTAGTTCACTTTTATACATCTCAATGTGCTTTGCAAATAAAATCATGTCACATTGGTTCATTGAATGAAAGCACATATAAGAGACCAAAACCGAAGAGAAAAAAAAAACCAAATTAAAGGAATTTAAAAAAATTTGAAGACGGAACGGTAAAAGAAATACATAGTTAGAATTTGTTTTTAGACAGTTTGACCCAAAACCATCTTGAACTAAAGTTGTAGTAATAAATATACAAATATGGTGGACAACAAATTTACACGCCAAATGCCTGTTATTTCACTGTGCAATATAACAAATCAAATTTCACAAACCTTAGTAGAAAAACAGAATATTTAATATATAGTTACCTATTAATCACTTTAACATGTTTTTACCATCAAATGTCCATGCTAACAAAGCGGATGAAAAATGAGTAGTTTAATAGCGCATTTTAATAGTTTACTATGCAATAGAAGTTAAGCTAACAAAAATAAAAAGTATTTTTATCACGTGTTGACAATTGGCACATTACACTATTACACTATCATTACACGTATAATACCATAGTGTTCTAATGGTAGTTTCGGTAGATTTATTAAACTATAAATATTACAAATACATCCATTCTTCATTTTTCTAACAATGGAAAAGCTAATTCTTTTGAAAGTTGTGTTATAACTAAAAGCAGCGCACTTTACATTCAAGAACAATATAAAAGAAAATCCGAGTACATGCATAACTGGTACAAAGTTTTTTGACTTTTTAATAAATGAAAAAACATATAAATATTAGAAAAAACCAAATAGTTACGTACCATTAAGTTTGTAACAACGTAGATGTTGCATATGGAGAATTTACAGGAAACAATGTAGGCCTAGCCTTCCTCATTGGGTAAACAGGATGCTATCTATCCATCAACTGCCAATGCCCCTGGTGCTCCTCCTATTTGTTGCAAGCACCTATTAGTACAGCAGGTGGTTTGACCTCCTTCAATTGTAGCTGTATAGGTTCAAATTATCCTACTCATTTTCTTTGCTTTATCCATCAAGTAGGAATTCTTTTATCAACTCATGCCTTCACCTCATTTGAACACCTTATTCCTAATCGAATCACAATAACCTCAAAGGACGTATAATATATATCATAAGCGTAAAAGAAAAAATTCAAATCTTCTTACTTCATTCAAACCCCCGGTCAATCATCATGAGAAAAGTGTGATGTCCTAATGGCCAAAAGAGCAATGAAAAATAAAATGAGTTTGTATTCTAAATTATATACTTATTTAGAACCGGTGTATGTAGTTATTTTTGTACAAATATAACTGGGAACTACATTTCTCTTGCGTCAATCGATACAGGATCAATAACAAAATTAAGTTTTATAAAATTTTCCAGTTCATTAAATCAAGTAGATGGTGGCATTATCAACTTGAATAACAACAGAAATTAAACGTCAATAAGCTATTATGATACTCAATCCCAATAAAATGTTAAAATTATCCTTCACCTATTAATCAAACTACATTTACGAAATCCATTGATCAAATTATACATGTGAGCCAAAATTATCGAAAATTGAAGCCTCTTTCGGTTTAGGTGGAGCAAATGATCGGAACATTAAAAATTATGAGGAGGGAGTGCTTTATAAGAAGCTATAAAAATTTGAAATGGCCTATGAAGCCCTCCACCTATAACCAAGTCCAATTATCTAATTTTAATTCTTAGGCCACCATAATTTCCTTAAAAAATATAAAAATAGCAATCTCATAGAATGTAATAAGATGAAAATGTAATACAAAATTCACATCAAAAAATGTAGATCTGGCTTCAAAATGCATGAAAAGCGTGATATCCTTTAATTATCGATGGGCAGGAAGGCTACTACTTTACAATTATTATCCCTCCATAAATGGAATTGATTGACGAGTGATGTGAGATTAAAAAAGAAAATAATTTAAAAAGGATTAAAAAAATTACCTACTTAATGCTACCTCTGCTGATTTCTAGCAATGTTACATACAGAAGCCTTAATTACGCATTGGACACATTTAATTATCCATTCTGAACTGAAAATAGAGAAGAAAAATAAAAATGATAGAAACTTTGAGTTGCACATATACATTTCTTACTGTGCCAATCTCCTAGCTACATGAGAATTTATTGTCTGTCAATCTCTTATTTTTATGAGATTGTATATTGTTTTAAGTTGTAAGAATGGACTGTAAATCGTACAACATGAAGCAAAGTTACGTGGAAAAATGTAGGAAATGAGTTATTGGTTTAATAGTAAGAAGAAAATCAGAAAAACCATAAAAAATGCAAAGTCAATTGTCTATGTGTAGTATAATAGTTGAATATAACTAAATTGTCAGGTGTCCCCTATTTACCGTTAAGCATCATAAAGGAAAATCGATTGTAACAATTTTATATAGTACGAATTTTTCAAGCATTTGTTTTGGAATCCCATGTAGATACCTTAAAACGAATTTTCAAATTTTCATCACTTCATATACTTAACATCATGCTTTTTAACTCGTTTAGTATTTACTTTCCACCACATATAGTTCTTGTGGTTGTTTACATGTTGGCACTATATCTTTGTTTCAATAGATTAACTTGTGAAAATAAGTTTGCTTGATAATAGACTAATTATAAGCCAAAAATGCTACAATCTAAAAGAATTTATGTAAAGGATGGATAGAGAATCTATTTAAAAAACCCACATGGAGGGAAACTGGAAGAACATCTCACAAAAGAGGACCTAATTGTAATGGTGATGACAAAATTATATTCTAACAATTGAATTATCTTCAAGAGCGAAAATAAAAATGAAATTATACAAAGGATTTTGATAGTCCAAGAAACGATGAATGTATGACTCGACAAACAGAAAATGCAGTAACCTACATATAAACGAACTTTTAGTTTAACACAGGAAACACAAACTGAATAGCATGCTTCTGCACAGAAGCAGGAGAGGTACAACCAATACTGATCTTCAACGATGATCTTTTGAGTTTTTTTATTACTTGAAAATTTCATCTTGTTGTTTAAGAAACTTGAATTGGGTGCATATGTTTTCCTTAGGTAAAGTTTGACTGCCCAACACATAGTTCATTGACTATCCGTATCATAGATTTATTTTAACCTTTTTGCTTCAGCAAACAATATTTAAAGCAGAACATTAGTTTAAATCAAAGCAGGTGTGCTTCAATTCACATTTAATAACTATGATAGTATTACGATCTTGGTACTGATCTTGCGTCAAACCTTAGTCCAACATGCAAAGGTATTCATTAAATAACTATTTCCACATGACTTTATAATTAGTTATACAAATGAACCAAATATAAATTATGTTTATTTAAATATGCCATTTCTATGCTTTGTTCAAAACATTAGTTAAAAACATCATAACTTTCAATAACATATAATTTTCATTCATTTTTCAATCTAGTTTTCTTTCCTTAATTTCATCCATTTCTTACATAGACATATTAATTCTGCCAATTTCGGTTAACCCTCCGTGTATTCATATACAGTTAGCCTCGCATAAGAAGAAAATTATTTTTGTGTATGAAACTAAAGTCATATAAAATCATTTACGTTTAACAATGCCAAAGCTGATGTAACCTACAATAAATGGTTATTACTATTGTCTGTTCCAAAGCTGACGTGACCTACCACTACCACAAAATTATATTACTACCATCCACCATCCTTTTTGAAAGCATAAGGCAATGTTTAAATATAAACAAACCTACTTAATTGATGTGATTCATTACAACGCTTATGTTACAAAACCATAAAGAACCAAATAAAAAAGTTAATACGATTACAAATGTCCAAATATAAAACATAGAAGTAGACTACATATACCATGAAAAAAAAATCAACAACAATTAAAAGGCAATGAATGCATATTAATACAGAAATCAAAAAGTGATGTTTGAGGGCCTTTTCATCGTTGATACAAATGAGTATAGGTATATTTTCAATATGAAGGAGAGGAATGCATATCACATTGAAGCCAAGAACGAATGCGTACATAAATGCTGCACATTATGTATTTTTAAACATTAAAGGTGTCATGTTATTTTTTTTATCCACCCACATGAGTTTTGAGATTTGGGAGTATCAACCTTTTTATGCTTATAAATAGGGTATAAATCATAAAGTTTTTTTGATTCCAAAAGCCTGTGTGTTAATATTCACTCTCCAAAATATAAAAATTCCATCTGACATCTCATAATTCATCAAACTTTGGGACTGGGGATTCAATGAAAGGTTGCTTTAATTCGAAATCAATAGACATAATTACTTGGCTTGAATTGAAAGATGTCATATTTCTATGATATGCATTCCGCTACCTAAGTTGAACATGTAAAAAAATCAAGAGTACCACGTATATGTACAAAAAAATTAAAAATAAAAAATGCTTAGAGAAATAAATGTTTTTTTTCTATGGTCAAAAATGCATCAAGCAAAACAAAAGATTGTTATAAAAACTAATGGTTAAATTTGGCAGTAATAATTTATTTTATCTATCCATGCACGGAAAATAACTTTGGTTGACTAACAATATACTCAATCTATTACCTTGCTGACATTCTTTAATATGTATGAAATACTATAGTTCAACGAATCAAGTGTCTCTAGCAGATATGTAAAATGACTGAACATTCCTCATGAACACACAATTCATGACCATAAACATTTTCTACTTCAATACAAATATGATTGTTTTACCTTTACTACTAAAAATATCCAAGGTTTTACTGCTTAAAATATGCATTATAATCAGGAATGCTTGAATAACAGGGCGGAAATGAGAAGAAATATGATTGTTTCTCTTGCAATGAGTTTATTACGTTTTCTTTACATTTAAACACTTATGAAAAGCAAGTCATCTACGCCTAAATCCTTGCAAATAATACATGTCATCACCAAGATTAAGTTACCAATTAAAATAAATTTGTCTGATTAAACTTATTTATCTGTATAACTACCACTAAATATTCTCCTTACCCTCTATCTCATAGCTCATTTATTTATCTTCATTCTTACTAATGTACTTCACTAAATGTTTGAAATAATCATTGTCAGATGCCAACACCCTTTCCTCCTTTTTGTTTCTTCCAGAAAAATGTGTGATTACTTTGATCTACATCATGTTTAAATTATCAGTAGCTATGGTAAAATTCACCGACTGGTTCACAAAATTTCTAGGAGAAACAATTTTAGGGGTATAAACAAAAATAACAGGAGACTCAATTACCTCAGGTCCTATTACATTTGTTGGTGATAAACCAGTGTATAAAGCAATGCTGACATTAAAACAAAAATTTCTAGATCAAACAATGGAAAGAAAACTCCCAATTAACCATATGTTCACTGTAATCACAGGAATCGAAGGATTAAAATTGTAGTTCGTATGTAAATCCTACGCGCCCCAACTCTCCATTATGATTATGGTGAACAACTGAAAGCATATATATATATATACACACACACACATATGCAAAATACTTAGTTTTGTCCATAGCAGAGTGATGAGGCAAGTTTAAAGAAAAACGTCCACTTAGCATCCTTTAGGTCAAAAAAATTGGGTTTTAAACCATGGGGATATATTCCTATTTACAAAACATGCAAAGTCGTAAGTGCTTAATGCCATAATAAATGAACCGCTACCATGCATATGGTCAATACCATGGCGTACTATAAAATTGCTTGTTCATTTACAGAATGATTGTATCCCATCAATATGATAAAATGAGATTCACGAAGAATGACTATATCATCTTTTTCCCAAAAGCAAAGATGAAGACATGTCCCTACCTTACACGTGTGCGCATGCACATAGTTATATATGCACATAAAAATTAGTTAAGATACAAAAAGAATATATAAAAGTGTGCTTAAATAACTATAAAAATACATGCATTATACAAAAGAGTGGTTAAACAACATTAATAAATATATAAGACAGATATGTTATATAGTTGTAATACAAACATTTTAAAATATGAGAACTCCGGATTATATAGTTGTAATACATATATTCCATATATTTATAACTATATTTATAACGACATTCTTTTTTATTTGTAATCAGATATGTTATATAGTTGTGTGGGCATACACAATACCATTGGGAAAACAGTGAACAACCATAGTGGTATAAAAAAACTATTTTCCATTTTCCTTTCAGAAAATTGATTAGGAAAAAACAGAAATAATGTACATATATATATTTTTCCTGGTATGCAATATATTTTTTAAATGGTTAGGAATTGATAAAACAGACTCAACTAAGCTACCAAAGTATTTTCTGTTCATGGGAATAAGGTCCAAATAAATAGTATGTAAACTTGTTATTGGTTATACAAAGATTCAAGGACATTAAATATTCCTAAATAATTGAATATATTGGTGATGTAAACAAAATTTTCCCAGTAAGATTATTTTGTCTTTTTTATAAAAGAACACTAAATAGAAAAAAAGTTGGAATTCAAACTTGATGTAAAAAGGTAACTGTATTTTGTTAGTTCACTTTGGTCGATGCTATTTGAATTTTCTTACCAAGAAGTGTTTATGAAAATAAATATGTTATAGTTAAGCAATTTGGTATTAAATTAAACAGAATCCAGAGTTATAAGAATCTTGAGAAGAAACACAAAGCATGTAGCACTTTAAGAGTATTCTGAAGGAATTGCCATTTAAGTAATAGAATCGCAGGTTGTATTTGGATAAATTCTTACCACTATATCTAATTATAGATTTAACATTTTAGAAAAAAGTAGGCAAGAAAAATCTTGGGAAAAAACTGCAATATAGACAGGACTGATATATATATATATATATATATATATATATATATATATATATATATATATATATATATAATGCAAGCAATTACCTTATTATTAGTTGCACAATTTACCACCCTTCATCGTGTTTAGAGGAGAGCATATTGTAACAAATAAAAAGATATAATCAATAAAGGAGAGGTAGATAAGTCAGAGTGAAATGTTATTGAAACTTCCACCTTTCTACAATAAGTTCAAACTTCTCTGCCCTAAGTAAATCAAATCAGTAGCAAGGACTTATAGCATAAGCTCTGACAGATTATAAAGAATAGTCTATGAGTTTTTATTATATAGTACTTTGTAAGGGCATATTGTATGATCTTCACAATTTAAAAAGACACGGTAGTCTAACTATAATCTACTTTATCGATATATATTAACCTAATAATGGGGTTAGTAGAATTTCCATATGTGGAAGGCATAGATATATATGATGAAATACTTCAATGGTCGTAGTGGCATAATTCAGCAAAAGACATTAACGACTTGAATTTAGGATCCAGTTGTTAAAAGATTTTACCAATACCATTTCTAATGAATATTTAGAAAAACATGAGATTCGTTCAGTAAAAACTCAAAATACTATTCAAAAAAAAAAAAAAAAAATCTTAGATACATGAATATGAACATTTGAATTAATTTGACTCATTCTCCTGTTTCAAGAGAATGAAGCAAAGCCTAGTATTTCTAAGAAAATTTAAGTTGATATAGAAATAAGAATTAAAATATAATTATTTTAAAAGACATGCACAGAGATAAGCATCTGCAAATTTGAGATAGTGAAATTGCCTTTATTACCTCTATCTACAAATTTGGGATGGTAAAATTGCCTTTATTACCTCTACCGGTAAATTTGAGATAGTAAAATTGCCTTTATTACCTCTGCTTGTAACATACCTTTAGTTTATATTCATCAAAATTCACAGAAGAAATAATTTAACTTGAGATTTATTGGCAAATAGCAGAGACTATGCAAAAGAAAAATCATTTTCACTAAATCAAACATAAAAATAGGACAGAAAACATGCTTACTATAGGAACAAATCTACAGTCACTGCAAATTTAAATGGAACAAAATATAAGAATATGTGTATGAGAGTCTAAGCGGTTTAATTGAGTCGACAATATATTCATGTCCAGGAAAAAATTTCAGCTGTGAACATTACCATGTCAAAAGAAAAAAAGGGTAGAAAGAAGAAAATTTAGACTTACCCAATATTTGGTGTGGCTAAGGTTCAAATATTTTGGATCAGCAAGAATTAAAGTTTGTTATCAAACTCTATCATTTTATCAAGCAATCGTCCTTGACTTCCGATTCCAGCCAAAGCATCGAAAACCGTCAATACAATAAGAGATTACCTGGTAGCAGAAATGGAAATTGATGAAGAAATGGACGAACCAAATGAAATAAACACATCAACGATACCTGTAATGGGGCGTCCAGAGGTCGCAGTGCTAAATGGAATGGATTGGACGAAGCAGCAGAGTTAAGGCAGGAAAAGCCCTATGAGAATCGATGACCAAAAATAGCCGTAACAACTGAGGTTGGAAACCATGAGCAGTGCGCTGCTTGGCTTTTCGCAGAGTAATTTGATTGATGCAAAGCCCTAATCGAAGGGAATAATAGAGGGGGCCAAAAAGCAGAACAAGATTTATACCCGTGACTTTTCGTGTCTAGATAGTGCGAAGGCCTAAGAGCTCTCTGTTTCGAACTCAGTAACTATAATATAGTATATATATATATATAATTCAATGCGAAAATCGTATTTTTAACATG